>OX402001.1:13572939-14772939 GCA_947859395.1 Eupithecia insigniata
TGCAAATTTCTTACAAAAAAACATACTAGGCTTACAACATATGTTCGAAATTTGATGTTTTTTTTTAAATTTTTTAGCAAGACTCCATGCGAATCATCTGCCTTCCAAATGACTATAAAAAAATAAACAGTTTAGGTACTTAAAAAGAATTGAATAAAAAACAAAATGATGTCGTTTTAATTTTAACCTTGGTTTCTGATTTTTATCGATAAATATGTATATAGAGTAATAGTATGGCGTATTTTAAAAACGATAAACCGACTTCAAATTCCCTTACTTTTACACTTATTTTAAGTTTTGCGGGATAAATACTAATCCGCAGGGGATAAAAAAGAATTTATGCGACCCCTTCGGAATCGTATTCTATACAATAATGAAAGAATTTTCAAAATAGGTCCGCCATAATTGGCGGAGATATCGCGTAACATACATACAAAAAAGACATACAGACGAATTGATAACCTTCTTCTTTGAAGTCGGTGAAAAACTCGCTGCTGTCTAATAAATATACATATATGTACTTATGTCACGTATCCGCACATCTTGTTTCATCAAGGTTCTAAAATACACATTGGACTAGCTCCTGCCCGTGCCTTCACCCACGTTTTATCGGGATAAAAAAATAGCCTATATGTTATTCCGGGTCCCAAATGATACCCATACTAAATTTCAGCCTAATCGGTTTTGTAGTTTTTGCGTGAAAGAGTAACAAATATCCATACATCCATACATCCATCCATACAAACTTTGAAATTTATAATATTAGTAGGAAGGTTAGGATAGTAGGATTACAACAGAATATAGAAAATATCTAAACAAAACACAAACGCATCCTAACTATGAAAAATTGCATATATATTATACAAAAGTATAAAAAAGAGTGAGTATACATAGGTACACTAGGTACCGGATTGCCGATCATTTTACGTGATTTTACCCTAGTACTTCTACTTGCAGGGTGTGGCCTGCTTGGCGTCTAATGCTTTCTACCTTCAATGTGAGACTTAACACTATTGGTTATTGTTCATTCTTTATTTTTAATAGTATAGTGAGTGTACGGGTCGAATGTACCTATCTAACTACTTAGGTATAAATGTACCGGTACATAGCCTTAATTTAAACATATTACACTAATTTGCGACGGGCTTACATACAAACCGGATTTTTCTGCGGTTTAACTTAGCTTTAATATTATATAACAAGTAAGTAATGTGTAAAATAAATAAAAAAAAAAGAAAAAAAAACTTAAAAGCGTGCTCCTCTACGAAGCTAGGAAGCGTAGAAAAATAAATTGTGAGACAATTTGATTATAATGATTAAAGATAAAGATAATTTAATGAATTTTATTTATTAACTATTAATTATTAAATTTATTGTTTTTTTTAATAAATGCTGTAGTAACGTTTGGATTCTGGCCTTCTGAATAGACATGACGACTGATTTTAAGAAACTACACCGTGATATTTTTAGACATATACTGAATGCAAAATAAATCATATTTCTGCATTTCAAAGATAAAATACAGCTTTTAAAAATGCCTTTTCAATTTCGCTCAAAAACGCTACAATACTCGTGGTGGCTGTCTATGACGTCATAGATGCACGAACATCTGATGATACAGAATGATTATAATATTTTCAAGAGAAAAGATAGGAGGAAAGGCACAGAATAGCTGGTAAAGCTTACCAGCACATATTGTGCCACATTATTGTGACGACATGACGTCACAGTTATGTATTCTGTGATTGGTGTTCAACGTGTCATAGCGGATTCCTGTATTTTGTAGTTTTATTTTATCAAAATTATAATTAATCTTGATCAAAACATAAAATGTAATTCGTGTTTTGTAATCTATGGCTCAAGTATAATTCGGTAAACACATAATTTTGGTGATTTTTAGTTACTGTCGTCATCCCTATTGTCATGATTAACGCCGGCGATACTCTCGTCCATGCGAGTGAACCTTTTAAAAGTGCAAAATCGAAATCGTGTCTCAAGAGATATTTAGATATATGTTGAATGATATAATACGTGCCGAGGTGTAAATAATGTAAGAAATGCTGTCAGTCACAACGTACGTGACTCTTGCGAATTTCCGCGAACGTGCATTCCATTGATTCTGTGGTTTTTAATCGGGTTACACGTTAATTGTATTTATTGTTTTGGTGAAATTGTGTGACATTTATATTGTAAAAAGGATATTGGTTTTCCCTGTGTTATGTAAGTTTCATTTATAAATCCTACTTTCGTTTTTCTTATATATAAAAATCCATCGACTGCCTGCGACCGCTACGATGTCGTCGGTCCATCCAGTGGATGGTCTCCCATTTAGGGGGGGATAAAAATCTCGTGTTACAGTGTTTGTAACAAAACTCCTCAGAAACGGCTTGACCGATTTAAATGTTTTTTTTTGTGTATATTTGGTAGGTATGAGTATAGGTTGTTATCTATTTTTTATACCCCTAAGTGATAAGCCTTTATTCACCCCCGGGTAGTGAATAAGTCTGAATTATCGTGTGGGGGGCGGGATCTGAAGGTCTGAAATTAAGTTACTTGGATGACAGACAAGGCCAAAAAACAATTCTTCTCTTAGTTTTACAACTTATGATTTTTATATTTTTAACGGAAGTAAAATCCTGCTGATCAAATAATTTAATGTGCTGACCAAACCATTAATATTGCTTATCAAACAGCTATTTATTTACTGATCAAAAATGATTAAGTTGCCGACCAAGTACTTCTGACCGATTATGTTTCAACCAAAATATTAGTCCAAATAGTTTTTTGGCTGATATTTCCCGCTGACCAAATAAATATTTACAAAAAATATTTAAAATAAATACCAATAAATTTACTCCCTTTCTAAAATTGGGGGACAATCATCGAATTCACGACAGAAATACTTTTTGACCCTAGCTAGGGCATGTGTCCTACTTTACTAAAGTAGACTGGACTGGTAAAGTGGACTTTATGCCTCTATATATAAATGACTCAGTTTCTGAGCAAGTTAAGTCAAAACTTATCCATGTTATGTAATGTATTATGTACTAGCTGTGCCCCGCGGTATGCCCAGCGTTAAATTCGAATTTCACGTTAGTAGGGGGATAAAAAGGTCTTCATTCCCGCAAATCTCCCATGGGAATTTGATGTTTTACTAGAACAAAAAGTAGCCTATATTACTCTCCATCCTTTCAACTAAGCCAAAAATCAAGTCGATTGTTTTTTTTTAATTCTTATTTATTTTTAAGGACTCTTGTTATATAGACATGGCAGCCCTATTGTATACATAACAAAATACATTTTAAAGATAAGCATAACAAAATTAAAAAATACAACAAACAAAACTAATTTCAAACTTACTTATCTATACTCTGAAAGTGTACCTATAAATATACCAATTTATATCTACTTGGGATGGCTAACAGCCTTAAACAGCTGTTTAGCTGATTCAGTTGTCGGATGCGATAAGAATTTGTGAAAAATTCCTGTATCCAGTCTGTTCAAGAACTCGATTAGTTGCTTAGGTGCTTAGGGCGAGAAGGAAGGACAAACAAAGGGACACACTTTCGCATTTCCTATTCTACTTCCTACTATCCTATCCTACTAATATTATAAATGTGAAAGTTTGTATGTATGGATGTATGGATATTTGTAACTCTTTCACGCAAAAACTTCTGAACTGATTAGGCTGAAAGTTGGTATAGGTATAGTTTGGGACCTGGAATAACATATACGCTATTTTTTATCCCGATAAAACGCGGACGAAGGCGCGAGCAGCAGCTAGTATTTTATACGGATAGGATAACAGTTACCTATCCAGTAGGCACCCGTAACACAAACTCAGTTTACTTTGGTGATAGATGAGGCAATGATTATTGTCCAGCTTTAAAAAAAATCGTACCTGAATTATCTTCAGTGTTGTACACAACAGCCTGCTGCCATCCCCTCCACAAAGCGTACTCCAGCACCAGCGGTAGAGGCGTCAGAAATGATGATGGGCATTTGCACTCCACTTGTATCGAAGAAGTCAGAAACAATGTCAATATAGCTGTGTAAACGCTTCTTTGAACCATCTTTTTAGGAGACCTCTTAATTTTTTCGCTCATTATGTACTATCTACAATGGTATAATATGATTATAAGGTAAATTTTGGCTGTTTGAGTGTAGAGGATAACTACTGACTGGATTTTAAAAAACCATTTACTTATTTAGCCAAATTAGGTAAAGTTATCGCGTAAGCGCATCCTAGATAAGGAAAAAAAACAGACAATTCAATTATTCCAGGACTACATGTATGCAAAGCACCTGGCGCAGAAACTATACACACTTCACATCACATATGCATTAAAAATGCGAAAATTTGGATGTTTGTTCACGCCAAAACCAAGGAACTACTAGAATGAAACTTTGCATATATATATTTGCATATAGTCCTGGAATCATTTAATAGTCTGTTTTTTTCCTTATTTAGGAAAACATAATGCAAAACCGCGTGTGGAACTAAGTTATTCATATATTCCAATTCTCAAATGGATTTTAAACTTATAACAAGATAAATAAAACTTACACAATACGGATGATTTAGCTATGGCGACTTTGGTTTTGTAGAGCAGCAATAAAAAACCTAAGTGGCCATAGCTAAATGATAATGGATTCTTAGAAATAGAAGAATCGACCCTCTAACTCAGACCGTATATCGTAAGTGACGACTAAGAGAACCTACCAGAAAAAGGGCAACTTCTTTCTTTAAATATTCCATAGAAACCACGACTGTTTCTATGGAATATTTCCTCGCACTAAATATTTGAAAGCGAATATAAAAGAAATAAGAACTACAAGTAAGTAGGTATCAACTCAAAACTTTGTTAGGTACCTACTCAAAAGATTATCTGAAATAACCGATGACAGTAAATTATTTTGTTACACACATGCAATGACTAGGTACCTACCTACCCCCTCTGAATTTAAGATTTTCACGTTTCTTCAAAACAAAATTCTCTAAGGGCCATGAATAATAAGCCATGCGTGCTCAAAGTAAGACCGAGGTCTTTACAAAAAGTTTAGCTAACAAAGTTCTGTCTCACGTGAATCCGATACCAACGTGGTGTAGTACGTGTTCTATTCAGGCATTCAGCTGTCAAGAGTCTTCTATAATAACTGGTTTATTAGGGTAAAACACCCTACTATGAACTCACCGAATCGACTTATTCGATTTACACAATAAATCCAAAGCCTCAACCGAAATAAAAAAATAGGAGGGAACAAACCTAATTATGAATATATATTCTGAGAATTAAAATGTTTTGGTCAAAAGATTGTAGAGGTAGATGAAGAACGCCAAAGTACACAAAGCACCAAAGAGAGGGGACAATATTTGGTCAAATAAAATCATCAAAAGATATGTACTGTTCATATTTGTATGTTACGTTAATATTTTTCTTTCACTAAATCTGCCAAATTATTTGTTTTTTTAGCATGACATAACATATTTTTATTAAAGTTATATTACGTTTAATATTAATTTTTAATTTTTTTAACCAAAAATTATAATAATATTACGGAAAAAACTAATAATAATAATACTTTAAGAAAAGAGTGTTATGAACGAGTCAGCCGAGTAACCATCGAATAGTTCTGATATGATATTGAGTAGGTACTTAGGTATAACTTATCATTATCTTCCTAGCTACCAAGTTATTAGTTATATACATATCGTAGAAGTAATATATATTTAATAGTATATTTTAATCAACAACTTTTTAGATGGCCTATAGTTGGGCATTCTACCCGACATTATAGTTACATATAACTACGGAATAAATAAACGTAGCTACTATAGCATAGACAAGCAATTCCATTCAATTTCCCAAAAGACATCACGCTGTCTCTTCAATCAAAATTTCAAAGGCTTTATAAGCCGAAAATCCCATCAATCACACATGCATAAAGCAATAACTTCCTTAGTCACTCACTACCTTAGCACTAGTTTTTCTCGCTGCTTCATACGTTTCAAAAGAAAATAATCAAATATCAAAGTGCTTTATTTCCTTTAGACCTTACAGGACTCTTGGACACGTCACAAAATTAAAATTACATAAGTAAAACAGGGAAATAAAGTGATAACTTTTATTTTTGTTCACTTCAATCTTTTTAAGTAAAAAATAAGAAGGTTTTTTATATTTTTGTAATGATTGTTTCAACCTTCAGAACAACGGAAGTGTCAAACAGTGACCTATTTCGTTCCTAACTCTAATTTAAATTAACTAACTGGTACCTACCTATATCTTAACTTCTCAATCCATTTCAACTAATTGACTTCTCTGCCTCGACCCAGATTTTGGACGGGCGAGATTTAGATTTATTAGACCCTCATTTTGCCTTTTAAATATATTTGATATAAGAATCTAAACAAATGAAGATTAATTATTTTTATGTTGCCCTGCGTTTTACAAGGGAAAGAAATCTATTGTATTTTAAACTTGTACATAATGTTCCATATTAACATGCTTTTACTTTTCTCACCGCACCTTGCCGTTCCTCTATTTTGCAGATTTAAATGTATTTTTTACAGGAAATAAATATGGCGCCTTCAACAGTCACTGAAACAATCGAACAATTCTATGAAACCTCCAAAGAACTGAAACTTACCCACCAAAAAATCTGTGACGATATCACCAATTACCATTCGAATGACGCAAAACTCACCAATAGCAATTCAATTGTAAAAAGATCCACCAATAGTAACAATTCGAAGGTTACGCTACCCACCGATAGAAACGTTGCAAATGACAGGAAATCCACTCCTTATGAAGAAGCTCTACGTCGAAACAACGAGTGGAAGTTCATGAAGCCTGTTAGAGACTGGGAGAGAAGAGTGGGGTTCGTCACGCCTCTAATATGGACTAGCTCAATCGCCATTATAGCGTTACATCTGGCTAGCACGCTTTGGTTCCTATGGGAAGTGAAGTGCTTTGTATTCCCTAAATGGCAGTCAGTTCTGTTTGGTAAGTTTGGTTTTCTTTTCTCTAATTTTGTTATTCTAACGAAGCTGGCCCCCCTCCCCTCTTCCCCGTGAAAGTTTATCATTTGCTACACAAAACCAAAGAATTTGTAAGTACGGCCTATAGCTATACGATGCGTAAGTATTTACTATGTCCATTGTTCATGTACAAAACACAAGCTCTAATGTCGTTCGACGAGGTATAGTTTGATGTTTGTATTATATTTTGTGACCCATATCACGCCGAAACTACCAAACGGCGTATATCCGAATAGTTTCTACACCTGGCGGATATCATCTTCGGGTGTATCATATTGTTCAACCAAGGATGATACCCGCCTTGTATAGCAGTCGCCTTCAGATTTATTATAATTCTTATAAAGGGCCTCTGTGCTGTGGGCTTCGGCCCTATGTATGCCTCCCAAAGGACCGGGTCACTATACGGCCGTGATCAACAATAATAATATCAGCCATTTCCAGCGGTGCTGATGGGCGAAGTAGCTGGGTTCGGGGTGACAGGAGGAGCTCATCGGTTCTGGTGTCACCGCTCCTTCAAGGCCACGAAACCGCTGCAGCTCATCTTACTGGCATGCTACTCTGTGGCAGGACAGGTTTGTTAATGATTTTACTAGAGCTAGTTATAGTACGTTTAGAAAAAACATTATAAGATGACCTATGTGATATAGAGTGTATACAGTGTGATAGTTTGCTGTCAAAAAGAAAGAAAAATTATTAACTCTTTATGATAAACAAGCTGTGCGTGCCACTTCGCCCCCGTTGAATTTTAATTTTTGCGCGGTAATCATTTTATAATCTGTATCATATTCCGGACGGAGACAAATCCAACAAATCAAAAATCACAAAATCGGTTCATCCTTTCACGAGTTTTATGTAAGTGGTGTAACTAACACGACTGATTTATATAGATAGATATTGAACCCTGATAGAAAGAGTCATTCCGTGTTCGTCCCGTCGGCTTCGGCCCAAAGTAGTTAAAACACGGAAAACTCAGCGGTAATTTCATTCCGCATTCGTCCCACCTTTCAGGCAGCCACTGTCAGCCACACCACACCACACGCTATAGTAGAGTGCTTATCTGACGTTCAACGAGCGTTGTAGCTCCGTAGCATTGCGTAGCTCTCGTAGAGCTCTACGACGTACCACGTGCTACGTTTTCCAATCTGACCTATAAAAAAACTGTCCACTGGTTTATTTTACTTATGACAGGTGCACACTTTGATGAAGTTCCCTAATTGTTGACAGGTGAAGACTGCAAAGATCGCAGCAGCCTACATTCCGCTCTTAGGAAGACTGAAAGAAATAAGATCTTTCGGATAAAAAATTAAATATTTCATAGACAGTTTCTTTTTAAAAACAGTCTCAAACGACTTGAAAAATATCGGGACTTACGAGATCTTTAATATTTATCGAGTCGACAGATTACGTTACCAAGAAATTTTTTGTTGACGTTTCGATGAATAGAAAAAAAATTGTATAAAAGTAAAGTTTACCACAGTAACTCTGTCAATCTTACTTTTTATTCCGGAATAGGCTTGTGTTATGCGCGAGCAGAAGTAGCAAATAAAATAACAAAATAATACTTTTAATTAATTTATTTATTTTAGGGGATCTTTCTGCACAAAAATACATATTAGAAACCTATGTGTAAACATAACATCTGGTGGATATTAAACATACGTAATATAAATAAATACAATTTTTTTAACCAAAACAAAATAACTACTTCTTCATAAACAAACTTGATTATCTATGTATATATATATAAATTAACCCCTTTTTCTCCTGGTCACGCTATAACTTGAGAACGGCTTTACCGATTTCATTCATCTTTTAGTTAAACGTTTTCTAATACACTGCAGAAGGATCATAAATTTAAAAAAATTAAGAAAATGACGCAGACACTTAAAAAAATTCAGAAAACTTAACGACTAACTTAAACTTTTTTAATGTAACTTAGCCGCGGCGTCATTTATACTCTTTGCTAAGTACTAAGTACGTTTGAAATAAATTTGAAGTTTGAATTGAATGACAGGACAACGTCTGTCGGGTCAGCTAAACAGTATAAAAAATAGGCACCGATTGTAACTAAAACAATTTTGACTCACGAATATTGGCCCAAATAATGGAGCTCAGAAACGGAGATTCCACTAAAGTAAATAATTCTGACTGTTACGAGTATGATTTGGGAGACGGACAATTTGGGTACCATAATTGATCAATTTGGGGAAACAGATTAAGTATTTGGCAAACGGACTGTTAGAAATACGGAGATTTTGGGAAAACGAACAAAAGTGGGTAGGTATATCGTTAGCAGCCATTTTGAGAATTGAATAAATAGAAAATAATTTACTTGCTTAAATTTACGACAAACAATGACTTACGACTAATTAAACCTGAGTAAAGATGTTTATTGCGCAGCAGAGTTAGGGCAAACATGGCCTTCCCTCAGCATTGTGCTGGACGAACACTTGTGTGTCCACCCAGCACTGGTTTTCAGTGAATACCATTGGATTGGCACGTCACAGCCGTCTAGGGTGGTGCGTCTATAGAACTTAATAAATATTACAACTACTTAATAAAGATAAGTATAGCAGTACAAAGTAGAACAAAAAGTAAAACAATATTAAAGAAAACATATAATAATAAAATATAGTGCAATATCTGACCTCAGGCTGCCACCGTCCTCGTCTTCCGATTTTGGTATTAATGTATTTACATAAAGGTCTTTTCCGTGTAGAATACAATCTACGAGTGGGTCCGCGATCACCGAGTCCACCACAAGTTCTCCGAAACGTCGGCAGACCCTCACGACGCACACCGAGGCTTCTTCTTCTCGCACGTCGGTTGGCTGATGATGAAGAAACATCCTGATGTCATCAGAGAAGGGAGGAAGGTAGACCTTAGCGATGTGGTGGATGATCCTCTTATACAGTTTCATACACGGTAAGTTTGTTCATTGACGTAACCCTTTTGATAACAATTCACGTTTAAAAAACGTAGATATACCTACACCCCTCATACGCGTGCGATTAGAAGAGGAACGAATCTTGTCGAAATAAATGTTCGACTGCGTTTTTCTGTTCGAATTTGTTCTACTAAGAATGAATAGGTGACCTTCGTGATACATCGTCGGCCACATCGTCATCTACTCAGCTTTTCTTTTCTAGCAAGCAATGCACTTAAGTACCTAGTAAATTCCTAAGCTTTTATTCAGTATGAACTAGCTGCGGCCCGTGGTCCGCAAAAATTCTGCAATAGCTGAGGACACTGTAAACTCAGGCATACGTACATACGAGTACGTAGTAGTTCCGTAGTAACATTACCTAAACTGGGACTCAGGACCCAATCACTAGATCGAGTTACATAAACCACTAGTTATCTGTAATGAAAGGCATTGTTACAAGATACAAGATTCGGGAAGCGATGGAAATTAAGAAATAAGTATCCTAATTTCAATCGTGAAGACGCACCCCGCCCTAGAAAATTCTGTAAACTACTACGAGAAAATTTTTAAGCTTGGCCATATTTTATTTTTATTTTTAGTTCTTATGAAGAAATCAACTCCTATCAGGAGCTAAACTTTTAACAGCAGTTTCATGTAAAATAATATCGTTATGCCTTCTTTTTAGCCGTGGGGACACGGCGTACGAATATCGACCCCTCCAACTCAACCCGTGGATGTCGTAAGAGCCGACTAAGGAAACCTACCAGAGGAAGGGCAGCAGCTTCCTTCTGAGTATTTTTCAACACCAATACTGCGATCACCAATCCGCCTGCCAAGCGTGGTGATTATGGCAAATCCCCAAATACTACATGGGAGACCATCCACTCGATGGACCGACGACATCGTAGCGGTCGCAGGGAGTCGATGGATGGCGGCAGCTCAGGACCGCTATTTGTGGCGTCGTATGGGAAAGGCCTATGTCCAGCAGTGGACATGTATGGGCTGATATAACATAACATTACACTTTATTGCACACCAAGAAAATATAGATATATACAGAAAAATATAAATAACATAGTTGCACAATGGGCGGCCTTATCGCTAAGAGCGATCTCTTCCAGACAACCTTGGACCTTGGCTGATATGATGATGAATATCTTTATTTTTCCAGCTACTTCACCCTGTTCAAATTGGTATTCTGCTTTACGTTACCAAGTCTAGTTCCTTGGCTGGCTTGGGGCGAGAGCCTTAGGATGGCAATCCTGTCTCAGATCTTCCTGCGCTATATGATGTCCCTCAACTTTACCTGGTCTGTCAACAGCTTCGCGCATCTTTGGGGCACCAAGCCTTATGATCGGTAATATTATATATTACCATAACTACTATAAATTATTAACCTCCTGGTTATACATTTACCCTGAGTTTGTGTAAAGCCCTATCTAGTAGGTAGGTACATAGTAGTTTTAAAAATTAACAGACAGAGCGATTGCTTTTGGTTAGTTCTTAGTATATGGGCAGTTAGTTAGAAATTTATTATCTAGATAAAATATATTCAATAATTTAGGAGAGCTCAATGTTCCATACACTTTATACTGTTAATCATTGTGTATCGCAAACCATATACCTACCTAACATAATAGAACAACGTATATGCAGATCTATCCCCTAAAGAATCGGAAATAAAAGCCCTACCCCTAGCATCTTCATAAAAGCTAACTACTTTGAACTATTGTAACTTTTTTCTGAAATAAAACTTATTTTATTTTATTTTTAAAAAACGTAGGCACTCGATAGTTTGACGACCTGACCTTCTGCAGATTGTACAAACATTTGTCCCAAGGCGGGAATCGAACTCGCAACCTCCTGCGTCGCAGGCGGACCTTCGCCGGCGCAGCACATCGGTCGACAAGTCCTGTATCGCCAGACATGTGTTAACCTTTCACATTTTGTTTTCTCAGACACGTCATGCCATCAGAAAACCTAGCAGTGTCCATCGTAGCGATGGGCGAGGGATGGCACAATTACCACCACACATTCCCCTGGGACTATAAAGCTGCTGAACTAGGGATGTCATTCAACCTCACTACTGTTCTCTTGGACTACTTCGCGAGGATCGGGTGGGCGTACGATCTGAAGGAGGCCTCGCCAACTTTGGTTGAAGAAGTTGCTAAAAATAGGGGGGATGGGAGTAAGTTATCAAAGAGAGAAAAGTTTTGTTAGCAGTGCAGACCAAAATAATGTTATGTAGGATAGGTACCATAGGTTTTAAGGTACTCACATATAGTACACTATGTACTTTTTATTACACCAGAGCTCAAGAGCTAAGCTGTGTATTAACGCATTCACTGCCATTTCTGCGGAGCAACCCAAAGGGACGCCAAGCAGGCGGGCGGGATACGTACATTTCTCGGCTCCAGATGCATAAGGGCGGATATATGATTTTGTAATTTGTCAGGAGAGTCAAAACAAAAATGTCACACTAATTTGGCCATAATCACTACAGTATCAAGGCTGGAATTTTTGTATTTTACTGTGTGCAACAGAATACTATACCTTTATTTTACAATTAATAATACTGTACCACTGTTAAAAAAATCTAATAATAGATTTTTCATAAAATTGGCTTCATGCGACCTTATGCTTGTAAATTCCTTGCATTAAGCTTAATATTGGTGGGTGTATGAAGGATTCGACTTTATGCCTGCGATTTCTGCCTTTACACTTGAATTGTATCTCGTGATCCAACGTTAACCGTAAACTCTCATCTATGAATATTTCTTATTGCTTCTAAATACATTAGTATTATGTTATGTTATGTATTGTGGCAAAAGGTTGTAAATATACATAACAAATGAAACAATAAGTATCGGTATCAGTTTAATTTTTATTCAGATGCGTCTTAACTACGTAGGTACCTACTTTAATCAGCTTCGGGGAAGTCAGATGCATTTTCGGAATGTATCAGATTTTTATAATAATTGTGGAACTCTGCCGGTACCCACTGCAAAAGTGTGATTAAATCGTTATATTTTTGGCTTCAATTTTTTTCTGAATACGAGTAGGTCGTCGGGGAAAGCAATACCCCTTGAAGCATTGCGTACCAATGATATTTCAAGAAAAGCTTCTTGGGACAAGTCATTTTTATAAAATAGTATCCCAAGCTGTCCTTGTTTCAGTTGCTGCCATACACAATCCGATATTTTGAATACATTGCCGTCTCTATTTTTCTTCCAAGTAACGAATGGTCCATCCCTTTTATGTTAAGATGTGACATCTTTGAAATGCTGAAGTTCGATGTCAAATACTTTTCTACCTCCACATATTCGTATAAACTGGGACCAGTCTCGGGGTATAGCAATTTCCATTGTTTTCAGCTGTTTTTTCTTTCTCTCTATTTGTGAATGTATTTGATCAACTTCCATGTGTCTCTTCAGCATAAATTTGTGAGTGATGACTTTTAGATGCGGAAATCTGTGCAAAACTGCTAGCTTCATTCTGTATCGATGTTACTACTAAAACTACGAGAGAAACTAAAGAAGTGTTGAGAGCTGAATTTTATGGTTTTGGTGAATTTTGGTGTTCTTTGAGTCAAGCTTATCCTCTTCTTGTCAAACGAGCTATGTTTGTTCTGATACCTTTTGCTACACGAATCTTTGTGAGGCAGGGCGTTTGGCTCTAGTGTCGATAAAAAAAATATCCCATAACAATCATTAAATTTCGAATTTGGCCAGCACAAATATCTGACCTGAAAATTTTACTAAAAGGCCCGATGTTGATACGTTCGGGATCATTTTCTTGCATTTGTTTGGAAGCAAACGAGCTATTTGCAGATAATTACATCAATTGAACGACAAAACGATATCTTGTTAGAAGCATATGGTCTTAAGTAATTTTCCAAGCAGTGATCTTGACAAAATATTTGAAGCATAAGGTTGCATCTAATGTTGCGTTTGCGTACCATCATTGTGAATTTATTTAGAGGCAGAAAGACGTATGTGTTGATACGTATGGAATGTGGAGAAAAAAAATTAGAAGCATAGTGGTTGTAACTGAGATACGTATCCAAAATATATTTTACCATTAGGTGCATAAAATTATATCTTAATAAAAGTTCTTATGCTTCACATAATTTTCTGATAGTCCTTAGATCCGACCAAATGCACATGCCTAGTTTTTAAATGAAAAGAGATAGAAATTTAATTGTAAGTGTGTAAGAAAGAGAAAGAAAAACGAAGCACCACTATGCAAAAAAGACATTTTGGGCGTATCTTGATATCCGCCCTAATGCCTCTCAAGCCGAGATTTATTGAAGATTGTGTTTGATAAAATGAAAACGAACCTATTGGTTCGAACGTATTGGTTAGGCTCTGGTAGAAAAACAGCCCTATATTGATAGGGTGGAAGACCTTTTGTTGCAGTGAGACAAAGCAGGCCAAATATAAAAATAAGTACCTACCTAGTAGGGGAGAAGGAGGCACATTAGGACACTTTTTACATAATAGGTCCTAGATTCTTTTGTTTTTAAATTTTTTGTGCTTTTTATGCAGTAAAACCTATATTTGTATTTTACCTTTAGAATAAAATAATAAAATAAACATATTTATTGAGTAGAATATGTAAAGTTTTAAGCCATTGACTATGTCCCAAACTACCCCCCTCGGGGGGTAGTTTGGGACGTTACTAGGGCAGTTTAGGACTTGTGATTTAAAAGGCCTTATTAGTAATGAAATCTTTTTTATTTTCAAACATACTTATTATTATTACAATGTATGTGTTAGGAACTATAAATTCTTCAATTATCACAATAAAATTCGTACATGAGATCAATCAAACTTATAAATTATGTAAAATACAATCACTCAAACATGCAATCATTAAACATTTTGATTATTCTCCGTCATTTCTTATTTTCTTATTAGGATAAATTACCCGAGTTTAAATCTTGAAAAATCTAATCTAAAAGTAAGCATCCCAGCAGTTCTGGACGTGCTTCCCGCTTCATTGGGTGATGTAAGCTTTGCCAGGATGTCCAATATTGATATCGTCCACTTATCTTCTTTTCAGGAAAGAAAAATTTATAGAACCCTACCTTTTTCTTCATAAAATTAATTTCATTCGGTATCCTAGAGTGCTTTTAGTAATACCAAATATAGCGGCAGCTCCTCTTAATGTCATGGTTTGATTTTGAATACAATCGATTGCCTTCTTAATATCGTCTTCATTGACTATGGTTTCCCTCTTTTTCTTATACTTGCGAACCATTTTTGCATCGGTAAAAGCAACTGGAATAAATGAAAACTTTTAATATTACCAAAGGGGCACATTAGAACATGTCCTAAAGTATCCCCTAATATGTGGCCTAACCTACCCCCAGCCGCCATTTAAAAAACTTTGTGTCATAAAACAATGTTTATTTATTTTGAAATTAAAACGTTTCGCTCTATCCATGCCTAGATACCCAAACACAACAGAAACTATAAAAAACATATAAATTTTGCTCATAATGTGGCAAATAAACACTTACGTAGTCCAGATGGAAAATTTACACCAGCCACCGAAAATCCCGACCTGCTAATAAGTCAGTTTGACAGCTGACAGCAACGGCGACTGATATGTGATGGTTTGTAGTAGTAGTGCTGCCCTACTAAAACTGCATTTTCTGCCAAATAAATGTCTATGGTTTTGGAGAAATCTGCTATGTCCAAAGGTGCCCCTGTCCTAAGCTACCTCCTTCTCCCCTACCGAGTAAAACACGGTAAGTAGACTCCAGGGTGAATAGAAATGGACGAAATACTGGAGCAAGACATTACTTGGCTGTTAGCGGTGGAAGTATCCTTTGTCCGTGACTGTTCACCTCCTGTGTCAGTGGATCTGACCTCTGCAAAAGGATGTTTTGCTCCTGTATTTCGTTTAGGTACCTATTTCTATTCACCAATGAGTTTACAATAACTACCGTTTATTCACCATGAAGTCTCTATTCACCCCTTTTTACGGTAGATAAACAGAGTAGATGTTTTGGACGGAAATTGAGGGGAGGTATGTACCTTATCCGGTGTAAGTACAGGAAAATGGTTTTAGGAGACTCCATATTTTTAGAGAAGTTTTTAGACACTATATTCACAGATTTAAAAAAAAAAACAGCAAGAAAATCGGCTTTAAACACAAATAGTTTTTTTATGCCAAACGATCCTTTTTCTTTTGCGGATCAAAATCTTCTATCGAATCAACTGAGGTTGGAGTCAAGTTGGAGTAGCTGTGGTAAATAGGTACTAAAAACTCAGAAATCGCAAAAAAACTTTCCCCATACAATTTGTAAGGAGTCCAAGTTCACCCCATCCAAGTTTTTGATCAATATAAGAGACAGGACCGTTTCGATCAAAAGTTTTTGTATAAAATGCTAATTATTTTGCTAGATAGCATACACTTAATTTCTTTAAAAATATGGAGTGTCTTAGGTACTGCTCCATCCAAAAAGTCCACCCTGTTTACCTACTAACAAGAATTCAATTATGAAAGTTCTTGAAAAAGCATCTATTTTAACCCGTTTCGGATTCTTTTCAAAACATAGAACATCCCTCAAGGATCACGGCGGTGGGGGGGCAGACGATATTTATGACCTAAAGCACTAAAATGCCTAAATCTCAAAAATTGCTTGGTCTATTTTCATGATTTTTTCTGATTTACAATTAGGTAGTTAAATTTTAGTTGTGAAGTCTTTGGTTATTATTTATTTTAGTTCGTTATATAGGCAAAACAATGAAATAAATGTGATAATACTTAGCGTGAAACTTCTTTTATTTTCCACATTCCTTCGACACTAAGAGGGTTTCTAGTACCCTTGGTATATCCTAATATTACAAAAAGCTACTCAAACTTATAATTTTAAATAGGTACTAAACAACAAAATCATAAATTTTAGTTTATTTACATGTGTGTACTGAGTATGGAACTTTTTTACAAAACCGAAAATAAACATAAACATAAAATAAAAGAAAAACAATAACTTCTGAATATATTTTAAAACATCCTTTTGTTTTCATATTATTTCTAATAAAATTTGTGAAACGGAATAAGTTCTAATACGGTAATTAAGTCTTAATTTTTTTATTATTTTAATATTATTAAAAATGTTTGTGAGTATGGATGTTTGTTCCTCTTTTACGCAAAAACTACTGAACTGATTGGGCTGAAATTAGGTATCAGTATAGTTTGGGACCTAGAATAACATAATACCTATGCCATTTATTATCCCGATAAAACCCGGGCCAAAGCGCGGGCAGAATCTATTTATACATAATAGTATCTAGGAAAGTATAGTAATTGACAGTAGATATATACAGTCAGAGCAAGAAAAGATGATCTAATTTTTTTAACAACAATTTATGGAAATATCTCAAACTCACCAGGATGACAATGCATTACGAAGGTCTTGAAGACACTGCATGCACTGTATTCTTCATTAAATAGTTTTATAATAATCACATATCATACCTACCAGAGGAAGGGCAGCAGCTTAATGTTGCTGCGATCACCAATCCGCCTACCAAGCGTGCTTATGGCAAACCCCTCCCCCCCCCTCTACATGGGAGACCATCCACTCGATGGACCGACGACATCATAGCGGTCGCAAGGAGTCGACGGATGGAGGCGGCTCAGGACCGCTATTTGTGGCGTCATATGGGGGAGGCCTATCTATGTCCAGCAGTGGACGTGTATGGGCTGATATGATGATGATGAATCACATATCATGGTACAGTTGGTTGCACTAAAATGTAGAACAGTCTTATACTAAAGAACACCTTTATATTGCTGACACATGGTCATCAAGTGAGTACACTATCTTAGCTGTACTTTGAAGAGCTTCTGTAAATATGCTTTTCATTGCTTCCGACTGTATCATCAGTTACATCATGAAAAGTTTCTTTCTCAGACCTCTGATAATAAATAGGTACCTAAAGAGTAATTTAGGACAGCTATCAGTGGAAGATTCATAAGCCACTTAGTTGCTACCATCAATAACTGACACTCCATTTGCAGTCGGTCGAAATTATCTGATATCCAAACTAACATCAACCAGACGATGGATACAGGTCGCGTCATGGTTTAATAGCGCTGACCTTGATGCGCAGACATAGATTTTTATACTGCTTATTTACATCTGCGCAGAATTCCCTCCACTTTGGCCGAGTGCTAATAAACCGTGACGAGACGTGTACCTAACACAGTATTTAACTTTTATCATTTATCAATCAAATATCAGCTACTGAAGAGCTCAGCACAATTTGACAAAAGCATGCTGATAGTATACAATTTAGCGCAATCATTTTATAGCATTCAAAAACTCTTCTTAAACAATAAGAAATTCAGTCTTCAATGATTGTGAACATTGCACGCGAAGGATCTACTCCGTTCCCTACTTCTGTTAATTTAGCTTCTTTAACGGGCCTTGCAGACTCCTCTTTCGAAGTCTTTCGTTTTAAACTGACTACTTTGTGCGAGTAGACGCCATCAGTTGTGTCTTGACTTGCGGAAATCTTCCTTCTCTTTGGCTTAGCAACAACAAAGTCGAAATCAGTGGAGTCATCATCGAAGCCGGAATATGAAGGCATGGTGCGGCCACTTCGAGTTGAACGCATAGGTTGGATTCTCGTGGACTCTTCCACTATTTGAAGAGGAGGGGGCCATGATGCGAAAGTAACAGATCGACGAGCTTGTCTGTAGCTGTTTAGTGACATTAGTTTTATGTACACGGCTAGTGTGTGAGCTTTCTCCGTGTCCGTCAAAGTTCTTGGGAATAGGCTCCAGGGCATTCTTCGGTCTACCACCTCCACATATCTCCGTTTCAATGCCTTTGCTGGAGGACTTGCTTCTTGAAGTGTAAGCTGTAATAGTATGAATTTTTATTATTATACCTTTTATAATAAAAAAGTACAGTACTGTGCCGTGGGGCCGCGGCATACGAATATCGACCCCTCCAACTCAACCCGTGGACGTCGTAAGAGCCGACTAAGGGAACCTACCAGAGGAAGGGCAGCAGCTTCCTTCTGAGTATTTTTAAACACCAACACTGCGATCACCAATCCGCCTGCCAAGCGTGGTGATTATGGCAAATCCCCCCCTACATGGGAGACCATCCACTCGATGGACCGACGACATCGTAGCGGTCGCAGGGAGTCGATGGATGGAGGCGGCTCAGGACCGCTATTTGTGGCGTCGTACGGGGGAGGCCTATGTCCAGCAGTGGACGTGTATGGGCTGATGATGATGAATAAAAAAGTAAGATGATGTTATCTATTGCAATTGCACTAATAAGTATAAATGGAAAAGGTTGGAAGTTTCAATGTTTGGATGTTTGTTACGTTTTTGTGACAAATCTACTGAATGGAGTAGACTGAAATTTTGCATAGATGTAGTTTTAGATCTGGACTAAAATCATTATTGATCATCATCATTTCATTTTTATCATTTGCAGAAGCTACTTAAAGAATGTACAAAATAAAAGCCATGTTTTAAAATGTGATTTAGTCTTACTCACTTTGAAAATAAATGATAAGCTAGCTATAAATATTTTTCTACCTTGGTGTTACTCTTTTCTCTGGTTATATCTTCTTCATTACTGGTAGTTTTGGAGTTATTGAAAGCTTTTAGGAGATCATTCATTTCTTCCTTGGTAAGATTTTCCTCGTCTAAGCCAAACTCTGTAATAGACTAATACTTACAGTACATAGGTAGTTACTACATAAATTTTAGTTAGATTATTTAGTTCATTTACTTATAGTGAAGATCTTTAAGAATTCATTATTATATTACGTTCCCATCCCGAACATTAAACCACAATGCAATTTCTAACGAATAATTAAGTATGTCTCAAAAAATAAGCTTCTTTTTGTCTTAACAGACCACTGGGCAAACGCCTCCCTACTCTCCTTCCATACATTTCCAGGGCGTACCTACTTATCTAAATAGGTACCTGAGACACAAATTAAAATGAATACTAAAAAAATTACGCGAACTTCGGGGTTCAATGACCTGTGGTGATTCCAGCCAGACGCTTAAGTCTAACAATACCTATTCTCTTCAAACACCATAGGTCTACGAACTTACCAGATAATTGATTTTTCATAGCCCTTGTCTCCGAATCACAGCTATCATCCGATGAAATTATATTATTATCCATGATGAATGAGGCAACAAAAAGAAAACAACGACTTATTAGAATCTCATTACTACCTGAAAGCAATCAATCAAGATATTTAGCACAACGTACGTATTCCAAATAAATAGAAGATTATCCGCGGCGGGTTCATAAATTTTCGATAGAATCGAAATTTAGCAGATTTGTGTTTTGATGTATGTATTGTGTTTTGATGCCGCCCGTGACGTATTTTGACATTTTGCTGCTCGGATGAAGTAATAAAGGATACCGCCAGATACAGTTCTACGAATGTCCGTTTTTTGTTAGTGTGCTGTTGCAGATTTGTAATAGTGTGCATGACTAGGGAAGTGACTTCGCTGTCAAGCCGAACTGGTTTCGGCCCAAACTAGTCCGAATCAGGAAAATATTTTTTTATGCCGATTTCATTCCTGATTCGTCCCATATTTCCTCCGCTGTCTGTCTCTCTGTCGATCTATCGAGCTTTATTGTATCTCATGATTCGTAAAGGGTAACCTGAATTTTTTGTGTGTATTCCATTTACCGATGTAATAACATGTTATCAAAATAAATATTAAAATTAAAGGGAGCCACAAAAACCTGTTTTTTTTTACCATTTTCTGCTCCACTCACGCAATGCAAAAATCTAAAAAAGGGGTTAGGGTTCGCTCCACTTTCCGCTGCCTTAGTTTCTTTGTCATTTTGGGCAACTGCCGGTATAAAACCTGAAATTTCTTGCTAATCCTTATTTAACAACCTTCTGCGTGAAAAAAATATTAAAGTGATTACTTATAGTTTATGTATCTATGTATTTTGCAAGCCGAATTAATCCACCTTGTCTGCTCCTATTTTTTCGGCCAGTTATAACCTGGGTATCTTTAAGACAAGAGTGAATAGGTGTCTTCCGGTGGGTACACAGGTACGTACGTACATACTCAATAAACTTGCTCGATCTCGAGCTACGTGTGGACCATGTAAGACTCAAGACAAATCCTCGAAGCCAACCAAAATGTTCAATATATAATACATAGATATTATATATTGTTAATTTTGGAAAAGGATATTGTATAATGTTTGTGCCTTAATAAACGAAAAATATAAACAAAGTAAATACCTATGTACCTACGAAAAATTGATTTTATAACTAAAATCAAATTACGTAACTTTTGGAACGAAAATTTACGGAAAAAAACCGCGTGAAAATAATTCCAGATTATTAAAGTTAATATCTTGTGTATTTCTACTTTCCTCGTACTTTGAGTTACATAAACTAGTTAAATAAATACTACGGAAAAATAATAATAAATAAATGTATCATGTTGCTACATGCACGAGAAGAGTGTGAAAGATATTACTTCCCTGTAAGAAATGTTGAAATCAGGAATGAAATCAGCATACAATTATATTATCCTGATTCGGGCCAGTTTCGGCCGAAACCATTGGGAAGAATGCGGAGTAACCCGAAAACTAAATTTGACGGTAATCCCATCACTAGCACAGATGCTAACATTATCTCGGCTAATTATTCGTGCTTTTGGACATTATTTGTATCCTAAACTCATAAGAACACATGAACTAGATTGTTAAAATTTTGTTACTACAGATTTCTAGTAATAAACATAATTACTTTAGAATTTATACTGAGCGAAAAACTTACGCATGTAATGACAAATCCGGGAATTTTACTCCACCTCTTGAGCTTCTTGAAGGACAGTACACAGCGGAACACGACATATTTTCACTTTTTCAACAAAGTTTTAAGTAAAACGCAGTAATTTCATAGAATTTCAATAAAGTTTATCAGTCTGACCACAACTTTAGAGCAAACTACTGTGTCAGCACCTGACACGATTCACACCGACAGTGCAGCATAGCTATACATACATCATCTATCTCTTTTACTCATAGCTTGGCTCCGAGGGAGAGACAAAGATACATGACAATTATGGTGATACATAGATATAAGACCGGAAATGACTTACGCTCATAGAGAAATAAGTAGGTAGATGTAGCATAAGTCATTACTGGTCTTTTAACTATGTATCACCATAGTTGTCATGTATCTTTATTTATCCCTCGGAGTCAAGCTATGAGTAAAAGAGATAGCTGGTGTACGTATAGCTATACTGCACTGTCAGTGTCAATCGTGTCAGGTGCTGACACAGTAGTTTGCTCTAAAGTTGTGGTCAGACTGATAAACTTTATTGAAATTCTATGAAATTACTGCGTTTTACTTAAAACTTTGTTGAAAAAGTGAAAATATGTCGTGTTCCGCTGTTTACAGTCCTTCAAGAAGGACAAAAGCTGGAGTAAAATTCCCGGATTTGTCATTACATGCGTAAGTTTTTTCCTCAGTATAAAAGTTAAAGTAATTATGTTTATTAGTAGAAATCTGTAGTAACAACATTTTAACAATCTAGTTCATGCGTTCCTATGAGTCTAGGATACAAATAATGTCCAAAACCATGAATAATTAGCAGAGATAAATTTAGCGTCTGTGCTAGTGATGTGCTTACCATCAAATTTAGTTTTCGGGTTATTCCGCATTCGTCCCACTAGTTTCGGCCAAAACTGGTCCGATTCAGGAAAATAAAATTGATTGCTGATTTCATTCCTGATTCGTCCCATTTCAAGATTTCGTACAGAAAAGTACTGTCTTTCACACTCTTCTCAAGCATGTAGTATTGATTTATCATTATTGTTTCCGTAGGATTTATTTAACTAGTTTATATAACTCAAAGTACGAGGAAAAAAGAAATACACAAGATAATAACTTTAATAACCTAGAATTATTTTCCGCGGTTTTTTCCGGAAGTTTTGGTTCCAAAAGTTAGGTAATATGATTTTAGTTAAAATATAAATTTTTCGTAGGTATTTGTTTGTTTATATTTTTCTTTTATTAAGGCACAAACGATACAATATCCTTAAAATTAACAGTAAATAAATATCTATGTATACACCAATCAAAATGCCAATGCCACTAATATAAACATTATTTACAAAAAACAACAACGTTAAATCAACCATGCGGGCAAAGCCGCACGCATTAGCTATATAATAATATTGTAATGTGTTACCTGATTTATTGCCCCTATTTTTATAAATTTTGCAAAATTATATTTAGTCTTACAAAATGACATCGACACCGATGTAAAATTTTGGGCAAAAACAACATATAAACAATTACAAATTTACTCAAAATAAGTCCTTATAGCTTATCCATTAGACTCGCTGAATGAAGGATGTTTCACACCCGTGACTATAAGTTCAAAGTGTCAATTAGCGCTCTAGACAATACACGCAGGAATAGCAAGGATGAGCAAAAAATTCAGGTTTTATAGCGGCACTTGCCCAAAATCACCAAGAAATTAAGGCAACGGAAAGCGGAGCGAACACTAACCCTTTTTTTAGATTTTTGCATCGCGTGAGTGGTGCAGAAAATGGCCAAAAAACATGTTTTTTGTGGAGCCCCCATTAATTTTAATATTTATTTTGATAGTATATTTTTATAGCGGCAAATGAAATACATATGAAAAATGCAAGTGTCTACCTTTTACGAATCATGAGATACAATAAAGCCCGATAGATGGACAGACAGCGGAGGGCTAGTACTAGGGCCCCGTTGGTACCTTTTGTTTACTGAACCCTAAAAAAGTGTGTAGCTTTTTTATAAAATCTGTATAGTTTTTCGAAACTCGTGTTCGATTGGTAGAATCATCTCCATTGAATTAGTGTGGCATACTCGGTTCGCGATTCCGACACGCACATGGCCAAAATCAGCATCAGCATCAGGTTATGTGTCACTAAAACGTGCCTGTTAAATATGGGACGAATCAGGAATGAAATCGGCATTAAGTGTATTTTCCTGATTCGGACCAGTTTGGGCCGAAGCCAGTTCGGCTCGGCAGCAAAGTCACTTCCCTAGTCATGCATACTATTACAAATCTGCAACTGCACACTAATAAAAATGGACATGCGTAAAACTGAAAGGCTGAGTCCATAAAATTCTTGGTCCTAGCTTACGCTACCTCTACCTACATATTTACTATATGTTTTGCTGTGTTGTGCTGTAGGAATGGGTAAAAAACATCGACATATCAAAATATCGATATCTTTCAGAAATTAATCGATATAATTAGTCGATATTTTTAAAAGCGATATATCGATTTTCGATATTTATTTCAGGGTATCAAATTTCATATCAAAATCGATATTCTCTAATTGTAGACAATTATCTGTTTCCGGTTATCATTTATTATTCTAGTAGGACAGCTTCGTCATTGGTATCGATAAATGTGAACAAGAGGCAACACATTCCCATTTATTTTGTGTTGGTAGCACTGATTGTCTATGTTTGACTATAAGGCTGCGTTCCGTTATTCTCTTAAAGCGCTCAAGCGTGCATGAAGTCGTTCCAATTCTACTTTCAGCACGCTGCTGTGAGACTGCACCTAACACGATTCACACTGACAGTGCAGCATATCTATACGTACACCAGCTATATCTTTTACTCATTGCTTTGCTCCGAGGGATAGACAAAGATACATGACAACTATGATGATACATAGATATAAAACCGGAAATGACTTGGCTCCCTCTTCCCTACTCTATGGCGCTGCAGCTATCTTTCTGAGACGAGATAGAAAATCAAAGATAGCATCTCTTTCTACGCTAAGAGTGCTCGCTGTTGTCTTGACTTCTTTGTTATTGGCAATATGTGTCTGGTTTGCCACTTTTCTGCCAGTATCCAGTTCATGGAAATTTCGGAGTCATGGAATGGAGGCGGGATTACAACAATAATATGAGCGGTAAATTTGAAAAAAACCAATCAGATTTTTACTAAGAACACAAATAAAATAAAATTATAAACAGTTTAAAAACAAAATAAATATAGTTATTAAAAACAACACAAATATAATTAGTTATAGAAGATATTTATAATTTTAAATTATTTACATCAGAACTTTCATTTACATTTATATTAAAGCCAGATAAGGAAACTAATTGTGTCAATTTAGCGGCAACGTTGGACGGTAAGTTTTCAGGGTTCGAAATAATAATATTTATTAATAATGTGAGGAGGGTGTCTATTAAACTCTCACTGTGAGGAAGTACTTGGTTGGCCTTTAAACCACAACCGTTTGGAAGAGAAGAAGGGGGGTTGGAAACTATTCCTCGATGAGAAGCTGTATCGTAGGACTTGCTAAGAGGGGCTCGAGAACGGGGAGAATAAAATACAGTCTTAATATGAGACTGGGAAGCCTTAGGGGTAGAGGAATAGCTATGATTTGAAGACGACATATAAGGAGAGAGAGAGAGAACAGCTCCTGAGAGGGAGAGAAAATCTGCTGGGAGGGCGGGAATTGCTCCTGAGCAATTTCCGAATAGGAACGTGAAACCCTTGGAAATTGTGTGGCTGCCTCCTCAAATGATATAGCATTGGTAGCCATCACAGATTTAATTGATTTTTGTCTTACTAGTTCGGGGCAGTGTTTACTCGTGGCAAAATGCTTCCCTGAACAATGTAAGCAAGATGCCTCGGTCTCAGATACGTCGCAGCTCTCGCCAGAGTGTTCCTGGCCACAACGAAAACAGCGTGGTGTAGATCTGCATTGGACTTGAGTATGTCCAAAGCGGCAACAGGAGTTGCATTGGATGGTGGGGAACTTATAAATTTCGACAGGAATCGAAATATAAAATAAGAAAACCCTTGTAGGTAGAATTTGTCCTTGGAAAGTGACGACCACGGTTTGGGTAGGGACCCACGAAACCTTACCATCCTCCATTTTTTTCCTATTTAATCTCCGCGCTTTTAAAACGCACCAACAGGGTTTGAAACTGATTCCGCAAATTCCTCCATTGAGAGGTCAGTGGGAACGCCTCTAATGAGACCCATACGGGTAACATTGTAGGTGAGAGAGAGAGATAATTTATTTACCCTGTAAACATAGATAACTTATTAACTAAACAATACTTAAATCTAAATAGTTGGTAACACAGAAAATAAAAAAAATAAAAAATGAAATAATAAGGGTAAAATGGGTCCCTGCCTCAGCATGTTGCAGTATTGGAGCATTTGCCCAATACTGCGCTGGTTTACAGGCAGGCCCGGCAAGTGGGAATGATAGCGTGTAATTTGTGCATTGAAAGTGTTGTGGAGATTATAAAAGAATTGGTATCTTTGGCAGATGAGAATTCAACGCTAATTTTATTACAGCCTACTCGTTTTACCCCCTCCAGGGATAATATTTTCGAATTTATTTTTTTGTAAAAATTCGCCAAACTGGATTGTCCTTAGGGTTGTACCCGCGGTTTGGTCTGTATCAGTTCTCGAGACATGAACCACATAAGGACCCCTATCAGATGAGTTGTATGATTGGATAGCCCCAATCACAATGGATGGATCAGTATAGACAGTCTGAATAGACGGAAAAGACAAATCAGGTGAAGCAACTTTTTTATTAGGCGTGTGAGCTGACTGTTGAATATCGTTTCTATCAAAAATTTTACGTTTAGTCCGATGGCATTCGGACAGAATGGGGGGAGGAACAGGGTCAGGTGGAACTGGTGCCGGCTTCTCAGCCGGCACCAGATCATCATCTGAATCCATTTTTGATTTAAAGGGGCCAATCACAAAGGATTTTTGTAACGCCCTTCCAAAGACTATGATAAGGTAGATAAAATTGCAGAAACTACGTTATCTACAGTACCTAATACCTGAGAAAAATAACACAGCACACATCTTAATCCAATTGGTGAATTCGGAAAGCAATAAATTTGAGTTTTCCCTCAAAATCTCTCCAAACACAACTGGTCGTTTCCAATGGCGGGCTGACAGTGCTCGCTGTTGTTGTGCTGTTGTTGTAACCGTGTTGTACCAAAGGGTTTTGAAATTTTCAAGAAATTTATAAAAGTTAGTATATAAATTCCTTGGAAATTGTCTGATTGTATGTGTAGGTGGTTTAAATAAATAAATACCTATTATGACCAATATTGAAAAGCCAATTTCATTACATTTGTATTAGGATTATTATATTTTCTCTAAATTTACATGTAGGTAAATTTTGAAGGCAACCCTAAATACTCGATTCTCGGTGTTCATTGGCTGCAAGACGGCTCAGCAGTATGACCAGATTTAAATTGAACATTATGCTAGCTGCTCGCCTAAATTCTGCTAAAGTCTGCTAATGATATTTTTAGTATGCCAACATTCTGCTATTGAATGAAGACACAATTGTACAAATACTAATGTACATAAATGATTACAAAAATATTTAATAACACGAATCTACAATTTTATTCATTGGAACCTACCTCAAAATTATTGTCGTGTCCATATTATGATTATAGGGGGGATTATAGGGTGGGTTAGATAGGTAAGGAACCGTCGAGCTATCGTCCTTTAACATTTTCTTTGGTGGCATAAAATTACGCATCCACCCGCCCTGGTTCTTTTACTGACTGTTTTACGTGTTGGAATTCCTCCGACATGTTCATTTTTGAATTTGTTCCTCAGGTCAGTTTTTAAAGTGACGTCAAAAATACTGAATCCCTTGAGGGTCAACCTCAAGGGGTTCAGTATTTTTGTGTTATTTAGGGGGGGTGCTTAGTAGTATACTAACCGCTGCCACCTCTGGCTCTCGTATGTGCTGTGTGCCGAGAAGAGGGGCCGTACGGCCTCGAGGCACAATTTGTTTACGTCTGTGCCTCGTCCCGACTAAAGCGACGACTTACAACAAGGGGCGATGCTTTGCGAGGCTAGCGGCAGCAGAACAGACTTGCCTCGCGCCGCGCTCATTCGTGGTACCACATTGTGCTGACTCTTGTCCAGCATTATTTATTTATTTATTTATTTTTAAGCCAGTGAGCACCTTGCACAATACTCGCCAAAAAATAAGTATGCAACGCACCGCTATTCTAAATTGTACTTCCCTATGGGTTACATGAATAATACGAAGTAATCGTACATTACGTGGCCGTGGGACCACGGTGGCGTACGAATATCGACCCCTCCAACTCAATCTGTGGATGTCGTAAGAGCCGACAAAGGGAACCTACCAGAGGAAGGGCAGCAGCTTCTTTCTGAGTATTTTTCAACACCAACACTGCGATCACCAATCCGCCTGCCAAGCGTGGTAATTATGGTAAATTCCCAAATACTACATGGGAGACCATCCACTCGATGGACCGACGGCACCGTAGCGGTCGCGACGTGGGAGTCGATGGATGGAGGCGGCTCAGGACTGCTATTTGTGGCGTCGTATGGGGGAGGCCTATGTCCAGCCGTTGACGTGTATGCCCATACACGTCAACGGCTGGACATGATATGATGAATCATGCACTATCTATAAATAATTGAATTTTTTCAACATTACAAGCGCCACTACCCAAGTAAAACACAAATAATTTTCCAGTTTCTAATCATGCTAATTTTCTGCGGTAATTTTATAACATTCTGCCAAAAACTGCTGTTTTTTTAGATCTGCGACACAATCTGCTAAACCCTTAATTTGAGACCGAATTCTGCTAAAATCACAGAATTCTGTTAAATCTGGTCACACTGCGGCTAAGGGGGTTCGGGAAATTTGGTGGATTGCTGTTGGGATGCTAAAATAACAATTCATAAAATTGACAAAACACTAACAGTCAGCTGGCTTTGGCACTGACATCGTCTGTCACATTTCACTACAGATAACGCAAAAAATGTACCACCTTGACGAGGCGAGTAGACTACGACCACAGATGAATGAAATTATATCACAGGCGCCTGCTAACTTTGAAGAGCAGATCACCTACAAGTATTGCCTTTGAATTTGATAGGTGGAATCTAGCGCACATAATCAATCTACACTGGAAGTCGGTCACATAAATATATTCATCTCTGTCGCTTCTGCTCTCTCAGAGGCCATTAGGAATACTGTATCAAAAAACACCAAACGAGCTTGGGAGCATTTACTAGTTTTCCCTTACAGAGTACTACATGTAAAAAAAGATTTGGCCAACAAAGCTTCTATCACGGTTAGAATCAAACAAAATTGCGTTAGGTACACTGCGTGCGAAGGGCAGCCTATTTCAATTGTTGATCAGGTCACACAACAAAATTCCAAATCAAATAAACCATTGTCTGAGTCTACTATCTATAGACTTGTAGAGAGTAAACTCAGTGATGGTGACATAAAAGGTGCCTCTCGCATACTTTTTTCAAATGACACGATGGCGCCAAATAACGATGATACTCTCATATCTCTTGAGAGTAAGCATCCAGCTGCAAGGGCCAATATCCAACTCCCCGATCCACCGCAAGAGAGTGATGTCGCTGTGGACACGATCAGCCAGGATGTGCTTAAAGCTGTCATGTCTTTCCAGAGTGGCTCCGCCGGCGGCCTGGATGCTGTGACTCCACAGCATCTAAAAGATCTTCTTTCTGGTGGGTCTGGCCATGCAGGTGAAGTCCTTCTCGAAAACTTGACATCTTTAATCAACCTGATGTTGTCAGGTCGAGTGAACAGCGAGATCACAGAACTCTTGTACGGTGCGAATCTTTGCGCACTAAAAAAGAAGGATGGCGGAATAAGACCCATAGCCGTGGGCACCACCTACCGCCGCCTCGCGTCTAAAGTCTGCTGTCGGAAAGAAGCCGACTACCTAGGCGATTATTTTCGACCAATTCAGCTAGGCTTTGGTTCGCGAGGCGGATGTGAGGCCGCAGTACATTCCCTTCGTACATTTTTGGACAAAAATGATGGGGAGGTAATTCTGAAGGTAGACGTCAAAAACGCCTTCAATTCCGTAGACAGGGGCGCCTTGCTAAAAGAAATTAAAGACAAAATTCCAGAAATTAATCCCTATCTCTGGCAATGCTACGGTTCACCGTCAAAATTAATTTACAGAAACAATGTCATTTCGTCCGCGGTTGGTTGTCAGCAGGGCGACCCTCTTGGTCCGGCCATTTTTAGCCTTGCTATCCAACCAGTAATTCAACGTCTTAAATCCAAACTTAATGTTTGGTATTTAGATGACGGAACGATAGGGGGAGACGTGGACACAGTTTTTAATGACCTAAAAATCATCACAGATGAATTTCGGCAAATAGGTTTAGAACTAAATTTTTCAAAGTGCGAGCTTTTTATTTCGGACTCTTGTGTAGACAAAAACAATATCATAATAAAATTCAATAGTTTGGCTCCCAACATTACAGTTGTAGATAAATGTTCACTTCGCCTCCTTGGTTCACCAATTTTTGATGAGTCTTTTCAGTCATTTGTAGATGAGAAAATTCAAAATTTCAACAAAACCTCGAACAGACTTCTCAAAATTAATAGCCATATGGCTTTTACAATTATTCGGTTTTGCTTGTTTGTACCTAAATTTACGTATTCTTTGAGATGTTGTCAACTGTGGAAACACAGCGAGCTCTTGGAAGGCTTAGACAACATAATAAAGAATACTTTATCATCGGTTTTGAATATCTGTTTCGATGACAAGGCATGGTCGCAGGCCTCCCTGCCTGTCAAATTGGGAGGCTTAGGTATCCGCAAAATTTCAAGTGTAGCCCTGCCAGCGTTCTTGTCTTCCGTCTACAGCACTAATTCTTTAGTGGAAAAAATTTTAAATCCGTCTTTGGTCTCACCTGGAAATTCATTCGAAATTTCGTTCTTAGACGAGGCTCGAATGGCTTGGCATAGTGCTTGCCCTGATGCTGCTCCCCCAAAATCTCTTTTGTCCCAACGGCAATGGGACGGGCCTCTGTGTGAGTTGACACGGAATTGTTTGTTACAAACGTGCTCCAGCTCTGCAGATCGTGCCCGTCTCCTGGCCGTTTCTAAATGGGAGTCAGGACATTGGTTGCAAGCACTTCCTTCATATAATACTGGCACTCTATTGGATCCCGTAACTTTCCGTATAGCAACATGTCTTCGGTTGGGTGCAAGGTGTTGCGCGCCTCATCAATGCCAGTGCGGTACTGTTGTCGAACAGCTTGGTCATCACGGATTATCGTGTACTAGGGCTGCCGGTCGGATATCTCGCCATGCCAGCCTTAACGACATCATCCGGCGGGCCTTTGTCACCGCTAACGTACCAGCTATTCTCGAACCGAATGGTCTGTTGCGTGACGATGGTAAGAGGCCCGACGGCATGACTTTAGTCCCTTGGGAGCTGGGCAGGCCTATTGTGTGGGACGCTACATGTGTCGACACACTTGCGCCTTCCCATCTTTCAAGGACATCCGTGAGGGCTGGTTCGGCGGCAGATTTGGCCGAGGATCTCAAGAGGCGCAAATATGCAGGTCTCGACAGAGCCTACGCATTTGCTCCCCTTGGAGTCGAGACCCTAGGTCCGTGGGGTACCGAGGCTCTCCGGGTTTTCAAAAAATTATCTGAGCGCCTGGTCGAAGCGACGCGTGACCCGAGAGCTGGTGAGTATCTGGCGCAGCGCATTAGCATTGCCATACAGCGGGGCAATGCAGCCAGCGTCTTGGGGACGCTTCCGACTGGTATTGATATGGACCAGTTGAGCTATCTGTAGATTGTTTGCAACAGTCTGCAGTTAGCTCAATTGTTTCAATTGTAAATACTAGTTTAATTTCTTTATATTATTTGATTGTTATTTTCTTTAACTGAGAATATTATTCTAACTAAGTGAAGATCTTATCAACCGACTATCATGGATGATAATACCTGTTCCGGCTGCTGTATGGTGATATCTAACCCCTATCTAATCTGTTTGACGTGCCAAAAAATCTATGATCTTCTTTGTGCCAACGTAACTGAACAAGAGTACAATGCTCTCTAACCAGCAGCGACCAGTTGACCTCCTGGGTTTGCTTAGAATGCGTTAACAAACTACCGAGGGCTGACAGCACCCATACACCGTTGCGTTAAAATAAGAATTTCGACGCAGCAAAGTTTCTCCCTTAGGGGGATCATTATGTACACCTTTCCCCTAATCGCTTTTATCTTCCATAATGCTAATAAGACATCTATCATAATAATATTTTCTTTCCTACTCCTTAAAAATTTGTAGTCTCTAGGTCCTATGTATAAAGATAAAATATATAATATGTAAGTAATAAAATTCGATAAAAGTTTATTCCTATTTAAAAAATAAATTATTCCTAATTTTAACTTTCTAATTACGTTATAATTGTATTTGTTTAGCTCTGTTTCATTTCATTATAAGTATACAGGGTTTCCCAGAAATGGTGGATAATCCCGCACGTGCGTGTGCGGGGGGGGGGGGGGAGGTGGGGCCCCACATCCCAAAAAAAATCTATTCCCAACAGTCCGCGGTCTACGAATTTTTTTGTCAAATTTAGAAATTTCATAGTTTTCCTCACATTTGTGGTCATCACGTCCACTACATGAGGCCTAGTTCGGATTTTTTTCTTTACGTATTCCCTTTCTAAATTACCTTTAAAAAAACGCAACTACTTAGGATAGAAGTTAACTAGTAGTCCCTAAACATCTTTCACATCATCACAACCCCAAACGGAAAACTGGGAAATTTCTAAATTTTACAAAAAAATTCGTAGACCGCGGACTGTTGGGAATAGTTTTTTTTTTTTGGATGTGGGACCTCACCTCCCCCCCCCCCCCCCCCCCCCCCCCCCCCCCCCCCGCACACGCACGTGCAGGATTATCCACCTTTTCTGGGAAACCCAAAACTCTAATCATTTACAAATCTTACATACGAATACCTGCATAAATAACAAGAATACCTAAATACATAAACCTATTTATACATACTTATAAATATACATACATACATTTTACTAAGGGAAACTAGGGTATGGTCGGTGACAGCAGGACAAATAGTGTTCCTTTACCATGCCCTTGAATATTGATAGTGACCAAAGAGAATATAATACTGACGAGGTCGCAGTACATTCCCTTCGTACATTTTTGGACAAAAATGATGGGGAGGTAATTCTGAAGGTAGACGTCAAAAACGCCTTCAATTCCGTAGACAGGGGCGCCTTGCTAAAAGAAATTAAAGACAAAATTCCAGAAATTAATCCCTATCTCTGGCAATGCTACGGTTCACCGTCAAAATTAATTTACAGAAACAATGTCATTTCGTCCGCGGTTGGTTGTCAGCAGGGCGACCCTCTTGGTCCGGCCATTTTTAGCCTTGCTATCCAACCAGTAATTCAACGTCTTAAATCCAAACTTAATGTTTGGTATTTAGATGACGGAACGATAGGGGGAGACGTGGACACAGTTTTTAATGACCTAAAAATCATCACAGATGAATTTCGGCAAATAGGTTTAGAACTAAATTTTTCAAAGTGCGAGCTTTTTATTTCGGACTCTTGTGTAGACAAAAACAATATCATAATAAAATTCAATAATTTGGCTCCCAACATTACAGTTGTAGATAAATGTTCACTTCGCCTCCTTGGTTCACCAATTTTTGATGAGTCTTTTCAGTCATTTGTAGATGAGAAAATTCAAAATTTCAACAAAACCTCGAACAGACTTCTCAAAATTAATAGCCATATGGCTTTTACAATTATTCGGTTTTGCTTGTTTGTACCTAAATTTACGTATTCTTTGAGATGTTGTCAACTGTGGAAACACAGCGAGCTCTTGGAAGGCTTAGACAACATAATAAAGAATACTTTATCATCGGTTTTGAATATCTGTTTCGATGACAAGGCATGGTCGCAGGCCTCCCTGCCTGTCAAATTGGGAGGCTTAGGTATCCGCAAAATTTCAAGTGTAGCCCTGCCAGCGTTCTTGTCTTCCGTCTACAGCACTAGTTCTTTAGTGGAAAAAATTTTAAATCCGTCTTTGGTCTCACCTGGAAATTCATTCGAAATTTCGTTCTTAGACGAGGCTCGAATGGCTTGGCATAGTGCTTGCCCTGATGCTGCTCCCCCAAAATCTCTTTTGTCCCAACGGCAATGGGACGGGCCTCTGTGTGAGTTGACACGGAATTGTTTGTTACAAACGTGCTCCAGCTCTGCAGATCGTGCCCGTCTCCTGGCCGTTTCTAAATGGGAGTCAGGACATTGGTTGCAAGCACTTCCTTCATATAATACTGGCACTCTATTGGATCCCGTAACTTTCCGTATAGCAACATGTCTTCGGTTGGGTGCAAGGTGTTGCGCGCCTCATCAATGCCAGTGCGGTACTGTTGTCGAACAGCTTGGTCATCACGGATTATCGTGTACTAGGGCTGCCGGTCGGATATCTCGCCATGCCAGCCTTAACGACATCATCCGGCGGGCCTTTGTCACCGCTAACGTACCAGCTATTCTCGAACCGAATGGTCTGTTGCGTGACGATGGTAAGAGGCCCGACGGCATGACTTTAGTCCCTTGGGAGCTGGGCAGGCCTATTGTGTTGGACGCTACATGTGTCGACACACTTGCGCCTTCCCATCTTTCAAGGACATCCGTGAGGGCTGGTTCGGCGGCAGATTTGGCCGAGGATCTCAAGAGGCGCAAATATGCAGGTCTCGACAGAGCCTACGCATTTGCTCCCCTTGGAGTCGAGACCCTAGGTCCGTGGGGTACCGAGGCTCTCCGGGTTTTCAAAAAATTATCTGAGCGCCTGGTCGAAGCGAGAGCTGGTGAGTATCTGGCGCAGCGCATTAGCATTGCCATACAGCGGGGCAATGCAGCCAGCGTCTTGGGGACGCTTCCGACTGGTATTGATATGGACCAGTTGAGCTATCTGTAGATTGTTTGCAACAGTCTGCAGTTAGCTCAATTGTTCCAATTGTAAATACTCGTTTAATTTCTTTATATTATTTGATTGTTATTTTCTTTGTCAATAAAGATTTCCTTATTTCTTATTTGATAATAATAACTATGTTTATAGTATACAATTTGACTTGTCTAAGTGCTTATTTTGTAAGCCTAAAGAAATAAAGTTATTGATTCTGATTCTGATTCTGACAGGGAATTGGAGCATGAGAGTTTCTGAAGAGCGAGAAGAGCAGAGAAAGAGTGAGATTGATGCAGTACCAATGTACCTACTGCTACTAATATAATTTTCAGAAGTTTCGACCCAGTGTACATTTTGATCTCATCAGTGTAGTTATTGAACTACACTGATGAGATCAAATGTATACTGGGTATTGATAGTTGACATCCAAAGAATAGAACTAAAAGACAAGAACTAACAGAAAGAAAACAACAAAATTTACTACATTGTATTTATTCAATTCTATTGATTACAATCAAGCGAGTTTTTACTCTATGATTACAATATATATTTATATATTGTATATATTGTACATATCTAACGATGAGTACAATTGTGTTATGTTGATTGCCCCATTTCTTGATATATTGTCAGAAAAATAGATGAATGTTCTAATCCTAACGAGGGCCGAACAAATTTCCTATAATACGACACCGTCTCATCGTCGGTTAGTCGCCAAATGGTTTGAAATTAGTACTGATCCCCCTGCCTGAATGTCATAATGTGGTTTGTGAATGATCGTGGTAGACGGGTCACGATCGAAGAAATCCATGAATGCATCTAACAAAACACAAGGTTTTGCTAGTGCCTGACCACTACTCCCACTGCCAGAGAACCCTGAAAACAAAATATTATCGTTATTAATTTTGTACATTTTTACATTGATAAATTCAATGTAATTATTAGGATCAGAATAATTAACTTACATGAACCGGAAATTGTCAGCACGAACAAAATGGCCACTGCTTTGGTAAACAGCATCGTTCCGTTTCTATCTTAAGACTGCAGTGACATCTTAGAGCACTAGATGTATTTATTGTGATTGTTATCAGTTTCTGAAGAGCAGTGGCCGTATTATCAATATTCTAATTAATTTGGGCGAATTCAAAAGTTGTTTAAGCTTATCGGACCTCAGAGGCCCCGTGAACGTTCTCCAAAGATTTATATCGTTAGATAGGCACTTACCGTAGTGAGACCGCGCCCGTGTTGGTGCCATATGAAATGAGATAGCTCGCTCATTTGGAATCAGTGTACATCTAAACACAGTGTCAGCCGGACGTGTTATAACGTTGCCATTTTTTGTTGAAAAGTGTCACAAAATACCATTGTGCGCATTTCGCAAATGCAACATAAATTCTAAATATACAAATAAAGACAAACGCGTTACATTTCACTCTTAGGTATTGCGATATAATTAAATAACTATTATTTTTCTTTCCGTTTGATAAATCTGTGTTTCCGCTGTTGCGTTCTGACCGCACTACAACCACCAGCCAGCTAATCTGTGGTACAACCTAGATTCACTTTTTAGACTTTTCAGGGCATGATAGAACCTTTATTTTTTCACAAAAGTGTGTGCAGTATGATTGCACACAATATGGTTATAATAACAGTTAGGTACGTGGTTAATGTTACTGGCAAAATTTTTAACTACTCATTAGTGTTCAAGCTTCGGCATTTCGAAACGCACACATTCAAAGACAACAGACCACGGTTTTTGGTGCCAGGGCATATCTAACGATATAAATCTTTGGTGTTCTCATCATTGTGATATGACTAAAACGTTGCTCGTCTTTTCACCACAATTACGTAGTAGCAGTATCTTGCTATCAACTTTTGACCTGGATCCTGTTATCTTATCAAGCTTCTCTTATAAGGAACATGGGTAAAAACCAATGGGGGGTCATAATCTTCAGAACTATATAAGAAAACTTAAATTAAGTATTAAAATCAGTCTAAAAGTGTTGAAGTACCTATTGAATCTTTTGTCGTCAATTATCAAACTAATTAACAATTGGTCTTTTCAAAAAAATCTGTCGTATTAGTTTTATTCGACATACCACCCCGTGCCGAACCAAACGTTTTCGCTCTACTTTCATAATAAGTAGGTACCGGTAAAGAGTGGAACGCATTTCCTGCTTCTGCTTTTTCTAGTAGAGTACAATCTAGGAGTCTTCAAATCCAGAGTGAATAAGTTCCTTCTGGGAAAGCGTGCTCCATCTCAGGCCATATCTTCACTTTCCCAAGTGAGATGGTGGTCAAAAAATTGCCAATTTCTTTACCTATTGTCGTATATATGTAGGTAACTAATTATTTTATGCTTGTAGTGTAAGACCATCATGGAAAGTTTAACAACTTCAAAATAGTTATGGAACAAAAAATCTGATTAATTATGATTATGTAGAGATGTTTATTAACTATTTGGCCTACTACCATAACCACATATGTTAAACCCTGATGGAATTGAGGTGCTTGATCAAATCTATTATTTTTAATTGGTGTCTCATAAAACCAGGACTCTGGTGTGTTTGTTAAAAATGGGTCATAATTTTTGACCCTTCTGACCCACCGTACCTCCGACCATAGCCGGCCCTCACCGACCCCCAGTGGTACCGTAGATAATTGTTTTTTCTTACGATACCACCGTAGTGCTTGAAATCTTGCAGAGGTTGTACACACTGTAGATAATTCTTAGCTTACAAAGCGAATTTTTAAGCAATTCCTAGCATTTCCAGCAAAGCATAGCTTAAAACTTAAATACATTATTTAAATCAAAATCAAAATTATTTATATATCCTGCTGTGCCCTAGCACAGCAGGATATATAAATAATTTTGCTCTATTTGCTTCGGTACCTAATAATTATTGAGGGTGCACTACCCATAAGGTAGAATGGAACTTTTGTCGCCAAAAATATTTAAAAGGGCTTGATTTTTACTGAAATATAATTATAACAATACTTTCGCCCTGCTGAAAGTTCATAGGTACATACATAATATATTGTTATAATTTATAATTATTTCGGTCGGGCGTAAAGCTCTGAAGGAGGTGCACTTTATTTTAGGTAGGTAGGTATACGACACTTGATCCGAGATTAAATAAAACAATTTGGCCAGATCATGTAGGTCGAGATCAAGTGGGAAACCCAAAGCGGCGATAATGAACTGACGTGTTCCAGTTTATCTCTATGCTAGTGGCCTTATAACTTATAATTAAGTATAACTGGTATAACCCCTCATCCGCAGTTGTGTTCAAATTCGGCAAGATGAAGTGGGAATACCCGAAGCAGCGATTATGAACTGAGGTGTTCCAATTTTTCAACACAATGTTCTAACCACAGACCTAGAATTTTTTTTTCTGTACCTCCTAAATCTATGTTTCCAACGCAATGTCATTTAAACATACGAGTAAGTAGGTACTTATAAAACGAGTGTGAGCACCGGTACAAATTAACGCTGGTTTAATGGTGCAATATTATTCTAAAATAATTATGTATTATGTATATTATACCTATTCTATATCTCGCTAGTGGCCTTATAATCGAGTTAAACAGTACGTACGTAGGTATGTACCTAGTACATATCAGACTATCTAGAAGATAAAAAAGCTTGGGACGGATTTCGCGCTAAAGATGCGCGACTGCGAATTATCTGACTATTCGAATGATCGAAAACTACTAATTTCCTTATTCGACTTGAAAATTAGTAATATACTAATCTTCAAAGTCGAATGACAACTACTAATTAGTAATTACTAATCAGAATCAGAATCAATAACTTTATTTCTTTCTTTAAACTACTTTCTTTATAACTTTATTTCTAGGCTTACAAAATAAGCACTTAGACAAGTCAAATTGTATACTATAAACATAGTTATTATTATCAAATAAGAAATAAGGTGTTATTGATATTCTCTTCACTTAAATTTTTTGTCCACTAGTGGAAGAAGTGAAAAAGAAACCACTAGCACATTATAATATCACTTATGTGTCTAATACATGTTTATTTTGCCTATCTAAATATAAATTTAATGCAATTTAGATACATGTCAATATTTCTTTAAAGCTAAACAGAACATTGAATTTCTTACATACTACTGACAGTGCGGAACGGAGCGACATCTGGCCAAGTAATCCTTCTACGAATGGGTCATTGATGGCTTGAGTTGACTTTGTTAGTCGAACGATCATAATCCAACCAATCCACGTCGAATAACGAATGAAATGAAGGCCGACTCGGGCAGTCGAACGAATGGAACGACGCGAGACTACTAACCAAACTAGTTACTAATTTGCTCTAGTCAGTCGAATCGTTCGAATGATTTGTCAAGTCGAATAATTCGAATGAAATCATTCACATTTCATTTTATAAGTCTACTAAGTAAGTATTCCATAGTAAACATTTGTAGATTTAAAAAAGAAATTGATGATTCTTGACGGACAAAATAGGTATTCGTGTTTTTCTTGTTAATTTTATGTTAAAGCGGTTAAGATCAGAGCTACAGTAGCTATTTTAGAAGGTAGTCTGATCTTACCCCATCCAGGTCCGATCCCCCTCGATCGGTACCTTGATTTTCAAAATTTTATTATAACTTTAATCATCACTATCTCTGTTATCTTTACGTTTAGAGAATTATCAAAATCTCTGATTTATAGACCTATATTTTACTCAAAACTTTATTTATATAATAAGCAGTCCAGCATTTTTATAACCGAGAAAAAAAATATTTTGTAACATCCTAATGGTTTACTAAAAAAGCACCCGGTCTTACCCGTCCATAATTAATCAATCGAATTCGTATAGGTACACTAAATACATTGTACATTTAATGGTACAAAGATTTAAGTACACGTATACCAAAGATAGAGAAACTGTTAACTTAAATCATTGAATGTGCGATGTATTTTGACCCGAGCAACGCCGGGTTTCGTTGCAAGTAGGGAATAAAATTAATATGAAAGAATTTTAGAAGACCAATTTATTAATTAGACACCTGACGACAAAAGATTCAATACTTCAACACTGGTAGACTGATTTTAAAACTTAATTATAAGTTTTCATATAATTAGTTCTGAAGATTATGACCCCCTATTGGTTTTTACCCATGTTCCTTATAAGAGAAGCTTGATAAGATATCAGGATCCAGGTCAAAAGTTGCTGGCAAGATACTGCTACTACGTAATTGTGGTGAAAAGACGAGCAACGTTTTAATCATATCACAATGATGAGAATACAACACTAAGTTCACGGGGCTTCTTAGTCATATTGCTTTTCAATTCGACCAAATTAATTCGAATATTGATAATACGGTCACTCCTCTTCCATTAACTGATAACAAGCGCAATAAATACATCAACTGCAATAAGATGTCACTTCAGTCTTAAGATACCATAGAAATGGAACGATGCTGTTTACCAAAGCAGTGGCCATTTTGTTCGTGCTGACAATTTCCGGTTCATGTAAGTTAATTATTCTGTTCCCAATCATTACATTGAATTTATCAATGCACAGTGTAAAATTTACCCCAATTTTGTTTGTCTTCGTATTATAGTATTATAACGAAAACCAATCGTTTTTATCATCATAAGCACTAGAGTAAAACTCCGGCATCGATAGAACATGTTGTTTTTATATAAAAAAATTACAAAGTCACTATATATCCGCATCATGAAATATACAAATAAAATTAAAGAAAAAAACGGGGCCACTTATTTAACTTTTATGTATATACAATGGTTATACACATGATAACAGACCATCAAACAAGTTTTTGGTTTTCTACTGTGAATAGATTATTAAATAATAATACTTTTATGATTTTTCTTTTTATTTATTTTTCCCCACTTTAATGCCGTATTAGATCGTCACTCGTCTGGTTCCACGAGGAGTTCCTCAAGGTTCGGTCCTGGGACCAATCCTGTTTGTTTTATACTCTGCTGACATCATCAATATGGTCACTTTCTGCCAACACCATCTATATGCGGATGACCTCCAGTTATATCTTTCCTTTCTTCCTACAGATTGTACTGGTGCTGTAAATCAAATAAATCAAGATTTAAAGCAGGTTAGCCAGTGGTCTTCTTCTAACTCTCTAATACTAAATCCAAAAAAATCTAAATTCATGGTTTTTGGCCCAAAAAAAATGGTTGGTAAACTTAGCAATGTTAATATCAATGTAGACGGGGAGCTTGTTGAACGTGTTGATGAAGCCAAGAATCTTGGGTTAAAAATTGACAGTCAACTACGTTTTGAATCCCATATTGCTGAAACAGTGCGTCAATCACTCTTTCGCCTTAAGCTCCTTTATAAGATTCGTCCTTACTTAAGTGAAGACGTTCGAATAATGCTCTGTGAATCCCTAGTTTTGTCCCGTCTAAATTACTGTGACACTGTGTATGGCCCCTGTCTTCTTAGTCGAACTAATAATCTTATCCAACGTGTTCAGAATGCTTGCGCACGTTATTGCTTTCATGTTCCCCCCTGCACACACATAACCCCCTTCCTTAATTCCTCAAACCTTTTGAAAATGAAAGAGCGTAGGCAATTACATCTTGATACTCTTCTATTTGGCCTAATTTTAAATAAATCTCCCCCCTACCTCTACTCCAAACTTAATTGGGCTAGTGATTTTAATCGTTACCCTAAGCGAACTTGTTCTCACCTAATTTTTCTTACACCCAGGCATAAGTCTGTGGCTTTTAGAGGGTCCTTCCGATTTGCCGCAAGTCATTGTTGGAATGTGCTGTTGCCTCCTTTACTCCGCTCCCTCAAAACAGTCGGTTCATTCAGAGCACAATTTAAAAAAGAACTTTTAAGGCGGCAAAAATCCTGAAAGCCCAGTCTGACCTTGTGCTCTTTCACTGCTACTCATCAATCCTCTTCTCACTCTCGTGTCCTTCCAGTCTATTTTATTGTCCTCCATTCCCTGCCATGAACTACATATGTACCGGTATTTTGTGCTTGCTTCTTCTTGTTTGTTGCGTTAAAATTACTCTTTACTTTTAAACCACGACGTATATATATATTTTATTATTTACCATGTAGACGAAATATCGTTAACAAAGCTGAAATGTTGATGTGATGTGCCACGTCGCGCCGAGTCACATGTTTTCATTTTATAACCTCTCTCCATCTTGACATTGACATAGCAGTAATTTCTGACAGTAACATAGTGTATTCGGAACAGCTCCTTCGTAGCACTTTATTTCTGACACTTTCCAACTTAGTAAAACTTTTTAAAATCCTATTGTAACTGGTAATGTTTGGAGTTCGTCGTGTCACCAAGACTGGGTCAGTCTGAAAACCAGCGCTGTTTTGTACCCTGGTGCAAACCAGCATAAAGCTGAGACTGATCCTTTTTGGCTCACCTTGGCAGCACTGACATACCTACATGAGACTAGCCTACGTGTAGGTAGGTAGGTACCTACTCTTACCCTAAGTTTAAAATTTAGTATATTTGATGTTCCTTTCTTCCTTTTAAATTGTTTGTGTGTTTTACTTACCTAAAAATATGTACCTATTGTTAAGTATATTTTACTGATACCTATCTACTACAATGTCTATGTTTGTTTATTTTTGTCTTGTGCTGTCTATGTTTGTGAATCAAATAAACAATATATCTATCTATCTATCTATCTATCTATCTAGATCGTAATTTCTAAACTAAACGATTGCAATAAACCTACGAATAAATTATTATTTATTCGTAGGCCTAAATACACCTTTATACATATATAGTATTAAAACCATAATCTAACTCCGCGTTATTTAGAAGCAATTTTCTGTTTTCGTTAGGGTTGTCATTCCCATATCCGGATCAACCGAGTTTAAAAAAAGGATTAATTCTAAGTACATATATTCGTCTTCATTCCGAAGGACTAAATTAAGATCGTCGTGGTCATCTGATGTATCACCATCCATTAGAATGGTATTTTCACCAATAGGTTTCAACAGATATACTGGCTGCTATTGGTAATGGGACCATATTTGTTTATTGTTTACGTTCTTTCATTTTAAAATCTGAAATTACCAAGTCGGATGAAACTAGTGCTCTGTGGAACAGGTCAAACATTGCAGCCTCACTGTCATTTTTTCCGTTGTCAACACAATATTTTTTTTCCCTTTCATTTCGTCAGTATCATCGTGTGATTTCCACAATTTAAGAAATTTAACGAAATTAACAAAATTAAAAATAAATACGTACTTGTTTCGCGATGCAGCCGCTTGTTCAGACAGCAATTCAACCGGTAAAATCAATGATTCTATTATTATAGCACCATAAACAAGAATTTTATGTAGCGTGACAGACATTGGATGCCACTCATACTTTTCCATATATATACTTGTATGCTAGAATTTTGCTACTACATTAGCAAAATTCTACAAAATTCTGTATGAGTTACTGGAAAATACTATTGAAATAATATAATTATAAATCATCTAAAAGCCATTTATCAATATTTAAAATGCCGGCAAATTTTTCACGATATCGGTCGGAAAACGTTGTTAGAGCCTTGTTCCAATACTTGATATTCGGTATTATTGTCAACCTGCCTTTAGAACCTGCGTTTTTGTGTAAACTATTGAATGACTCATTACAACACATACAATTTTTATTAATATTATAAAAGCGAAAGTATGGATAGATGGATAGATTTTTATTACTTGCGCAAACTGCTGATTAGATTTTCATTAATATTTGCAAACGTGTAGAAAATAATCTGGAATAATATTCATAGGCCACCTTTTATATGGGTAACACGCGTGCAAAATCGCAGGCAGAAGCTAGTATAGATTAAAAAGCATCTTTAGCTTCATATTTTCTGTGACCAACAATAATTCAAAGTATCAAAAGAATTTTTCAGGTGAGGTGGCAGCCCTAGGCCCGAAAAATCCGGATATATCATAAAATTACGATAACTTCTAAATAACGCGGAGTTAGATCATGGTTTTAATACTTTAGATTTTTAGATAAAGGTTTGTTTAAGCAATCGTTTCGTTTAGAAATTACGATCTAATACGGCATTAAAGTGGAGAAAAATAAATAAAAAGAAAAATTATAACAGTATTATTATTTAATAATCTACTCACTGTAGAAAATCAAAAACTTGTTTGATGGTCTGTTATCATGTGTATAACCATGGTATATACATAAAAGTTAAATAAGTGGCCCCGTTTTTTTCTTTAATTTTATTTGTATATTTCATGATGCAGATATATGGTAACTTTGTCATTTTTTATAAAAAAACAACATGTTCTATCGATGCCGGAGTTTTACTCTAGTGCTTATGATGATAAAAACTATTGGTTTTCGTTATAATACTAAGAGGAAACAAAATTGGGGTAAATTTTACACTGTGCAATGTAAAAATGTACAAAATTAATAACGATAATATTTTGTTTTCAGGGTTCTCTGGCAGTGGGAGTAGTGGTCAGGCGCTAGCAAAACCATGTCTTCTTCGAGGCTGTCCATTGTTAAACGCAATCAACAATCTCTTTAATTATAACCCGCCTACGAACTTCAATGCCGTTCACCAAACAAATTATGTAATTAAGGCTGGGAAATCAGTAGTAATCAAAAACTACAACCAACCGACGACGGAATGGTATCGTATTACTGGAGATTTGTTCGGCCCTGATTATGATTAGAAACTTTATATATTATTCTGACATACGTATAAGATCAAGAAATGGGGCAATCAACATAACACAATTGTACTCATCGTTAGATATGTACAATATATACAATATATAAATATATATTGTAATCATAGAGTAAAAACTCGCTTGATTGTAATCAATAGAATTGAATAAATACAATGTAGTAAATTTTGTTGTTTTCTTTCTGTTAGTTCTTGTCTTTTAGTTCTATTCTTTGGATGTCAACTATCAATATAATTTTCAGCAGTTTCGACCCAGTGTACATATAATCTCATCATTGTAGTTCAATGTACTTTTACGGGGTGGGTCATCTTTAAAAATAAGTATAATTTGAACTAGAAATAGAATTTATTACACTTGGTACGATTTTAGGTTAAACAATAATGCTGCCGCGACAAAGACCAACCCCGAACTGAATGCAATTCCCCAGAAATGCACACGCAAGCAAGTAATTAGAGTGCTTGCGTGTACGTTTATTACTTTACATAAATTGCGAAAGGGGCAGTCAGTGGCGGATTTACTCATTTGCCGCCAGTAGGTTATTCAAATTTTGCCGCCCTTAATAGCCCGGCTACATGCTCAAACGCTTGTGCAAACATGCATGCACAAACACAGTTTGCGCAAGCAAGACGGAGCGTGTAACCGGGCTCAAACCAATTTTCTCAAGCAAGATGGAGCGTGTGGCCGGGCTCATCTAGCTTGCGTAGACTGGTTTGTGCATGCATGTTTGCACAAATGTTTGAGCGTGTAGCCGGGCTATAACTGACTTCTGTATTCAATACCCTAATCTAATTCACAAACATATTTATTTTAAAACCAATTGTCGGTGAAATTACAAGTTTATAATTTTTCAGCTTTTTCGTTAGTATGATTGTGTTGTGTACTAGGGGACCAATGTGTCAGTTCCAAGATTATGGAAGAAATCGCTTCTAAGCGATAAGGCCGCCCATTGTACTTTGTTTATTTATCTTTGTGGTGTACAATAAAGAGTTTTGTAATTATTTATAAAACTCACGATTTAGTAAAGATTACGCTGGACCTAATAACATTTAATGATATTCTTTTATATTTTCTTTTCTATATCTCCAAGACAATACATTTTTGGCCCAAATTTGCCGCCCTAGGCTTCAGCCTACTCAGCCTGCTGGTAAATCCGCCACTGGGGGCAGTGATGACAAATATAGACTGTGTTAGGTTTAGCCTTTGCCTAGGTCTGAAACAAAGATACCGTAAACCCCGCTAACTTCGCCTAATGTAGGTAACTTCGCCTAAATTAGAAAAAGTACGATATTTATTTTTCTATCAAGGCAACACTTATTATAGTTCGTTGGTAGAAACCCAAATTATAAATGGGCAACACTGCACTACTCGCTTTTAAAATAACGGCAGACATTCCTTAGCAGAGGCTAAAAGTTATCGGTACAAATCAGTTCATTTTTTGAGTTGGTCCACAAAATTGTGATAGTATGAGGAACTGGTTAGAGGTACGTCTTTCATATCATTACAGTAGTTAGCAATTATGATCAGCTATCGAAATACAAAAGCTCATCCAAATACTATGATTATTTACAAAAATATCTGAGAAGGCAATGTTAGGCGCTATTTTTTGAATCACGATTTCCAAACTTCGCCTACCCTAGGGTTGTCAATTATTTTAACCAACAGAACAAAATGAAGGTTATGAACTTCATACCACTGGATGGCGTCCGTTTTTCTTTAGGTACCTAATTTTATTTATGACATCGCTACTTCAGCACCCATTAGCGGGTAGATGTTGTTTTATTCGATATTTTTTTATGTATTAGGAATAACCTAGCTTTGGCATACCAAAGAATTGATTTTCATAAAAACTATTTTCATTTGAAAAGTACTTATGTTGGTAAGGTACCTAATAAATAAAAATTCTACTCATATTAATATCACTTTCCTTGAGTTAGTTCCTTCTGGTCTGTGACAGCCCTGACTTTTACTCATTTTGTCGGTAAATGTTGACCTAACTTTGCCTGCCATCATAAAAAGTTAAATATAATTATTTGGAGTAGTATTGAGAATTGAATCAATAAATATTTCAATAAATTATAAAATTGCGTTAAAATCTATATGATTTATTAAGGTTTAAAGAAAATATGGGACTCAGGCGAAGTTAGGCTCATTGCCCTAACCTCGCCTACTTTTTTGACATCCCATAAAGTCAAGTTTTTAATGTATGTGTGCAAATAACACACACACATTTAAAGCCCTTTAGTAATTGGTTAATTTCAGCAGGACAGAAGTGATTTAATGTGATCAATTTGGCGCAAAATTTAAAAAAAACTGTAAAAAGCAGGCGAGGTTAGCGGGGTTTACGGTACTTATAATGAAATGAAACAGAGCTAAACAAATACAATTATAACGAACCTAATTAGAGAGTTAAAATTAGGAATAATGTATTTTTTAAAATAGAGAAACTTTTATCGAAGATTATCACTTACATAGTATTTAATGTATGTACGTCTATAGGAACTAGATACTACAATATTTTTAGAACTATCGACTTCATCGCTATCGGAATCCCGAACGTGGACAGGGTTACGAGTATGACGTCGGGATTCGATTTTCTTTTTATTATTATATTGATTATGAATTTTAATGCAACAACCTGAAGTGTTTTCTTTATATCTACACAAACTTTTAAGACTTGTAAAAACGACAAATATTCACAATAACCGCCCGAAAAAAAAACATTCCATTCTTATGCTTGGAGTTTTCAATCTCACTTAACTCCTTTTCATTAGAATCTAGGTAAACACTAGCATGAACTAGTCAATGTCCTAACTTTCACGATAGCTGATATATAATTTTTTAAAGTTTGATTGAAATTCAACCAATATCTCGCCTTTAAATTGTCTTATATTTTTTGTTTGTTGTTTCAATGCCACAAATTAACTTGTGCTGTACCTATTCTACTTTTATTACTTATGTACCTACTGATATAATTAACTACAAAATAATGTGCCGTATTTTTAAAAACGATAAACCGACTTCAAATTCCCTTCCTTTTAGGTAGATACCTACACTGTTTTTAAGTTTTACGGGATAAATACTACTGGGGATAAAAACGGGACCACCTCGGGATCATTTTCTATACAATAGTGAAAGAATTTTCAACATCGTCCCACAATTGGCGGAGATATCGCGTAACATACTACAGACAAATAACAAAAAAACGTACAGTCGACCAGTCGACTTGAAAACCTCCTCCTTTTTTGAAGTTGGTTAAAAAATTACGAGCATGTCGAAAATCAAAAAGTGTGACAAACCGTGACAACTTGTTAATTCATTAAAAAAAACTAAGACATATGGAAATTCGTTTTCTTTTTAAAACAGTTTTTTTTTTTTTTTTCATTTGCTTAGGTTGCTGTTGCGACTACCGCGATTCTGCAGTGCCTCGGCCATGTTCGCCCAGGCACGCACCGACACTTTCGATGCCATCTGGCGAAAGAAGTCAGCCTGACTACTCAGCAGAACCCGCGGGAGCAGCAATAGCATCCTAACCGCGATAGCTGAAAATTTTTACCTTGTCCTGTAATGTATAGTTTGGTTAAAAGGACAAAATCTATTATTCGTTTTAAGTTCTAGAAAAGTCAACTAACAAAATGGATTATATAATTATCTGAATAAATAAATTGAATTATTATTATTACCCATTCTAACTACATATATGCTACATGACAGGTGGGTGTTTAGTTTGACTCAAAGATTATTGGGCAGACACTTTTTTATGATTTGATCAGCTTAGTACAATTTAAATTTTCAATTTATTTATTTCAATTCAATAGGCATACATTTATACACTTAGAATAGTCAAATAACAATACTTAATAAATAAAATTAACACTCCTTAAATTAAATAATATCTTTCCAAGCATATTTATTTGAAAGGAAGTCTTTTATATAATAATATGCGTCTTTTTAATTATGTTTTTGAATATTCTTTCGTTTAATTTAGTTACTTTCTCTGGCAAAGTATTATAAAATCTAAGACAGTTCACCACAAACGATTTGTTAACCTAAGCCTATTTTTGGATCTTGTATCGTACTGGTAGCTGTCCGAATGTTTAGAGTATCGTAAAATATGCTTTCTTGTATGCATTATGTTCAAATACACCTTTATACAGAGATGGCATCGTTATGATACCTATATCCTTAAATACTAAACTGAGGCTGTCTCTTGGTCCAAGTCTGTAGATGGCTCTTACTGCTCGCTTTTGTAAAATAAATATTTTATTAGAGTCTGCGGAATTACCCCACAAGAGAAGACCATATGACTTAAGGGAATGAAAGTAACTGTAGTAAACCAATCGAGCTGTTTTGATATCAACATCGGTCCATAATTGGCGGAGATATCGCGTAACATACATAAAAAAACATACAGACGAATTGACAACCTCCTTCTTTTGAAGTAAAAAGAACATACTTACAGACAACATATTTGTCTGCATGTTTTTGTGGTTATCAATTATTGATAACCCCCTTCTTTTGAAGTCGGTTAAAAATACCTATTGCTCTAATGTTTTTTTTTTGTCATCTCCGAAACTTGAAGCTTTAGTAAATTATGTTAGAGGATATTTTTTATTCGTAAAAGTGTCCTCTAACTATCCAAATCTATAAGACTCAATAATAATTGTGTGCCGCGATTTTCAAACCAGTTTATTAGTTTTAGTTATTTTTTTCTATAAGGGTTTATTTAGACTCCAACAACTCCTGGTGGCGCAACAATGAGAATAATACAACAACAAATAAAATCTTAAACCATTTATTTAAAAAATATACAAAATATCTAACCATTACTTTGACCATGTTTACGATATTTGGACCATTAACTTTCTTATCTAAGTACAAATTATGTATAGTCAACACCATTACCCCTGTTTCTATTCTAAAATCTAATTGGACGATGTAATATTGCAAAAACAAATATGTGGTTTAAAGTTATAAGATATTACAAAGAAAAATCATCTTTGTATTATAGCAACTATCAGAAAAGTTTTAAATCATTTTGTTCACAACAAATCGTCTTGGCAAGCCAATAAGGCAAGATACATAATGGGCAATAACTGTCTTCTTTTGTTCAGACCTTTCTAGAAGAGTATTACAATGTTTAACAGCAATAACATTACTTTTGTGGCCTTGCTTCTGATCACATATTATTTACTTGATTATTGGCAAATTCAATACACGAAAAGTCTTAAAAAACTTACGTTATACATATCAAATAAAATATTTTGGTATTAATCTGACGGAATGGTTGTTTGAATGGTTGTCGATAAATAACATTTAAAACTATCACATCAACATACAATTAAATACTTTATATTATTTTTATATCACACTTAACAGCCTATCAAAAACCTGAGGTGTACTCAAAGTTACATGGAAAACAGTCTAATCATTTCAAAGATCGACAAAGGCACTTTATATATTTATTTTCTAACATTTATACAACTCTATGTAGTTTTTATAAATATTAACTCTTTACCTATGTGATAGAGAAAATATCTTATTGCTACACTGCTGAACAGGATGCGTTCAGAAAGGTAATTGGAGTAAAACCTTCGTGATACAAAACTAAATGGTCAATTAAAACTAAACAATTAACTAATACAAATACACCCATTTCCTTAACGTACTCAGTGTCATGTCATTTAGAAAGTAGTCTTATGTTTTTGAAATAAGGCATAATTCGGTTTGCTAGGGAAAGAAAGTCCCAACGTCAAAATAAGTAACTTTTGCATGCAAACAGCTCTGATGACCAATTCACTCAAATATGTCAAATATTTTCGTCATAAACATTTTTTCTTCATGAAGATACTGCGATATTTATAAACAAAGCGGAAGAAAAAAAAATAGGCAAATTGAGAATAAGTACTAATGAAGTAAAACAAAATCGTAGAAGTCAATAATGTTTGTTACGAGTTGTTTTTTTAAATATTAATTAAAACTCATGTCAATGAAGATATTGTTTCTGTTCTTTCTATACTCGTTAATATGTGAACATTAACCTTACGGTAAAATATCGCATCCCTTTCTATCATGATAACTTCCACTATGTCCTTTTCGCACTTGCTACTTCGACACATGTCTATACATACGTTCGTAGCGTATTAATAAAAAAATTATACTTTCATGTCATTGCTGTTTGCATTCACCTTTCGACTACTATTAACTTAACCTAGAGAGCAAGCACGATCTTAATGAATATGGAGAAAAAAAGAAACCTTGCCTGTTCTGAACAAACTAAAGTCATTTCACATTTATTTTCAAACGCAAATGGAGAAATAATGGAACTAACGCTCCTCTATACAATTTCAAAACCAGTTTTCGAACACTTAAGCACCATTTCTTATATTCATTAAGAACCTAGTCACCCTATAAACTTTAGTCCTAAAATAAAAGAAGTTGCTTATCTCGTCGATTTGAGCTTCCAACGAAGGAAGAGGAAGGCAGATATGCGCAGAACTACGAAGATCAGACATAGAGCGGCGATGTCGAGGGTGAAGTCAGCGTCCGTCATATCCAGCTCCTCGAGAGTTGTCAGCGGGTTTTTGAAGTGGCAGTACGTCTGGAAAAAGAATCATTTATTGTCAATAGGCACACAAATAACAAATATACATCATTATCATCATCAGCCCGTATATGTCCACCAGCGATTCTGCCATAGTGACTATTCCCGTGATAGTGACCGTCAGCAAACCGAAGGTGAGTGATGTAATCGCCGTTGATATTGATGCCATATCCTTCCTAGCCCAAAAGCTTAAAAATATGTATATCCTCCAATGCAGAGGTGAACAGTTTCGGAGAAATGAGGTCTCCCTGTCTCACCCCTTTTTGCAGTGGGATCGGATTTGTGCTTTGGTCCTGGAGACGAATTGACATAGTGACCACGACAGTCTCAGGTAATGATAATCTTTTAAAACAACTATATTTAATAAACGATAAATAAAAGCTTTGTTGCAGGACAAAATGTGTAAGGGACACACGGACAGTTTGGAGCAGTCATTATATAACTGCTTTAAGCTGCGACTGCATAATAAACTATTGTCTTCTATGTACACAAATACACGGAACCGCTCGAGCAGTTCAACTACTTCGGGCGGTCGTGCGGTCGAGCAGTCGCCAGGCATACACTGACTGTTAGAGCTGTTGACTGCTCCCCCGCCCGCGCTTTTCATTCCACCTAAGTGGAATGAGCAATCTTGGGGGTAGGCCTAGTAACGATCTTTGGGGTAGGCTTAGTAACGATCTTTGGGATAGGCTTAGTAACGATCTTTGGGGTAGGCCTAGTAACGATCTTTGGGATAGGCTTAGTAACGATCTTTGGGGTAGGCCTAGTAACGATCTTTGGGGAGGCCTATATCCAGCGCTGGAAGTATTTTGGCTGTGATTATTTGTACAAACCTGATGGCACTGCAGCTTGGGCCGGTCGAAGGAGTAGGTGGCGAGCGCGGTGCCCTCGAATCCGTACCGGATGTAGGAGAGGTACGTGATCCAGCGCAGGTAGACCGGGATCGCGTTGAACGAGACGAAGAACCCACTGAATAGCAGGAATGGAACCGACATCACGGGCGCGAGGAAAACTCCGTTCTGTGGCCAAAGTTTCAATAATTAATATCAACTAGCAACCCGCCCCGGCTTTGCACGGGTAGTAGAACATATTATTATGATAGCATGGGTATAGTAAACTATCCTTAAAAGATAGATATATGCCATCGCGGACTCTTTTGTACATCTATAAAAGAGGAATACCCCACCTTCAATTGTTGTGTTATATCTGAAAGGGGCAGCGTTTTCGATGAAAGTTCCCAGGAGATTTTTCGACACTTCCAACAATTATCATTATATTTCAACCAGTTTACACAAAACCTTGACAAATTATGTACATATACACCTAACCTTCCTCAGTAATAATTCCATCATTTGGTGAAAACTGCATGAAAATCCGTTCAGTAATTTTTGAGTTTACCGCGAACAGACAGGCAGACAGATGCGGCGGAGGACTTTGTTTTATAATATGTAGTGATAAAGCCGTTTACACGTAAGTAAATATAAAAGCCCATGTCAACAGAGCCTAATGGCGATATCGAACAATGATTTTTCCGTTTTTAGGAGCAGATACCCACTCTGACAACAGGCCATGCTGATGCCCGTAACTAAGGCTGCGGTCCGTTTATCGTTCACAAGACTACCAGCGCTGAAAGCGCTCAAAGTCGGTCCGAATTCTTTTAGCACGCTAACGACAGATATCGGGCTATGTTTAACGGAACGGCTTTGAGCGCGCTCACGTAGCTTACGTAACCTCACCTCACCTCACATAACCTCAATAGTTTTGATGGAGATTTTGAAATTTTCGTTTTATAGTCGATTTTTTGGAAAATAAAATGCATTAGCCACTTCTTCAAACAGTTTTAAATACATTGTGCTTGAATTAAAAAAGACTTACTGCATCAAGTTATCTCGAATGACAAGCAGTGTCAATGCATAATGTCAATTTGACAGATCGTTCACAGCGACCATGCTAAATAACATGGGCGTTGTGAGCGCGAAGATGGCGCTGGTTATGACGTCATCTATGACGTTTCCCTATCAACTGTAGACGCGCTAACGGATATACGGACAGCGTTGCCAGACGTCCCGATTTTGGCGGGACGTCCCGATTATTAGCCCAAAATTAAATGTCCCGCGCGGGACAGGCTCAGTCACGCTGTTCGGGGATTACTCGACGGTGCGGCCGAGCGCGGAGGAGGCTTACTCGCATGATACAAGAAAACAAGGTCTGCTCCTCCGGGAGTGACACTTGGTGACGTCACCGTCCAGTTGCACCTTATTTCAACAAAAATTAGAAGCAGGAAAACAAAGGTTATATCGTAGTTACGTATAAGGGTCAATTGAAAAATGTCAACCGTCAATTATGTTTGTAAGATCAGTCAAAACAGCGTTAGTTAAATAGGATTCAATCTGATAAAATTAAATAATTGCACAAAACCACAGTTTATAAAATTTCACAAGAAGTTTAATCTTCAGATAAATATAATCATTCAAATATGTACGTTTTCTATGGCTATCTATCATCAACATCATTGTAAACTTACTTTGAAACTTAGATGTTTTAAAAAACTACTGACTATTTACTTTTTTTTAATTATGTCCCGCTTTCGACGAAAGAAACCCGCTTTTTTACTTAAAAGGATTATGAATCCCGCTTTGCCCGAAAAAAAATCTGGCAACGCTGTACACGGACCACTTTGTGAGCGCTCAAATCGATTTTAATTATATACGGACCGCAGCACTGGACATTCTAAACCCTACATCGACCTTTATTTACTAAACCTTAAAGTAGATATTCACCTGAACATTCATAGCGGCGCCCACAACTAAGCCCACGCTTTGCGCCACGAAGGATATGAGGAGGCAGGATGACAGGAACATTGCGAACCGGAACCAAACGGGCGGTTGTGAAGTCAGTAGATACACTATGACTACGTAGATCACGCAGAATATCGTCTGTGAAGAATAAAAAAATATTAACAAAAAAAATTACAAAAAATGAATAGTATTTACAATTGAAACAGTTGAGCTAACTACAGACTGTTGCAAACAGTATAGACACAATATATAGACTGTTGCAAACAGTGTAGAGGTAGCTCAAGTGGTCCATAAGAATAAAGTGTGCTTAGCTATGTCACGTGGACGCAATATAGGCACAAAAAAGGAGTGAACCGCTCACGAAAACTGATACGACTTTTGTCAAATTTTGATTTGTAAGGTTCATATAAATAAATTCACACAAAAATATATACATAGGTACGCCGAAGGAAGCTACTTCTTCTTCTTCCTCTGGCTAATGCTGGTTGGCTCTGACTGGTTTTCCCTCAGGCTGCCTGTCCATAGACGCTGAACTAGGTAGCGGAGCGGAGATTTATGAAATAACAACCACTGGATTGAAGAATACATTATGAATGTAAGCAGGTTAGCTACGAACCTATTTTGTGTTATAAGAACACCAAAGTTTCATCCTATAACGAGGTACTTCGTCAGGGGCGGTTCACCAGCGAGGTTCTTCCAACACAAACTAGGTTCGTAGCTAATCCGCTTACATTCGTAATGAACAATCAATGGAATTGCATAAAATCTTCGCTCTGTTACAATGCACTAATGGAATTGCTTAAAACCTCCGCTCCGCCGCCTTGCTCCGCGTCAATGGAGAGGCCTTAAGGCAAAAGACTTGATTTTAGGCTCCATGCCTAAAATCAAGTCGTTTGGTCACTTAGTTAGGGTGTGAAGGTAGGACAATCAAACAGAATTTCGCATTTATAATATTAGTTAGGATGTATAATTGAAGACCAATGCGGCGCGGTGGGCGAAGATCGGCGCCTGGGACACATGAGGTTGCGGGGTCGATTCCCGCCTGGGACAAATATTTGTCCCAGGTATTCTGGGTATTTTCTATGTATAATAATAAATATCTATCTATGTAATATATCGTATTAAGTATGTATATCAGTTATCTAGTACCCATAACACAAGCTCTGCTTAGCTTGGGGGTAGATGAAGCTGTGTGGATTGTCCAACATTATTTATTTATTTATATAAATAAAATAAATAAATAAATAATGTTGGACAATTCAACCAGCATTATCTAGCCCCAATCTAAGCAGAGCTTGTGTTATGGGTACTAGATAACTGATATACTGGATATACTTAGATTATATTAGATAGATATTTTGTATTATACATAGAAAACATCCAGAACACCCTGAACAAATATCTGCAGATCATACAAATATTTGTCCCGAGGCGGGAATCGAACCCGCAACCTCCTGCGTCACAGGCGGAACTTCGCCCACCGCGCCACAGAGGTCGTCATTCATATATCATATAATTGGTTTACCTGGAAGGGTATATCAGAGACAGTGATGGCGAGGTAGTAAGACCGCAACGAGTACCATCGATTGAAGTGTTCTTTCACTAGCACGGGCATTTCGAGTGGAACTGGAAAATAAAAAACGATATATAAATTTATATTTGTACGTATTAAAAAGTCGGTCGACTACAAGCTAATTGTTTTTCACTTGTGAAGGAACTTTGCATATTTTATTTATAACGGTTCCATAAATCTAATCGATACGTTTCTATTTTGTCATTTTCCATACAAACCTAAAGCGATACAGCGACGCTAGCTAGAGTATTATGGTACAAGCGCTAAAAGCAAAAGACATAACAGAACACAAAAAATTTCAAAATCCGAAATAATTACTGACTTTATACGTTTTCAAAAGTATTATCTTCGCCTTTCATCTTGATAACAGTTGATTCAAAACTCTTCGGTAACAAACACGTTCACGTATTACTCACAGCTAAGTATAGTGATGGTCATAGACGTGTACATAAGAAACAGCATGTTGAAGAAGAGGAATCCGAGGTTGGAGAGCACTTTGGAGCCGTCGTTACCGATGTCGTAGTAAAGCGCTCCAATTAGAAAGCCGACGAGGATGTGGGCGAACAGACGGAGGTACATGAGCGTCTGAAATTAAACGATTATCAGAATAAGGTTTGGAATAGAGGGGCTACACCTCTCCCCCGCAAAATGAAGTAAGTCAGTGCATTCAGAGGGCATTCGGAACTAAAAATGTTGCCGGGTGGCATTATTTTTCAACGACCGATGTGGCGCGGCGGGTTAAAGTCTGCCGAGGTTGCGGGTTTGAGACAAATTCTTAAATTATTTATTGTTTGTACACACAAATAACATCATACATAAAGATAACAACTATTGGACATGTACAAAGGCGAGCTTAACCCTAAAAGAGTTTTCTTACAGCAAAACTACGGTTACAAGGAGAATTAGTGAGTGTGGATAGATAATGTGTACTACCTAAATACAAGACAGAAAAAAATATATATAGAGAATAATATTAAATAAAATAAAAATCTAATCTACATACAAAGCTTACATAAACTACAAGAACGAAAATACCTTAAATAGATAAATATGATATACATATATTATAATATAACCATAACATAATAATCCTACTTATATAAATATAACTGCTATGACTGTAGCGAGAGATAGTGCTCTTTTACCTTTCACTTAAATACGCTATGTGAAGGACTGGCTTGTATTGAGTGGGGAAGGGCATTCCAAAGTCTGGGTGCCATCACAGTGAAAGAATCATCATAGCGGCTGGATCTATGCGCTGGACTTCTCAGAAGAAGAGATGTAATTGTTCTACAGGGCTTGCCACGGGGGATAAGAAACTCGAAGCGATCACGAAGATATGTAAGAAGGGGAGAGAGGATAAAGTAAAGGAAAGATAAAATGTGGAAGTCCCGGCGGCGACGAATGGGAAGCCATTCTAGCTGGGATCGGAACTGAGACACATGGTCAAACTAACGCAGCCCGTAAATAAAACTGATGCTCAAGTTTTGAAGGCGCTCTAGTTTATTGACAAATGTTTGTACAGATCGTTGCAGATCGTAACACATACTCCAATTTTATCTCTCTGCTCTGTGGACGGCAATATGCATGGTCACATGGCTTGCAGAGATCTCTGCGATCTCTAAGCCAACAAAGTTACGATAAAGTTACACTCACCCAGTCCCTTATACTGAAAAGCAAAGTCCATTTGAGTACGTCCCAGACCTGCGTCAGTTCCGACTTGGCGTAACGACGCGGTGATACAGCGTCGCCTAGCAAAGTTCTCTGCGATCTCTGGGCGTGCTATACTCAGACACTCACCCAGTCCCTCCTGCTGAAGAGCAGAGTCCGTTTGAGCACGACCCAGAACTGCGCTAGCTCTGACGTTGCGTAGCGACGCGGTGATACGGCGGCGTCGCCTAGCAACGCGACTTCCACGTTGTCTTGCTTTTCAGTCTCGTGAATGTGTATCTCTAGGGGATCGCCGGCGCCTGTGTAAAGGACATTTAGCTTTAGACATGTTACCATGGCATACCATGGATAAATTGACAAAACACTGTGGGCTGCGTAAATTATTCGTACACTAAAATGTCGCACTGACCAGCGACTTTGGTGTATGGACTGCATTAGGTTGCATTTCGGTAGGCAGTATGAGAAGATTTTTGACAGATTTAACTTGCAACAACAAGCAACCTATAAGTTGCCATTTCGTGTGCGTGTATGTGTGTTTTCTCGGAAGCACGAATAAGCGAGAGCCTAAAGCGGTATATACATAAAAAGAGCCAAACGTAATTTCTGTACTCCTTTCTGCTTGAAGGTTATTGGTTGTTATTGTTTTCTTATCAAAATCAGAGATTCGGCGGGATGAAAACACAATTTATTATAAAATATATAGAATAGAAAACACTATTATATGGACGCAGATACAGAAGTCTAAATAAACAAATAGTAAACAAAAACATTTTAAAATGGAGGTAAGTAACACAAAAGGGGCGTTGTAAAAAAATAAGGTGTCTCTGCCTCCATAACCCTGAGCCGAAATAGGGTCAGGGTCATAAAGGCTTAGCGAAAATAATACGAAATATCGCTGGATAATTTTGTAATTCCATACAAACATTGAATTTTCGCATTTATGGTCATGACACATTGTGAATACCAGCAATACCAAAATACCAACCTATCAGATCAAAGTACAAAAGTCTTGCCCCTCATTCAAATATAACTACACTCAGTATACAAAACCGGAGCTAGACATTAGAATACAAAACACAAACAGGAAACGCTATAATCACTCAACTTTGAACCCTATTGATAACAATTTGCGGTATATCTAATACTAATGAAGGTCGCGTGATATTAATAATTAGTAATATTACCCTCATGATATTTGTCATACCAGGTAAAAGTACCTGGATGACCGAGCTTTGCTCGGTATTTTTTTGATAGGATATTGTGTTTTTTAGAAATTATATTTAAATACGAATTACAACCAAACACTCATTTGGCTAAATGTTCCTTAACAACGCTACCTGCTGGAGTGTTAGATCGTAGAAGTTGGTTGATCCCAATAAAAAAAAATAGTATTAATATTCGCCAATAGATGTCGGGAAGAGTCATATATTTCCGTTTATTTATCTACGAACAAAAACAATGGACTGAATTAGGCCAAACCTTGTCAATGGGTTCATCTGACAACTTTCCTCCCCCAGTGTGACGTCATATCCGAATATATGCAGTAAATTAAAAAAAAAGCTGTCATATATGATAGATCATAGTGATAGATGAAGGCTTTGTAGCGTCAAAATCTTGTCTATGGGAGTGCCCTATCGTAAAGTTGATTATCGAACACAAATAGAACAACATTTTCTAAAAATGAATCCTAGCTAGATCGATTTATCGCGCCCGAAAACCCCTGTATACAAAATTTCATGAATATCAGTGGAGCCGTTTCTGAGATTCAGATTATATATATACAAGAATTGTTCGTTTAAAGGTATAAGATAAGCCTGACCAATTTGACCTGATCATCATCATAATCATCATATCAGCCCATACACGTCCACGTTGGACATAGGCCTCCCCCTTACATTCATTCACATGATACAGTCCTCTTAATTTTATTACATCTACGAGCCCTCTAGCACGGGTATTGTTCTCTACGGTAGAATAGACAATAATGACATCGCATCGTCATACATTGCGTACATTACTGAAGTAGAAGGAATGAATTTCAAATAATTTACGCACTCGATGACAAAGTGACGTCATTTTTCTCTATTTTTCTAAATTTTATCTATTCTACCGTAGACAACAATCCCAGTACTAGGGGGCTGGTATAGATAGATAACTCTTTATTACCACACAAACACAAAATACAAAACTTACAGAAGGAAATGCTGACAAGCAATCAAGTACAAAAGGCGGCCTTGTCTCGTAAATATCCTACTAATATTATAAATGTGAAACTTTGTATTGATTAATGTATGGATATGTTACTCTTTCACGCAAAAACTACTAAACCGATTCTGCTGAAATTTGGTATGGGTATAGTTCGGGACCTGAAATAACATATAGGCTAGGTTTTTTATCCCGATAAAACGAGGGCGAAGGCGCGGGCAGCAGCTAGTATTAAATAAAATAATCAAGGTATAATGGCTGATTTTAGAACTCTTAGTCTACTAGCTGGTGCTTGTGGCTGCGCAGGCGCTTTTCAAGTAATCTATGTCTGTCCCCAGGATACCATCCCCCACCCTGCCAAATTTCATTAAGATCCGTTCAGCCGTTTAGGCGTAAAAAGGTAACAGACAGACATACAGACAGAGTTATTTTCGAATTTATATATTAGTAAGTATGGATTCTTTAGTCAGTACTCTGCGGAAATTAATCTTAAAATCCCTTTGAAATGATCAAAAGGTTAGTATGGGTTAATTTCTCAAACCTGTCATGGTTTTATTGTTCCAAACTCACTGGAACGAATTGAAGTTTATCGACTGTCTAATCTTATTTCAAAGGAACTAAGGCTCATTATGAATGTGAACTCTGATATCTATCTAGTAAAGGGATGAAAAGTTTGTATTCCTAACACACAATCAAGTTTCGGAGTTTACCCGCTATCATTCATTAAGGAGCTAAGGTTTATTTTCAACAGACTTCAAAAATATACGAGTTTCTAAATTCGGCTGTGTTTTTTATGTACGTTGGTCGCCGTCAATTATTATTATATTTTGATGATTATTTCGCTTTTGTACGGGGAGGGAATAATCCTGAGGTGATGGATAAAAGTTTTATTCCCGAGGGATTATTATTTGTCCAGTAAATTAAATACAGTGTACACGGAAGTCAACGTCCGTTTTTTAAGCCGCCATTTTTAATGTCTTGTACTTTATGTAAATAATATTTAATAGTTACATACCTTTAGCAATCTCATTGGCCGCAAACTGCAGTATCCCATTCTGCAGGTTACTGTGGCCATTGTTCCCGTTGGTTTCTTTGAACTTCTCTTGGACCTGCGAGAGGTCGTTTTTGTTCGTCTCCTTTGAGTTGTTTGATAAAGAAAGCTCCATATCTTGCTTGTTATTGAAATCCGGAACCGTGTCGGGGAAAGGTTGGCCATTTCTGCAAGTTGAATGAGTGAGTGAGCATTTTGGTGCACACTAGCTTCTGTTTGTGAGGAAGCCACACGTGACCAGAGAAAAGTTTTTGTTATTATAATGCACTCACACTCGCGCTCGGGGTGATTTCTAAGACCCTATTAATATTATAAACTAGCTGTTGCCGGCGCCTTCGTCCGCGTTTTATCGGGATAAAAAATAACCTATATGTTATTCCAGGTCCCAAACTATACCCATATCAAATTTCAGCCTAATCGATTCAGTAGTTTTTGCGTGAAAGAGTAACAAAATATCCATACATCTAACCATACAAACTTTCACATTTATAATATTAGTAGGATGTCAAAGTTTGTATGGATGGATGTATGGATATTTGTTACTCTTTCACGCAAAAACTACTGAACCGATTAGGCTGAAATTTGGTATGGGTATAATAGTTTGGGACCTGGAATAACATATGTATATAGGCTACTTTTTATTCCGATAAAACGCGGGCGAAGGCGCGGGTAGCAGCTAGTATTTAATAATATCGGCACTAGAGTCCGAATGAATTCTCAGAATTTTTCAACTCCTTGGTCACTGACTCCGTGGCGCAATCGGCAGCGCCCAGCGCCAAATTTTTTGAGATATTATTAAATATCTCAGAGAAAAGTTTTTAAAGTCAGGGCCCGTACTCGTAAAAACGAAATCGAAATTTCTGATTATTTTTCGTGCAAACGCTAAACTTATGCAAGCGACATACGAGTTGGTTTTGCACGAGAACGAAAAAGAAACTTCGATTTTCCATTTCCGAGTAGGCCTCCAGACCTGCACAGCTATTCTAACTCGATCGAAAAGCTTCCGTGACTTTTAATCTGGCACAAATACGCGCGAAAGTCAAATAATCCGCGCGATATTCATATACTTTAGCGGTGTTTAATATTTTCTGCGTTCTACAAGCAATATCAATAGCAGAAAAGTAGTTTACCGTAAATCGTAAAACATTTTCTATGAACCCATGTTTTAACTTATTTCGATTCGACTCGACTTTTGGAGAAATTAATAATTTATGAGATGTTTTACTAAAAATCAACATCATTACCAAAAGCTCCATTAATCGTACGTACTTCATTGGTTCATCAACATGGATTCATAGAAAATGGTCAGCGATTTACGAAAAACTACTTTTAAGGCTGGGTTACCCGGATTTAGAGATTTTTAACTGTCCGTACCTCAATAACTAGAAGGCCTATAGTTTTGAAATTCAAACATATTATAGTTGAGGATATTTTCTAATGCATCACTAGACAAAAACAGGATTGGTGACATTTCACCCGATCAAAAAAATGCCAAAGTTACCTCTAAATGAAACTTTAAATGATCACTGTGAATAGAAAAATGAATAAAATGACACAAATTGTATACCAAAACATTGCAAACGTTATTACGCAGTACATCACTAGAAAATATTTTTATATGTCATACAAATATTTTTCAAACAACATAAATAACTACAAAATCGTGCTCGGCTGTCTGCGCACCGTCTTGCTTCTTGCTTGCGTCTTGCAAGTGCTGGGCTCACCTCGCCTTAAGGTAGTTTTATTCCTTTTAGAACGCAGAAAATAATAAAAACTGCTAAAATATTTGAATTTCGCGCGGATATATGTCAGATTCCGAGTCGACGAAACTTTTCGATGTAGTTAGAATAGCCGTGCAGTACTTTTCAACTGTTAGATTTACTTTTCTTTTCCTCCTATAGCTTAGCGACCAGAAGTGTGTCTTGTCTTCCAACTACAAAGCATTATAGTATAACTAACTCTTGCCCGCGGTTTCGCCCGCGTTTTATCGGAATAAAGACTAGCCTATATGTTTACGCGGTAGAAAAAACCATCTCAACATCCATATTTTTTTGCCAAAATACCTGTAGTATTTTGGCAAAAAGACCCGTATTCTCACGACACTTTAATGATGAAGGGGTGTGGTAGGGAGCCTCATTGTTTTCTTGTTTTGCCTGGTATAAGTGCTATACAGCAGTTGCTATGCTTGCTAATATCTGACCTGATATCATTTTTCCCATTAGCAATAGCCCGCACCAGTTTGCCGGTGTTATCTCCATATTCCCCGCACGAGACTTCAATGATGAACGAAGCTGGGTTGTGGTATGCTGGACAAGCCAGGTTTAGGCTTGGGGAGGCGAGCCATTCAACTGGAATAAAAGAAAATAGGTTAAGCATAGAATCTTACTAATATAATAAAGGCGAAAAGTTTGTGCTGTTGTGTAGATGTTTGGCTGAAGACCACGCCAAAACAGCTGAATATATTGCAAAGAAAAAAGATCTGGAACTGGAATAACATAATATTCTTCTGTAAAATCACGTGCGAAACCGCGGGCAGAAGCTAGTTACAGTATAATGTTTTCTTATTCCAGGACAAGACACAGTTCTAGTCGCTGAGCCATAGGACCAAGAAAAGTTAGGTTAGTAGGTATAACAGGTTCTTAAAACTAGTAGAACTTAGTACTATCAAACGATCCCATCCATCCACGGTTGTCTGGTAGAGATCGCTCATTGCGCATTGAGCGATAAGACCGCCACTTGTAATTTAGTTTAAAAATTGTTTTTTACCATTAAGTGCGCAATAATGAATTTTCTATTTATATAAAATGGCGTCTAAGTTGACCAGAACAACATGGTGGGCAACTCCTAATATACCATTTGACCAGCGATTTGGCTATTTACAGTCGTATTGATACAATTTTATACATGTTGAAATAACAACTGGCGCTGTGCGAGTTACGAGAAATGTCAAAAATTTCATTTTGTTCTTTTTTGACAGTGCTGGTCAAGACTGGAACGATGGACAAATGGACAGTCCATAGCTGGGCAAATGCCTCCGCCAAATGCTTTCATTTTGTTAACAACTAAAACTATTCTAGTTTCTTACATAAAATCCTAACGTCACCCATCACATTATACATTTGACGAAAAAATACCCGTTTTATTTCGTATTTGTTTCACACAAAACCGGTTTAATGAAGCTGCTTCGAGCAGATGATGCAGTTTTCATAATTATAAATTAATCAAAATTTACATTCAATTTTACATAAAACGAAGTAACTATGCGAATTTCACTGACCATTGTGCAAATTATGCTCTATATACATATATAGCTCAAGCTGGCTTTGTAATTAAATCCTAAAGTAAACCTTATACAAAAATACCCTCTGAGCCGTGGCGGTTGAGACATTTACTGACACTACATACACGCAGATAAAAAAAACATATTATAAAACAGTATAAATAAATAACAAATAGACGACCTCTGTGGCGCGGTGGGCGAAGGTCCGCCTGCGACGCAGGAGATTGCGGGCTCGATTCCCGCCTCGGGACAAACGTTTGTATCTGCAGATATTTGTTCAGGGTGTTCTGGATGTTTTCTATGTATAATAAAAAAATATCTATCTATATACTGTATTATATTAAGTATATCAATTATCTAGTGCCATAACACAAGCTCTGCTTAGCTTGGAGCTAGATGATGCTGTGTGGATTGTCCAGCATTATTATTATATTAGTATCTACGTAACTTACATACTAAATACCAAATTGAGAAATTAGCTAGCTAAAGCTTGGTAGTGGATGGATCGGCTACCGAGTGTTTGCTCTGCGCTGTAGCTATGCAGGTCAAAGGCACCTCAGCTTTATGCTATTACTAGCTGCCCGCGCTTTTGTCCGCGTTTTATCGGGATAAAAAATAGCCTATATGTTATTCCAGGTCCCAAACTATACCCATACAAAATTTCAGCATAATCGGTTCAGTAGTTTTTGCGCGAAAGAGTAACAAATATCCATACATCCATCCATACAAACTTTTACATTTATAATATTAGTAGGATATTATCTGTGTAATGGTTAAGGGAAGTTACCAGAGGAAGGCAGCACCTTCTTTCTGTGTATTATCCAACACCTCAACTACGACCAATCCCCCTGCAAAGCATTGTGATGTAGCAAAACCTCAGCCTCCCCCAAGTAGCCATGTTCAGTTCAGTGTGGAAGTAGGAGTGCTGATGAAGAAGCTGTTTCTAAGGTTTACTTTTTTATGATAATCTTTATCTTTGCTTAGTCGATAGTAATATATGGTAATTAATTTTAACAAAAACTAGATATTTAGGCGATTGATTTTATCATAGGAAAATTTAGATATATTGACAAACTTCCGAATATTATGAATATGTATGTACATATCAGCGTCATCATCATACTAGCCCATACACGTCCACAGCTGGACATAGGCCTCCCCCATACGACGCCACAAATAGCGGTCCTGAGCCGCCTCCATCCATCGACACCCTACGACCGCTACGATGTCGTCGGTCCATCGAGGGGACGGTCTCCCATGTAGGGGGGATTTTCCATAATCAGCACGCTTAGCAGGTGGATTGGTTATCGCAGTGTTGGTGTTGAAAAATACTCAGAAGGAAGCTGCTCTGGTAGGTTCCCTTAGTCGGCTCTTTCTACATGTATGTGTTAAAACCTGTTAAAATACATAAACCCGTAGATAATTTATTTGAAGATTTTAAATATCATTATTTCAGACTTTATTTGAAACAACATTGTTTTATGTTGAAAATGTATTAGATTAGATAATTCAATAAATCAGATAGGATACGTTTAGCAAGCTATCACAATTAGATCAATTTTGATAAATGGCTACGACGTAGGAAACAAAAAAGCCACTTTAAAAAACTAGTGGATCCACCAAGGTCCACTAGTTTTTTCAATAGTCTCTGGAACCGATTTCGGCGGCCATTTTGGGTTACACACCAGTATACCGTGGCAGTGAGGCCACGGCGTACGAATATCGACCCCTCCAACTCCACCTGTGGATGTCGTAAGAGCGGACTAAGGGAACCTACCAGAGGAAGGGCAGCAGCTTCCTTCTGAGTATTTTCGACCCCAACACTGCGATCACCAATCCGCCTGCCAAGCGTGGTGATTATGGCAAACCCCCAAATACTACATGGGAGAACATCTACCCATGGACCGACGACATCGTAGCGGTCGCAGGGAGTCGATGGATGGAGGCGGCTCAGGACCGCTATTTATGGCGTCGTACGGGGGAGGCCTATGTCCAGCAGTGGACGTGTATGGGCTCGTCACGGAGTGGATAGTCTATATATATATATATATATATATATAGACTATCCACTCCGTGACTCATGATGATGATGATGAATCACTATATATATATATATACCGGTATACAGTATAATAATTGTTATAACAGCTAGTTTTAATTTCTCCATTACGATCACGCATCCGCATGACCAGCGTGGTGATCATTGCTAATCCCCCTTGTATAGATGAAGCATTCTGATGAGTATGATGGTTAATCTTCGTTTTTTTAGTTTTTCTGTAAATTTTGTAATCTGGCACTATCTACGAAATTTTTGTCCACACTACCCAAAGGTTAGCAGGTCAAGAATGCTATCCCTAGCATTATGCTCGCCTATGTACAGGCTGTACATAGGCGAGCATACTGCTAGGGACTGGGGCTGTTCAGTACAGCTTTTGTGCAATAAATTATATTCCATCTATCTATACTTAGTTGGTTCAATGTTGGCTTACCCAATCTCCCCGTGCTGCCTTGGTAAACACACTGTCCATCAGCCAACGTGTACAGATGGTCGAACATCTCGAATAGACGCGCGGACGGCTGGTGGATGGTGCAGATGATGGTACGGCCTCCTCTCGCCAGGGTTTTGAGCAAGGATATGCATTGGAAGCAGGAGGAACTGTCCAGACCTGGTGGGAATAAAAAAGTTGGTAATCAGCTTAACATTCAATAGATATTCTGGTGTATACCTATTGACTTGAAGTTTGTCGCACGAAGGAATTTATTTTCTAAGACTTTGCGGCGATACAGTCGCAAAAAGCCTTTTGCGATACAGTCGAAATTCTGTGGCTAACATTACATAAACAGTTGTAATATAACTCGTTTTTAACTTTAATAGCGGGGGGCTTCATGTAGCCTAGCTAAGGTTCCCATTCTTCAATGAAAAACAATAAAGCAAACCTGTATTACACCTATATTTATATTTTATTCAATTTATATATTTATAAGCTGTGTTAAGGGGTAGATGATGGATGCAGAGTGAATTGTCTTTTTATTTAGTATTCATTATGATGTGCAAGTATTGGCTTACAAACTTTAGCTTCAATTATAGAAGTAAATATATAAGTTTATTAGCATAATTAAAAACATAACCATCTGTCACGCGGAGTCGCGTAAAAAAATAACTATTTTTGTCATAAAAGTCTGTAGGAAATCGCTTGTGAACGATACGTTGAAAAGAAAATATCATGTATAGAGGCGCCAGGTGGACAGGAATGGAACTAGACTGGGGACGTCGTCGGAAAATAAAAAGAAGTGTAGGAAGGTTGATTTTTAAAAAAGAAAAGGGATGTTGCTAAGCGGATTTGGAGTGAAAGTAGGTACGTGTTCTAATTACCATTAAAGTTATTGTAATACTTGATACCAGTGTTTGTACTGATTTGTCTTTCAAGTTCCTCTCAATGGGTTATGGTGAAGTGAGTCCCAAAACGCACGTTTTATCTGTGCGAAAATCAATTTTAGGGCAAGAAAACATTGAATTTTGTATATTTTTTTGATGAACATCAAAGTTTAGCATTCTAGTTAGTAACTTATGGGAGCCGAAACACGATTGACATGGAAAAAAATCGCGAAGTTTCCTCTTAATCTTCATTTTTACAGAGATACTCCTACGGAAAAACCAATTTCACACGATATTTTATGAGACTTTTAAGACAACTTTTAGAATGTCAAAATAAAGGTTTTTGAAAGTTTATAGCTAATTATCTTTCATTTCGAGGTGCAACTCCTATATATGACTGGACTATTAACGTGTGCGCCGTGACGCTGAACGACCGCGACGCAAACCGCACTCACCTTGATGAAGTACCTCGTTATGTTTATGTTGGAAGAACACCAACGTTTCATCGTTGGTGTTCTTCCAACACAAACTAGGTTCGTAGTTAACCCGCTTACATTGATAATGAATTCGTCAAACTAGGAAAATTAACATAGTAAAATACCTGAAGTAGGTTCATCGAAAAACATAATAGGCGGATTGTTGACGAGCTCCAGAGCGATCGACAACCGCTTCTTCTGACCCCCGGACAAATTGGAGGTCATCGTCTTGTGGTGCTCGGATAGCCCCAACGTTTCGAGGATTTCTTGGATCTGAAATTAAAATACGCGTTATACTAACTACCTGCTGACTTAAACAGTGGGAATGAGAATAACGTAACGCTCATATAGAATTCGAACTGAGCAGGACAACACGAGAGATGACGTCTTTCTCAATCCCATTCATTATGAATTAACCCTCAAAAACGCATTCCCATGTTCTCTACGCCAAAGCACAAAGTGAACAAAAGACATTCTAACCGTCGTCGTTGGCGCTGAGGGGTCCTCAGGTTATTTGTCATGTATAGGTGGTTATGGCGGTCAAAGGGTTAAGTATCTACGGAGGTAGAAGGTAGGTACTTCTATAGAAAATTTCGTCATATTATCATATGCATGTACGACCGATGTGGCGCAGGGGGCGAAGGTCTGCCTGCGACGCAGGATATTGCTGGTTCGATTCCAGCCTTGGGACAAATGTATGTACGATCTGCAAATATTTATTCCGGGTGTTCTGGGTGTTTTCTATGAATAATAAAAAAAACCTATTTGTGTATGTATTGTATTATGTATATCGGTCAGTATTTTTTATTTATTTTATCTATTTACAATAAATGGTAAGAATATGGCGCAGCGCATCAGCATTCCCATACAGCGGGGCAATGCAGCCAGCGTCTTGGGGACGCTTCCGACTGGTATTTACATAGATCAGTTGAGCTACCTGTAGATTGTTTACAACAATCTGCTCAAGCAAATGCTGCGTAAATACAAGTTCTAATTTGTTTCTATTTCTTGATTGTAATTTTCTAATACTTACAACTTCCTCCTTGTCCGCACTAGTCGTAGTGTTAGGCAGCTTCAGTGAAGTGGCTACAGACATGGCCTCCTCCACAGTCAAGTTCCCATGCAGCTGGTTGTCTTGCATGATGTAGCAGGACAGCTTCCTGAACGATGACAGGTTGCGTTCTAGGCCGTTCACGGTGATGCTGCCTTCCATCCCTGACGTCCTGGTGACAAGGTGAGACGTTTGATGAGAAATTGTCTCCAAGATTGACAAAAAGGTTTAGTGGTTCCTTTCGATTCTTGTATGGAACTAGAAGAAGAATCTACTAATATTATAAATGTGAAAGTTTGTATGGATGGATGTATGGATATTTGTTACTCTTTCACGCAAAAACTACTGAACCGATGCGGCTGAAATTTGGTATGGGTATAGTTTGGGACTTGGAATAACATATAGACTATTTTGTATCCCGATAAAACGCGGGCGAAGGTGCGGGCAGCAGCTAGTCTTTAATATAGCGAGCCGTGTAGTTTGGTCTGTTGATCGGGACGCCCAACGCTGCGGTATGCGGTATGCGACGCATTTGCCTCTCACCAGCGCAGACTGCAACGGTAAGAAAGACTATTCCAATATTTATTTGTGTTATGTATGGTATCAAATAAAATATAAAAATTTATTTGATTCAAATATATTTATAGAAGAAATGAGAGTAGAAAGGCTAACCTTCCAGTTCAGACTAGCAAAGCTCAAAGAGCACTAGAGCGTAGGCTACTATACTCTAGCCAAATTCAATGTGAAATTTTTGTAAACAAACCACCCATATCTGACCTAAAATTAGTTAGTTGTCGTGCATATTTATACGCAATTCATATTCCCTGTCGATTTAAGATATCTATTTAGTAAATATTGCTGCAAATTATATCTAAATATTGACGCCATTGAGAAATTTAATTCTCTTTGTTTTGGTTTGTTTACAGACATTTCTCTTTGGTTATAGTATAGAATTACAATTACAAAATTCTTTATTGTACACCACGAAGAAAACATTAAAAATAAACATTGCGTAAAACATGTAAAATGGGCGGCCTTATCGCTTAGAAGCAATCTCTTCCAGGCAGCCTTGAATCTTTGGTTACTCATATATTTATTCGCCGTAGGAGCACAACCACAAGCAATCTCTTCCAGGCAACCTTGCATATTTGGTTACTCATATATTAATTCGCCGTAGGAGCACAACCACAAGGCACGCTTGGTTACCTCCATTTACAATAATGAAAGGTATCTATTGAGAGAAAACAAATAAAAGCAATACAAAAACAATTTAGTAATAGTACCTAGTTATTATGACAATAGTAAGAACATATATGATTTTATTTACAAAGAAAATAACAATCAAATAATATAAACAAATTAAACTAGTATTTACAATTGAAACAATTGAGCTAACTGCAGACTGTTGCAAATAAAAAACAATAATAGAATATATAGTACAGGATAAGAGCATTTAGCGTTACAGAGATGACGGCTGATAGAGGAGAGTGGAAGAAAAATACATGTTGTGCCGACCGCACCTAGTGTGGGATAAGGGCAGGAAGAAGAAGAGCATTTAGCGTTAGAATAGAACAGCAACGACTAAACTAAATATATTTTTGTGGTAATTAGGAAAAACACATAATATGTACTTATCAGCGCAGTTATGAACAAATCAAAATTGTAGTGTCATAAATTTGAAGTTATTTGGACTAGTCAGGAAGATTCGTTGGTAGTCCTACTTTTCAATATACGCAAATTTATTGATAACCTTCATAAATATTGTTGACCTGGTTACAAACTTTGCAAAAATATATGTACACAATAATACATTATTTAATCTATTCAAAACAATGGCCGATATGGAATATCGGCCATTGTTTTAAACGTAAGAAATATTTGAGGATTTCATCACAAAAACAAATAATGCGTACACAGTAAAAGGAACTCTCATCATCATCAGCTCGTACACGTCCACAGCTGAACATAGGCCTCCCCCAAACGACACGCCGCGAATAGCGGTCCTGCCCAGCTATTCTAACTCGATCGAAAAGTTACCTTGACTCGAAATCTGACACAAATCCGCACGAAGTTCAAATAATCCGCGCGAAATTCAAATAGTTTAGCGGTTTTAATATTCAATAGCAGAAAAGTAGCTTACCGTAAATTGTAAAACACTTTCTATGAACCCATGTTTTAACTAATTTCGATTCGACTCGAGTTTTGGAGAAATTAATAATTTAGGAGATTTATTAATAAAATCAACATTATTACTAAAAGCCCCATTAATCGTACTTCATTGGAACATGGGTTGATAGAAAATGGTCAGCGATTTATGAAAAACTGTTTTTAGGTAGTTTTATTCCTTGTAGAACGCAGAAAATATTAAAAACCGCTAAAATATTTGAATTTCGCGCGGATATGTGTCAGATTCCGAGTTGACGAAACTTTTCGATCGAGTTAGAATAGCCCTGCTGAGCCGCCTCCATCCAACGACTCCCTGCGACCGCTACGATGTCGTCTGTCCATCGAGTGGGAGGTCTTCCCACACTCCGTTTCGCATTGCATCGCGGTCGCCACTCGAGAACCTTTACTCCCCAACGGTTATCGGTTCTACGAGCTATATGGCCTGCCCATCGCCACTTCAGCCTGCTGATTCTGAGAGCTATGTCGGTAACTTTGGTTCTTCTACGAATTTCCGTATTCCGGACCCTATCGCGTAGAGAAACTCCGAACATAGCTCTCTACATATCTCGCTGGGTGACTTTGAGCTTATGCACAAAGCCTATAGTGAGCGACCAAGTATCGGATCCGTACATTTATATTAAGCACAAAATGCCATTTTAGGTGCTATGTAATTCAAGCGAAGTGACTGATCCTATCCTACTAATATTATAAATGTGAACGTTTGTATGGATGGATGTATGTATGGATATTTGTTACTCTTTCACGCAAAAACTACTGAACCGATAAGGCTGAAATTTAGTATGGGTATAGTTTGGGACCTGGAATAACATATAGGCTATTCTTTATCCCGATAAAACGCGGGCGAAGGCACGGGCATCAGCGAGTATAAAATTAAAAAAATCTGGTACAACCGATGTACCAAAGTGGATCCAAAAGGGTCATTATTTAATTTGGTATGTAATTGGTGGGATCTGGCAACGAGCATGATCGCTGGAGGAGTATGGGGGAAAACTTTGCCCAACAGTTGGACAACATAGGTAAAAAAGAGTAATCTCCTTTAAAGGATGGAAGGAATCACATTTTTTTTTCTGTTCTGGCAACATTTATGAAGTTACTGGTACATATTTTCGAAGCGTGATGAATCGTCAATGTTTTTCGTGTATTTTTTTTTTCGTAGTCCAATGTCAATAGTTTTGCTCTTAGTTTTTACCAAAGTCAAAGGTTCACTGAACACTTGAGATTAGCTGTAGTTTTTGTGCCACCCGCTTAGACGCCGAGATCTTGGTGTTTTGCACAACAAATATTTAAGACAAAGTGAACACAAGTGTCATTGGGACAGTTAGATGGGGATCTCTCCTTTCAAACTTAGGTGAACGTTCTCGGGTCACATCAGAAACCTCTAATGGAATCTATACACCGAACTCGCCTCGCTGTGCCCGTGACTTCGTCGGCGTAGAATATGACAGTGTGATTTTCATACAAACTTTCATCACCTATTCCCTTTGATATTTTACCACCCTTGAGGGTAAAATCTGTAGGAACTTTAAATGACATTTTATTATACATCTAATTAATAGCCTTAAAAAATTAATTCCAAGCTTTTAGCTTTAAAAATTACGATACTTCTATACAACCTTTCAACCCCTACAACCCTTTTTTCGCATTAAAAAGTAGCCTATGTCCTTTCTCAAGCTCTAAAGTATATGTGTACCAAATTTCATTTAAATCGGTTCAGTAGTTTTGGCGTGAAAACGTGACAGACAGACAGACAGAGTTACTTTCGCATTCATAATATTTATATTAGTAAGGATATGGCATTCCGAGAAACTAATGGTCACGTGGGAGAAACTTGCTACGTTAGCATCGCCATCGGCGAATGGGAAGTCGAATCTGTTTTCTGGTGTTATCAGTAGCGTAAAATCGTAACTCCCCGAGCTCTTTGTATTCCCTGTATGAATCTGATAAAACTGTGGTTTTGTGCTAACTAATTATTTATCACATTGACTCGTGTTTAACTAACCCTGATTTGACTCATATGATAACAAACATAATTGATCATTGACATTTTTTATAGATTTTTTAATTTACCCTTATCTATCACATTTGTTCAACTTCTACGTTTTGTTGAAATAAGTGGCAACTGGACAGTGACGTGCAAGTGTCACTCCCAGAGTGCCAGTAGGTAGCCTTACCATGGATTGTAAATAACACGTAACGTAACACGTTATCAGCGTTATTTGCGCTAATTTTATCGTAAATAACGCTCCATGTTATTTATAACGCGGATAACGGCGTTATACGCCCTAAATTTCTTTGTTCTTTGCGTTATAAATAATGTGGAGCGATATTTACATTAAAATTAGCGCAAATAACGCTGATAAGGATTAACTTAGTATTGTATATAACTTAGTAGCATGAAAGACGATCCGTCCCTACCTACACCTATGGAAAGCTTGTTTGTAACATGAAGATGAAATACAAGCAACGTACTGTCGCAATGTCGTACTGAACGCAATCGGTAGTAATCACACTTAGAAGACGCATCCGACCGTGTTGACGGGAAAGTACGCACTAAGGAGTTATGGCAACAAGGCCTTCCTAAACCATCATCATCATCAGCACTCATGTTAGCTCAATGCTAAACATCCACCTCCCCTAATGACTGCCATAGCGATCTGTGTTCAGCGTACCGGATTTATCATTTGTCTTTCGAAGGTCAATTAGTTACCTACCTACCTAGGTGGATAAATAATAATGTGGGAAGAATGATGTTGAGGGAAAAATGGTAAAAAAACTCTGTATGATAGTATGGGAATTAATGGTTAAGAACCTGCGTTATATTGATCAAAGTGGAAAATGGTTTCATTCCAATCTTTGGGAAGAGATGAATACGTACCTACCTATACTAGGTAGGTAGGTATTCATTGTAGAATATCGACCCCTCCAACTCAGCCCGTGCCCCCCCCCCCCCCCCCCCCCATATGGTGTGTCGTTTGGGGGAGGCCTATGTTCAGCACTGGACGTATACGGGCTGATGATGATGATGATGATACTAGGTAGGTGGTATTCATTGTCATCGCATTGTTTTCGCCTCTAACTTTTCTTTGTAGTAGCAGAGAAATAGAGCTTTATGTTGTGAAGAAGTTGCGATAGTATGTTGCTAGGCAGTGTAGATAGCAACATGGCAATTTCGACTGCCGAGCAACCATAATTGTGTCAATCAAATTGCCGGACGCAAGGCATTGACCTCCGAGGCTTTGCATTACTATTAGGCTATAGTTATATAACGTTGAATACAGCCAGATAAAACGATTCTTATATCTAAATGACGGATTATCTCATAATTCCATCCTTAATCATCATCATCATCATCATCAGCCCTAGTCGACCCTGTCCTGGCCATAGGCCTCTCTGTATGCTTTTGCAATTCCCTTTGGTTATAAGCTAGTCTGGGCTCGCTAGACTGGTTACTTTGTCCGATACTTACAGAAAAATTACCGCCATTTCGTGTATCTCTATTTTGAAAACGAACGTCATAGGGGCCGCTCGATGGTAAATAGAAAGCAACGCTTCAAAATCTGCCTCGTCGCCTGTCACTCAGAACTTTCTAGCAGGTAGTCTAAATGTACGATGTTACGTCCAAGACAAAGCGGTCACGGCCATCCGGCAAGCTACCGGTGATATTGTAATCCAATGCAATACAAGGTGATTGACCATAAGAGGTTGCATCCATGTAGGTACATACATATGTATACCTACTGCGTCAGCGTCATTTTGTTTACTTCATTAATGCAATGTTTACACTACGCTTACTTTCCAGTGATGGCCTCGTGGATATCCTCTCAATTGAAAGGTCAAGGGTTCAAAATCGAGCATCGGTCTTCCTTTTCTTTCTGTATTTATTTACAACATGGAAAGTCCAATTTACGCCACTATTGCCATTCAAAAACCAGTAATATGATAAAAGAATGGACTTGTATACATTGACTTCCTTGTTGTAGCAACTTGTGTCAGGTTTGCTACTTTTTTAAAGTAAAAAGACCTTCGTTTGACCACAATCTCACCTGATGGAAAGTAACTATGTGGCCGATGGACCTTCTAGGTTCTTCAGGTTTATTTTTAAAAAAACCAAATGAAATCTTTCACAGACTATTATTAACATATTCAATTTTCATAGTTTCTAAGATCGCGCAAGGATATTATTTTATTTACAATCTGGTTTTCGGAACGATGGTGTTTTTGCGTTGAGGGGATCGAAGTGAGAATGATGTTTACTGTGTTTTCAACTTAAGGTTTAACGGTAAAGGAAATACACGAGGTAAGGCTTTTTGAATTCAGCATTGTGCCAGGCAAAATGTGCAGGAACTCGATTGCCTGAGATAGGTATTTAAGAAATGCGTTCGACTTTGAGTTATTTACTGTTTTTCCTCATCGGAATCCGTGCTTATCCTGTTGCCCCTATTGTTATCTTTCAGACAGGACATTGCTTCGTATAGTGCGTTGCCTTGCTTGTTGCCCCAAGATTAATTAGCATTAGCCTACTCTGTAGTACATCTATATCATATCAGTCCATACACGTCCACTGCTGGACATAGGCCTCCCCCATACGTCGTCGCCACAAATAGCGGTCCTGAACCGCCTCCATCCATCGACTCCCTACGACCGCTACGATGTCGTCGGTCCATCGAGTGGATGGTCTCCCATGTAGGGGGAGTTTTACTATAATCACCACGCTAACATAGTGCATCTATGTATATCCATATATAGAAATGAACCCATATTTCTCCTGGAACAAATTATAGCCATTTGAGAACGGCTTTACCGATTTCATTCAACTTTTTTTTTATGATGTTTTATAAATCGTAGAAGGTACAAAGGTAAGGTAAGGACATAAAAAAAATTAGGGATATTGCGCAGAAACTTAAAACATTTAAGAAAACTTAACAACTACCTAAATTATAAACTTTTTTAATGTAATGTCCCAGCCCAGCGTTATATACCTATCTTTTCTTTGCTAAGTTCGTTTTAAATTAATTTGAAGTTTGAATTGAATGACAGGACAACGTCTGTCTGGTCAGCAAGTCAACAATAAAAAGCAAAAGCGTTTAAGGTGTATCGCTATCGGTTTTCGTATCGTTTTTGTAAGTCTTGTCTAGCTTGTCTTGCTCAAGTGTGCTGTTTTGACGAATTGTTGTCAACAAGTCTTGCAAAAGTTTGACCCGGATTTCTACCGCTCAATCTTCATCATCAAATCTAAAAAGCCGTTGACTGAACCATTTTGTTACCGCGGGACAAAATGTTTGTATGATCTTCAGATATTTGTTCAGGGTGGTTTCCATATACATATGTATAAATATTACATGGTAAACACAGGTAATATATATCTTATATGTAGAATATGTCTTGTTAAATATATCAGTTACCTAGTAGCCCTAATACAAGCCCTGCTTTGAATTGCATGACTTACCAGGACTAAGTTTAGCTTGGGGCTAGATGATGCTGTGTCCAGCATTATTTATTTATTTCGTAAAAAAATCTACTTTTCTTTCACATTTAATCAGCTATATTAAATGAGAAAATTTTAGTTCAAAAATAAATGTGTACTTAAACGCTTCATCAAAGTTTTATCTTTGCAACTATTGCAATAACGATGTCAGTAAAATAGTGCAATAAATACTGTTAAATGTGCTATTAGTGAGATGTAACAACAATCTTAATTTTCGTTATTTTTGTTACATTATCGTAACTATCATTTTTTTTGGCAAAAATATGCAATGTCCTCCTCTACACTTTTCTAAAAAGTCAAAGTGCCTTTATTTGATTTAGACCTTACAGAACTCTTGGACACGTCACCAAATTTAAATTAGATAAGATAACTGGCACATACACTTTATTATAATCTACTAGCTATTCGAAATGCCTAGATATAAAACTGAAAGGTATCATAAACGAACTCCTTATGAGTCTTCTTATGAGTCTTATTTCCCCAGATTGCGGATTACAAATAAAACCGGCCAAGTGTGATTCTACTCGCACACGGAGGGTTCCGTACTATACCATCAAACATTATTTCGCAAAAGAAACCCTACGGGCATAGCGGGCGTAGTGATGGGACGGCGGCTTTATAGTTCTTGACTTCATTAAGTTCCTGTAACTAAAAACTAACAAGGAAAAATAAAAGTTACCTAAGTTACTAACGGAACTAAGATGGAGTCTTCCCGATTTGTAAGTGATAAACTGATGTTACATTTAAACGACCATAAATACCAACTCATTTAGAACATCTAATTTAAGGTCCAGCACGGCTATTCTAACTCAATCGAAAAGTTTCAGTGACTCGAAATCTGACACAAATCCGCGCGAAATTCAAATATTCCGCGCGAAATTCAAATATTTTAGCGGTTTTTAATATTGTCTGTGTTCTACAAGGAATAAAACTACCTAAAAAGTAGTTTTTCATAAATCGCTGATCATTTTCTTTGAATCTATGTTCCAATGAAGTACGATTAATGATAATGGGGCTTTTGGTAATGATGTTGATTTTTAGTAATACATCTCATAAATTATTAATTTCTCCAAAAGTCGAGTCGAATCAAAATTAGTTAAAACATGGGTTCATAGAAAATGTTTTACGGTTTACGGTAAACTACTTTTCTGCTATTGATATTGCTTGTAGAACGCAGAAAATAATAAAAACCGCAAAAATATTTGAATATCGCGCTGATTCTTTGAATTTCGCGCGGATTTGAGCCAGATTTCGAGTCACGGTAACTTTTCGATCGAGTTAGAATAGCTGTACAGGTACATATATGTGAACTGACGTCAATTGGGTTACGTTAAAACCTTTTTCTTCGTAATCTTTACAGAAAAGGCAACGAAAAGAAAAACATAATAATCTATGCGATACAAGAGCCAAAGCCCTTCTTTTCAAAACGATAAAAACCTATTTTAATTAAATATCAGAAATAATTGAACAATATTTTAACCGTATTTTTCTTAAAATATCAATCACAAGATTTTTTTATTGTCATCACCGTATGGAATAATGGTATTTTTGCATATAAATGTCCTCATTAATAGATAATAGGCAAAAACATGATTTTTGCGATAACGACGCGCTCTGTCCCGCTCCTATGAACACGAAATCCTATGCCTATCCTTTTCACAAAATGGCGTCATATGGCTCCCTCTTAACATGAACAATTTACTTTGTTACGTTTTCTACGGTGTATTAGTAACAGACATGTGATGCGACCTATGAACTAAAGCTGCCATACGACCTCTTCAACGATAAGGAAGCAATTATGGACGTTAAAGAAGAGGTAAATCTTATTAATTGTTTAATAACAGGTAACAGTTGGTGTTCATTATTACCTGTCTACAAAGACAAAACTGCGTCGCATGCTTTAAAACAGTAAAATTAGAAATTTGTTTTAAACTTAGGCGATCAGAACACTTTTAACTATTAAAGAGAGAACTGAAGAACCTTTAGAAGGCTCTTTTTCACTATGTTCAGATGTCGTTCGTGATCTTTTCTTCGTTTTGACAATGTTGTGTAGTAGTGTTTACACTAGCTTCCTTGATTAGGAAAATATATCTCACGCTTTACTCACCAGGAAATCAGGGGATAATACAGCTACCTATTACTAAAAGAATTTCAAGGACCGTTTTTAGTTTCGGAGGTTGGTAACTTGGTACATATTAGATATAATGTACATTTTATATAAACACGATGGCAAAACAACGGGTCTAGCTGACCCGGCAAACGTTGTTTTGCCATCGACCACTGAGGGTTGAAGATTATTACAGTACTCACTAATATCGCTATAAGAAAACGGAGGTTGGTTTTAGAAAGGTGAAATTGAGGGTTGTATGTATGTTTTAAAGCCAAACAATAAAAAAATTAAAACAAATAATTAAAATATTGGGGTGGACCTTTATCACTTAAAAAATAGATCAACCTATTCTCAGACCTACGAAATATACACAAAATATTTCATAAAAATCGGTCCAGCCGTTTTCGGAGGAGTTTGGTCACAAACACTAAGATTTTTATATTATATAAAGATAGCTATTTATATTTTGTACAGTCAAAGTCCGAATTTAAATATGTAAACAACAACTGTCAAAACATCTAGCTAGAACAATGAAGTAATACAGCTACTAAAGCATCTTGGTACGTTAAATTGTTCAATGTGTTTGAACAAGCAGACAATAGTAGATTATGCAATGAGGGCTCAAAGCAGTATCTTACGTCACGGGCGTAATTGAATCCCGAGCACAACTCAGGATTCTAGAATAACTCACGAGCAAAGCGAGGGATCTAGAATCCTGAGTGCGAGAGGAATTTATAAGTAGAAAAAAGTAATAGGATCATATAGATAGAGTATTCACCTCGGAGGCGGCTTAGGACCGCTATTCAAGGCGTCGTTTGCGGGAAGTACTATTTTCAGCAGTGGACGTATACGGGCTGATGATGATTTATTTTATTTATTTAGTTAAATATTTACATTGTCTTTACAGTATAGCACCAAGGCGACAAAGAAATATAAAAAAGAGATAATACAACGCCGGCGGAAGTGTCCCTCGTCTCGCTCGTGAGTTATTCCAGAATCCTGAGCGATTCAGTAAACTTGTAGATACACGCAATTGCGTGAGATACCATATAATCAGTACAGTAACTATTGTAGGTAGATAGGTAACTAATGCAATCGGACGCCCGACCTAGTTTCGGTCATTGATAACCACTAAACAGAGGAACTTGTTACTAAAATGCGAATTCGCTTCAATTACTAATTCTTTGCTCAATGTATGTTGAACTTTATAACAAACTAGCTGTTCCCCGCGGCTTCATCCGCGATTAATTCGAATTTCATATTTCTAGGGGGATAAAAAGGTATTTTTTCCCGTAAATCACCCATGAGAATTTGATGTTTTACCAGGACAAAAATTATGTTACTCTCCATCCTTTTAATTAACTCTATGCTATAAATCAAATCGATTGTTTTATTACTTAGGGCGTGAAGGAAAGACAATAAAACAAATAAACACACTTTTGCATTATAATATTAGTTAGGATTTTGCGGAAATTAGTAAATTCTAGATCGTATTGCTTCATTTAACTGATATCTTTTTTTGGTTGGGACGTATATTTTCAACCCACGAAAAACAAAAGCAGGAGCTACTCAATTCGCTTGTATGTTTTTTTCTTTGTATGTTACTAGAAGACCCACCAATTATTGTGGTCCTATTTTGTATATTGGTATTGTGGTGGTAACTATTTTGATCATTCTATCGCTTTTGTATAAAGAATGATCCCGCTAAAGTTTTACTCCCGCGGGATTGCGATTTGTCCCGTAAAATAAAAACGAGAGATAGTGCCGCTAAAGTTTTATTCCCGCGGGATTGCGATTTGTCCCGTAAAATAAAAACGAGAGATGGTCCCGGTAAAGATTTATTCCCCCGGGATTGCGATTTGTCCCGTAAAATAAAAATAAGAGAAGGCCCCGCGAAATTTACTTTCGCGCGGGATTTCTACATGTCCCGTAACATTTAAAAAACTATTTTCATAAATGTTCAGATATTTGAAATAGGTTTTTAGTTTTGTAAAAAACATCTGATTATACGTTAGCAGGGGCATTAGGGCTATCGGCTAGGCTTAGGAGGTAATGGAGGGATGACTTCCATTTTATTATGGAGCTAGCTGCTGCCCGCGCCTTCGCCCGCGTTTTATCGGGATGAAAAATTGCCTATATGTTCCAGGTCCCAAACTAGCCTAATCGGTACAGTAATTTTGCGTGAAATAGTAACAAGTATCCATACATCTATTCATACTTTGACGAGTTGACGTTCATAATATTAGTAGGATGGGTCAGATGGGTGGGTAGGTAGGTACTCATTACTTCTTGTTTTATTATGAAATGGGTACCTACTAATTCTTGCGAAAGATTGAAAAGTGTGGAAGAATGGGAGGAATACTTTAGCCCACTGTTGGACAGTAAAGACTAGAATATACATATGTATAAAACCTATATAAAATTGCGTTGATCGAAAATTCGGCCTGTCAGCTCAGCAGCCTGATTATACTTTCTGATTGTAAAATAAATACACAATTAGATGACAGATTTTGATCTCCAGAGACTCAAGATCTCGAAGCAGCAATCAAATTATAATGACGACATATCCACTTGACAACAAAAGTGGCTTTGTGAACCTTGGATGTAATAAGTTGAAACATGTAACTTGTGCGTGCTTGAGCAAAAAATATAATGTACTTGGTTTTAATATCTTAAATTTAACCGTTAGGCTGAGGTCAAACGAGCGAATTTTCTCAATAGGGAGACGCGTAAAACGAGCCAGTTCATACAAAAGTCCAGGTATTCTGCTAAACTAGCGATTAGTTTAGCAGAATACATTGGACTATGACAATGGTTTCGCCGCAGAATCGCCAAACATAGACACGTTTTGGTATTCTACTTTAGATGAAAGCATCTACAGATACAGGACGCGACGCTCGAATCTCTCCGTGCAAATAGCACCGCACGCACTTTTCAACAGTAGATCGTATATGGAGTTTCTTTCATTTAAAGATTCTACGTGGCGATTTTACGATGTTACCATTGTCATAGCAAAGCGATAGCAGAATTGGGCCCCGGTTTGCGCCACACGATGAGTTGTCATTTCTATTGAAAGTATGCCTACTTTCAAATTTTACGCAAAATACTTAGACTCAAAAAAATTAAAAATCTTTTTGCTTTAGCCTTAAACACCTAACCTAAGTATAAGGTGACTGAAAATTTCAAATGTTACAGTCGCATACGATACGACGCATCTAAACTATGGATAAACAAATTGGGCATCCTACACTTTTCGGGATGACTTAGATAAGATCCGTTGCGAAATTGGTAGTTTCCTATTGTAAAGTTAAACGGAAGATTCCTTTGACCTTTATCCGACGTTTAATCACTAATCAGGGCCATTGAGAATAATACGTATTTGTTTAGGTTTCACGCTACTGCGGAATAAAAGACAAGCAGAATAACAATATTCATTGTTATGAGTGATAACGAAGGAATATAGAGAAGGTAAACACATCAATGTATAGAAATTTATAGTTAATAGCATAAGATTCTGAGTGATTTGGTTTTAACACTGTAAACTTCTATATTCTTAAATAAATACATGCCGGAATAAAATAAAATGCACAATATTGTAATTTTTACAAATGAAGTTTGCTTTTACTACTGTAAGTACTGCTCAATAGGTAAGAACATATGTCCCTTTTAAATTAGTTTTATAAACAGATAGTAACAAAGCGAACAGGACAAGGAAACAAAACGGATAAGATTATTTTTCTCGATCCTCAAATAGACCATTCTTTAACTTGAATTCTGTGTGTATAGACCCTTATTTTTTGAGTATATGGAACTGTATGACGTTTTAATACTGTAATCTTTGTTGTCTCAATCAATAAACGAACTTTAATTTTATTTAGTTCGTTCTTCTATTTTGAAGTAATACTTCAAAATATCCCAGATCATAGAAATATACAAAGCATTTAAGGTAAAAACACAAGAAATTGTGTTATACTCGTTTCAAATGTAAAATACTAGTTTCTACCTGCGACTTCGCACGCTTTGTTTGTATGGAAATGTTCAAGTTATTTTCATTCCGTACGATGTGTTATTCCAGGTCCAGCCCTACATCTATGCAAAATTATTAAAATATATTTATAGTGTTCACTAACTTTTGAAAAATTGGTGATCATCGGTTTTTGTCACCGTAGAACGACAAGAAAATTTATTGTTTGCTCTTGTTACTCAATTATGGAACGGTTTAATTATGTTTTGTACTGTCATGAACTTTCCTCGCTGATCTAAGTCAAATTTCAGCCCAACCGTACAAGCATTAGCGTGAAGAAGTAACAAAGATATGTACATCCATCTATCTATCGACTTTCGGATTATGAGGGTGAGGGAATAGAGTGCACCTGTGTTTGCGCAAACACAGGTGCACTCATTCCGTTTCATTCCGTGGGATGTGTCATTCCAGGGCCGGTCCAGGCCTACATCTATGCAAAATTATAAAAATAAATTTATAGTGTTCACAAACTTTTGAAAAATTGGTGCTTATCGATTTTTGTTACCGTAGAACGGCAAGAAATTTTATTGTTCGCTCTTGTTACTCAATTATGGAACGGTTAAATTATGTTTTATAACGTCATGAACTTTCCTTGCTGATCTCAGTCAAATTTCTGCACAACCGTGCAAGCATTAGCGTGAAGAAGTAACAAACATACATCCTTCTATCTATCGACTTTCGGATTATGAGGGTGATGGAATAGAGTGCACTTGTGTTTGCCCACACACTTGTGCACTGTAATATCTCCTGCGCAGCTGGCTAGTCGCCATTGACACGGGCCGCCGTGGTCGATATTCGGCTAGTTAGGTAGACATCATCTTCATCATCCACCTTCGAATTAACAATATTAATGCGATTGAACGGCAGTCACCATTTTCCAGTTATATCCAGATAATAAATCTACAGCGGAATTTTCCTTTCCTACTAATTGCACCGATGTCATTAATATGTATTTAGTACATTCTCATCATCGATATGTACGTAGATTGTACATCACTACATTTTATAAAACAAAGTCCTCCGCCGCGTCTGTCTGTTCGCGATAAACTCAAAAATGATTGAATATATTTTCATGCGGTTTTCACCAATCGATAGAGTGATTCATGAGGGTGGTATAAGTATATAATTTGTCAAGGTTTTGTGTAAATTGGTTGAAATATAACGATAATTGCTGGAAGTGTCGGAACAAGTCAAGGCGCTGCCTAATCCCTTTGAGATATATGTATATAGTTAGCGCTCTATTCTCTTTTATAAAGTATCTGTTAATGCGATCGTAACTCAAACATATGTATGTTTATATATCGAGTTATTTAAATAGTCGTGTCGTCTTCTTTCATTCAACAGACGAATAAACATAGGTAACACGTAGACTGGCCGCCGTGACGCGCTCGCTGGAGAAGTCTTCCAAGCAGTTGACCCACATCATGGGCCCAGCCGTGTACAACCGGCTTCCCAGTGCTGTTACAGGAGCCTACAGTCTGCCTACATTTAGATGATTTTTGGCACTTTTTACAATTACTTTGAATGTACGATTTAAATAATTCTAATCTTAATTTATTACATACATACTAACATTGCAATTTAGGTTATACATATATATTACAGTGTTGTAAATGATTAAGTATACAAATCTTTGACTTGTAATTATTATAACTAATAAATGACTATTATGACTATTAACACTGTCAGATTATGCTCTACTACTCGTGCAAAGGGGCGGGTTGCTAGTTTAATATAGGTAAGTATCGGACAGCAGATGCGAGGCGATTGCGGAATCCCACTGGTATTTGTAAGAACTCTTGAACTTTCACAATAACCGGATGTTTATTTATACTTCCAATGACATGCCAAGCGGAGATGTTAAGATTTATAAGTTTAATAACCATTTACGGTCAATACGTCTTGTCTTGACCTTCCAAACATACTGTTAAAGCTACTTAAGGTGACAATATTCGAGACATGTATGTCAGTTAAAGGTTAATTTGAATGACACTCTACATTTTTATATCTACTTAATGGATTCATCGAACATCGAAATAAAATGTCTACAGTTCCGGATTTTATGAGGTACCAACAGATAAAGGTATATGTTCAGATATACATAGATGTAAGGTGATCCTTGATCTAGTCTAGTCGCTTGGACTTGTTTGATATTTTCCTGTTTCACTTATGACGTTTATATATTTTTTCAATAGTATAAAATTAAATGCTGTGTTCTATAGTTATTTTATTAGGTACTAGTATTAGTTATTTTGTTTTTGGGAAGACCTCCCACTCGATGGACCAACGACATCGTAGCGGTCGCAGGGAGTCGTTGGATGGAGGCGGCTCAGGACCGCTATTCGTGGCGTCGTTTAGGGGAGGCCTATGTTCAGCAGTGGACGTGTACGGGCTGATGATGATGATTAGTTATTTTATTAGATACATGCTAAAGTGCACGTGGTTTATTATTTTAGTCTTTTCTACTTGGTATCGTGGAAAAAAGAATTTGAACGAGTAGATATCTTGACTATTTTGATGAGGTGGCGCTTCGATCACAGGAAATAAACAAAAACAGATATTGTAAGGCGATTTAGGTTTACAAGAGATACATTAAGACAATAGTTAATGTAGTAGGTACTTATAAGAGAATAATCGTTATCATCAGCCCATGATAGTCCACTGCTGGATATATGCCTCCCTCATAAGACTCCACAATTCATGGTCCTGACCTGAACCGTCTTCATCCATCGACTCCTAGTAGATGGTCTTCCAACGCATAGCGGTTGCCACTCAAGAACCTTTATTCCGATTTACAAAAGGTAATCAAGCGATTACCTTTTGTAAATCCAAGGTAACGTAAAAGTAATGTTGTAAACTCACTTATATCCAGTCAGAATGTTGAGGAGTGTGGACTTCCCCGCACCGGAAGGACCCATGATTGCAGTCAGCTCGCCTGAGCGTAGTCGGCCTGAGACCGACTTCAATATTGTTTTTACATCTGTGGAACAAATAAAGAGTGTTTCAAAAATAAGGAATAACAGGTGTTAGTAGGAATAAGAGTACTTAGATGTCTAGATTCAAGATTCTATAATGCGAGACATACTGTACATAGATATTATAGTAACATAGTATCAAGCATGCACCCTGCCAGGGCATTGCAACATTTGTGCTAGGTGGCAACACTAATTATTAGAAACATTATGCACTTAGTTAACTTGTAGGTACATCTATGATATTTAATAAAAAATATAATTTACAAGTTAAACAATACATACAATAACGGAATAATTTTTATATGTACTAAGTTATAAAATTGTTTTGCTCGCTGTTAATATTTTTTTTCAATTGTCCAGCTTTTTCATGTGTTTATTTTACTTAGTATATATATAATATTATTATGCATGATAATGAGAATGTCTCACAAATAAGGTTTCGAAATCGTCAGACACGAATCACTTTAAAATATAACTTGCATTAAGAATAATTTGGCGTGTTTAAAAAAAACGAAAACCTACTTCAAATTCCAGAATAATGACAATTATCGACTTCGAATGCCTTACTTTTACACTGTTTCTATGTTTTGCGGGATAAATACTAATCTCCTGGGGATACAAATTATGGGATCATCTCGGGATCATTTTCTATACATCCAATAGTGAAAGAATTTTCAAAATCGGTCCATAATTGGAGGAAATATCGCGTAACATAATTACATACAAAAAACACAATCGAATTGAGAACCTCCTCCTTTTTTGAAGTCGGTTCAAATGCTTTCAAGGAAAGTGACTTTAAAAGCAATTTTGGACGTAAGCAAGACCCGTAAGGTAATTACTTACACGTATTTGTGCAACGAAGTGTTGCTATTATTTTTGAACAGAATAACAATGGCTCATTGCACCTACGTAAAAACTGAAAGTCACTGAATATGTAGAACCCTAATATCGTAATTTGCTACCCCTGCTTCAAAAATCTCATGTCTGAGAGCGGTTACGCGGAATCTCCAATTCGCAACAGCATATTGACGAACTGTTGACGGACCGTCATTATTCTGTACACGAGGAAGTAGGTACATACTTCCCTACTTAAAAAACAATCTAGACGGCTGTCGCTGCTCTCTCCGACATGTAAGCTCAAAAGGTGAAGTAAATTGCCCACTTTCTCTACATAGAGCTCAGTATCATTATTTCTTTCTTTACTGACTAAGGCGTAGACGGAGGTCTAAGTTATAATAGTAGATTGTTACACAAGGGTAGTAAGGGAGCTATTACAGAACAAGATCAAATTTGGCGCCAGTGCGAGCTCAGCTCGCAAAGGGCGCTAATGGATCGAGTGCACCCGAGAACATAGTTCGAGGGTGTAATAGCTACTTGCAACCGAGGTAAGCATTCTCTAACTTTACATCATAATGGCGAGGCAAATAAAACATTTATATACTTAGGTATGAAAAATTTCATTTTTATTAGAAAAATTAATTATTTATTAAAATATTTAGTACAACATCTTTTGCTTCGAGATGACAGAAATCAGGCGTGCGGACCAGTTCTTCATCTGATGAAGTACTTGACATACTGAACTACCACTTTAAACTTTTACAATTCAAACAAAGTGCGACGTAAAGAGATTTGAAAATGGAATTCCTATAAAAATGTACTGTATTGCGATTAACATCTTACACAGCCTCTTTGCTTAATTTGTAAAACCTTGCCGAGCATTATGATGTAAACAAACAAATTGCATAGTAGGTAGGTAAGGTAACCGAATGTACCGATGGTATAGTTTTTCAATTTCATGATATTAATTTCGAATAAGTAATCGTAGCGGTCGCAGGGAGTCGTTGGATGGAGGCGGCTCAGGACCGCTATTCGTGGCGTCGTTTGGGGGAGGCCTATGTTCAGCAGTGAACGTGTACGGGCTGATGATGATGAATAAAAACAGTAAGAATCTACCGACACAGGAGGACAGGTTAAACAAACCTTTGTAAACGTACGTACACGAAGCGACATAGCTCTTAGAATTTGTAGGCTGAAGTGGCAGTGGGCAGGTGATATAGGTCGCAGAACTGATAACCGCTGGGGAGTAAAGGTTCTCGCGTGGCGGCCACGATGAAACGCGAAACGTCTCCCAACACTCCCCGTGTTGGGAGACCATCCACTCGATGGACCGACGACATCATCGTAGCGGTCGCAGGGAGTCGATGGATGGAGGCGGCTCAGGACCGCTATTTGTAGCGTCGCATGGGGGAGGCCCAGCAGTGGACGTGTGTGGGCTGATATGATGTATACGAAGCGAATAACAACGTACTCTGTCACTTTTGTAAGAAACAAAGTGCAGTCTCAAAATCACTGTCAGTTTTTCTTTTCGGGTCAAAAGGTCACACGAATAATGCTTCACGACAGTCAGTAAATACTACGATGTCATTCAAATTCTTAAGTATGCATGTTTTTGTATTGTATTCCCTGTTTGAAAGAATCCTTTGTTCGTAAAAACATTAGTCATACTAAGAGTCCAAAGGCCCCTTTACAAACATAACGTATATGTATTTATTGAGATAACAATATGTGCAACGCACAGAAATCTAAATAATAAGTGTTATTTCGATTTCTGTGGTTCAACGGAAGTAAAAATTAATCGAGATCTTTTTGAATTGTACGACAGGGAAGGGTTATTGACTTGCGCCAAAAGAAGTTGACAAAGCACCACCAGCGATATTTGAAAATATGAGGACTGAAGTACAGTACAGAAGAGCAAGAATAAAGTAATCTATAAATTTATTTCTGAAAGTAAACATAGATTATCCTACTATCCTACTAATATTATAAATGTCAAAGTTTGTATGGATGGATGTATGGATATTTGTTACTCTTTCACGCAAAAACTACTGAACCGATTAGACTGAAATTTGGTATGGGTATAGTTTGGGACCTGGAATAACATATAGGCTATATTTTATCACGATAAAACGCGGGCGAAGGCGCGGGCAGCAGCTAGTACTAACATAAGAACATTGGAAACTGCTTTAGTTTAAAACTGTTTTGCAGCTTCCACTGCCCAACCTTAGGCTAGAGCTCAAACTTTACTTATTCTATCAAAGTTACTTATTACCGGCATAGTACGAGTAATAACAATGTCAATTTTGTACTATGCTTATTTGATTGCTAAAACTAGTTGTATATTTATACCACAAGGACAAAGATGACGCTTAGACATGATTCGCGAACTTCCGCTTTTGTAATAGCATAAAAACATAAAAAATAATGTATGTATATTCCAACCAAAATTGGATAATGAATACACGCAAAATATGCCTGGAGCTTAGTTTTGACAAAGCGTATTGTAGTAATCTGATCATACAATCTCATTATAAATAAAGATTTGTATTTATTTATTTGTATTTATTTATTTCCACCGTATGTACACATGTTACACTTGATGTCGTTAATTCTATCTATCTTATAATACTCACACAAACTTTTCACATAGGAAACACCATAAGGGATTGTACAAAGAAAAACAGACAAACATGACACTTAGTGCTTGAAATTTACAAAATAACAAATTATTGGCTTTAAGAGGTCAAAAATCAAATAAGAATAATGTTTCAAAATAAAATAGATAATAATAAAATTGAAGGGTATGTCAAAGTGCTGCTGTACAGGGGCGTTGTCAAACTAAACTAAACATAATGTATAATAAATATAATAATATTACATAATCAAAGAAAATAATAAAGTGTCAGTAAAAATCAAATCTAAAATTAATTTAGTGATGATGATGGTTGAGTAAAAATGTTATCCCCAGGGGATTAGTATTTATCCCGCAAAACTTAAAAACTGTAAAGTAAGGCATTCGAAGTCGATTATTATCGGGAATTTGAAGTCGCTTTATCGTTTTATAAAACACGTCAAATTATATGCGTAACGCAGAGAAAAAACTAGCTTTTCAAGCTTGTGAGATAGCTAGCTAAAGTCACAATCTGCATAACCTGAAACTAGTTCTATGACTTTTAATAATCGACTCTACGCTGCTGTTTAATTTTTATTAATTCCGATAAAAAAAGGTCATAATGAATTATATACATTTATTTTAATTATCAATTTTTTATAATTATAACGTGGGTACTAGTTTCTGCCACCAAATGGTAAAAAGTGGGAACTTATGGGATAAGAAGTTGTTGCCTATGTTTTATTCCAGGCCTAGATATAACTGTACCCAGAATTCCGATCCGTTCATTAGGTTTGAAGTGAAAAGGTTATAAAACATCCGAACATCCATCCAAACTTTAGAATAATAAATAAAAAATTATATTATTAATGTAATTTTAATTCCTAGAACAAGTTTTCTTGTTTAAATATTATTCAAGGTTGTATTTACTGAACTGAGAGACATTAATAGCGAATTCGCATTTCCGCGACTTGCTGATTTCGTATGTACCAACTTCCGCGACCGGGCCAAATTGATACAAGAAACAAGTTGAGTGAATCGGAAACCTTTGTTTCTTACCCCTTATTCATAATAGTCTGCTAACTTAAAGCATTGTTATTTCTCAGTCTGTCTTCTTCTATTGACATAAGTCAGAGTGAGAAATAACACGGCTTAGCAACTGTTTTAAGTTAGCAGACCATTATGAATAAGGGGGTTAAGGTTAGAAATTGACATTTTTCATCACTTTCTTACACACCACTTATCACACCTTGGCGTTTCCATCCCGAAGTGTTTTGGCCGCCCGCCTTGATACATTTTTAGGTTTGTTCGCGAGAAGCGTATACGTTTTATTACGTCTAAGTTATGTGGCAATAAGAACAGTAGTTTTGCACCCATTGTACACCATTTTCTATGAACATATGGTAAGAAAAATTAGTACTTTACTAGCTGACCCCCCCGCGTGGACTAAGAAGAATATTCCATCATGCATTGTTTTATTATATGTATTTCAAAGGGATTAGGCAGCGTTTTCGATGAAAGCTTCCAGGCGACTTGACTTTTTCCGACACTTCCATCAATCATCGTTACATTTGTACAAATTTACACAAAAGCTTAACAAATTGTTAATATGTACTAATTTTATGACATTTTATACCTAATGGTATGACGTTGATTTTAGTCGAGATTCTCTTGTACGTACATACATATGTCCATAACAAAGTTTTTGTTAGTTAAGTATAGAATGTTCACAGAAAATGGTTAGATGCGTCGTCGGTTATGTCGCTAAGATTAAATAGCCGATAACGATATTTTTTTTTGTCGATAATTTCTTACTTATCGTGGAGTAAATCAAATTCATTGAAATTATTACTACGGAATTCAATAAAAATGTATGCTCAATGCCACATTATGTGAGGTAAAACCCAATTAGGTTAACCATGAACGCAAATGTACATTAGCAACTTTACAAGGTACGATTTAAAAAGGTATGGAGTTAAAAAAATTAAATAAGGTAAAATAATGTCATTTACAATGGGGTTTTTAGCATGATTAATAACCATGATTATAATTTTAAACGAATTAAAATAAAATTAATATACTGCCACTAATCGCACAATTGGTATATTCCTTTGCACCGTTAATCCTACTAATATTATAAACTAGTAGCTGCCCGCGCCTTCGCTCTCGTTTTATCGGGATAAAAAAAGGAAAAAGATAAAAATTCTATATGTTATTCCAGTTCCCAAACTATACCCATACCAAACTTCAGCTCAATCAGTTCAGAGTAACAAATATCCATACATCCATCCTTACAAATTTTGACTTTTATAATATCAGTAGGATGTTAAAGTGCGCGAATGGATGTTTGTTCCTCTTTCACGCAAAAACTGCTGAACTATTTGGCCTGAAATTTGGTATGGTATGAAATGAAATGTTTATTTTCAATTGAAATTAACTTTTTACAGACTTACGTAACTAATAACACAACCAATTCTATTTAAAACTAACTTAGAAAAACTTAGACTATGTAGTTACGATTAATTAACAGTAAGGTCCTAATTATGTTGGTATAGTTTGGGACATGTAACAACATATCGGCAATTTTTTATTTGTATTGTATTTATTTCCACCGTATGTACACATGTTACACTTGATGTTGTTAATTATATCTATATTATAATATTCACACAAACTTTTCACATAGGAAACACCATAAGGGATTGTACAAAGAAAAATATGTATAGCATTTAGAAGAAAAATCAGGATTGTCGACATAAAGTTAAATGTTTGTTAGAAAGCAGTTAGATAAAACTTTTTTGTTCCAACCTTTAGGATTTTATGAAACGCAATGACGCAAAATATTAAAGAAAAAAACTGTAGTTATTCCAATAAGATGCAAGTGAAGGCTCGGGCAGCAGCAGGTAGAAAATAAAATATGAACCCGCTAATGTTCAGGACATGGTAACAAAAAAAATTATAAACCAAACCAACATTTCAAAAGACCTTTATTGACTATTTTGATAAGCTTTTATCAATAAAGATTAGTGTCCGCGCTGGCTAGTTTTGTACGGATTAGTTTTTGACTTTCAAAAGTACTATCTTTACAATTAAAAACATTATCAGCATTTTGATGTCACAATAATGATAAGAAAGTGTAGTAGCTATAACTACACGTGCCAATGTCAGAGCAACAATTTAAAATGCTTAATAGATATGTACTAAGTACATGCATTTATCATAAAACATTGTAGAGATCACTCTGAATCTTGTTGGCAAAGATAATAACTTACAGAAGTACGTATAAAAATATTTATTAATAAATGTATTGATCGAAGTAAGCATGCGAACGAAGATCTCAGGGGCAGCGATACTCTATGGTGGCAGCCTGAGTGATTTGGCTGCATGGTGAAATATTCACTTCGAGTATAACTGACCAACCGTTGACAATACTTGTGATATGTGGCAAGCAAGGAATTTATATATTAACGTAACTTAGTATATAAATTCCTTGGTGGCAAGCTTAAGTTATTATAACATAGATTTATAGTTAATAGCCATTTAAAAGCATAAGATAGTGAGTGCTTTAGTTTTAACTCTGAAACCTTCTATTTTCTATAATAAATAAATAAATGTCCTAGTCATTTCATAAGGTCAAATCCATCGAGGGGTTTTTGAGATAACAGGGTTCAAAGGGGGTTTAAACCGTTCAATTAAATCAAGTTGCGGAACTACGAAAGGTATACTTGAGTATATTTTTTCTAGCGTGTATAGTTTTTTTTTAAGAATATCAACCTTACATATATCAACCATCTCACAAGAGCTCTCATTTGGCAGAGATTATATGACTTCGTATTTCATATTTTAATGGATCCTGTTTTTTTGTGTTTGACAAAAAATGTGTTCGGTAAGTAGATATTAAATATAAAAATTAAATAACTACAGTTTTTTCTTTATTATTTTGCGTCATTGCGTTTCATAAAATCCTAAAGGTTGCACCAAAAAAGTTTTATCTAACAGCTTTCTAGCAAACATTTAGCTTTATGTCGAAAATCCTGAGTTTTCTTCTAAAAACTATTTTTTCAAAATTTTTCATATGGACGATGTGATAGTGTTTTCTTTTATGAGCGCGTCTACTTTATTCTTTGCTGGGAGACCGAAAACTAAGCTTACTTAGTTTAGACATTGCTCGCATAGCCGACGTAGTTTTTCATACTTGTGTGCAGCAACTATGCAAATTTCATACGCTATGTAGTATAAAAACTGTGTCAGCTATGCAAGGTACATAATTATATTAAGCTAACTGGTGGGTTCCATTGAAACTACCTATGTTTATCAAATAATGGCAAAGTATTCCATTCGCAAGTATTCAGTTGTGAAACCTTATTCCACCTTACTTCTCAGAATTTACGATAGTTGGCCGCAAGTCAACATTGCCAAATCTCAATGCTTGTGCCATATACTGAAAGTTTGTGTACTTTACGCTACCAACTGCCACATTTCAAGTAATTCTGTACGTACTCTTGCTCAAGATATTTCGTCACGTGTGTGCAAATACTATTTTTTGTTGACGACAAAATTCGCTGCAGAATGCCAACGTACAGCGACACAGGCATTTTAGGCCTAAAACATATCGAACTAGATGTTCGACTTTGTTTAGACTAGATGTACGACGATGTTTTAGGTGATACAAACGAATTTTTTCTCGTGTACCTATTGACCTTATTGTGTACTAGCTGCAGCCCGCGCCTTAGCCCGCGTTTTGTCGAGATAAAAAATGTCCTATATTATATTATTCCAGGTCCCAAACTATATCCATACCAAATTTTTGCCTAATCGTTTCAGTAGTTTTTGAGTGAAAGAGTAACAAATATCCATACATCCATCTATACAAACTTTGACATTTATGATATTATTAGGATAGTAGGATCTGAAAATGAAGTGTTTACAGGCATAATACAGGAGCACATAAAAGGAGAATAAATAGACTCGGATAACGAGAAGATGATATACGCAGAAATGTATCAACTTCTGTGGTTTATATAAGACACAGGGTTTATAGTTGCTTACATCAGTTAATAATAATAATACTGGACAATTACACAGTACTATTTTATGCATTACTAGCTGATGCCCGCGCCTTCGCCCGAATTTATCGGGATAAAAAATAGCCTATATGTTATGCCAGGTCCCAAACTTTTTCCGCTTAATCGGTTCAGTAGTTTTTGCGTGAAAGAGTAACAAATATCCATCAGCCTAATCGGTCCAGTAGTTTTTGCGTGAAGGAGTTACAAATATCCATACATACATCCATACAAACTTTCACATTTATAATATTAAGTAGGATTAGCCCCAAACTAAGCACAGCTTATATTATCATTAGATTCGATCTTTCTATCCAAGCAATTTATTTGACTTACGGAAGTTATTCTAACGGCGGATGCTTGAATAAAACCGCAGACTTCACATATAACGTTGAATTATAAGAATGAGAGAAACGGAAGGTGTAAAGATAGCGTAGGAGATAGTGAACGCGACAGAATACAATGCAAGTTAAGTAGAAGCGAATGAAATGATATAAAAGAAAAAACACGCACAACCTTCGGATAAGTACCATGCTCGAAACGCACTATTAGATTTACAATCTTGGCTACAGTAGGAATATAAGTACAGTTTTGAAATCGTAGCTCAAGATCCATCCGTAGATGCTTTCAAATGGCGGATGTCTAGTAAAGGCTATGCATAGCATCCTAGGTAATCTGCCTAGACAAGCCAGTCATTATTAACAATTATAGGGCATCAATTACACTATTGCAGACTATAGGTTAGAATATCTACTTGTAAGTTATTATGCGCGTTTCCTTTATTAAATTACAGACGAACAGCAGCGGTGATCATCATCATCACCATCATATCAGCCCATACACGTCTGCACTGCTGGACAAAGGCTTCCCACAAATAGCGGTGCTGAGCCGCCTCCATGCATCGGCTCCCTGCGACCGCTACGATATCGTCGGACCTAGAATTATCAAAAAGACGGATTCTATCACGCAGAAAGAGAAAGGAGTTAGCATATTTTTACCCGACTATGAGAGGGTTCTTGGATTTTAATACTGTATGTAGGTATGTAGCCGATTTTTATGATCCCTCGTAGCGCTGAAACTAATGGTTCGATTTCAACAAATGAGGTGTCATATGATTCGTCTTAATAGCCCTATGGTTAATTAAAGGCTATGTGACGTCAGATAAAAATGGGGGTCTAACGAGATAACGGGGGTCGAAGAAAGGGTCGAAAATTTCAGTGTTAGTAAATATGATCGTGTGTGGTATCGTTGCAAAGGTCTTTGTTTGTACTTTCCAAAACCGTTTTTCAAACTTTTGTGAGATTAACGATTCTCAAGCTATTAGCAAAAAGGTATAAAAAAAATATATTTAAAAACTAAAACCCGACTACATATAAGTCTTAAACAAGCGTTCACCTATTGTCCTTATCATTTTCTTTTGATACTTTATGTAGTCGGAGGCCTTTGTTACTAATTGTACCGTAGGTATCTGGGGTGGGTGCCGGAAAACACACGCGAAGCTGCGGGCAGAAGATATCTAGTTGTTGAATAAATCTTAAAACTGCTGTTAGTTGACTGACCTTTATTATATGCCCTAATTTTGAAGAGTATAATGTCTAAACAGCAAACTAAGCTATCACTTGTATAGAGAGACGATAACTCAGAACAGGGAAATATGGACGATAACGATCTAGGGCTCATTCACACAGCATCCGTTTTGCAAGATCCGTTTCACAGGATCCATTTATTTTCCCATGATGGCGTATGTAGCTGTAGGAGCGAGTTCACATAACTGACAGTATTCCGGATCCAGTAAACGATTGTTACCAGACCGTTTTTTACGGATTTTTAGCTACTGAAAAACATCGTTTACTCCAGAATACTCTCAGGTGTATGAAGGCGCTCCTACAACAACATACGCCATCACAGGAAAATAAACGGATCCTGTAAAACGAATTCTGTGTGAATTAGCCGTTATTGCTTCCATCTTGCTTTACAATTATATAAAATCTCAAAATGTTATACAAATTTAAGTAAATAAAAGAATATAATATTTGCATTAGATAAATAAATAACACATATGTAGATAACATGGTATAGTGTGACCAACCAGCCCCCCTAGACAACAATCCCCGTGGGATTGTTGTCTAGGGTAGAATAGAGAAAAATTACGTCACTTTGTCATAGAATGCGTAAATTATTTGAAATTCATTCCTTTAACTTCAATAATGTACGCAATGTATGCCGTTGCGATGTCATTATTGTCTATTCTACCCTAAAGAACAATCACCGTGCTATGGGGGCAGAGGTTCTAGAAGAGTGTTTAAATGATTTGAAAACATGATGGTGATGACTTGTAACTTAGTTTTTTAAGACGTTCCTTGTATTTTTATTCTACCTTCGATTTAAGTGTGCAATAAAGCATTTTCTATCTGTATATGATGCCCTCCTAGCCGAATTTCGACCAAGGCGGCCAATCTCGACGCAGACTACCTAGGTGCACACGACATATTATAAATTAAATCGTAAATTTTCTATCCATGCAAAAGTTGCCTGGAAGAAATCGCTTCTAAGCAATAAGGCCTCCCATAATACTTGTTCATATTAATGACTTTTATTTAAATTTGTGGTGTACAATAAAGTGTTCTGTATTGTATTACAGTATTCCCGCCTACATGGGAGACTATCCACTCGAACGACCGACGACATCGTAGCGGTCGCAAGGAGCCGATGGATGGAGGCGGCTCAGGACCGCTATTTGTGGCGTCGTATGGGGGAGGCCTATGTCCAGCAGTGGACGTGTATGGGCTGATATGATGATTGTATTGCAGTGCTCAAGTGTGTGCGCAAACAGGTGCATGTCTATTCCCTGACTTTCAAAACATGCAATGCAAAACTACCTACACTGAACACGTGTCAACAGTGCTTCATCATACTACATAGAATGCTTGGTTGTTACTGGAGCAATTATACTACATATCCTACTAATATTATAAATGTCAAAGTTTGTATGGATGGATGTATGGATATTTGTTAGTCTTTCACGCAAAAACCACTGACCCGATTCGGCTGAAATTTGGTATCGGTATAGTTTGGGAGCTGGAATAACATATAGGCTATTTTTTATCCCGATAAAACGCGGGCGAAGGCGCGGGCAGCAGCTAGTCTTATATAAATATAAAAATCTCGTGTCACAGTGTTTGTAACCAAACTCGTCCGAAACGACTTGACCGATTTTCACGAAATTATGTGTGTATATTTGATAGTTCTGAGAATAGGATTTTATCTATTTTTTATACGCCTAAGTGATAAGGGTGGACCAAGCCAAAAATATTCTTTTTGGTATATTTTTATTTGTATGAGTTGGCGTTATAAAATACGTATAACTCTAAATTTCCACCATTCTAACACCAACCCCCATTTTTAAAACCCTCAGTGGTCGATGGCAAAACAACGTGTTTGCGTGGTCAGCTAGTTATAACTACAATTCCCTGTTATTTCTGTATTGATGCAAAACATAGCGATACTTATGTTTGACCTAGTTTTGTATCTAGTCTTGCCAGAACAGTGAGTAGGCTGATTGTGTATGTCAAATGATTATTTATATTTATATGCATGTTTATGAAATGTCAGTTATTGATGTCTGGTTCTTCAAAGGCACTACTTGGTATGGTTCTTTTTAGTTAAAATAACATGGCGTGTTTTAAAAAACGATATACCTACTTCAAATTCCCTTTCCTTTACACTTATTTTAAGTTTTGCGGGATAAATACTAATCCCCTGGGATTAACATTTTATGGGACCCCCTAGGGATCATTTTCTATACAATAGTGAAAGAATTTTCAAAATTGGTCCACTATTGTCGGAGATATCGCGTAACATAGATAAATAAAAAAAAACATACAGACGAATTGAGAACCTCCTTCTATTGAAGTCGCTTACAAAATAACTTGTGCTGCATTCTATAATGTATATTTGAAATAAATCATTACGTGACAAAATTTCGAATTTTAATTATACATACAAACAATTACAAAACTCTAATAATATTATTAGTTTCATAAATATTTTATCTCCTTCGTTTCATCGCAATCTCACCTGATGGAAAGTGACAATGAGGCTGACGGTGTATTACGAAGATCTAGAAGACACCTATTCTGCTAAATGGCCCGAAAAACATAACAGGCAGCGAGTTCCATAGGTACAAGTTTTTCGTTGTAAATTGTACATTTCGCTAATTTTCGCTTACCTATTTATTACGCAGAAAAAAAACGAAGTACTACAATTAATCTTGCGCCAGTAAATAGAGCCTTAAAAGCAAATCTCTTTTTCTTAAATAGACCTTAATGAAGCTAACTACCTTGACTCCAAGACGAGGATAAGAGACTCCATGAATACCTATACAATTATGTTGCGATTTATAAAAAGAGAAAAATTAAAAATAATTGTTGGTATTGCTATTTTTTTATAAAAAAACATTGTGATAATAGCATACGAGTAAACAAGAGTTTGTTTAGTCTTATAGTAATAGTTCAGTAGTCGTTTACTAGGACAAAATCTAAACAAAATATTCTTAACAATTCTAGTTCATAAATTTTACAAAATCAAAATGCGAGCAAGGTGCTAGTCCTCATAACAATCGTTCTAAAAACTATACTTTTGCAGAATTTAAACCCCTTCCTATCAGTAATTTAGACAGTCGCCAACTAAAATAAATAATGCTGGACAATACACACAGCATCATCTAGCCCCAAGCTAAGCAGAGCTTGTGTTATGGGTACGAGATGTCTGATTTAATACAATATACTACATAGATACACATGTATGTATGTAGTTTTTATTGCACTTGTGATTGGACTGTAAATTTGCAGTTTGAATGCAGTTAGTACGACCGCAACAAAATTACAAACCGACTGTGCAGCCCGATTGCAGTCGGTGTGCAGTTTGCGTTTCAACGACTGCACGTTGTTTAGACTAGACCCTAACATGAGTAAGATAGTGGTAATATAGCTATCTGTGCTTGATATCAAATACCAACATAACAGAAACGAAAAATATGTAAAACTAGCTGCTGCCCGCATCTTTGCCCGCGTTTTATCGGGATAAAAATAGCCTATAGGTTATTCCAGATCCCAAACTATACCCATACACAATTTCAGCCCGATCAGTTCAGTAGTGTTTGCGTGAAAGAGGAACAAACATCCATACTTACATCCATACAGACATTTATAATATTAGTAGTATAATATATTTGTAGGAAATGGGTACAGTACATAGAAGTGATGATACTTTGACAAAAACTGTTAGCTGCGTAACACAGATTGGCTCTTAGGCAAGAGATAACTGTTCATATAATTTGTGTTTCTGACAGATACATAACGTAACGATAGGTAGTTTAATAACTCACGTAGCATAGTAGACTTGTACATCTAAATCTAATAACTGTTTTTATTACCCGGAATACTTCGTAACTCCAACTCGGCTGACTCTAGATAAATATCGGTAAATACTGTTTTTTTAATCATCCTTCTAAGTGCTTATATACACGAGCGGAAATGTGCCAACGGCAGAGGTAAATGTAGCCGTCGACATTTGTCGACCGCTGCCGTTGGCGTGTCGACGGCTACAGTTACCTCTGCCGTTGGCACTTTTCCGCTCGTGTATATGAGCACTAATATTTATAGGCGAGAAATTTGTTCCTTTTCGAAGCCAACGCCATAACTACTGTTTAAGTAGATCAAGCTAAAATTTCACAAAAAAAATTCTGGCCCTGGAATATATTATAATTGTTACTTTGAATTCTGAAGCTAGAAATTATATGTATATCGAATCTAAAATAGGTGGAAGTTCTCTATTTGGCTGTACATCCTACTAATATTATAAATGTCTAAGTTTGTATGGATGGATGTATGGATGTACGGATATTTGTTACTCTTTCACGCAAAAACTACTGAACCGATTAGGCTGAAATTTGGTATGGGTAGTTTGGGACCTGGATTAACATAATAGGCTATTTTTTATCCCGATAAAACGCGGGCGACGGCGCGGTCAGCAGCAATTTTTTTATAATTGTGTTTGTTTTATTACACTCACTCAACCATAGATATACGTGTATATATTACTGTTTTGATGATTAGGTATTTCACATACATAATATCCCGATGTGTCCCCATAAAATGTATAAACCAAACTAGCTGCTGCCGGCGCCTTCGCCCGCGTTTTATCGGGATAAAAAATAGCCTATATGTTATTCCAGGTCCCAAACTATATCCATACCAAATTTCACCCCAATCGATTAGGTAGCTGGTTTATTAGGTTTGTATATAAAAAGGGTGTTCATATTCAGGAGTTTGAAGTAGATTGGCGAATCATCTTTATTGGTCAATATATCGACACTTTGAATAAAATTCTACCCACATATTTAATAAAATCGCAAAATATGTTCAGATCTTTTTCACATGTAATAAAATCATCGATTAATTTTCAGAATAAAATTAAGTCAGTAGTATAAAAACAGTTTAAATTATAATAAGCGTAAAAACACATATTCAAAACAAAATATAAACCTTTTAACAAGACCTGTTGACCACGTCATTAAGACTGGTTGAATTACCATTCTTTAATATAAAATGAATAACTGGAAAACAAAGTAGGTATCAATCACTAGCTTCATCCCGCAGCTTGGCACGGCTTTTCCCTGGATAAAAAGTATTATGTCCTTTCCCAGCACAAGTGTAATATATGTAGGTATTTTCCTGAGATTATGACCCGATACAGACAAACAAGAGTTACCTACTTGGGCATTATTAATAGTACCTATGGGAGTATAGATTACTTCCATTCTTTATTATAAAGAATTATGTACATCAGAACAAAGTATCAAGTATAAATTCTATCAGAGCGTAATCGTAGTGAAGTAGGAAATACATAGAGGTCAAAGATATACCTAAGTCTAATTAGATGTCGCATTATCGTCGACATCGTTAGACTCCATCTAGAAATTACTGATAACTGTTCATTCTTTAGCATAGATAACCCTACTAAGTCTTAACGTGATAAATAAATTGCCAACATAGACAGATACATATGTATGGTCTTTTAAAAGTTTTATATTATGTCCAGAATTCGTGTTTAATAACATAATAGGAATTTTCAAAGGCCCAACTTAATGTGAATTTTTACGACTTCGCAAATCTATGTCCTAAATTAAACTTGAAGACTTTAAAGTTAAACCAACATTGTTTATAACATTAGGGAAATGACAAACCTAGGTAAAAATTTATAGAAATAACTTACTGCTTTTCCTTCCCTCTTGCACTTTGTAAGTCAAATCCGTGAACGCCAAATCCACCGGCGGTCTCTTCGGAAGGTGCGTCAGAGTTTTGTGCTGCGCGGGAGTTATCTGCACCTTCAGGCTTCCCTTCCTGCCGGATATAATCGATTTAGTGTCCCCTGTCGCCAGGGATTCATTGTCCACTTTCTGCATCTTGTTAGTTTTACAACACAATAGGTTTCACTGCACTCTGACGTCACAAAGAGGCGCGCGATCGTGGGTACCTCTGCACGCGCACTAGCGAAGCGACTGAGCTGGGTCTCCTCGCTCGGCTAGCAACTCGCAAGTCTAGAGCGAGACAAATTACAAGTAAGGGACGGATGTCATGACGTAGCGATGATTAGGACATACTCTATCTGAACTTTGCGCTCCTTTACATGGATATTTTGTATGCGTTTGTTTTAATGAAACTGGTTTTTGATAGGTATGTTTCTGCAAGATCGTAGAAGATGGTATTTTATGTTAACAGAAACCTAAACAGGTAGCTTGGCTATTGAGGATAAATGGCGTTTTGAGATCGAATGTTGCCATCAATCTTAAGAAACTTTAGTTCAACGCCTGTGGCTTTTAAAATTGAATATGGATGTAGTGGTCCAAATCTAAACATCACTACAAACTAGGATGTGTGGTAGACAACAGAACAAGTGTTCAACTCATTGTAGGCGTAATATGCTTGTTAATTTAATGGCTGCAGGTGCAGTTAAGCATCACAGCTGACAACTATAAGCTACCATAAGAGACTGCGAAGACAACACATCATAGAGCTTGACGCATGATAAAAGGAAACAATGGGGAAGTGATCGCTGGACCAATTCCTTACTCTCACTTACATCAAATTTGCTCATAGTCAGAAGACTGATAGCAGATGAAAACAGAACACAAAAAAAGGTGCAAGTTAGAAAATTATCTGGTTAGTTTAAAACAATTTTTTTTTATTGTTGGAATGTATCAATATTTATTAAATAAAATTGCAATCAAATAATAGAAACAAATTAGAATGCATTTGCAATTGAAACTTGAGCTAACTGCAGACTGTTGCAATCAATCTACAGGTAGTTCAACTGGTCCATATCAATACCAGTTGGAAGCGTCCCCAAGACGCTGGCTGCATAGAACAACATATTTTGTTTTTTTTTTATTATAATATAATGGGCTTATTTATGAATGAATGAAAGTATGCCCAAGCATAAACTTCTAATTAATTAAGCTTCGAATGCTTGCACCTCTGCTGCATTTAAGGCATATGGTAAAGTCATCATCATCATGAGCCTATCTTAGCCTACAGCTGGACATCAGTCTCCCCTTATGAGCAAAATAAGGCCCTGTTTTACTGCAACCAGTATCTGCCCATGGTAGAGTACCTTAGCATCATCATATCAGGCCATACTCATCCACTGCTGGACATAGGCCTCCTCCCTACCTTAGCATAAATAGTTTTAATTGTGATCTTGGAGATATATAGATGATTAGGCATCTATCAATACCATTTACAACATCTGAAGATGATCACCTCGACGAAAATAAACAACAGTTTCTCTTTCTTACACATGCCCAGTTTATAAGTTCATGTATTTTAATAGAAAAATCCTTTAGTCCCTTCAGTATGTACATAGCATAGACTAATTACCGTACACAGCGAGATTCCCAAACACAGTTATTTATTTTATTTAAAAGGGAATCTCAAACTTTGTTATATTACTGTACATTAAGTAAAAGAAATAAATATTTTTGTATTGTTTGTATTATTGTATATACTAGGGTTTGAACCAACAACCTTAGTCTTAAAGTCAGAAAACTGCCAGAAGGTCATTCATCATACACAGCAATAAAAATAAAGTAAATCAAATAAATGCCTCGTTATTCTTATCTTTTCTGGTATAGGTATACAATATCATAACTATTTTACCTACCTACCTTCCGAAATATGTACAATGGACATTATATGTACATATGTATTTGTTTTGATAGGTAGATAATGTTTTTTTGGTAACATCAATACTTATTGTAGTGATACTTAAAACATTGTCAAGTCAAGTATGCAGGAACAAGTTCAATTTCAATTTTTAACTGTAATTAACCCTTAGTGGCCACATGGGGTAACTAGTTACCACTGGCTCAGAAGAAGTGATATTAGAAGTCTAAACGTTACTTGTATACAAGTAGCGACATCTGCCGGTAGTAGAAAAGTGTGAGATGCGACTCAATTATATAGAAAGCCGAAAAACGCATGGTGGCGCTTTGAGGGTTCGTTTTCTCGTTGTGGGGTAACTAGTTACCCCGTGTGGCCGCTAGGTGGCCTGGCCGAGTAGTAGTAGATTTTTTTTTATTATTTTTATTTGTCTAGCTTGTGCATTAGACAGAAATTTTAGAATATTCCTTAGTTAGGACTTCTTAATTCTTTATTGCACAATAAAATATACATAATATGTTATATTATAAGACATTTAACAAAAAAATTCATGGCATGTGCGAGCTTAACCTTAAATATAGTTTTCATCCAGCAAACATTATTGGGAGAGAGAGACAAAGTAATAAAAGTGCATGTGCATAGATGACAAAAGATCTAAATTTATCCTACTTATTTAATAGACTACTGTATATTATTTGACGATCGATGTGGCGCGGTGGGCGAAGCTCCACCTGCGACGCAGGAGGTTGCGGGTTCGATTCCCGCCTCGGGACAAATATTTGTACGATCTGCAAATATTTGTTTCTGGTCGTTTTTCTATGTATAATAAAAAAAAATATCTATCTAGGTAATATATTGTATTATGTATATCAGTTATCTAGTACCCATAACACAAACTCTGCTTAGCTTGGGGCTAGATAATGCTGTGTGAATTGTCCAACATTATTTATTTTATTTTTATTTATTATAATATAATACAATACATAAAATACTTTTAAATCTCAGAGAAGTTCTTTGCTAAGAATCTTAATTTATTTAAAGCTTGTTGCCCACTCACACCCAGGACTGACATGTACTGAAGTACATTTATTTATTTATTTAAAAGCATAACAGGTTTTTTTAACCCTAAGGCTGATATACATATGTTTGTAGGTATATAAATACAATAAGTAGTAGTGGTGCAATAAAGTAGGTACATATTCTATTCTAAGTACTAATCTAAACATTTTGTTTCTATAAGTATTATAAGTGCTGGTTATAGGAGTTTCCGCAGGTTATTGTAAAAAATATCCACGCTATTCACAGACAATATATTGAGCAGATAGATACATGTCAGTCCAGTCAAGGAGAGAAGGGAGACCTTTGATTAACAGTGGTATCAAGATGGCAGAGAGGAAAAACTAAACTTGGTAATATCACTTCATTATGTACATACAAAAATCTACAATAGGGCATTCACCTGTTTTTCTTAGGACTATTGGTTTGATCTGAGGTGTATTTGGATGGATTTCAATCATTTTAACCAAGTACAATAACTACAGAACACTAAAACAAAATTATCTTGAGTCAACCTATGGCTTAGTCAACTGATTTATGTGTTGCCTTGTTTTTATCTTTATATAAGTACTTTTTAGCTGATCTGTTTGATTAGGTAAGGATATTACCACAGTATAATGCATATAGGAAGGTTGTGGTATTACAGTCAGATAGGTTGGCCTGTTTTGATTGGTATTGAAATAATAGAGAGCAGATAATAGTAATGACCTCATAAGTTTAAAGATTGTTTTCTATTAAAAAGCTAGCCGTAAATGAAACAAGAAATAGGGATCACGTAATTTTACACAAATTACGTTGTAAGCAATGGAAAGTTATGTGTGAGAAACAAAAGAATTTTTTAAATTCAATAAACTTACCTCATGTTGTCAAATAAGTTAACGTTATCCATTTCAGTAAGCAGTGTTGGACATCCCCGACGAAATCGTGTTTATATCTATTACAAGGATTTACCAACCAATTATATCAAAAAGCAAAACCAACCGAGCAACAATAACTTTCTCCTTTGGTTCGCGAAAAAGAAAACAAAATAAACAACACAAGACACGTTCAAGCAGTGTTGCCAGTCGAGTCGAGTCAAAAGTAACCAAACCATCATCAAAAAGAAACCCTGTAGCGTAAAAAAATAACCTTCATAATTTTCTTTCCCGTAATTGAAGCGAAAATCCAACCCCGGCAATGAAACGACAATCCCGGCCGGACCCTTAAATCCTAACAATCCGGAGCGAGAGCCTTTATGAGCCGACTATGAGATAACGGCAAAGTGGAGCTAGCCGCGATTATTTTGGAATTTGGTGGGAAACAACGTATGCATGTGCCATAAAACAAAAATTTTGTAACAGTTACAACATTTTTGTTTTATGGCACATACGTTGTATGTGTCTGTATCAACGGGAAATAGTAACGATTTCCCGGTGATACAGACTAGTTAAGAATACCTAGTACCTATGAAAAAATAAATAACAGCGACCGGAGCGAGAGGTGAATTTTTGAAAGTTTGCGGTAATTGAGAAAATTGTAAGGAAACTAATACAAAATAAATAACGACGAGTGGAGAGAGCAGCAGCTTTTTGAAATTGGTGGCTGAGGTATGTTCAGCAAGACAAGGAAACTAAGATAATGAGCTAAAAACAATTATATTTGGTTTTTGTCAAATAACAAGAAAATATGGAGACAATAGACTACACTCTAAAAAATAAACGGTGAGTGAAGCGAGCTCGAACATTTTTATGATCTTACTATTCGTGTGAGTAACCATTGTCACCCCAAGAGGTGCCAAGATAAATCCCTTGAGTTCCTCAACTACATGCCGTCGTCGTATTATTCTACTTACCCAGTTTTCCACTCTCTTCTATGGTTTTAGAAAACAAATTCATTGTTTGAGACTAGAGAGATAGGTGCCTAGAATACAACTAGTAAAAACTTTTCAAAGGGCAACGCACGTCCTAAACTCAAATAAACATAAACATAATCAAATTCACGCTAGAACATGCTCAGGTCCGACAGGGCCCTGTAATTGTGAAACTCTTATCCGTTCAGAAACTATAAAATATCTTGGTGTTCTTATTGACTAAAAACTGACATTTCAAGCTCACATTGGATCTCTCTCTGCGCGAATAAGGAAGGTTATAGGCATCATGAAAAGCCTTCGGTATGTAGCAGGCTTTGACGCCCTTAATTCAGTTTATTTCGCTTTATGTCAATCAATCATAACCTACTGCATATCGTGTTGGGGTAGTGCTGCGAAGACCTTCATTATACGAGCTGAGAGAGCACAGCGTTCAGTATTAAAGGTGATGCTTCGAAAGCCTTTTAGATATCCCACAACGGAAATCTATAAGGATACCGGTATACTCACCGTCCGCCAACTCTACATACTAAAAACTGCTCTGTCGGTTCATAAATCATTCTTATCCTCCCCTGATTTTGAATTCATATCCCGCCGTAGAGTATATAGATTGGTCACTCCGTCGACAAACTCTAAATTCGCACAACGAATAGGAAACTTTATAAAAATTCATATCTACAATATTATAGCTAAAAACTGTCAAATTAAGAACAAAAGTGTAACTGAGGCTAAACATATAATAAAAGATTGGCTTACCACATTAAACTGAAGAAATTCTACATATCGCTAAATAATTAGAGTATTTACCTTAAATTTCATATACTTATACATGTATGTAGGAAACTATAATACTATTTTTTATATATTTTACCTTATTGTTCTCATTTTCAATTCTGTCACTTTCACAGTAAATCTTCCGTAGCTAGCTAATCGAATGTTTTAAATTCTCTCATGATTTCTTCGATACAGGTTGTAATAAATATTTTTTACTTTACTTTACTTCAAACAAAACATATTAATCACTCACTGGCCGAAACCGGAAACGCACGGAAATTGCTAACAACCGAACCGGAAGAAGATACATTGTATGAGCGAGTAAGTAGTACACATTTTTTATTACGGTATTTATAAGTGCGTAAGAGAAACACATGTTTTTGCAGTTGTATAGAAAAGATTTCGTAACGTCGTAGGTCCGTCTGAAAAATCACCTATGATACGAGTTAGACAAGACCAAACAGAATATTGGCTTTATTCAATAATAAAATACATGGTAAAATGTTAGACGTAGATGTTGATAGGATGACATAACGACAGACAATAATATATTTACAAGTCTTCTTATAAGACGCAAGGAATCTATTATCACAACCTAAAAGAACCTTTTGTGGCGTGGAACCTAGAAGGAACCTTGCTGAGCTAAAAAAAACACCTAAAAGGTTCCTTTTGGACCCTTCTGGCAACGCTGCTTCAAGGCAGGCACTGACAGTTGACATCTACAATCAACGCGTCATGTTTGACATTTGCAGACCGGAAATGACTTAGTTAAAACTATGTATCACCAAAGTTGTCATGTATCTTTATTTATCCCTAGAAGTCAAGCTATGAGTAAAAGAGATAGCTGGTGTACGTATAGCTATACTGCACTGTCAGTGTCAATCGTGTCACCTTGGAACTGACTAGTTAGTTCAAAGTTGTGGTAAGAATGATGAACTTTATTGAAATTCTAAGAAATTACTGCGTTTTACCTAAAACTTTGTTGAAAAAGTGAAAATATGTCGGTTTTCGCTGTGTACAGCCCTTCAAGAAGGACAAAACGTGGAGTAAAATTCCCGTATTTGTCATTACATGCATAAGTTTTTTGCTCAGTATAAAAGTTAAAGTAATTATGTTTATTAGTAGAAATCTGTAGTAACAACATTTTAACAATGTAGTTCATGTGTTCCTATGAGTCTAGGATACAAATAATGTCCAAAACCATAAATAATTAGCAGAGATAAATTTAGCGTCTGTGCTAGTGATGTGCTTACCATCAAATTTAGTTTTCGAGTTATTCCGCATTCGTCCCACTAGTTTCGGCCAAAACTGGTCCGAATCAGGAAAATAAAATTGATTGCTGATTTCATTTCTGATTCGTCCCATTTCAAGATTTCGTACAGAAAAGTACTGTCTTTCACACTCTTCTCAAGCATGTAGTATTGATTTATCATTATTGTTTCCATAGGATTTATTTAACTAGTTTATATAACTCAAAGTACGAGGAAAAAAGAAATACACAAGATAATAACTTTAATAACCTGGAATTATTTTCACACGGTTTTTTTCGGAAGTTTTCGTTCCAAAAGTTAGGTAATTTGATTTTAGTTAAAATATAAATTTTTCGTAGGTATTTACTTTGTTTATATTTTTCTTTTATTAAGGCACAAACGATACAATATCCTTCAAATTAACAGTAAATAAATATCTATGTATACATCAATCAAAATGCCAATGCCACTAATATAAACATTATTTACAAAAAACAACAACGTTAAATCAACCATGCGGGCAAAGCCGCACGCATTTAGCTATATAATAATATTGTAATGTGTTATGTGATTTATTGCCCCTATTTTTATAAATTATGCAAAATTATATTCTTAGTCTTACAAAATGACATCGACACCGATGTAAAGTTTTGGGCATAAACAACATATAAACAATTACAAATTTACGCAAAATAAGTCCTTATAGCTTATCCTTTAGACTCGCTGAATGAAGGATGTTTCACACCCGTGACTATAAGTTCAAAGTGTCAATTAGCGCTCTAGACTATACACGCAGGAATAGGAAGGATGAGCAAAAAATTCAGGTTTTATAGCGGCACTTGCCCAAAATCAGCCCGAAAGCGGAGCGAACACTTACATTTTTTTTAGATTTTTGCCTCGCGTGATTGGTGCAGAAAATAGCCAAAAAAACATGTTTTTTGTGGAGCCCCCATTAATTTTAATATTTATTTTCATTGTATGTTATTATAGCGGCAAATGAAATACATATGAAAAATGCAAGTGTCTACCTTTTACGAATCATGAGATACAATAAAGCCCGATACATGGACAGACAGACAGACAGCGGAGGGCTAGTACTAGGGTCCCGTTGGTACCTTTTGTTTACTGAACCCTAAAAAAGCTTTTCTATAAATGTGTATAGTTTTTTGAAACTCGTTTTCGATTGGTAGAACCATGTACATTGCTGCATTAGTGTAGCATACTCGGTTCGCGATTCCGACACGCAAATGGCCAAAATCAGCATCAGCATCAGGTTATGTGTCACTAACACGTGCCTGTTAAATATGGGACGAATCAGGAATGAAATCGGCATTCAAGTGTATTTCCTGATTCGGACCAGTTAGGGCCGAAGCCAGTTCAGCTCGGCAGCAAAGTCACTTCCCTAGTCATGCACACTATTACAAATCTGCAACTGCACACTAATAAAAACGAACATGCGTAAAACTGAAAGGTTGAGTCCATAAAATTCTTGGTCCTAGCTCGGCATGAACAAACGAAAGTAAAAACTCATGCACTGTCAATGTCATTATCAATATCAATGCCAATGTCGTTTCACATTTGTCATTTGTCAAAATTCATTTCATTGTTATGTTGTGTGTCGTGTGGTGTTGTTTTGTTGTACTATTTTACGTAAAAATAATATTCTTACATATATTTTTTCTTTTGTATAATGTAACAATTTATTATTTCAAGTTCTTTCAAATCATACCAATACCATGGAGAGCATACGAGTAAGTTACATAACATAATACCTACCATATTAAGCTGCAGTGTTTTTCATTGTTTTTATATAAATAATAATCTTTACAGAATTTTGCGGTATCGCTGATCAAAGGTTTTATAGATAGTTTACGTGGTGTTACCGTGCTTCTGTATTTAGATAAAGAAATCAACGAACGTGCATTAAGTCGTTCGCCGAAAATCGATGATAGTTCCAAACCGAAGTTAAAACAAGTGCCCAGTGTGCATCAGTAAGTTAATGAATTTCTAGACTATTCAAATATCCTTCACTCACCTCAGCTAGTTAAAAAAATGTTAGGTCTAGGTGGGTAGTAGACTTTATTGACAAAGAAAATAACAATCAAATAATATAAAGAAATTAAACTAGTATTTACCATTGAACTAACTGCAGACTGTTGTAAACAATCTACAGATAGCTCAACTGTATGCTGAGTGTGAACTGCCATACTGTTTACTACAAAGTTTGCATAACTTTATTTTCTATGGAATTTCTATTTTTAAAACTTCCCGCTTGGAGCGCTGTTCTGGAATTCCATAGAAAATAAAGTTACGCAAACTTTGTAGTAAACAGTATGGCAGTTCACATTAAATGGTGGGTAGTATCAGAAACAGTACTCTTTCTGAACCTATTATAAATATGTAGTTACTGTTATCTTAACAAAGAATCTTTTGTTCTATGTACTTATAAATTAAGCTTATCTACATAAATAAACCATACCATTTCCTTACAGAGAATCAAAAGTACTTACTCGCGTACTACAATCATGCATACTCAACGGTTTTATATTTTTACTGAGTATACTCGTATTTGAGTATGCTTTGTTACCTGGTGTGAAGTACTTAGTTACCATTGTGTTCGGCCACAACCCTGGGGTGGCTCATAATGTGTGGGCGTGGATGCAGCCATTCTTGTCCATGACATTCAGGATGATATGGGTGCTCCCGCTGTTTCTATTGAGCAAACTGGTCAACAGTTTGTGGTTTCAGGTGTGTTACCTTATTTATTAATGTCATCAATATAAACAAAGTTCAGAGATGAATCCTACTAATATTATAAATGTCAAAGTTTGTATGTATGGATATTTCTTACTCTTTCACGCAAAAACTACTGAACCAATTAGGCTGAAATTTGGTATGGGTATAGTTTGGGACCTGGAATAACATATAGGCTATTTTTTATGATAAAACGGGCGAAGGCAGCAGCTAGTAACTGTATAAAGTGGTTCAATAAGGTCTTAATAATTACCTGCTTGCCTAGCTGTTTCAATCTGGAAAACTCAATACCAACCAAATTGATGCTTAATCATTTTTTTATGATAATTTAGTCCACTACCTACATTGTTGGTTTTATGAAGATATCTCTCAATGCATGGAATACGTACATTAGACACACATTAGTTGTATACCAATGAATAATTCAAATTAATCAAAGTCTTTTAAAGTCCACTGACATACACATTATTAGCTTTTAACATTTGAAAGTAAAGGGATAATCCACACACATTGCATACACTACATAATTATGAAACTAAATTAATTTTAGATTTGACATTTTCACTTTATTATTTTCTTTGATTATGTAAAATTATTACACATTATGTTTAGTTTAGTTTGACACGCCCCTGTACAGCAGCACTTTGACATACCCTTCAATTTTATTATTATTTATTTTATTTTGAAAAATTATTCTTATTTTATTTTTGACCTCTTAAAGCCAACAATTTGTTAATTGGTAAATTAGTGTCATGTTTGTCTGTTCTTTCTTTATACAATCCCTTATGGTGTTTTCTATGTGAAAAGTTTGTGTGAATATTATAAGATAGATAGAATTAACGACATCAAGTGTTACATGGGTACCTACACGGTGGAAATAAATAAATACAATACAGTAAAGAGCAATATTTGAAATCTCTTTAAACATTATTTGAGACCACCCTATTGCCATGATTGTCTCCGTTGATTATATCTATAAAATCATAAATGTTTCAGGATATAGCAGACTCAGCATATAGACATAGAAGAGGCAGGCCACAGTTCATGTCTAGTGTCAGCAAAATAATAGCTGACTCATTGTTCAGTTTACTGGTCCAAGCATTATTTTTAGTTCAGGTGAGAAGTATGCCTAGCAAAATCAATATTATCATTAAAACAATATGAATCACTCATTGTTGAAAATTTGTCATCCTGATGTGCGGCCGAGCGCCTGGCTTATACTATATAACTAGTTAGCTAGTAAAGCATCTAGCTCAAAATCCAAATTCTCCAATCCTGCGGCCACCCGTGGTCTTAACCCGCAGAATCGCCATGTTTTATAGTAGTCCAGGTGTCTCCTTACGCGAGAAGTTACGTGTCTGAAGAATAAATAACAACTTCTTTTTACCCGACTACCGAAGGACAAGGGTTATGAGTTTGACACCCTATGTATGTATGTAGCCGATTTTAATGTTCCCACGTAGCGCTAAAACTAATGGTCCGATTTCAACAAATGAGGTGTCGTATGATTCGTCTTTATAGATAGCCCGATAGTTATACGCTATGTGACGTCATATAAAAATGGGGGAACGAGATAGCGGGGGTCTAAGTAAGGTTCGAAATCCCAATATTAGTAAATATGCTCGTGTGTGATATCGTTGCAAAGTTCTTTGTTTGTTCTTTCCGAAGCCGTTTATTAAACTTAAGTGAGGTTAACGATTCTCAAGCTATAAGCAAAAAGGTGTAAAAAAATATAGTCAAAAACTAAAACCTTTGTTCCTCATTGTATCCTAGGTATACTCGTATGGGGTGGGTGCCTCCGACTACCTAAGTATCAAAAGAAAATTACATATAACAGTCCAGAGTATGTCAGTCAACATGCTACCCATCACCTGCATAGGCGAACTATGCCTGGTCCACATGTACCTTCAATGATTACTGTACTCCTTTGAGTACAAATGTACTGTAGTCGTTTAGTAAACTTTTAAGCAGGTTTGGAAGCAGCTCCGCGCAAATGGGCCACCGACCACAGCCACCGGTGGCTGTCGCGCGCTACCACGCGTCGCGGACACTGCTGTAGCGAGTGGCCGCCACCGGCTACACGTATGCGGCGCGTCCATACAAAATATATGAAAAAGTATGTTAAGTGGCTGTCGCTGGCCACCAGTGGCTGTGGTCGGTGGCACGTTTGCGCGGAGCCTTAATACAATAATACGTAGGGATATCTGCCTGAACAAGCTAATAATAAATTTTAAATCCATAACGCAATAAAGTTTACTTCAGCTCAAAAAATATTCGATAAATAAGTTTCTGGTGTTACTTTCCGGAAATCCATTGTTATGAGAATGAAAATATTTAGTAACAATTCCGCGTAAAACTGAATTGTTACTAAATATTTTTCAGTCTAGTATTGTACATCATTATTCAAGTGTTAATTAATACACATTGCATTGCTGTTAGAATTTTATTTTTACCAGACTCCTGCAGAGAGCATAATAACTACCATAGATCAATGAATAAACAGAGATTTTACTTTTTCAGAGTATGTTGGTCAACATGCTACCCATCACCTACATAGGTGAGCTTCTCTGCCTTGTCCACATGTGCCTCCTGTACTCGCTGTACTCCTTTGAGTACAAATGGTTCAACATGGGTTGGGAACTGCACAAGCGGCTGACCTTCATCGAGACCAACTGGCCTTACTTCTTGGGCTTCGGGCTTCCATTGGCTGTGTTGACGCAGATACCACAGTCTTATATTGTGAGGTAGGTAACGAGGATGTATTGGGTAATCTGGTTCCTACCTGTTATGATCCCTTATTGAAGCATATGATAGCAGTTGAGAACTCTAATGTCCAGTTAAACCTAACATAGGCTTTAAGGCACTTTTAACAAAAATGTTGTGTTGTTTTTTTACCTGCATAAATCAATAATTCTATACTGGTCTTAAAATAGGTCTACCTATGTAGGCATGTTTCGTATTTTAACCTGTTAACTGTCCGTGCATTACATGTAATGCGTTAGCCAATGGCAATTGAACCGCGTTTCTTAGGCTAGACGTGTGTAAGCTTTGATTTTCTAGGGAACAATGAATTGGCGAAAAAAAAAACTCAAATGTCCCATCGAATTGTTATATTTATTTATTTTTTATTGAAGTCTTATCAGAGGAACAAACGATTGATAATAAACCATTGGGCGTACCACAACATTTTCCAAAATAGACGGGACAGTCAACGTGTTAAGTACTAAGGACATCATTTTATTTGAACCAAATGGGGGGCAATAGGGTTGACTATTGCGCAGGAGTATAGGTCCATAAAAAAAGAAACTTATTGAAACACACAATCAACACAAAAATTTATTAATACAAATGCTCGGAAAATATTTCAAAATTAGGTCATTAATTAGATATACATAGCTGAGAGACTATGTCACCTTTTAAACAATAAATACCAACCAAAATTGGTTGATGCGTTTGGGATAATAAGACAGTTAATCAAAGTTCTTATTATTTCTAAACTAGAACTTATTATGAAACAGAAATGAAATGTCAAAATTAATGCAAATACTTTAATCAACATTATTTATTCACGTGAATGACGCGTGATCCGTCCAGTTCAGCAATACAAGGCTATCAACCTTCACATGGGCCTGATTTGATAATTTAGACTTAAGCCACATCTTGATACGTCTTAAAATTGTTAATTCTTATTAATACCTGAAGTTTAACTGCTGTTATCCTTTCTATTTATCTTTTTTATCTTTAATTGTTATAAGGTTGTATTTTTCTATGTCGCGTCATTCGATCAGAACACATGGTGTGCAAAAACACCATGGGCTGCACAGTTGGTTTGCAGTTTTAGGTAATGAACTGCATTGGCTGCACGGTTGGTGTGCTGTTTTAATAAACTGCATGGGCTGCACGGTTGGTGAAGTTTTAATAAACTAGTACATGGGCTGCACGGTTGGTGTGCAGTTTTAATAAACTGCATGGGCTGCACGGTTGGTGTGCAGTTTTTTGCAGTCATACTAACTGCATTCAAACTACTCATTTGCAGTCGGAGTGCGAGAGTTGAAATGCAGTATGACTCTAAGCCGGAAAGGCCCACTTTGCTCAAAGAAGGTTCTCAACATAAAGACAAGATTACAATGGTTTTCGTGTGTGGTTTCTCGATAGTATCTGACGTCTCGTTCCATTTTTATGAAATTCGGACATGAAACTAATCAAATACACAAATATGGAACTACGCAAATACCGTACAAATGTGAAACTACACATATTTCGTACAAATGTGGAACTACGTAAATACCGTACAAATGTGGAACTACACATATTTCGTACAAATGTGAAACTACGTAAATACCGTACAAATGTGGAACTATACAAATCCCTTACAAATATGGATCGTACCTACATATATTACCGAGAAACCAAACTCAGGGCTCAGATTACCGTAAATAGAAACGGTTCTGATTTTATTTTAAGATGAATCGTTATTTGTTTCAGTGGGTGTGTGTTCTCAATATTCTTCCCTGTCTTCATTTTGAGCGGGAACGAAGCGACGCCAGTTATTGGGAGGTAAGAAAGTGAATTCTACACTCCGAAACAGTCTGGCAGCTTGGTACAACATTTCAGTGTATAATTTTTTTGGGAGCCCTCAATGTTTTTTTCAACCGGCCGCCGACCGGTCCAAGCAACACTGAATTCTAAATATTGTTGGTCGGATAATTAACGGAACATTGCCGAAATCACATGTTAACTAATAAGAGTCAAAATTTTAGTTGTACCGTTAATGATTTCGAAAAAATATTCAATTCCCTACCATTCTGCATACCTATCTCCAAACATGTGATTTAATAAATATTCAGGTAATGCGTCCGACCGACGACGATGTCTGTAGATACCTATTCGTTGTGATTTTGCTAACGTTACCACGTTAGCAAAATCACAACGAATAGGTATCTACAGACATCGTTCTGGCTATCCGTTCCGTTCTTAAGGTACCCCTTAAGAACGGAACGGATAGCCTTATTCCCCATACAAACGTACTTAGATAGAAAAAAAAGCTATGTTTTCATCGGTTTAGTTTTTGAAAAAAACATAATAAGAGCGAAACTAATTTTGACCACCAAATCGAGTCATCTTCAAGCGATTTTTTATGCATGATAGACACCTTTATTCGAAAATCTGTCGCGCTGCAAACATCCTAAATATATTCAACATTATAAATAATCAAAAATATTTTTGAAATCAATCGTTTACTCATAATTAATCGGAAAGTATGAAAAAATATCAAAAAATGGTGACAACACCAAGCATACGCACACAGCCACATGACATCTTCGTATTCGATGCTTAGACGCACTTTCTCACTCATAGCGCGCCCCATTTCATTCTACGTGAAACAACAACAAATCCGATTGGGAAAATCCGTTTCCGTTTGGGAGAGGTTCGTAGACTTCTTAAGCGCTTAACTTAGATAAAGTGTAGCCTATTGTGACTTTGGAATAATGTATCTCATTATTATTTTATAGGCTATACTATAGATTTAATAGTATTTACACCGCCAGGATGTGTAATGTGCCTGCAAGGACCATTTCTAAGACCGAAATATAAAATTGCTTTATATCCTTTAGACCTTATTAATACATATGTATGTATCATCATCATCAGCCCATACATGTCCACTGACATAGGCCTCCCCCGTACGACGCCACAAATAGCGGTCCTGAGCCGCCTCCATCCATCGACTCCCTGCGACCGCTACGATGTCGTCGGTCCATCGAGTGGATGGTCTCCCATGTAGGGGGGGATTTGCCATAATCACCACGCTTGACAGGCGGATTGGTGATCGCAGTGTTGGTGTTTAAAAATACTCAGAAGGAAGCTGCTGCCCTTCCTCTAGTAAGTTGCCTTAGTCGGCTTTTACGACATCCACGGGTCGAGTTGGAGGGGTCGATATTCGTACGCCGCGACCCCACGGCTTGGATATGTATGTATATACGTCACAAAATTCAAATTACATAAGTAAAACTGGGAAATTAAGTGATCACTTTGATTTTTTGCTGCCCTTCGAAAGTCGGACATTTGCGTGTGTCACCTATTATTTTACGAGTAGTTATCGATTATTATTGAAGTAAGTATTTGTTGAATGAAATCGATCTAGTTGTTCCGTATAGATTACAAACAAACGTATATTAGCTTCATTATATTCAAGAAAACACGGTCACATTTGTTATTGTTGGGCATGACTTATCTATCAGGCATAGCACGGTTTAATTGACCCTTAAAAGTCTGGCACAAACAATTACAAATAATTCAGTATTATATATAACTGGCCTTTGCCTGCGGCTCCGCATGCAATTCAACAATCAAGAACTTCAGATTTCACTAACTTTAGTTTTTTAGTTTTACAAACTAAGCACTAAGTCAAAGTCTAATTTCATTATATGAATTATTATCAAATAAGACAAGTTGATATGGATTTACTCTTCACTTCAATATTTTGTCCAAGTTTGTGGTGTTTGTGGAAGAATTGAAAAAGAAACCACTAGTACCTACATTTATATATCACTTAAAATAAATTAGAACTAGTATTAACAATATATTATAAATGTGAAAGTTTGTATGGATGGATGTATGGATATTTGTTAGGTACTCTTCACGCAAAAAATACTGAACCGATTAGGCTGAAATTGGGTATGGTTATAGTTTGGGACCTGGAATATCATACATATATAGGCTATTTTTTATCCCGATAAAATGCGGGCAGCAGCTAGTTTATAATAAATACTTAGTATGGATTTGAATATGTGCAATGACTTGCTCTGACTTACCTTACTCTTTTCCTTTTCCAGTGACTATCCACTACGACTGTTCTCGCCCGTGGTCGCTATATCCAACGGAATGTTCCGTTTCGCACGGCAAGGCGCAGAGGCAGTCACTCATCGGAACAGATGATACTTACGCTTTTATTTAAGTACGCCGAGTTGACACGAAGTGAAGTAACTGGTGTTGGTGCAACTGACATTGTTAGTTTCGACTGTCACCAAAACTAGACTAAACTTATTTGACAGCACTAAAAATTAATTATGAATGTAAGCGGGTTAACTACGAGCCTAGTTTGTGTTGGAAGAACACCAACGTTTCATCCCTTAACGAGGGACTTCATCAGGATGAGAGCTGTAAAGATAAAGATCAATTATTTGCTTGAACACAATGTAGGTTACACAGATGTTAATAATGTTATAGCGTTTCGCGCCGCGCTCGTTCAGCGTCGCGACGCTGAAAAGCAAACTAGGTTCATAGTTAACCCGCTTACATTCATAATGAATTCGTCAAACTGAGAAATTTTTACGGTAAAGTAGCACTCAAAATGATGCCATCCTTTTTATTTCGATCGTTGTGAATGAGACAGCAATATTTTTAGTTTTGTCAGTTTAGTTTCGGAGACATCTGAATTTACAACATCAGTGAGTTTAGCACTTTTAGCTTCGCGCGTCTGTCTCAATAGCTTATCTAGAAATCCATAAAAAGGTCAGCGAAAGCTTTGAATTGCAACTTCTTGTGACTATAATGAGATCGTACTAAGTGTTGCAATGTGTTCAATGTGGTTTCTCGATAGTATTGAGAAGTATGGGATTTTTCTGGGATTGGTATAGCGCCTCTACCGCGTGGAAAAGGAACTACGCATATCCTAAACAATGGCCGTCTATGAATTCTCGGTACTATTGAATAATTAAACTTAAAGAGTTCTCAATTGGGACTGAATTCCACTAAATTAATTGCTTCACGTTAAGAATGGTATTGTCGCAGAAAGACACATTTTGTCATTTTACCTTTAATTAAAGAAAATACATACGGTCGATGGAGGCACGCATGTCAAAAGTGTCAAAAGTCAAAGCCATTCAAACAAGCTTTCCGTGCAAATAGCACGCTCTATCTAGTTTCTTTGATGGTCGATTATGCGATGATCCTATTGTCATAGTAAAGCGATAGGTTAGCAGAATTCGGCCCCACTGGTGTCAATTCAGGAGTGACTAAAACTTATCATATGGACCTTAAATTTCAATTAGTTTAAAAGTGTTGTCCAATAAAATGTTTTCTTTATCTGATATATTTGACAGCATTCATAAAATCCCTTTTATAACGATGGCGATCGAAAAAAAGTTGGCATCTTTTAGTTACTGTCAAATTAGTTTAGTTTTGGCGACATCTGAAACTAACAATGATGAATTGACGCCGTTTTTTACAATATAGACAGAGCCATACATAAACTTTAAGTTGCTTGCTATTTTGTAAGCCGAGAACAGAATTCGTTTTGACCTATCGAGAAGTCATCGTCGCGTCATATTTTTGTATGGGATTTGCGTAATTCCATGTCCGCGCTATAGAGGCGCTGTACCAAATCCTATAGAAAAATGAGACGATGCCGTCTAGATAGTATCGTCAAACCGAACTCAACGCTCTGATTTTGTAGAGGAAAAATGGTAAAGAGCGCCTTGGACAACCTATGACAACCAAAAGATCATCAAGCCCTGTTAACTAAAGTACTGTTACCTTAAAAGGAAGAACCCTATTCAGATCAGAATTGTTTTGTAAATACTATATGTTGTAAATATAGGGTTTATGTTTGATTCAGCTGATTTTTTTTTTTTTTTTTGCTTTTGAAAATGTTTTACTATAAAAACTTTCGTAGTTTGAAGAATTCATTATGAATGTAAGCGGGTTAACTACGAACCTAGTTTAAAAATGTTACAAATGGATGTTAATATTGCTTCACTTGGTGTCAATTTGGTGTTTGTGATCGATTTAACGTTAGTGTGGACATAATATTTTTGTAAAAGGAATGTTTATTATGTTTAATATAATTATTTTATTTTGGGTATTTTGTTGATTTATAATTTTTTCAAATGTATGTACTTATAAACCTGTGGTAATGCCTGAAAATACATTTTTTGATATATTCTGGGAATCATAATACTCGTATATGGTAGGGTGTAAGTCAAATTAGTGCACAATACCGCTGGACTAAACAAAGTAAGCCGCAAAGGATTTTTTACTATTGCCGAATTTTTTATTTGTTTCAAATAACGCCGTATATTACGCCATCCCAAAATAGGGCGACCGGTCTTTTATACCTTGCGGTCATTGTCGCCGCACTGGCCCCGCCCCCATGCGAAAGTGAGAGAGCTATACGTGATCACGAAACAGACTGACAATGAGTTCATTCCGCGCGAGTGGACCGCGCCGCACGGTCAATACCCTCCATAATGTATGCCAATCATCTGTTTGGAGGTACTAGTATAACGTAATATAAAACTTTCAAAATAAGGGTTTGTATAATTTTGGGTAGGTATAATATTGACCTTGGACCCCGTTTGTTATACTTTGGCACCAACAGAATATCCCCCCGCGATATTATGTACTAATTTGACTAACACCTTATATAATATTGTATTGTGTGTAGTTATATTTCAAATGGAAGTATTAAAAAGCGTAAAATTTATTGCTTTCGACTACCAGAACTTGCTTTAGGCAAACCAATTTCATATAAGTTAATAAATGTCCTAGCGCGGTATTACAAATTGAAAGTATGATACATTTTGCCAGATGCTTTGAGAATTGTACAGCATTTCCACTTATGCTTTGTTTCAGCTAAATATAATGAGGTTGTTATAAAATTTTAGTCATTACTTAATGGTGCCTGATTAGACTAGATGGAATAGGGTATAGTATGGACATAGCCTAATATGTGCCACTTATTATTATATAGAAAGATAATCCGGCGGAACTGCGATCATAGACCTGAGTTGCGTTTGAGGATAGTGTCGAGACGTCATCGTGACGTCTCATTTTTCTATGGGATTTGGTACAGCGCCTCTACCGTGCGGATATAGAACTACGCAAATCCTATACAAAAATGAGACTTCACGATCACGTTCGAAACTACTATGCAACGATTTAAAAACCTGGATATTTTTATGTATACAAAGGAGTTACAGAACCCAAGGAATATTTGTGAAAATATATAACGACATTGGTATCATAGAAGCAAAGCACGACATTGGTATCATAGAATCTTGAAACAATTTTTGGTTTTGAAAGTTTTCATTTATCATTTAGTTAATCTCTCGTTCGTTATCGAATTCAAATTTAAATATTTTTGCTACACATGTGAGATTATGCATTGTTGAAGTTTGTGTTTTATTTTTTAGTGATAACTTTGCGGTTACATTGGTGTTTTCTGTTATTGTTAAGTTTTCATTCATAAATATCTTTGTTGACATAAAATATCTTGGATTCTAAATCGGAGCATAAACTCAGGGATCTGCGCTCATCACAAGATGCGACGCTCGGAGCTTCGAAGCTCAGAGGGAAAAAAGATACAGAGCGCGTCTCACAAATTGACAACCGTCTACAAACAAACGTTTCCTATCTTAATAAACGTGAATGTTTGTGTTATTTTTTCGACGCTATGGAGGTTGTGTGCCGCACACTAGCGCCACCACCTATTTTTACTTTTAATTACGTTAAGCACAAGAATTTTCAAATATACTATGTACAGTTTTTTTATCCCTCTGAAGTAGTTTAGTTTCGAATAATTTAGAGATAGAAGCAAAAACACGAGTTCGGCGGCCACCAATAGCAACTTCGCTATTCTACAGAAAGGAAATAAAAGAAAAGTATTTTAAGGGCATTAAAAAAAGATTATGGTAGGTATTATTAACTGCACACTGGATTTTTTTACGTAATTATAATGCAGCGGCGCTGGTTTGAGGCATACAACCGCCTGAAGTCATATAATCGCTGGTATACTCGTAGTAGGTAAGGTAGGTATCAATTTAAGGCGCATAGTGATGTGACACTAGCGCCACTCTTTATTATTTCTTGTATTATCATTATGGAAAAGAATTACCAAAAGTTCTGGACGCCAATGGATAATACCTAGTATAAGCTATTTTTTAATACTACCTACTGTATATATAATAGTTTTGTTTTATTTCAATTGAACAGAAAATTAGTTTTAATTTTGGTGGCCACCAAACGCAATAAACTATTTTCTACTAAATGAAACAAAACTTTTGCAGAGGTATCGAAAAATAGTTTATACTGGGTAGATATTATCCATTGGCGTCGAGAACTTTAGCTATTTTTTTTTCTATAACTATCGTTATGGAAAAAAAATACCGAAAGTTACAAGTTACATACAAATAAAAAAAAAAGAGTGGCGCTAGTGTCATATCACTATGCGCCTTAAAGTACAATGTCTCGCAGTGTTAAAATAGCTAGTTTAACAAATAGATTATGCTGTGTTAAATCTTTGTCAATGGATATTCATAATTCTGCTCTATTTTGCGTTGTAGCTGCATTTAATATTTTCACTGCAGCCACGCTCACTTCTTTATCAGTACTGGGACACAGTCAGCGTTAAAGTAGGTATAAAATTTAATGTTAACCTATATTTCTGTGGCGTTTGTATAAACATGATACCTAAGTCCAAAAAACCGTTATTGACGTTATTAACGGATTTGAAGTTTAAAAAAAAAAACAAATTTCTTTACTGAAAGGAAAGGACACTTAGTATTTTTTTTTATTGTAATGATATATTATATCATGTGTTTTTTTCGTTGTAATGGTTGTCTTTTACGAACGAAGTTTTTAAACTTCAAATGCGCACCCTGTCAATAACGGTTTTTGGACTTAGGTATCATGTTTATACCAAACGCCACAGATTTGCTTAAATCGGCACTTCCGAGGAAGACGTAAGATTAATCCATTTCTTTTAAATTGTAATCAATTGTATAGTCATATAAATATTTTTAAATTATTCAGACTGGGTGTATTTTACATGACAATTTAATAAACGGACTGAGTTATAAATGTTACTTTTATCTTTTATTAGCTTTGTTATTAATAAACACTTCCCCCACTACCTAACCTACTTTACATGCAGAACTTTATTTAGTGGCTTCTTCCCCCACTACCTAACTTACTTTACATGCAGAACTTTATTTAGTGGTTTCTTCCCCCACTAACTAACCTACTTTACATGCAGAACTTTATTTAGTGGCTTCTTCCCCCACTACCTAACCTACTTTACATGCAGAACTTTATTTAGTGGCTTCTTCCCCCACTACCTAACCTACTTTACATGCAGAACTTTATTTAGTGGCTTCTTCCCCACTACCTAACTTACTTTACATGCAGAACTTTATTTAGAGGCTTCTTCCCCCACTACCTAACTTACTTTATATGCAGAACTTTATTTAATGGCTTCTTCCCCCACTACCTAACTTACTTTACATGCAGAACTTTATTTAGTGGTTTCTTCCCCCACTACCTAACCTACTTTACATGCAGAACTTTATTTAGTGGCTTCTTCCCCCACTACCTAACCTACTTTACATGCAGAACTTTATTTAGTGGCTTCTTCCCCACTACCTAACTTACTTTACATGCAGAACTTTATTTAGTGGCTTCTTCCCCACTACCTAACTTACTTTACATGCAGAACTTTATTTAATGGCTTCTTCCCCCACTACCTAACTTACTTTACATGCAGAATTTTATTTAGTGACTTCTTCCCCCACTACCTAACTTACTTTACATGCAGAACTTTATTTAGTGACTTCTTCCCCCACTACCTAACCTACTTTACATGCAGAACTTTATTTAATGGCTTCTTCCCCCACTACCTAACTTACTTTACATGCAGAACTTTATTTAGTGGCTTCTTCCCCCACTACCTAACCTACTTTACATGCAGAACTTTATTTAATGGCTTAATTATTTTAAGTAATAAAGACAAAAGTTTGTATCACATAGTCATTTATTAATATCGCCATTATATTATATTATTTCTACAAATAAAGTCATAATGAAGTTCATACCATCTCAGATTTTAGTAAACTTAATATCAGGTACAAAATTATACTAAAAATCATTATAATAAAAAGTTCATAAACATGTTAAAATATTAAAAAAGTACATGGGTTATCCTTGAGATCAATCTAACACAAGTTATGAGCACTATTTACTTAAATAATATGTACTGTAGATGTCGCCCCCGCGCTGGAACGTACACTGCTAGTTTGTAGAATAGCTAGGCCGTTTACAAAACGAACGCTTACGGAATTACACCGCAAAGATAAATAAATCACATAGACATTAACAGAAACAAGTACAATGAGCGGAAGCTTTAACAGAAACAAGCCATAAGGTGGCTCAGAAGCGATTTCTTCCAGGCAACCTTTGGATGGATAGAAAATTTACAATTTAAGAGAGGCAAGGGTATATAACATTAATACGTAATACAATAAAATTATACAATAATATACATAAAGTAGAAAATATATGGAATGAAATTGATTTCATTCAACGAGATGGCTAATTAACGTTTGACTCTATTGTTGAATGTTGATTGTTCAACAGGCAAATTAACTGAATTGCGCTGTTTTGCAATCGGCCTAGCCATTCTACATACGGACTGATTCTACAATCCGGTGACGACGTAGACACCGAAAAATTAAATAACAATAGCAGATTGTAATTGTAAAGGAATGGTAACATATCTTTGTATATTTATTTTAATTACTTAAATCATATGAAGTTTATGTTTCATCATCATCATCAGCTCATACACGTCCACTGCTGGACATAGGCCTCCCCCATACGACGCCACGAATAGCGGTCCTGAGCCGCCTCTATCCAGCGACTCCTTGCGACCGCTACGATGTCGTCAGTCCATCGAGTGGGTGGTCTCCCATGTAGGGGGGGATTTGCCATAATCACCACGCTTGGCAGGCGGATTGGTGATCGCAGTGTTGGTGTTTAAAAATACTCAGAAGGAAGCTGCTGCCCTTCCTCTGGTAAGTTCCCTTAGTCGGCTTTTACGACATCCACGGGTTGAGTTGGAGGGGTCGATATTCGTACGCCGTGACCCCACGGCTTATGTTTAATATTGTTAAAATCTCATCCTACTATGTTAGGTATGAAAACAAAACAATCTAAAAGCGAATAGCTATAACTGCACTAGCTACATACATAACAATTTTCCTAGCCTTTCAGTTTTGCTAAGCTACACCATATGCTTTACTATCACATTAATTGAATGCTTGATATCTTAGGTAGATTATTATCAATTATCATTATTCTATTACTCTACGTATGGCTTCAGATCTGCCTATTTGTACGAATATTTATTTTTCTCAAAATTTTGGTACTGGCATCGTACTCTCCATAACAAAGGTACCTTCTGGTGTATCTAGTTAACACTTTTAAGGTGCATAGTGAAGCGACACTAGCGCCACTCTTTATTTTTACTATAATTATCTTTATGGAAAATAATTACCAAAAGTTCTCACCGCCAATTGATAATACCCAGTATAAACAATTTTTCGATATCTCTGTAACAGTTTTGTTTCGTTTAGTATATAAATAGTAAACCACTTTCTGCTAAATGTTCTTGCACGCATTGTCTGCTGCAGGTATCGAAATATAGCTTATACTGGGAATTATCAATTGTCGGTGAGAACTTTTGGTAATTCTTTTCCATAACGATAATTTGCTTGATGCCCCAATCGGCTTAGGCAACTATTAACACTTTAGCTGCCACCACTTCGGTAGTTTGTGACTCAGCGACGCGCCCCTCAGAAGTCGCATAACTGAAGCTTGACAGTGATCATGTCAAATCATTCACTGCTTACCCCAAGCAGTGCGACCGGACGGCGCTTTTCAACGCGATGTACATACTAGAAGGTCACGTGCGTCATTGACACGATATGTGTTAAAAATATCACTACCAAATAGTATATCTGACAGTAATAATAATAAAGATAAACGCGTTTATGAACAATTATGGAGTCTAAATACGGATAACGAAATAAACAAATCAAGGTCAAATATAGCTACAGAATCTCGTACAAACAGGCAGACGACGAGATCGTCTCATTTATAAAACTCGAACCATCATCATTCCTATGGCCGCCCCCACTGTCAGTCCGATGCTCAGCCATGTCGCTATTACTGACGATGCTTTCTCACGCTCGTGCATTTCTACAACCCTGGAAACAAACACTATTATGAAGAATAGCTATAGCATAGCTACTAGTATTTTATATTTTAAACTGACGGTTATTATTCACTGCTTTCAGTGAATAATCTTTTTATAGGGGGAATGATATAGAATTAGTTCTTTGTTGACTTGAAATAACGTACGATAAAAAGTAGCCTATGGGTAGGCTACTTTTTATCAAAAAACGTGCGAAGCCGCGTGCAATGCGCGTATGACACTAATATTAGGTATACATTTTTTATTAAAAAAATGCTACATTTGTGAGATTAGGCTTTGTTGAGGTTGGTGTTTTAGTGATAACTTTCTGTTACCTGTATGCTGAGTGTGAACTGCCATACTGTTTACTACAAAGTTTGCGTAACTTTATTTTCTATGGAATTCCTGAACAGCGCTCCAAGCGGGAAGTTTTGAAAATAGGAATTCCATAGAAAATAAAGTTACGCAAACTTTGTAGTAAACAGTATGGCAGTTCACACTCAGCATACTGTTGTTCTTTGTTGTTTTCTGTTATTGTTATCAGAAGTTTTCATTCATTAATGTCTTTGTTGATATAAAACATGTTGAATTCTAAATCGGAGTACAGATGGTATGCTTACCTAGTGGCGTGCACCATACACAAATTAGTTAGATATCCATTAGTGAATGCGAAGACAATCATAATCATGATATATTCGTAGTCCCAGGGGAACCAGATCGGCAGATGCTTCCGAGGCTGCGCGTTGCACAGCATCAGCATTGGAACGCCGATGATACGCAGGATGCTGGCTCCAGCGATTATCCATTGGTTGGTGGGCTGAAAAGATAAAAAAATATCTAATGATTAGTTTTTCTTACGAATAAAACAAGATAGTTTTAGAAATAATGGAAAATCATTGGCAATTTGACAATGGAATTCGGGTCGGAGATGAATAACATAACTGCTGATTCACATTTTAACAAGCTTTTCTTGGAAAAATATTTCTGAAACATCGAAAATTATTTTCAAATACTTTTAAATAGAAGGTAACTAAATCAAAATCAGTTAATCTATCAAAACTATTTTTGTTTATTATTTACTAGTATAAGTACACATATTTATATTAATGTTAAATACACTAGAGTGTATCGGAAAGTACCGGAAAGCGCGGTGTAGGTAGACCCCCCACGCGATGGACCGACGACCTAGTGAAGGTCGCGGGAAATCGCTGGATGCGGGCAGTGCAAAATAGGTCATTGTGGAGATCCTTAGGGGAGGCCTATGTCCAGCAGTGGACGTCGATCGGCTGATATGATGATGATGATGATGACACTAGAGTATAATTACAATCTAGCCATAGAATTGGCTAATGGGTAATTTCTAAGAACGTGTCCATGCGCACTTTTCTTATCGTTTCATACAGACAGATGACATCATCATCAGCAACACGATTTCACCTACTGCCAAACACAAAGACAGAAACACAAGTTAAAACTAAATCATCATCATCAGAATCAATAACTTTATTTCTTTAGGCTTACAAAATAAGCACTTAGACAAGTCAAATTGTATATGTACTATAAACATAGTTATTATTATCAAATAAGAAATGAGGTGTTATTGATATTCTCTTCACTTCACATCAGCCCATACACGTCCACAGCTGAATATAGGCCTCCCCCAAACGACGCCATCTAAATCATCTCTGGGTTAAAAATGGCAGCATCTAATATTTTGCAATTTTACCGACTTTACTTGAGTTTTAACAAACTTCAAAAAAGGAGGAGGTTCTCAATACGAATGTATTTTTTTTGTATGTATGTATGTTACGCGATCATCCCGCAAATTACGGGCCGATTTTGAAAATTCTTTCACTTTTGTATAGAAAATGATACCGAGGTGGTCCCATAAAGTTTTTTTATCCCCAGGGCTTTTACTATGACATTTTGGAACTTGTAACGACAGTTATCAATAAAGAATCCGAATGTTACTCTATCAGTTCAAAATGTAAGTACCTAATTAAGAATGCGTACTATCGTTCTGTCTCTTAATAGTAAACAATATTAATGTTATCATTTGGTAGGTAATTACCTTCAGACAGATAATTTATGTGTAGGAGAACTTAGCAGACGGACACGAAATCAGTATTTAGTTCCTGAGCAGCAAAATTAATTCGGAATCGAATATTGTATTAAGATTTAAACCAAATTAGGTGCTCCTACTTTTTAGGTTCTTGTTGTTATCTATGTATAATAAAAAATATCTATATATATATATATATATAATATATTGTATTATGTATGTATATCAGTTATCTAGTACCCATAACACAAGCTCTGCTTAGCTTGGGGCTAGATAATGCTGTGTGAATTGTCCAGCATATTTATTTAGGTTCCTGGTTCAAAATCAGGTCAATGCCTACCTTTCCATTTCCACATTGTCAAATTTTTCGAGCTATCTCTACGCAATCGTACGACACACCGACGCTAGCATTAATCCACTCGACGACTGGTCGTCGGCAACTCGGTCGACAGTCACTGTGACTTGGTGTTTACGCAATTGGTCGCCGGTCGTTCGGCGACTCGGCCTGTGTTTTGGTCGAGGGACAAAGTTGCTGGCGACAAGTCTACAGTGCGTAACGGTTCTAGGTATTTCTTTAGGCTGGGGCCAAACAAGCGTAAGTATCGGGTTGTGTTGCGAGTGGCGTTCATACAAAGTCCTGGGGGGCAATTCTGGCAATATATCTACTCGATATGGTGATAACTGTTAAAATATCGAGTGATGAACAAGCGTATACTCATAATCTGCAATACGATATTTTTCGGGGCTTTTTCTCTGATGAGTTGCTCGATAAGTCGCACGAGAATGCAGTTTTTGACGGTACTCGATATTTATCACCATGATATTTTTATCCCGTGATAATGAATATCACTTGATAAAGTATCACGTGATACGCAGAATTGCTACCATGGGGGCCTCACTGTGGCCCACACAATTATGTTTAGCAGAATAGGTAATGTTACGTTTTTGCTAAATGTCAGTTGTAATTTCAAGCATTTTACGCAACACGCAACTCAAAAAATACGCTCGTTTTGCCCCTGCCTTAATGGTAAGTAGAAATCGTGTCATTTTATCAATATGCCTAAGAATATAATCAAAAAATACACTCTCACCCTCAATAGAAAACCAGCAGTAAGCCTTCCGGAATAATCACCGCAGTTGAAGATTAAATAGTTCACCACCGGCACGAAGAATATGTCTGAAATAAAATAATATTATCTATATATTTTTAATTTATTACTTACACTAGGGTTCCGTTCACTAAAGGTGCCAACAACCCTATAACCATGGTATAACAGCTATGCTCTTCCGAGACACGATGGTCACGTGGGTGTCCCTAGGCTACGTCATCGTCGCCATCGGCGAATGAGAAGAAGACTCTGTTTCCTGGTGTTACCACTAGCGTACAATCGTAACTCCCCGAACTCCTGTATGAATCTGATAAAACTATGTGCTTTTGTATTTACCAATTATTTATCACATTAACTCGTTTTTAACTAACGCTGTTTTGACTGATCTAACAAATATAATTGACGATTCACATTTTTTATTGATTTTTCAATTGACTCTTATCACATTTGTTTCCCAACTTCTACATTTTGTTGAAATCAAGTGGCAGCTGGACAGTGACGTCACCTGGCGACACTCCCGGAAGAGCATACCTTGTTTTCTTATACCATGCCTATAACCAAGCCAACGCCTGAGGGCTCATGTCATACGCCTGAGGGCTCATGTCATACACACAGCATCCGTTTTACTGGATAAATTAATTTTCCCGTGATTGTAGGAGCGAGTTCACACAGCTGACAGTATTCCGGGTCCAGTAAACGATTGTTACCCGACCGTTTTTTACGGATTTTTAGCTACTGGAAAAAACCGTTTTCTGGATCCGGAATACTGTATTGTCTGTGAACTTGCTCCTACAATCACATACGCCATCACGGGAAAATAAACGGATCCAGTAAAAAAGATGCAGTGTGTATGAGCCCTGACATCAAATGTCTGACCATCCGTCAGAGTTCTAATATGTAGGAAGTTAAATTTAAGACGTAGGTACATATAATAGTTCTATGTACATACATGTACATAAATGTTTTTGTGTGTTAATTTTGATTGATTTTTGATAGATAATACTCTTTCCATTACATAGATAAGATAAATATAAAGATTATTTATATAATTATTACAAACAGGTATGCAGGCATCAACATGTTTTACCGATTGCGGTGTACAAATTGTGAGAGACGGGGCATGCAACATAGATGTACTTACCAAAATAAATATTTATTGTTTGATTGAAAGAAAAATTACATAAAACAGTCAATACAATTAGAGGATGTCAAATAATTATACATATAAAATTTTATAATAACGTTCACAAAATAAAAAATATTTTCTCATTGATTTAGTCCAGCCGTCAGCGAACAATTCAACATCGGGGCTGTCATCCAGGAGAGCGTTGTGTACTCGAGGGATGGGTGACATGGACCGAGATGCCGCACGGCACTGCGGCACGTCTAGCAATCTATCGGTGCATTCCGAATTACGCTAAAATCAATATCATCGCGCTCACACGCGTTCCGTATTATCGTGAGCGCGACAACGTTGTCCCGTGTGACGTCATAGATGACATCATTACATGCGCCATTTTGCGATATCAACGACCATGCTATAAACTGAAATCTCTGTGAGCGTGCTGTCAAATCTGACAATTGGGTTTGTTTACTAACGGTTTTTTCTTAGGGTTTTTTCAACAAAACGTTCGTTTGCAAATTTTTACTAAGAAATGGAAATAATTATAGAAGACCAAATGAACGGTCGGAGAATAACTTTGATGATCTCTTTTTGTATTGCAATGAGATATTGACATTGACACCACGACACGACATGTGACCGTGAGCGCGCTCATAAGTGTTCCGAATTAATGTTAGCACTCAACTGTCAATATCGTGATATCTAATTTGGAACGCAAAATATTTTTGTGATCGCTATCAGCGCTGTAATCGTAATTCGGAATGCACCGTATGTTTCCGGCCCCGGAAGTAATTGTTTGGGGCGTAGAGTCTATTGATTTTTATATTGAGATAATAATGAGTTATTAGAATTAATGTCAAAAAAATTAAGTTTAGGTAAGTACATAATTACGATATAGAATTTTTATAATAATTCTTATATCAGTACTTAAGTAAATATTCAGCATTAATTTTATAAAACCGGTTTTATAGTCAATTTATATTCACATTTATTAAATATCAGAGGTGAATGCACGGTCGAGAGACAAAGATCTTACGAATGACATCATTTGGGTTTCTAGAACAAACTAATTAAATGGAAATTACTTCTTCGGAATCATAGATAGTCTATTTACTTGAACTATTGATACGAAAATAGTGATAATTAGCAATGTAAAGGTTACTGACCGACGTTACGGGGCTTAATGTAACTTACGGTGCATTCCGAATTACGCTAAAATCAATATCATCGCGCTCACACGCGTTCCGTATTATCGTGAGCGCGACAACGTTGTCCCGTGTGACGTCATAGATGACATCATTACATGCGCCATTTTGCGATATCAACGACCATGCTACAAACTGAAATCTTTGTGAGCGTGCTGTCAAATCTGACAATTGGGTTTGTTTACTAACGGTTTTTTCTTTGGGTTTTTTCAACAAAACGTTCGTTTGCAAATTTTTACAAAGAAATGGAAATAAATATAGAAGACCAAATCAACGGTCGGAGAATAACTTTGATGCTCTCTTTTTGTATTGCAATGAGATATTGACATTGACACCACGACACGGCACGTGACCGTGAGCGCGCTCATAAGTGTTCCGAATTAATGTTAGCATCCAACTGTCAATATCGTGATATCTAATTTGGAACGCAAAATATTTTTGTGATCGCTATCAGCGCTGTAATCGTAATTCGGAATGCACCATTAAAAACAATGTAAAATTAAGAGATTCAAAGTTTTTCAAAACCATCACATTATCTGGTGTAATAGTTGAAATATGTTAAACTAGTTTCTGCCCGCGACTTTGCACGCTTTGTTTGTATGGAAACGCGTAAAGGTTATTTATATCCCATGAAGGACTGATTTGTGGGATATAAAGTAGCTTGTGTTTTATTCGAGGCCTTGAACTATATGTATGCAACGTTACAGCGTGATCCGTTCAGTAGTTTTGGCGTGAAGAGGGAACAACATCCATACATCCAAACTTTCAGATTTATAATATTAGTGTATTGTTTGTTATCTATAAATATACATACTAACTGCTGCTCGCAGCTTCGCACGAGCTTTTCATGTAAGTACCCTATTTCCATCCCCGGGATACCATCTACTTCCCTGCCAAATATGATTAAGATCCGTTCAGCCGTTTAGGCGTGAAAGGTAACAGACAGACAGAGTTACTTTCAAATTTATAATCATTATTATAATAGTAGGTTTTTGAAAGGCGTCCTTAACCTGTTGAGTTATTTATTAATAATTAGTCTCGTAGTTAGTTAGGTTCTAATCTAAACAGTTAATCTAACAGTTAGTTAAACAACGTTATGTAAAACATTTATGTTAAATAAAGAACTTTGAAAACAATAGTAGGATTTATATTTAGTCGTTGGATGGAGGCGGCTCAGGAACGCTATTTGTGGCGTCCCGAAGGCGTATGTTCAGCAGTGGACGTATACGGGCTGATTATGACATCTATATTTTTAATAGTTTAACTTACTATTCCAGTCAGTTCCCGTAGTGATGGGATGCGACTCGACCAGCACAGTGACAGATGGGTAGACGGCCATGCTGATGGCGAACACGGCGAAGATGCTGAACGCGTAGACCCAGGTCTTCTTCATTATAGTCGCCATTGAGGCGTCTCGGTTACGGTTTACTGCTATTCCCGATCCTGAGAAATTACATTTCATTCATTTATTTCACAAAAAAATATACATATATTATATATAATATATATTTTATAAATTAAAGGATTATTTTATTATAACTATGTACATTACTAGCTACTGCCCGCGCCTTCGCCCGCGTTTTATCGGATAATAGCATATATGTTATTCCAGGTCCCTAACTATACCCTTACCAAAATTCAGCCTAATCGGTTCAGTAGTTTTTGCGTGAAAGAGTAACAAATAAATATCCATACATACATCCATACAAACTTTGACATTTATAATATTAGTAGGATTTTTGTAAGGAAATATAAAGCGTTTAGGCTGTTAATATAATATAGGCTGTTTTCTATGAACGCTGAGAGGCAGCGAGCGAAGATGTCTAAAAATTATCTATACTGAGGCTCGAATAGCATCAGGAGAGAACATTACTGGTATGTATATGCAGTACTATAATGTTATATTTTTTTTAGAAATGGGTGGTGGCTTTTCCTAACAGATTAGACTATAATGAAATGATTGTTATCCAGTACATCATAGATAGTTCTCCATATTGTTGTTTGCAACAGTCTGCAGTAAGCTCAATTGTTTCAATTGTAAATACTAGTTCTAATTTGTTTATATTATTTGATTGTTATTTTCTTTGTCAATAAAGACTATTTATCGTTATCTAATAACGGTATTTAGCCTATTTAGGTATGTCCTATTTAGGAGCTAAATGCCCTTGCAAACCAATGCTCATTTTAAAACTCCAGTTTAATAACACCGCAAAAAAGGTAAAGACGTTGTCGTCTCGACTTGACTCATTTTAATCTTGTCTGTCCTCTAGTTTTTTACAAAGCTTTTTTGCTCTAGTTTTTTACAAAGCTTTTTATCTAAGTTTTTATTTTAGTTCTTGTTTCATAATTTGTTATTTAAAATCGGCGTTGACCAGCCTCGCACCATAAGCATTAGGGTGTTTTTCCACCAGAGCTAAACTGCGTCGCTACGTGCAATGAATTATAATATGGCGTGTTTTAAAAAAACAATAAACCGACTTAAAATTCCCTTACTTTTACACTTATTTTAAATTTATGGGATAAATACTAATCCCCTGGGGATAGTAATTTTATGGGACTCCCTCGGGGTCATTTTCTATTATATATAGAATTTCCAACATCGGTCCATAATTGGCGAAGATATCCCGTAACATACATACATACAAAAAAAAACATACAAACAAATTGAGAACGTCCTCCTTTTGAAGTCGGTTAAAAATGCACCAATAGAATCATTTAGCTATGAAAACCGGTTCTCAAACATTCTACCGATAACAGCTTAGTTCTAATATATATTTTTCTTTTTTTTTGTATTCGATAGACCTTCATTAGATAACAATCTCACCTGATGGAAAGTGACGAGTGAAATGACGTATCACGAAGGTCTAGAAGACACTCTTGTTTTGAATACACTTATGGTGGTATTCTCCGCAAGATAACCAAACGATAAACAGCTTCTAAAACGTAGGTACATATAATGTCAGAAATTTAATCCTCCAATTACCTTTACAAAGAGCACCACCCTTGCTTGCAAAGCCTGGTTACCTACAATGTAGATATCGCTTTTTACCGAAATAACAGATTTCGAAATTTCGGAAATATTTACCTTTGAGCATATGATAATTGAAGAAATCCATCCTATGCAGCAGTACAAACGACACCAATGAGCTGAAGACCATCACATCAGCGATGATGAAGTAGATCAGTGCGCTATGCTGAGGTGATATCTTGAAGGCCAAGGAAATTATCTGAGCGACCGCTGCTATGATGCCTCCGAGGGATTGGCCACTGACCACAGATGACATGTACTCTTGGGGGAAGCGACTTGCGATGCCCACTAGGCCTCCGATGAAGACTGCGCTGGCGGCTGGAAGTAAAGTAATAAATATTTATCTGCAGCAAATACAAAAAAGTGTATGTTAAACAATAATACTGCATCTTAGGGCGGTTCCCAGACCCAAACTAGCGCCGCCACATATTTTATGGTATAATCGTATTATTACATTAAACAAAGGAATTTTCAAAAATCCCATGGCCAGTTTGTGATACTTATCATAAGCTTTTTTAATGCCTCTATAATAGTTTTATTGTGCTACTTTGCATCTCTTCCTAAACTATACAGAATAAAACTATTACAGAGGCATTAAAAAAATCTCATGATAGGTATCACAAACTGGCCAAGAGATTTTTGAAAATTCCTTTGTATACGATAAAATATGTGGCGGCGCTAGTTTGGGTCTGGGAACCGGCCTTAAGTAAAAAATAAATAAAACTAAGATTCTTGTTATTATAGTGCGTAATCCCTCGCACTCGGGGTAATCTCAAAGAAATAAAATGATATCCCAAAAAATTACAAGTTCGGCGGGACTTGAACCTGTGCTTAGAGTCCGTAAGGAACTCCCAAAGATTTTCGAATCCTCGGGTACTTGATTTCGTGGCGCAGTTGGTTAACGCAGTCCCTTATTTAGGGGAAAGTCGGTGGTTCAAGTCCACTCGTGGAACTCGTAAATTTTTGGGATATCATTTAGGTAATTTATGTAAATGAAACTAAACCTAAACATACTTTGCTGATATAATTTTATAGGCGATTTTCGTCGGCTTCCTCACTAGTCTCATATGCTGAGCCTGTATCGAGGAAACCAGCTAATTAAAATATTATAAATATTAACCGTTCACTTGTACTCTCTTCATCGACATCTTCAGCCTTTATTAGTCCACTGTTGTTTCATCATCATCATATCAGCCCATAAAACGTCCACTGCTGGACTTAGGCCTCCCCCATACGACGCCACAAATAGCGGTACTGATCCGCCTCAGATTGGTAGCTCAAACTATGCCGGAGATTTAGAAAAAAAATTGTGTTAAGTGTCAGTTAAAATAGTTAAATTAATATATTAAAATAATGATGTTTAATGGCATATTGAAGCCCACACGTTCAGAGAAGATGCATTTCTATTGCAATATTATAATTAGAAAAAAGATAACATTTGACCCCTGCTTGTTTACTTCCATTTAAGTAGGTCACTCTTGACTAATGCAAGGACAATGATCAAATCAAACGTGATCAATACCATTATGAGTGTGATGTGACTCATGACTCGAAATACCTACCTATCTAAGATTAAAAAATAGCTGACTATAACATTTTTTATTTTACGAATTTAATAACTAGAATCATCTAGGCCTTAATACCCGCAGGTACCTTACCCGCGGGTATTAAGGGCCGAAGGCTAACAAATTAAGCGTAGATACTAAGTAAATTAAAGGAACTCTCGAGGGTGACATAATAATTCTGATTAAATCCTCTATAATCTAATAAAGACTAAAAAGAGTCACTATTCCGAAAACCCACTTCCTAAATTTTTATAAGAGTCGACATACGACGAAAGACATAGGCCTCCACCATTTTAATTTATATTCTTTAGATATTCAAAATATTTAGGTTTTAATTTAGCTGGCCGCAGCCGCAGCCGCAGCATACCCGCAGCTACCTAGCCTATTTAATTAAAAAAGGGATTTTTCATAGAGGTATTAATGTAACTCAGATTAAGTTTTGATGTAGGAAGTGATCTCAGGACCCACTAGATCGATTTTGAATATTCCATATAATAGGGACAAATATATTAAGGATAAATGCGAAAGATAGTATCTGTTCTGGTTACCTTTTCTCTCAAAACTTTCTCAACTAAATGGGTAAAGTTATCTAAATGTCGTTTGTCAAGGAGATAGGGTGTATTCTGAGGAAGGACATAGGCTATATATGTATATAGGCTATAAGTATATTCTACTAAAAGCCAAGAAAAAAGCGTGTGAAGCTGCTTGCAAAAGCTAGCCTCTAGTAGCTAGTTTGATATGGATCAGTTGGGTTTGTATCCACTGATACCGGGATTAGATGGAATTAGCCACTAATACCGGGATCGATTTCCAAGAAAACTTTAGCTAAGTACCTGTAGATTGTAATAGTCTGAAGTTAGCTCAATTGTTTCATTTGTAAATACTAGTTTTAATTTTTTTCTATTGTGTGATTGTAATTTTCTTTGTTAATAAAGAATATTACGTAAGTTAAGTTGGATAATCACGCTATTTTCGCATTAACACATTCATCATTTATAATTTTGAATAATTTCGGCGTTTTAAAAAACGATAAACCGACTTCAAATTCCTGAATAATGGTCATAATCGACTTCGAATGCATTACTTTTAAACTGTTTTTCGTTTTGCGGGATGAAAACGAATCCCCCGGGATTACATTTTTTATGGGACAACTTCGGGATCATTTTCTATTCAATAGTGAAACAATTTTCTGAATCGGTCATAATTGGCAGATATATCGCGTAACATAAAAAAAAACAACATACAGACGAATTCAGAACCTGCTCCTTTTTTGAAGATACCATTTTTTTCTGACTGTGTTTATTAAATTCTGGCAGTAAATGTATGAACATAAAAACAAGTCAATAATTTGTTAACAAAGAAAATTACAATCAAATAATATAAACTAATTAGAACTAGTATTTACAATTGATAAATTATTATTTAATTAATAACCCTTATTCATTTGTTACCCCCAATGTTCATTTGTTTTTAGTACTTCTAGCTAAGGAGATAATTAAAGTGCCTTTAATGTAATCAAATTATGATATATAATATATATATATATATTTAATGTATTACATACTAAAACGAATATCTCTTCCTGTCATTAAATAGGTGAATGTTCTAAAATGACTCATCATGCATATACATACAGAAAAGGTTAATTATCTTCTGTTCAAGGTCGGAATAAGATAGCATTAGTCAACAGCCTCTGTGTAGCTGCGGAGCGGGCAAAGGACCGTTTTGCGACGCAGAAGGTTGCGGGTTCGATTACCGCCTCGAGACAAATGCATGTACGATCTGACTATAGTAAAAAAACCTCGTCCTTGACCGTCCACTTCAATAATGTACGCGATGTGACGATATATGGCGATGCTATTGTCTATTCTACCCTAGAGAACAATCCCCATGCTAGGGGGCACTTCCAAGTTTTAACGACGCGTAATTCTAATGAAAACATATACTTGAATTATCTTACCTGTCATAACAACAACAGAAACAATGGTGATGATGAAGAAATCATTCTGCCACTCATCTGTGTTCACTTGCACGAGAGCAGTGGTCAATATCAGGGCCATGGTCACTATTGTCATGGCACCGAGAAGTCTGCTTTTGACTGACACCCTGAAATAAATGTTTTGGATAAATCTGTGCTGTAGATATTGCACCTAATCTAGGTCCTTATTCTGCTAAACTAACCGCTTCACTTTGACAATGTTATGGTCACAGAATTATGTTTAGAAATTAATTGAGAGTTTAGTTAATCTAAGGATTCTATGTAATCTTTCTGTATAATCATAATAGGTCTTAGATCATAGTAGGCATAAGGTCATAGATTTTAAAACTTTTGAAACTATCATGGTTATTTACAACACTAAAGTTACTAACAGGATATTTACCATGATTTGAGTTTTGAGTTCTCCTATAATTCGGCACAGTTACATGCGCCATGATCATGGAACAACTGTGCCGAAATATTGGAGAACTCAAAAATCAAATCCTGGTAAATATCCCGTTAGTAACTTTAGTGTCTTAGATTTTAAGTTACCAACAATCTGCCTCAAAGTGTGTGCAAAATAATGTTCATTCATACATTACAATAATAAATACGTAGTAAATTTTACATCCTCAAGTACATTAGTAAAATACTTTTTTTATACAAAATAATTTATTCGAATAAACTTAAATTATTATACATTGCATGGGTTTGGGACCCTCTTTGAGGTATAGAGATACCTGTGTTAGAGGGTTCCACTCTTCCGTAATATAGATATGTATAACATTTTAAGGTGCAAATTTGAATTAGAGGAAAAAATTGAAGACACAAAAAATTTATAACAAAGGAGTAATAAAATTAAACAAAGTCTACACTAACATAAACAAGAGTCTACACTAACATAAACACTCAAATTGAAATGAAAGATGCCTATTTCATATTATTATCAATGGCTACCTCATGAATACCAGTGTCATAGTAAAGGAATTGGTTAGCAGAATGAAGTCTGTAACTGTTATAAATAGCTGCTGTATCAAATTTCATCTATTACACTTGACATCAGTCAAATTTATTATAGGTACCATAATTCTAAAGTTTTGATGTTTTTTACCTCTTCAAGCCAAAACTACTGAATGGAATCAGAAGAATGGATAGGGCTGAAATTTCACAGTACCTATGTACCTAGTGCTGAAAAGGTATTAAGATTATGGACTATTTTCTATCCCAAAAAAGGTGTGGTAAGCCGTGGGCACAAGTTAGTACATTAAATATTTCTGGACAGCTTGTCTTAATTTTGAGTCAGTCTAAAATTAGTCTGGTCTACAAAAATACCACAAGCAAAGAGGTTAAGTCAACTCAACCTATAATTTTTTTGTTAGACTAATAGGTAGATTTCACAGTCTTGGTACTTACAAATGTCCATACATGGAGTTGGCGATGAGGAACAACAAGTTAGGCACAGCAGTCGCCACATTGAGGTACGATGTGAACTCAGCTTGGAACTGAGTCTTCCGAGGTGGAGGTGCCGTGATGTTTGGATGGACCTCTCGGAATTTGAACATCCAGTACTTTTGACATGAAAGAAAGTTACAGATATGCATTACAAATTCAATTTAATTGTAACCTTATTAATACCTGAATTATTTCAAAGTAGAGCAATTACTGGCTTTGGGAAAAAATTTGAATTTAGAATCACATGAAAGAAAAGTAAACAATAGGCCTCCAACCAAAGGAAGAAAAATAAAACGATAGGCCTCCTCAAGTAGAAAATCCAGATTGATCTGTGGATTGTGAGTAGTATAAATTTATGAGTCATGATGAGTGACTCCATGAACTTATAATACAAAGCGTAGAATTATGCACCGAGTTTTAACTCTATGATAAAAGTAAATAACTTACATCATTAGCAGTGATCAAAAAATTGTAGGGCACAAGCGACGTGACTCCAAACAGCAGAAACAAGAAGTAGACAATGCGATATCGATCCAGAGGCTCATCGGGCGAGTCTAAAACCTTCGTCGAACATGAGTCAGTCACCAACTCTCTTTCTTCACTGTCGTCAATAATTTCATCCTCGTTTTCATTAGAATCAACTCCAGAATCAATATTGATGGATCCAGTAGTATCCATTGTCAAAATATATCACAACAATTAGGTAAATTTACGATATTTCAGCACAACGCGCGCGGAGCGTCGTACTTCAACGTGCTAGCGGGTATATCAATGATGTTTCGGTTGAAATACCTACTTATATTTAAAATTCCAGCAACTCAATAACACAAAACAACAAACAGTCCGCGGCCACTCACCAGCCAGCAGCAAACACAGCTGTGCTGTGCGTGCACCGAACAAACAATATTACCAGCTGGCACACCTGAGCTGTGTCAGTTGTGTTTTGTTACTAAGTCTTGGCAGTGCTGCCGCTTATTTAAAATAAAAGTCGCTAAAATGGCATCAAAAAGCAGGGTGATCATATCAAAACAGACGTTTCTGCCACATAATTATTACTGACCACAAAATCTGCCAAAATTTACGTCGAAAAATGACAAAAATATGCCTTCAATATTTCCTTTATAGAAACAGAAGATATAAAATACCTTAAATTCAGTTCAGCTATATTTGATCGTTTGATCGTGTGCAGATTGTATACAGGATGGGGTAGTAGAAACAAACGTTAGGGGGCAGCTACTTGTAAATAAGTTCAAGTTATGTAGAGAAGGAACAGCCATTCCTTTATTTTTTCACAGTGCGATGGAAACACGATCCGTTATTCGCACGCAAGTGTGGAGAAACTTTATGAATCTTTATAAAACAGATGTTGCTGCAGGGTGATTTCATTGAAAATGTAAACATATACGAATTTTCTTTGAATCTTTGGAATCTACCTCTTTTGTAAATCACCTTATTCTGCCATAGCTAAAATTGTGAAGCCAAATCTGCCTAAATGGCAGAAATCTGCCACAAATGGTCACACTGCCAAAAAGTCGCCAGATAAATCTAATGAAAAATCAAAATCTATGTCGGGGATGTCGCTAATTTTAACCGTCTTCGAAAAAGTAGGAGGATTCTATGTTCGGCTGTATAGTATATATTTTTATGTATATTCGTCGATTTCACTATCAATAATGGTCCGAATTTTTATTTCCGATGGATAAGTATTTATCCTGCAAATATAAAAACCGTAGGTACTTATCTAAGTGATTCAAAGTCCGATTTTATTTTCTCAATATAATCAAATCTATACTTATAATAAAACTGTAACAGGTCCAATTCTGTACATTGAAGATATTTTGAAATTATTTTTTTGAGGGCACTCTATTATCGATACTGATGCCAAAAATGTAATTTTTTTCCATCATGTCTGTCTGTCTGTCTGTATCTTGGCCGCGCATAGCTCAGAAACTACTGAATGTATTGAAATGAAACTTGGCAGGATTTGAGTTCATACTACGAGGAAGGACATAGGATACTTTTTATCCCGGATTTCAATAGGGTTCCCTTGGGAAAGGGGATGAAAGTAAAATTTGTTGGCGGCGCATAGCGCTGAAACTACTGAATGTATTCACATGAAACTTGGTAGGATTTATGATCATACTATGATGAAGGACCTAGGATACTTTTTATCCCAGTTTTTAATAGGGTTCCCTTGGGAGAGGGGATGAAATTAAAATTTTTTTGCTGCGCGTAGCGCCGAAACTACTGCAGGTATTCAAATAAAACTTAGCATGATTTAAGTTCATATTACAAAAAAGGGCATAGGATACTTTTCATCCCGGATTTTAATAGGGTTCCGTTGGGAGAGGGGATAATAATATTTTTTTTGGCTGCGCGTAGCGCCGCAACTACTAAATGTATTCAAATGAAACTTAGCAGGATTTGAGTTCATAGTATGAGGAAGGACATAGAATACTTTTTATCCCAGATTTCAATTTGGTTCCCTTGGGAGAGGGGATGAAAGTAAAATTTCTTGGCTGCGCGTAGCGCCGAAACTACTAAATGTATTCAAATGAAACTTGGTATAATTTGAGTTCATACTATGAGGAAGGATATAGGATACTTTTTATCCCGGATTTCAATAGGGTTCCTTTGGGAGAGGGGATGAAAGTAAAATTTCTTGGCTGCGCTTAGCGCCGAAACTACTGAAGGTATTCAAATAAAACTTAGCATGATTTATGTTCATATTACGAAAAAGGGCATAGAATACTTTTTATCCCGGATTTTAATAGGGTTCCGTTAGGAGAGGGGATGATAGTAAATTTTTTTGGCTGCGCGTAGCGCCGAAACTACTGAAGGTATTCAAATGAAATTTAGCATGATTTAAGTTCATATTACAAAAAAGGGCATAAAATACTTTTTATCCCGGAACTCAGAAGAGTTCCCTTATGAGAGAGGATGGAAGTGAAATTTTGCGCGTTGCAGGATGGCGCGCGGGGCAAGGGCGGTAGAGAGCGATAGCCCCCCACTGTGGGGAGCACTGGCAGTGGGGCCCCAGGCAGTGGGGGCCCCAGAAATGGGGACCCCAGCAGTGGGGCCCCTCACGCAACCGGACCCTCCCAGTAGCCTCCCCGCAGTGGGGCCCCCACATTGCCCCGCAGTGGGACCTCAGTAGCCCCCACAGTAGGGGGCACCGGCAGTGGGGCCCCGGAAGTGAGGGCCGCCGGCAGATGGCCCCCCGAATTGGGCAACCACTTTGCCCCGCAGTGGTACCCCTCATTAGCCCCCCATAGTGGGGGCTCTCGGCAGTGGGCCCCCACATTTCCTCGCAGTGGGACCCCCGGTAGCCCTCCGCAGTGGGTCCCACTCAGTAGGCCCCCACAGTGGAGGGCACCGGCAGTGGGAGCCCCTGGCAGTTTACCCCCGCAGTGGGCACCCCACATTGCCCCGCAGTGGGGCCACCAGTAGCCCCCCGTAGTGGCCCCCCGCAGTAGGGTAACATTTCTTGGCTGCGCATAGCGCTGAATCTACTGAATGTATTCTAATGAAACTTGGCATGATTTAAGTTCATACTACGAGGAAGGTCACGTAATACTTTTTATCCTGGAATTCGTTAAGGTTCCCTTGGGAGTGGGGATGGAAGTGACATTTTGCGGCCTAAAATAGCGCAAAAACTACTGAATGGATTCGAATGATACTTAGCATGATTTGAGTTCATACTACGAGGAAGGACATAAAATACGAGTCCATACCCCAAAGCCAACAAAATGATTAGGTACAAAATTGTTATTAGTACCGATAAACGACGTACTGGACAGCATCCGGGTGGTACAAAGCTCTCGCTACCAAAGATGTTGCCATCGTCTTGATAGATCAGCATTGTGACGGGCGGGACATTGTGCTGCGTACCCGGGATGACCGCTTGCAATGCATTTGCGAAACGTACCAGGCATTTGATGCTCACCAGTCTCTACTCGCTTATATACCTATTGTCGTGGCGAAGACGGATACAACTTTGATCTTCGACATGTGAATCCGAAAACTGACGAGACTGGACACCAAAAAAGTTTCTGCAATGCAATTCTACGCCTAGGTACATTTTACCAATAAGAGAAGGAAATCGTATTGCTCACCTGCAAAGGTTTCGAGGTTTGTTCAACCGTTTTCTGGTGGACACTTACGCCAAAATTAAAACGGAGCGTTTGGTATACATCAGAACATAACAAATGAGAAAAGACTGCGCTCTGAGAATTGTGTAGATCTGCGAGACGCCATGAATCAAGATAGAAATTGTGAAGATTTAGGACGACTGGTGATTCTTCCTTCCAGTTTTAGAACTGGACAATAGATGTGTAATGCCCTATTCTCCAGTAGGTACTATCAAAAGCTTTTGAAGCGCATAGTATACCTAGGTAAATGTGGAGCTGTGTTATGTCCAGTCAATAAAATCTAGGTATATGTAAATCTATACTATACTACATTATTAAATTAAGTAAGGGTTGTGAGGTGGTACGGGGTAATCTCTGAATCTACTTAGCCGATTTTGAAAATTCTTTTCCCTATTGAAAACCACGTTATTTGCGAGTGTTAGAGGCTATATATACGTATATTACCAACTTAAAATGTTTACCGTCCAACGAAGTGGGCACGGGTCAGCTAGTCTAATATAATCTAAGATGTTTCATGTACAAATGACTTTTTACAAAGGCTTGCGTTTGGCCGCTAGTCCGCCTATCACCTGATGGTAAGTGATGATGATACGGCCGAGGATGTAGCTTATAGTATTATTCTAGGCAAGCGCTAGAAGAATCCTGTTCAATCTAGCCTTGAAGACGTCTAGACGATTAAAATTTGAGTGTTAATTACTTTTAAATACACATTTACACCACAAACTATGTATATGTAACACGAAGAATTTTACTCAAGTTTTATGAAAACAAAGTAGATTAAAAAAACATTGAAGTTGGTGATTGGTCGTTTGGAAAAATCTCATAACGCTCCCTTATGAGATTTTAACAGGTTTTTTCTCTACTACTTCTTCATATCTCTTTGGTGCTTGGTGTCATTAAAGCTTGATTAAACGGCAGTAGTTCCTCATACTCAGTTTTTTGATAAATCTTGAAAACATACGAACGAAACGCGATAACGACCCAGGTAGTGAAAAGCCACTAACGAACGGGTGATGGTTATTTATTGCAATTTTATTTCAGTTTTCCAAATCATATTATAAATAAGTGGATTGATGCAACGGGTCGCAAAAAATGGTTTCCTACAAAAAACAGCCGGATTTGTTCTATACATTTTACTGAAGAGACGTTTACCGGCGCATCAAAGTACCGACGAGTAATCAGTACAGCTTATCCGACTATTGATGTAGTGATTATGTCAAATGATGAAAAGGTAATCATGCATAACGCTGAAAGTCACTATCATTGCAGGATCGTAAGAAAAAAATATAGTCCAAAAAAAAAAAAAACGTTTTTTTTTTGTACCGTCAGGGTTACCAGTTACCCTGAATGTGACGGATTATTATTGAAATATTCTGCCACTAAGCTGCTTTCTAGTCAGATATTGCAATTCGTAAATCAATATATTACAGTTTTAAGTAGCGTTGTACTTAGGTACTGTATGGTCTAACCAGAAGCGCATTATGTGTCTCACCTATTGCGGTTTTCATTCACTGACATCTGTTTAACACATTGTTTTTTTTTTAAACGCGGCTTTGGACAGATGACCCTTATTTTTAAATCATGTTTGTTCATGTTGAATGAGTTACAAATAAAATATTCTCATTATTTCCTTCTATCTCTCTGGATCGTAGATGGAAAGGTAGGTTCGGAGATTTATTTTATTCCATGATGGAATAAACCTTCCAAATATTCTTTCTTTCCTTCTGTCTTGATTGATTGATAGTTACATACGATTTTACGAAAAAATTGGAAAAAATTCTCTCCCTCCTCTCGATGAGAAAAAACATTCAACGGAACGAATGAAGTGCACAAAACACGAAAGTACCCGTGAATGTACCTATATATACCTTGCTTTACAAGTTGGATGACGGAAGTAAGAAAACTATTAAAAGATAAAATACTGTTCTTTATTTTCTTTTTACAAAATAAGTGTAATAATTAAAGCTAAATAATTGATTTTATCTAATCTAACAAACACGGTAGGAGTCATTCGTTCGTAAAAGTTCTTGGAGAACTTGTGCCTACTTAAGGCTTTCTTTGTTGACTTCTTACTCTGTATTAAGGCTTGTCAAGATTAGTTTGCGTTACTCACTTATATCTATAACTTAAAAGGAGGACGGACGGACATAGCATACAAATCAACTAGGTAAGTAGAAATATACAAAAATAATAGTACAATAAAGTAAAATGGATTAGATGATTTTGTACAACTATTAATAAAATATAGTAATAATTTAAACAATGATTAAAATTCATAAAAAAACATATAATATTCAAATCATTAAAATTTAAAATTTTAAGCAATAAAAATTGAAATTACAATTAAAAAAGCGGGAAAGTAAGAAACTTAATGATATTTAAATTGAGATCGTGCATACGTTAAAATTATATGCTACACAAATCGTAACTTAACATAAATTAATGATTAAAATCCTCAAGGCACATTTTTAGAAAGGGTAGCTAGGCATAAGTACTCGTGTAATAATTCACCCAAGAAAAGGAAACTTCTTAAAATAACTCAATCTTTCAAGACATTTGAAATTCAGTCTTTTTATTGGTTGTCTACTTAGTTTAGTTAGGTACTACCTACTTTACTTTTATTCTATTTTGTAATCATTGGACTTTTTTCGGAGCTTAATGTTTTATTAAACTTGTTAATTATTATTCGACATTACCTACTTAACATACCCTATTTAATTATACTTATATTAAAAGTTAAGACACGATGATCACAATGGTAGTTCTTTTTGTTATACATAGTAGTCGTAATTAAAATTTTACATAGCAGTTTCCAATGGTTGACTATGAGAGCGACCTGCTTCCGACAGTGGAAGAGGACTAGACTCTGAATCATCAAATTCAAAATTGGTTTCCAGCAACGCTTCTGATTTAGATCTATGATGTAATTCTGGTAGAGGCGAGTCATCATACTCTCTGGATAAGTCTTGAGGGCTGGAGTCGTAACTCGGTATATTTTCCGAAACGGTGTTGTCATATGGACTCGAATAAACCGGTGGGTGCGGTGGGCTTGGTAAGTTATCTTCGTAAAACTGTTGCCGTTCTGAAAAATCAAAAACAATGTCTGAGTATATATATAATAATTATGTATAGCCAACTAAAATTTTATCCACATTTACGATGATTATTCAGAATCACTACGCACAACACTAGCTCTTCATAGTGAATGAGTGATACAATCTATACATTCGTTCATTCAAGGCGGCAATTTTGAATTTCGTATTGCTTGTATCTGGCCAGTCCATTGTCACTGCTTGTCATATTGTTTACTTTGTTAAAGTTAGTGAATAAATATGATTTTTATTTGTTTAAATTACCTGCTACATTATTTCTTTGTCCAAAAGTTGTCGTCGGCACAGCTCCAACTTGTGGCTGATCCGGCATTCTAGATCTCAACTCCATCAGAAAAGATAACTTAGGCTGCCCACCATAGTTTGAGCTCCCATACACTTTCCCTTCATTTTCTAGCTCTCTTTTGAATGCCACTGCTTCATCTGACCTATCCAGGTTTCTCAACGGTAGAGTATCAGAGTTGAAATACTGGTCGCTCATAGGGGATAGGGTGTCATCGTCTTGAGGTGATCTGACGCCTCCAGGGTGGTGTAATATAGGTATTTCTTCCGTCATTACTGTTGATATAGAAGGTGCTTCACTGTCGGCTCCAGACATATCTCTGTAACCTTCATTTTTGAACGCTAGGTTCAACTTGTTATTATTCTGTGGGACAGAGTATTCTGGTGAAGCTGGTTTCTTTATAAACGTGCTGTGTTTTAGCGGGATAATGTTCGCGTTAGGGTTGTGAGCTTCGTAGATATCGTAGCTCTGCGTGTCTTCTATTGAAGAGTTGAATTGGCTCTTCTCCATGGATTCCATGGATGTTGTAGATGCAAGCATCTTTCTGTAGTCTGATCCTTTTGTTAATGTTTCGGTTGATCGTGTGCTCTAAAAAAAACATGATTACAAATCAGATACGAAATAAAATTATCATGTTGCTATGCAGGAAGTAAGTACCAGAATTTATAGGGAACATTAAGCTTGCCTTAGGTGAGCAAATAGTTTTCATAATCAGCAGTACATTTTAATACATATTTTTTAAGTTTTATTTATTTTCGGCGGGTTTTTAATATAGGTAAATTGTCAGGTTGAGCCACCTCAAGCCAACAAAGATCGTGGTGAATGGAAGTCCATCCATAGGGGTCTATAGGCCTTTACCCAGCAGTGGGATGAGATAGGCTGAAGGCTGCATATTTTTTTAGTAGGTATTTAATAATTTGGGTACCATTTGTGTCATTTTCCTCCGATAAGTGTTTTCCGGGAACCCGCCGTTGATACTGCCGATGGATCGAACTGAATGCAAGGACTGTCTGATGGAATTCCGTCGTTCGAGCCTTTGGATATGCCTGCGAGCAAGGAATAACAAATTATTAAAATGCAGTTACTAGCGTGCGCCATCTGACCCCTTATGTGACAGTTTTCTTCATCATTTTTCAATTTCATCATTTGATACAATTTCGACAAGTAGGTACTGTTATATCCCATTTCGTTGCTGATCGCAGACTATAAAAAAATATATATTTTAACATATTCAATATTAAAATATTTTTATTTTGTCTACTATACTTTAGACCTTTGTTTGGCCACAATCTCTACCGCACAGCTATTCTAACTCGATCGAAAAGTTTCCGTGACTCGAAATCGGACACAAATCCGCGCAAAATTCAAATATTTTGGCAGTTTTTAATATAGAGTTAGAATATCTGTGCTGATGGAAAGTGACGATGTGGCCGACGATGTATCACGAAGGTTCAGAAGACACCCATTCACTCTTGTCTTGAAGAGACCCAAAAATACATAGAAGGTAGCTGCTTCCCTTCCTCTGGCAGGATCCCTTAGACGTCTTTTACAACCACGGGCTGAGTTGTAGGCCTCGATTCTAACGCCGCAATATGCTACCCCTTCATTTTATCATCATCTGGGTTGTAAAGATCGAAGTATGTAAATAGGTACCTGTGTTTAGACTTGGAATACCAGCAGACCAATGCAGCTACGACCAGCACCACCATAGCAGCCAACACGCCAATGAAAGCAACCGCTAGTGTATCTCCTCGCCATGACATTGGGTCGATTGTTATTTTTGGATCTAAAAAATAGGTAAAAATTTATAAATAAAGGTAACTTAGCCCTATAGGCGCAGCTAGTATCATGTCTGTGCTTAGCCCCTAAGTAAACAGAGCTTGTGTTCTGTATATAAATAAATATATATAGATGGTATACATATATGTAACACTAAAGTTAACGGGATATTTACCATGATTTGAGTTTTGAGTTCTCCAATATTTCGGCACAGTTACATGCGCCATGATCACGGAACAACTAAAGTCACTGCGAGTTAGTTTTTATTGGCAGATATATCGATCTACCCTCTTTCTTTGTCTTTTGCTACGAATATTAACACTACCACCGGTTTCATTATCGAACTCAACTCGATCGCGACACACAATACTGACGGTATCTGGACGCGGCCTGGTTGATACATCACTTTTTCGGTTTTTGCACATTCTCACCACCGGGCTCCAGGTTCCGGATAGTTGGAAACCTTCCTCTCGGTTGAAGTTCCTGTGTTTGGTAATCGCAATGCCCTCCTGTACCATTCTTACCAAACACAGGAACTTCAACCGAGAGGAAGAGTTCGATAATGAAACCGGTGGTAGTGTTAATATTCGTTGCAAAAGACAAAGAAAGAGGGTAGATCGATATGCCAATAAAAACTAACTCGCAGTGACTTTAGTTGTTCCGTGATCATGGCGCATGTAACTGTGCCGAAATATTGGAGAACTCAAAACTCAAATCATGGTAAATATCCCGTTAACTTTAGTGTTGTAAATAACCATGATAGTTTCAAAAGTTTTACATATATATATTTATAAATAGTACTCGTAGATAACCGATGTAGGTACTTAAGTACATCACAATAAAAACATAATGTACATCTATAGATATTTTTACTATACATAGAAACACCCGGAAAAAATATCTGCAAATTGTAAAAACATTTGTCCTGAGGAATCGAACCCGCAATCACGTGCGTTGCGGACCATCGCTCGCTATGCCACAAAGGTCGTCAAAAACACTCATTCTGTTTTCACTTCACAGTTTTCTAATGTAAGACTATATCCCGGGCGAATTAACATGATACCTGCTGGCATTTGTTTGTAGTCGAAACCGTGTCATTTTAATTCGCAGGTAGTTCACCTGCGAATTAAAATGACACGGTCTACGTGTCTTGACTGAGGCGCAATTGGCGAAAGTCCACCTGAGACGCAGAAGTTTGCAGGTAGCGAGTTCGATTCACGCCGTTGGATAGATATTTTGTATTATCTGTAGATAGCTATTTGTTCTGGCTCTGGGTGTTTTATAAGTAGGTAAATTTGTAAAATTTAAGTACTTATGGTGTATTCAAACAGCGCATCCGTTTTTACAGTACCGTTTTTTACGGATTCTGTGCTACTGGCATAAGAGTAGACAAGAACATACGTAGAACGGAAACTTCCGCCCCGGACCGGCTCAATGCTACGGCTTCTATCTCAGTCGGGCTGTCGGCGACGCTCGCGAGCCCGACGGAGTAGGACTGAGTATTTTGTCGCTACTTGAGCTGGTCCGGGGCGGAAGTTTCCGCTCTATATATTTTTCCGGGTCTTCTTGTCTACTCATATGCTACTGGAAACAATCGTTTACTGCATCCAGAATACTGTCAGGTGTGTGAACTCGCTCGTACAACTACATATGACATAACGGGAAAATAAACGTATCCTGTATAACGGTTGCTGTGTGAATGAGCCCTGATGAACTTAACGTTGGTTACCTGTACTGTAAATATGTAAGAAAAATTTTTAAAACTCGCCAATTTCGCAAATAAACGCATTCTTCTGATTACAATCAGTGATATCGATGCTGGAGAAGGCAAACGATGTACACTGAGTGACATAGTCAATGTGATTCACCCACACCCGGTCTCCATATTGGTACCATTGGTTCTGCTTCTGTATGAATTGGTACAGAGCTGCGTAGTTTCCGGATACGTACGGCATTGATGCGTTGTCGGACTGTTGGAGATGAAAGAAAAGTTAGGAATTAAAAGATCTTGCAGAGCTAATAATTAGTAGAGATATTATGCAATTAGTGAATATAGGACGGAATTAAAGCGAGGGCAATAAATGAATCATGAGCAAGTGAAGGATTCAAACGACGGAATCACGACCGTAGGGAGTGATTCAAATGTTAGAATCCTGAACGACGCGAGTGATTCCTCGATATAAATCCGTCCTTCTCAAGAGTTGCATACGCTATACTTTATATCATGACTACCAGAAGAAGAAACATTTAAACGAAAATAGACATTTAATGGAGAAAAAAGGAAGGTTAAAATATATTTGTGTGTTTTAAATTAAAACACCAAAATAGTGATTAAAATTGCTTTTTAGTCACTGTTTTCAGTGAATAAAATAAGCTTTTTAGAGGGAGGGTGATATAAACTAAAAGTTATTAGGCGTCGGTAGGTAAGGTACCTACTAACAGGATTGGATATGACAGAGATAGATGATTCACTCAAAAACATATTGATCGAAAAAGTGTCCAAGAAATAAGCGTTATCGATCGAACTCAAAGTTAACTAATAGACATGCCATTTGTTAAAACCGTACAGTATTATGAAGAACATTAATGACGTAAAAAGAAGTAGTGAATTCTGAGAAGAAAGGACCGAGGAACATGGAAAAAGAGCCAACAAAGGGCAAAGATTATCACGGATAACTTACCAAACAGAAAGATCTCGCCTCCTCATACGTCATCGGCGCTCCCACATACATATAACAAGTCCCTGCGACGGCATCCCATCCCGGCGGACATTTACCCCCATCGAGTATTGTCAAGTTGTTCATATAAAACGGACGGTAGTCCACTTCGAGGAATAAAGGGTTGTCAGACTGGTCTCGGATGCGACCCGAGACCGCAATGCTTTCGTTGTAGCTCCAATAGTTGTGCTTTGCGTCTATCCTGGTTCGCCAGCTTTCTAATGTGCTGTGGGTCGTAAGAGAACATGATTAGGTAATGCTATGGAATAATTTGAGTGAGTCGTTTCTGCAGAACTTTGTAGTTCATACAAAATTGACACAGATTATACCTGCGTACGTACTCGTATGAGTAGATCGTAAAATATGGGACCACAAGTTCAACCCCAACTCCAGAATTAACTAATTAGTTTCGGTGATATTACGGATAGGTAAGCTGAAAATGGATTGAAATGGAGAGAAACTAATTTTTCAAATATACCTAAGTATATACCTATCAGAATAAATATATTGTCATTTAAATTAAAATATAGTAGAAGATACGGAAGTAGATGTATGCAAGTATTGCAGTGTTAGGGTTCAGTTTTCGGTAATATTGACGGTAATTAGAGATTGCAATCCGGTTTATTCGAAATTCGAATTAACCGGATAATTTGTCCAAATAAAATAACCGGTTAGAAGCATCGAAATCCGGTTAATTCGAATAATTATTTGTAGTAATTGATAATATTTTAGCAAAAATCAATTAGCTTGTGATCGTAAATACAATACTCAACTTTAATTTTAGACATAATAAATTACAAAGTTTGTATTTACACATACAATAAAAATACAAAATAAGTATATGACACTGGTCAAGAGTGCACAACATGAACTCTTGTCCAGTGAAGAAGAGGCAGTCGGTGTTCAGCCTCTGCGATAAGCTGCAGGTAGCTGTTGTCGCACAGCTAGCGCATCAGGGACGACATTCTGTTGCGGATGATCGCGTAGAAGTCGTCTACGTGTGCATCCGCAAATATCCCTGACGCGCTACAGAAGCTGCGGCAGCCCCATCACCAACCTGAACCCATTGTTATACTGGACACGCAGGGTATTCCAGCATCGCTGTGTGTAACTGACCCATAGACTACAGGTATAAAATGACTGGCAGACTCGTTTTTACGGCTATACATCATGCAAATCTACGGGCCAGCATATTGGCTCTGACTGATAATGCTCTGCGTTCCCTTTCCACATCTACATCATCCATGAGGATCTCGGAGCTAAGAGAGCAGTACCAACTCAGGGGGCAACCCTTTATAGCCCGTCAGCTTCTACCACAACTTGTCATACGTCACAAGATCAAACGCTTTAGATAAATCTAAGAAGCATGCGTAGACAGGTGTGCTTCTGCTCGTCTAGTACTGGACGGTGTGCTCAGTAATACTGATTCAGTGGACAACCCAGATCTAAAACTGAACTGAGCGTTTTGCCCGGTCCAGCACCTTCGCTATCACCGTTGCTAACGACAAATACGCTTTAATCATAATTTTTAATTCTTGTTTGTTTGTGTAATTCTAAAATAATTTTCTTGTCTTACTAGGTTTCTTTTAAGGTCATCACTGTTCCGTTGATTTTTTTTCCTGTTCTTTTTTTGTTATATTAAAACACACGCTATGTAGAGTTTTTGTCAAGGTTTCACTGTAATCCTAATAGACACAACTGGCAGATGGATAGTTGTTTACGTACTTTTAAAGTGTTAGTATTCTTGTATGTATTTGACAATATTTTTATTACTTATATTCTTTACAGATTTTCTGGTCCTGTTACTGGTTCTGGTGGTAACGATACATTCTGTAGTCTTTTTTCTCTTTCATACTAAATCTCTTCTTTCTTCTCTGACGTTCGAAAGAATCTTTATGTCCTTCACATAAATGCTCAGAGTATCCCTCAACACTAACCTGACTTACTTGCTTCTTTTGATCAGAAAAACATTCATGCCTAGCTTTTGTTACTTAATCGTGGGTAAAGCCCTGTCTTTCTGCTTCTTATGCTCTTTCAGGTTTCAAACTTATCAGAAACAATCGTATTGGATCAGGCGTTGGGGGTTGCTTAAAATTTCCGAACACATATAATCCATATAACACATAGTGCAACAAATAAGTGTAACAACATCACCCTTATATTACAGACTAGCTCTCCAAATAAGTAGCTCACGGCTTCGTCACAGTTTTTCCGGGATAACAAGTAGCATAGGGTAGTATAACTAATCACCTATGCAAAATGACCATCCGATCTGTTCTGTAGTTTTGGCGTGAAGAAGTAATATCCAAACTTTTAGTTTTATAATATGAGTGTGATGAGAAAGTTTGTAAATGGATGTTCGTTACCTTATCACGCGAAAAACATTGATTGCAGTAAGATGAAATTTGGTTTAAATATAGTCCTAGATCTGTAATTACATAAAGCCTTTTAATCCCGGGAAATTGCTTGCTAAAGCGCAGTAAGTAAGTCAGTAAATCATTTATTTGTCACATAGATATTAGTTTACTTAAAACCTAGTTAAAAATTACACTAAAAGAATGATATTTTAAAATTCTTAGATTATTCGAATTAACCGAATTATCCGGATTAACCGTATTTAAAAATGATTAAAGCTTAATTAACCGGTTAAGAAAATTATCCGGATTTTGCAATCCCTAACGGTAATGCTATGATCTGATATGGATATGAAATCAACTTACCTTATGAAGTCATTATTAAAGTCAACAAAGCTATGGTCCCAGGGCAGCCATGCAACAAAAACATGCAATTTAGATAAATTATTATAAATAGGTACCGTAAAATGGGGTTTTTTGGATATAGTGAGGTTATTTGGAATTTCTAACATAAAAGATTTGATCACGTGTATTTTTTTATCTATCTATGGTAGGAATATTTATTCGCCATCTGGCAAAACTACAACTATTGTCATCGTCAAATTAAAATTTCGGAGGTTAGTTTAGCATTTCACGTGGAACAGTAAATGCTTTTGTAAATATCGAATTTTCGCTATAAAATGTGCGTGTATAACTTTCATCTGAAACTCAAAATCCAGAAAGGTATGTACCACGCCAATTAAACTGTGTATACGTGTGTTTTCCGCTGATTTCAGTGGTGTTAGGTGCTGTTTTCTATCTCTAAAGAGCTTTAAACTGTTTCAATGTCTTATGATTGGGGCTTTTTGAAACTGATTTTGGGGTTATTTGGAACAATATTTCAAATAGCCCCTTCTACGGTTTACTGTTCTTTAGTATAGATTAAGGTAAGTTTCAAATAGCCCCAACAGTGCAATAAATTTTACTTACACAAGGGTAAGTCAGCGCTTGGTATAATATAATACTCGCTGAAAAAAGCGATGAGATGTTTTTTTGATTTCAAATATTTAAAAAATCCAGTAGGTCTATCCTATTATACTTTATTTTTCTAGTTTTTTTTTGGTTTTGTTTGCTTTATCTATTCGTAAAATACTAACTCTTGTAGAAAAACGTCATTTTAATTTATTTTTTAGAAAATTTATCATTTGTTGTAACATTTTATTTAATTGTATTCAACGCGGGTTTATACGAGATTAATTTATTAAAAAATTCAAAACCACAAAAAATAAACTTGCGCCGACCCGCGTCGAATCACCTTAAAGGTTTATTAATGAATAATTATAATACAGTACCTTCCTATTAAGATATTTCGAATTGAAAAATTGAAATAATAAAACATTAAATATATTTCCTATGGTTTTATTTACTTAGGTATTGGAAAATTCTACATAGTCAGCTTCCCTTTAAGAATTCCAAATATCCCTTTACGTATAGTACGTACAACTTTATTATAATGTAGGTCAATTCCAAATAACCCCAATTTGATCACAAATATAATTTCGATTATGAGACTAACTTCGTATAATTCCGTATTTACTTGACTAAAAGAAGTCAAATTGCATTAAACTCAAAACTAGGTTACCCTAGAACATTTCCAAATACCGCAGGGACGGTTTTATTTAGCACATGTTTGATAAATTAAGAAAAACCGGTTCAATAAACTTCGGATACCAAATAACCCCAAAGGGGCGATATTTGGAATAGCTTATTTAAAGAGAGCTTATATATATATATATATATCTTCAAAATTACTTAAGATATACATGTAGTAGTAATAGTGATCAGGGCATTATTAGAACTACTCAAAAAGTCCCCTGTTGAGTGTATTAATTCATTACTCTTTTATGGAACACATGGTTAAGCAAAAAACAGTTTCAAATAGCCCCGTTTTACGGTATTTATTTAGATTAATATTCGTATTATTGAACCATCAATTTAAAGTTATTTTCTTTTCGGATCGTTTAACCATGCCATGTTACAAGCAAGATACTTACATAGACTTGTTGATAGTTATCATTTCATAATCATTATCGGGGTTGAAGAAGATATTGTCCACATAGCTTTGACCAGCTGTTCCTGCAACGACTGTCGCGCGACCTTCTCGGTCTAAAGCGTAATTCCTGAAATCATAAACATCATAATTGATTAACACTAAAGTTAATAACGGGATACATAGCATGATTTGAGATCTGAGAAATGGTTAATATCCAGTTATTAACTTTAGTGTTGAAAATAACAATTTTTTTATCTTTTTTCAAAGTCGGTTAAAAATATTGTTCCTATTAATTTTTAAAGATATCGCATGTTCATAGATTTTATCGCATAATAAAGCTTTTCAGAAGGTTAGTAGTAGCAAGCATCAAGTACATAACTCACTTGTAAAACCCATTGTGCGAAGTAGTCTGATAGATAGGCATCCTAACTTTATCAAATCCGGAGACCTCAAGTATCCTCTGTCCAGTATTATCGTGCACGTAGTTATAGTTGAAAGCGGAGACGACTTGGCGAAGAACGATGACATCATGGAATCGCACGCGATTGCGAGTAAAGTAGTTGCGGTATATCGTCACTTCCTGGTAGGGTGTGGATTGCCGCCCCTCGACTTTGAGACATGGTAGGTCGTGATTGGCGAAGAAGAGGTTGTTGTGGATCCAGCCACGAAGCGAAGTCGCCGATCCTCTCGAATCGGAGCGAACTAGTAAGCCACCGACGTTATTTTGGACCAAGTTATTCTGGAAGAGAGTATTGTCAATAAAGTTTACACTGAACAATTTGTTTGATCTTGTTATGTCAAGTTTCGGGCCTTTACTTACCCTGAACACCAAAGTCTGAGTATTCTGCACATCAATCTTCACAGCTGATTCACAGGATGTAAAGTTTCCATACAATTTGAGACAATTATCTTTTATTTCGTTTCTTGTTATTGCCAGTAAGGGATTGACTTCTCCGACCGATTGATAGGAAATGGCTCCGTCTCGGTTCTTTATAAACACACTGCTTGATATGTTATGCTGGACGTCACGATCTGAAGAAAAGTAAAATAGTTATAGATATCTTGAACATACAAGCTAAATCATATCACGAGGTATGTAATGGTACTTACTCAATCCAATAGCAGATATCGGTAAGGTGACTATCTCAGCAATGAACCCATGATTGGAAGATGCGCCGTTGGCAAACAGTTTCAGACTCAAACTAGGCCCATATGATTTGAAAAGCTTCTTCTCTTCGGTCGAACCATGCTCCAAATATCCAATCATCGGAGCAGTGATGTTGTAAATATCGCCGTCGTACAAAGAGAGGGAATCACGTTTACCATAGTTCTTTGTATGGTTGAACAGGTTGAATTGTAGCAACCGGAATCCTAAAGGCTTTACTCGGTACATGCTTTTGAAAATCTTCACGCAGTTTACAGGATTATTATCGTACTTGTAGTAGACAAGTACTCTTTCTTCAATGATGATCATTTTACTGCTGTCACAGATGTCCACGAGTGAAAATAAGTGGTATGGAAGACTCAGGTCTTTCAAAGGATAAAAACTCGATTCATCCGATTCGCGGCCTTCTCCGTTGAGAGATATAGCGCTTATTCCTTCCCCCAGTGTATCGGTTATCGAGTTAAACATTACGTTGATGGTATCGGTGGGAGAGATCAAATTGATGCCGTGATGAGCACACTTGCTTATATTAACATTTCGGATAAGGGGATTTTTAATTATAGCCTGAACTGCAGGTGACTTCTCATTGTGAAGTATTCCAGCACCAATAATTTGCAGGTGCCTCAATCGGCTTTCAATTTTCTTCACCGTTTCGTGAGTATGGTGATCATGAATTCTATGTTCGTATAAGGAGTATTCGAATTCTGGATTTGCAAATCTGATTCCACCCCAATAATCTGATGTTTCTTCCAAATTTCGTGCGCCACAATGAATAAACACAAATTCTGAATCCCACTTGCACTCATGTCTATGGCCATAAAGCTGGCCATTCAATCTGATTGGACAGTCTTCATAATGATCTTCAGTACCAACACATTGCAATGGTTCTGGCCAAGACCAAATGCGCGAAAGAGAGTTGCTGTGGTATTCCACTCGACGATCGTAGGAAAAGAAAACGTTGATTGGATCAAAGCCTAGTTCTCTACAAACGACTTGGGCATTTCTTTCTGTAAATCTACTGTCGCACATAGGTACCCATTGAAGTGTTGTTTTGTTGTAATATTCTAGGAACCCTTCATTATTTCTCTCTATTATTGTATCACTGATTGAGCAGTTTCTTCCAGGACAAAGTCTTATTGAATCTTGCACAATCATATTCTCTAATTGTCGTCGATGTTTGTGATGACTCGCTGAATATTGTCCGGCTTCTCTTTTTTCTATCCTATTAATTTCAATGTTATTGGGTGGTGTCATTGGCTTCATTATTATTGGCATTTGACTGTGTCCTACTGCTTCAAGTGTTCCCATAACGAGAATACCTACGTTTGGAGCAAATTCCATTATGACACCGGGGTTTATTACTAAGCTCACTTCTGGCATGACAGTTATATCGGACTTGACTACATACGGTACATTTCTTGGATCTAAAGTAAGGTTTGATAGAAGTCTCCCTCCAAGTTCGTTTAAGTCCATCGTTGTTTCAGGACTGAAGGTAACAGATACGCTAGCATCGAAGTGGTCTTCCAGCAGGTACGGCAAATAAGTTGCAACGGCGTGGTTATTCCAATCATCAAAATCAAAAATATGATTCTTGATATCTTTCTCGACAGTACTTCCCCACCAGTTTTCAGTTACGTCTAGCAGGTTGTTGATTTTTGCTGTTTTGATGCCAGCCAGCAACGCGTATTGTTGTGCATTATTCCCAAAGAGATTCCTGCTGACTTTGACCTTTTGTATTCCCCTAAAGCCAATAACGTATGTGGGTTCCATACTTCGCACCAACATTCCTCGATTTAGGTGAGTGATATGTTTATTATTTCTTACTTGATTGTAAACAAAAACGGCATATACAAGGCCCATTACTTCACTTTGACTGTCCATTTGGAATTTAACCATGAAATTACCGCTATTTCTCTCAATCAAGTTTCCATCTATTTTCATTTTTTTCTCCATTCCTCGTATGGAAATCAATCCTTTCTTACAAAGATTGTCTGAGAAAACATTTTTAGTAATATTGAGCTCTGCAAAGTGTCCGTCTACTACGAATGCGAAATTTGTGTTACTACGCCAAGTATTGTTGAACATGTGTACGGAATGAGTAAAGTTTTCGTTATACTGCCAGACGTATGGTAAACTAACGTCAAAACCACCATTTTTGTTCCTTTCTATTGTGTTATCTTGCAAAATGTAGTGATACAAATTATTAGAACTTCGAAGATCTCTAGCAAAGTGGTATATTCCTCTGCCATTATCTGTTATCAAACTGTTATTTACCATTATAGTGATTTCCGTTATATTACTATCATGAATATCCCAGAAAGGGGTATTGACGTAAATTGCCTCTTCTTTATTGTATGTTATTTCACAGTTGAAAATCTTGATACTCTCATTTGCTTTTCGCAGAAAATGATCACCGAGTTCATTTAAATATCTGTTATAGTAGGATGCCTTGATTCCCTTCGTGTTATCTTTAATTTTTGAATTAACTACTTGCAAGGTTGGTACAGGTCCTTTCACAATTCTGTTTCTTAGATTTTGAACTGGAGCAATAATGGTGCTAACTACTAAAACAACGCCACCAAGAGCTGTTCTTCCACTTTCGTAAGTAAGCACGACGGTAAAACTGTTACTGGTCGTGGGAAACGTTGACAAATCACGGTCCAGGCACCATTTTGTACTTCCTTCGTTGATATTTTGCGAATCGTAGACGCAAATGTTTTCAGATGAGAAATTGTGGATAGGATTTAGAAGTTGAAGTCCTAGAACGTAGCCTGGATTGCATTTAATGTTATATGTTTTGTTTATCGGCTCTCCGTAGTGTTTTGTAAAAACTAAATGTCTTGTTTCGCCGTTTACTAAACTGATATCGGTTTCATATTCAGGAATCATTATTGGAAGATAACTTGACTCGTCCAAATTAAACCCTGGCTCTAAGTTAAACCATCCTGCTATTTCTCTTTGCTGAAGTCCCGTTATGTGAGGATTATGAGTAATTCCAGCTACGTTGTTATTTTCAATCACTGATCCGTACACTTTTAAACCCAACTGTTTGAAGCTAATACCACTTCCTCTATTGTTGCTGAACTCTGAATTACGGACAGTGTTCACTGCATCAGCTCCATATAAATCTGAGTAAAGTATTCCTAGACCATCATGGTAATTGTTGGCTATTTTAACACTTTCTAAACTGTGTCGCGCAAAATCAATCTGAAGAGCTGGCTTGAAAAGATTAGAAGAATAATCTAGCAATCCAGCTTTTTCGATGGTAACGTACTGTAAATCAGCTCTTTCAGAAACCACACTGAATCTCAAACCAGCCCAGCTAGTCTCGTAGCATCTGATACCCACATCATTCTCGTGAGTGCACGAATTCTCAAACTGATTTTTGGTTTCAGCTTTGCATTTAGTAAAGTCATTATCAAACTCTGTACATTCTACATTGGATAATATTATATCTTCAGTCGTCCCAGCGTTAGGAATTTCACTTGGTTCTAAGAACCAATCATCTGGGTTAAGAGCTAAACCTAATTGATTGCAGACTAATGCGGCATTGATTATGTTCCACTTATAATTGCACACAGTTCCCCATTTCTCATCAATTCTTACTTGCAATCTTCCTTCGTGTTGAGTTCTACCACCCAAAAGTCTAATAGGGACTAGAGGTTCGGAATAACCAGGGGTCGTAATTTCAACGTCTGGATCTGTTTCATAAAAACTTTCATTCGACATAACTACTTCCTCTTTGAGGGTGAATGTTATATCATTGGGTCGTTTACCTCTTGCATCTAGTTTTCCAGCAACCATTATTCCAATCGCTGGCGGGAATTTTAAAGTCACTCCAGATTGTATAACAAGTTTTCCTCCGGGCCGAATGTTTATATCTTTGTTTACGTCATATTCACCTTGTCTCAGTATTTCTATGCCTTCTACCTCACCACCGACTATGAATGTGCCTGCCATATTAAATTGGGGAACGTATAAGGAATTGTAGTTAATTTGTGTAGCACCAGGGTTGCTGCTGTGAAGCAAGTAGGGCATATAGACAATCCTAGCTAAATTATATCGATCTTTTCGATGGAATAACCTGTTATATACTTTTTCTTCTTCACCGAATCCCAACCAGTTGTAAGTGCAGTTTATTGTCTTGCTCTGATCTTCTACGTGTGAACCAATTTCGTATTGAGCTTCTGGATTGTTTATGATATTTCGGTAAACGTCAATATTGCTTGACGCTAGCACGATAGTCGCTGCTACCCTGCTTCTTGGAGTTAGCCGAGAAGAGATTCCTTCTAAAGGTTCAAATGGCTCCCTTATTTTATTGTCTCGCAGGTAGTTCCTTGTAAATAGTATATATTGCATGTGACTGTAAGGTGATAAACCAAGATTAACCACAAAAGGTCCGCGATTTCCAAAAAAATAGTTGTGCTGTATTTTAAATCTAGCCGGTAGAATTTCAAATTCCTCTATGTATTTTCCGTCAACTCGGTTCAGAACGGCAATTGCTCCGTAATGTCCTTGTTCAAAGTAATTGTATTCAATTCTCCCAAAAACATTCAAGGCAGGTTGTATTTTCAAAGGTACTTTTAGGTTTTGGTAAAACCTGTTATGGCCTACTTGTAAATTGAGCAATCTTCTTGGATTGTTTAACTTCCAACAAGTGAAAATTTCTATAGTGCTTTCTACGCTTGTATTAAACCAATTTCCTGTTACATTGACCCAGCTATCGCCACAAAAATTGCCATGCAGGATACCCACATCAAGGTTTTTAAATATTTCAGAATACTCAACCGTCGTTGTTTGATTAACTGGTACGTATTCTGTCTCTCGGGTGTTGTTTATCCATACTGCAATACCGTAACCTTGATTTGAGCTCAGTATACTTCTTGAAATGTTTCTATTTCCTCCAGTAACGGTTACGTTTATGCCATCTCCTTGATTGAATGATATTCTGCTTTCAGTAACATTGACGTCTCCTGCGCCACTTACAACTTGTAGTCCGGCAACGTGATTATTGTTAGAAATAGATGTTCGGTGAATGTGGATTTGAGATCTCAGATTTTCTATAACCACACCCCGTCCATTATTGTCTGAAATAATGGTATCAGTTACGTTCAAATCGTAGGTTTTACTCGCGCCCGAGGTCAGCCTTAGAAATCCAGTTATATCTGTTCTGGTGTTTGCGCGGAATCTCACGTACATTCGGTTTCTTGTCGATGTGACGCTCTGCGGACGTGAATGATTCCTTATTTGCAGTGCAATTAGAAGTCTGTCATCAACAGTAAGACCGTCATATACAAATATTTCTCCGGTGTTATTTTGATTTGTTAACAATTTGACAAAACTTAAAGTTAGAACATGTTCCGATCTGGTATAAAATTTTTGATGGCAGTCTCTCTCCATGTTTGAATATCTCGATTGTTCTATTGACATTTGTATAGGAAATGTTTGCGTTGGAGTCGACGCTAGGGTGCACAGGTCAAATACTTCACTTCTATCGAATCTTTCATCCAAATTCATTTCGTGCACCACGTATTTGACCCCATCCCCGCCATTATCGTGTATGGAACAGCTTTCGATCTTGGTCATACCGTACGTGGAATTCACATAAACACCGTAACCTCTATTGTTTTGGATCGTGCAGTTATTGATAACTATGGGAGCGTTGGGTGATGTCACGTTTATCGCGTTGAACGCAGAGTTTGAAACCTCAATGTCTTCCATAACTGGCGGAACTCCTATTATATCTAAGGCACTGGTCGCGTTATTATCTCTGCCTAATCCGGCGTTTTTCACAGCCACGTGGGCAAATCTTGATAGTGAAGTCGGGACATAAAGAGTGTTGCTTGATGTTAGGATTCTCTCATAGACGGCGTTTTCGAAACGTATTCCCCTCCAATGACGTCCCGTGCTGCCCAATTCGTTGACATCATGATGAGGCAGGCATTGAATTCCAAGATCTGGATGATAGTCGCAGACGCCTGACCCGAGTTGTCTGGAGTTCCAGTCGCATTGAAATAGATCATGCTCTGTACCTTTACAACTGGGCTCTTCAAAGAGCAGTCGTGGTTTTCTGCCTGGTTGTCGATCCATCCAGTTGTAGAAGGATCCGCCCATGAAGCCCAGTTGTCTGCATGCTGTCTCCATATCGTTGATCGTCCAACTGAAAAACACAAAATATAGGCTTAATCGAATTATGCAACTTAAACTTTCACTTTCAGGTTTAGTCACGGAGTTGCAGAGCTTCCGTTCGAAAAAAGCATAAAAAAATATGAATCATCGCGCTATCGAACTTCATCGACCAGAAAATACAACTTGATTGTATGAGATTGTTTAACAAAAACGGTTTAATAGTGTTGTGCTTACTTTCTTGAGTTGGTGCAGACTGATCGCCATTGCCCACGATGTAACAGTTGAACTCTGCCAACAAGGATCGAAGGACCATCAACCAGACGTATATCTGGAATCGATTTTGAAGATGAAGGTTCTTCTGTACTGGTGAATGTTATTTTGCTATCCTGAGTTCCCTGAAAAAGGCAGAAATAAATCAAGTTAGAAATGTGAACTTATTGTTCAAAAAGAATATAGCAAGAATAAACCCCAAAAAGTTACCACAAAGTTAGTACTGTACTGTTAGTTTCCATTAAATTCTAATGTTTATAAAGTATTCAAAAACAATCAGTACATGAATACCTAGACCTACATAATAAATAATAACCTAAGCTCTCAGCGATAAGGCCGCCTTTTGTACTGTTTATTTAGGTATACGTTTTTTTTTATGTTAATTTAAGTACAATAAAGTTTTCATTCATTAATTTGAAGTACCTACCTTCAGGAGATGTTGATGACATCAAGACCAAGATAATGCTCGTCAAATTAGTGGAAGAAGTAAGCCTTCTATATCATAGTGCAGATTTTGTTCTGTGTTCTATGATTTTCTATGGAGAGATTGTCGAAAATGAATGCTGGTGAATGGTTCAGTGGTTAAAATCGTTAGATGCGTTTGCGCATGCTCTAGTAATAGGCATATCGCTTTAGACCTCTACATACCAGCGCCCTTGCACTTGGATGACTTCCTGCCTTTTCACGCACCCCATTCACGCAGTCACGATCTAATGGGCATCTGTTGCAGCGTTGCGTTGCTGAATCGTGTGGAATGCGGTGGAGTGACATAATTGGGTACGTTCGATATGCTCAATGAAGGGTATACAACAGGTATAAACGTATTAATTTGATTGAGGAACATTTAATATAGAACAGCAGGGCTGTGGTTGCTCTCCAAGCTCCTGGAGCCTGCAGCAGACTTTCCCGAGATAATGATGTGTTACGTTACATGCCTAAACGTAAACACATACCTTCTTAATTTTATACTTACACAGTTTTTTTGAGCTTTCTGTACCTAAGTATTTAATAACTAGCTGTGCCACTTGCTTATCCCACGTAGAATTTTATTTTATTCGCGGTACCCTAGCGGTTCATTTGCTGTCGAAAACGAGACATATTCAACAAAATTTAATCAGAAATCATTAAAATCGGTCAGCCGTTCTTGAATGTCAAGATTTACCCCATAAAGTAGAGTGGGCTCCGCGCTCCGTAGCCGTGTGGTATAAATCGACCACCTAGGATTTATGTGATTGTATTCATAGTATGCGATAAAAAGCTGCCCAAAATGCCCAGCATGACGAGACCCATTGAAATTCCTTGCACGTGTTTACCTTGGTAAATAAGGCAGGTCGCCAGACGTCCGTTAAACCGCCACGCGTGGTTGGTTTTCGTCGAAAAAACTAACAAAAGCGTCTGAATAAAATACTCTGTTATGAACTTTGGCCGAAAGGCGTGTAGGCGGCCCAGCAAGGACCGATTGAGCAGGCTAAAAGAAAAGGCATAACCTACCTAACAGGTACCGGTGCCGGTCAACGGGCATATTAATGATTATGAACTTTGATGATGATGATGATTAATGACCCATGCTGATCAGCTCAACAGGTCATTCAGATGTACCTACCTATTTGTCGGTGTATCACAAGATATCAGTTCCTCATTGAAAAAATGATACATTCACGAATGCGCTTCTATAATAAGCTTCCATCTGAAGCAACTGAACCCCTATTCGTAAATGTAAACAGTACATTAAACAAAATCTTATCAGGAAGGCCTTTTACTCCATAGATGATTACATCAATGATGTTAATGCTTGGCCAGATGTCGCTCCGTTCCGCACTGTCAGTAGTATGTAAGAAATTCAATGTTCTGTTTAGCTTTAAAGAAATATTGACATGTATCTAAATTGCATTAAATTTATATTTAGATAGGCAAAATAAACATGTATTAGACACATAAGTGATATTATAATGTGCTAGTGGTTTCTTTTTCACTTCTTCCAGTAGTGGACAAAAAATTGAAGTGAAGAGAATATCAATAACACCTTATTTCTTATTTGATAATAATAACTATGTTTATAGTATACAATTTGACTTGTCTAAGTGCTTATTTTGTAAGCCTAAAGAAATAAAGTTATTGATTCTGATTCTAATACATTCGGATTGACCAGCTGATTTTAGCCCAATCGAATTAGCTCAAAAAAGGGGCTGACACGGTTTTTATTTGTATAATTAAATTTTCCTTCGAAATTCGTTGGGTATATCAAAAATTCTGACCCCTCTTTTCGGGTATAAATCAGAAAATATCGATCATAGAAAAAAAATTATCAGTATCAAAATTATAGGCTTAATTCCAAACAAATTTTTTTTATAAAAAAAATCCTGTAACATTCAAAATAAACGAGTTATTTAATGAACAAAAATTGACCTCATGGCCCAGGACGCAGATCGTCGGCGGCGTCGCGCCCCTGCGGTTTTCACTGCCGAGGCTGGGCATTGAATGCGTTAAATTCAAGATGGCGGATGACGCAACGTGGTACCCCGACAACCAAAATTATGACAATACTCCCCAACAAATTCCGAAATAAAATTTCTATTAAAAAAAATCCGTTACAAAACCTAATTCGACTGGGCTACTTGGTTGCCAAAGATATTGCGTGTGGGTGTGTGTGTCGGGGGTGTGTGGGGGTGGATGATTTACGGACTGTAGGTTGAATATTTGGTAAAGTTCAGTCAGTTATTAACTGAGCTGATATTTATACATCATTTCTTTACACATTTTTAACAGACTTCAAAAGAAGGAGGTTATCAATTCGTCTGTGTTTTTTTTTGTATTTATGTTATGCGATATCTCCGCCAATTATGGACCGATTTTGAAAATTCTTTCACTATTGTACTTATAGAAAACGATCCCGAATGGGTCCCATAATTTTTTTATCCCCAGGGGATTCGAATTTATCCCGCAAAACTTAATAAGTGTAAAAGTGAGGGAATTTGAAGTCGGTTTATCGTTTTTTAAAAGACGCCATATTATGGTAGACTGAGTCCCACTTCTCATCGTTTTCTAAACTTTGCTTAGTAAGTATAAGCTGGAATGTCTAATAAGCCCAGCATACCTACTACCTACCTCCTATACTTGCCTATACTTAAGTATGAATATTTTTTCATATTAGGTACTTCGGGAAATTTCAGATCGCAACCAAGATTCAAATAGATTCAGCAAAATGTCGTTACCAAGTCTGATCACGACAAATTCCTTGCTTTATGATACGCCTCACATCGCTTCCTGTGTTCAAGGAATTCGTGTTGGTGCGTGAATGAAAACAACTGCCTGGTCTGGCCGCAATCGGTTTTTGAATAAAACCAAAATCGGTTGTAATAAGTTATTTTAATTTTAGTATTGACTCATTCATGTTTACAGAATTGATTTACCGTAGCCGAAACGTAACAACACTGATTGAAACTGTATGGGTAGCGATAACGACGTCGTCAATGCGAGTAATATATTTTTTACTAGCGACCCGCCCGGCTTCGCACGGCTGCAAATTATACAAAAATAATACAAATTATACAAAAATAATATTTCAAATTATACATTATATTATATAAAGCTTCCTCTTGAATCACTCTTTCTATTAAAAAAACTGCATCAAAATCCGTTGCGTAGTTTAAAAGATCTAAGCATATATAGGGACAAACAGCGGGAAGCGACTTTGTTTTATACCATGTAGTGATGATAACTATGGCTGCAAATAATGGAATATTAGGAAAAAAGTGCGACAGAAAAAAATAATTGAATCACTTTTTTATTGTTTTATTGCGTACGAATATCGACCCCTCCAACTCAACCCGTGGATGTCGTAAGAGCCAACTAAGGGAACCTACCAGAAGAAGGGCAGCAGCTTCCTTCTGAGTATTTTTAAACACCAACACTGCGATCACCAATCCGCCTGCCAAGCGTGGTGATTATGGCAAATCCCCCCCTACATGGGAGACCATCCACTCGATGGACCGACGACATCGTAGCAGTCGCAGGGAGTCGATGGATGGAGGCGGCTCAGGACCGCTATTTGTAGCGTCGTACGGGGGAGGCCTATCTCCAGCAGTGGAGGTGTATGGCCTTATTTCTTATTTGATAACAATAACTATGTTTATAGTATACAATTTGACTTGTCTAAGTGCTTATTTTGTAAGCCTAAAGAAATAAAGTTATTGATTCTGATTTTGATGATGATGAGCACACAAATCCTAGTACTATCCAACGATCCTATCCATCCATCTACGGTTGCCAGGTAGAGCTCTTGAGCGATAAGTGCACTTGTAACTTAGTTTTAAAGTTGTTTTCTGTTTTTTTCTACCATGAACTTATTTTTTAAAAAAAAACCTATCTATCCACAAACGGGCTGATTCTATGATCCGGCGGCGACATAAAGACATACCTACTCCGCACGCTACCTACATTATGTATGTATTTGCTAGACATTTAATTGAATTGTTTGTTTGTTTATTGTTTGTTAGTAATATTTACATCGCCTTTATACTAAGTAGATATTGTGTTTGAATTCGTGTTTTAATGTGTACGAAGAGAGGAATGTATAGGCAGTTAGGTACTGAATATGGAAAACTGATGTTGTGGGTATTAAATAACCTTCCTAAGTTAAGAACACCTGTGTGTGAACTGTGAAGCCTAGATAGCGGCCTTGTCGCCCATTTGCATTGTAGTTAAAATTCATTGTTCTCTTGGTAATTATTTCGTTAAAATGTGAATGGTGTACTCATGCAATACTGCCTTGCCTATGCATCCGTTGGGAGTAGAATTTCGCAAACTTAGAAGCGGTTGAGCGTCAACAATTAGACACCACTGACTGGTGCCTGTTACAACTTCCGGGAAGTACCTAACAGTAACGGTGTATAGCGACAGTGATTTTTTTGTGCTTCTGATCTCTATGCTGGATATATTATTATGTATGCCAATAAAACGTATGGAACATATGCAAGATAATTATGTATTTATTTCATAGCTACTGCCCGTGCCTTCGCCTGCGTTTTATCGGGATAACAAATAGCCTATATGTTATTTCAGGTCACAAACCCATACCAAATTTCAACCTGTTTCCGTGAAAGAGGAACAAACATCCATACATCCATTCTCAAAAACATTGACATTTATAATAAGTAGGATAGGTTCTAACTTAAGTTCTAACAAAGTTCTATCTACTTAATACTTTTGGGAGAAGGTGTATGTTTGTACAGATTCCATTTTATAACAAACGAGGTACAACAGAGCGAGAACAAAGGTACTGGTTCATATAAAGTGATATGATGACGTCATCACATCACTTTATATAAATACCTTCAACTGCAAAGGTAACGTTACCGTTACCTTTGCAGTTGAAGGTACATATTAAAGTTTCGAGGAAAATATATAACGATTCTATTGTCATAGTACAGGTGTTTTATTTTATTTTAGTGGGTTATATTACGGGATAAGAAAAGTACTTTTTCAAAAATCTGTGAATGCAGTTTCATGTTACCAATATCCGGTCAATATTTCTGGTACAAGCCCTCCATGTCCCATGGCCGTGGGACATCTGTAAAGTTAGGTATTCTGTGCTATTGTACCTACGTACCTAGTAAGTGAATAGAAATAGTGACTACCTACTTAGTTGATTGCGTTGCAGCAATATTTTATTTTATTGTCAGCCAAGTCTGTAAGGAATAGGATCTAAGGACCGTGGATCACGATCACGATCTCGACAGCACAGCGGTCGTGCCGTGCATTCTAAGGTTGTTCACCCAACTGTGACGCCTGATGACGTCAGGAATACCTCTTCAGTCTCTATGAAAAAGGTGCAAAGGTATACAAAAGCTAAATTAAGTGTTATGCGAGACCGACTACGGAGTGGATCGTAAGTGAAAACAAATATTTACTTAGGTACGAAAAATAAATGCATATTATATGTATGTGTAGAGGTATTATGTATGATGTGATGTGTGTGATAAATAGAATTGTATGTACCTACCTACTAACTCAGGATTTCGTACACCACTTAGAAGGATGGTAGAGTCGTATAATTAACATTTCCTATACATTTATAATATCTATGTCTAGGAAATGTTAATAATCATCATTATTTATTATATATCATTTATTAAAAATAATCATTTATATGTTCAAATTGGGCGTCGCCGAAGCAGCCAGAATTCTTTCACAATCGCAAAAAATTATAATTACACATTACAAAGATCTTTTATAAAAAGGTGTAGAGCTTGCATTAGGGCAGGAGCCCAATTTTAACATTTATTATGATTTTTTTTATAATAAATACCTACTTTTTTGGTAATTAATTATTCGTTAAATTTTTTTCTTTTGCAATTTTGTAATGAAACGCCTACTTTTACACATAAGTAATTAGCCATAGCTCAGTAATTTTACCATTAAAGTATACATAATAAGCTACTGTTTTAGAATCCTTATGATGTAGGTAATTTTTTATGTTGCTGGCTTCACAACTCCAATACATTTTTTTTACACCACAGGTGCTCAAACTTGTCGTATACCGCGGACTGTTGGGAATAGCTAAATTAATATTTTGGGATGTGGGGCCCCACCCGCTCTCCCGCACACGCACGTGCAGTACTATCCACCATTTCTGGGAAACCCTATATAACTGTAACAGTTTGTAAGTTGTCCTGCCTGCCCCGAATTAAGTACCCCTGTGATTGTATCGCCAAGGTACCTAGGTATATCACTGCTGGACGCCGGTTTTCGCCGGAACAACATTTGTCACGCTCTTCATGTTTTCACCGCAATCAGACCGGAACAATGGTTTACTCGGTTTAGCTATCAAGACCTGCTGAAAATAGGAAATACTTTTGAGGTACTTTTAGCTACCCAGGTCACCCTAACTAAGGTAGTAGGTGTAACGACATATTGTCGATGATACCGTCTACTATTTATGCGATAATCATTATCAAATAGAAGTTCGAAGATAATGGTAGATATGAATGTATGGAGTAATTAAAAATAAAATTGATAAATTATTTTATTATCTTCAAGTTTTGATATAAGAATTAGTTACACTAGAAAAGAAGGACAAATACATACTCCATGAATTTACCTACCCTATCGCTTTGCATGGTTAAGTTATTGTGGTTTATCTAAATGGTTACCTACCACCAGCTGACAATATTAATAAGTGATTCTGAATTAAAAATAAAATATTATGAATTAAGTTTATTAGGCTTCTTACACAAAGCAGTCTTTGTTTGCAAATTATATTTGAATAAAAATTTCATCCTTGCACATAGTTATAATCAGCCTCGTAGGAATTTTATTATTCTGGTCATCGTAGGATGGTTGCCAATGGCTTAATCAAGTTGCATTATAGTGAGGTTGTTTGAGGAGGTTAATTTTTCTTATCTACTAGAAGCACTAGTCAGATTAAGCCGCAAGCATAGCCGCAAGGGACCTAACTTTTGTCAACTGTTAAATTTTGATCTTCCAATAGGTAGGAATTTGGAGTTCGAAAACCCTACTACCTAATATTATAAATGTCAAAGTTGTATGGATGGATATTCGTTACTCTTTCACGCAAAAACTACTGAACCGATTAGGCTGAAATTTGGTATGGGTATACTTTGGGACCTGGAATAACATATAAGCTATTTTTTATCCCGATAAAACGCGGGCAGCAGCTAGTGTCTTAATAAATCCTACTAATATTATAAATGTGAAAGTATTGTATGTAAGGATGGATGTATGGATATTTTGTTACTCTTTCACGCAAAAACTACTGAACCGATTAGGCTGAAATTTGGTATGGGTGGTATTGTTTGGCACCTGGAATAAAAGATAGGCTATTTTTTATCCCGATAAAATGCAGGCGAAGGCGCGGGTAGCAGCTAGTGTCTTAATAGATAATGCTGGACAATCTACACAAGATTACCATAATTTCAGGAGCTACGTACTAAAACTACGGAATATAAGGTTGATAGAATAAATAATGATGATTGTCTCCATTGCGGAAAGAAAACAATAGCTGGAGGAAGACAAAACCCACTTCAAGTTTTAAAATTTCTACGTAATCTACTAGCGCCAACGAAAGTAAAAGGAACAAGAACATTCTTGTAATATAATGTATGTCTTTGATATACCCACCTATTCATCAACATTACGATAGTGATATAAAACATCTGAAAGCTGCACTGAGATCATATAATGTGCATCTGCACATTATGATCAAACGAGTTACACGTTGCTTGCTCGCTTGCGCAACAATTAAATACCCTGCCTACTGCATTTAGTGATTACTTCAATGCTGCTGCTCATCTTTCGAAATGTTCATTCTGAAAGTACGAATTATTTTTAGTTTTCGGCTGAAGACGTCCAAAGCAGCGAACGGAAAAAACACCGTTCACTGGCCCAAAGTGGTAACCAATAGTTCTTTCACAATCCGGATTTGGATTCGTGCAAAATTGATTAAGATCGTGTCATTTCCAATTCAGTGCTATTCGATCGTAACGTTATTGTCTTCAACTGCAGAACGAGGACAAATAACAAAAGCACAACAGTCCATTTCGTTTGTTCTTATATTCCACATTTTTAAATGAATCGCTTTGTAAACAAAGACTGTTTTAAAAGATTTGAGTCAACAAAGCTTGTGGTTCATTTAATTTCATGGTGCTTTTTAACCGTTATTCGTACTGCAGTCTGAGCTCGAAAGTAGCAATTGTCTCAAGCAGGTGCTCCACGGTTGGAAGCCCTGACGCGAACGCAACAGGGCCCATGACGAGATCTCACCGATATCAGAGACATTGAACTTCGGAGAAGCATTTTAGAATTTCGATGTTGTGTTGCGTTATGGTTTTTGAAAATGGAAGCGAAGACGCCTCCAAAGAGAATACAATACTACGACGCCTCCACGGGCAACTTTCTCTTTGGTCCTGTTTGTGTTCCAATTTTGAAGTTGCGGTTTTGTTTTTAATTTAGTTTTGCAATTGCAATTTCAGTTTGCAGCCTTCCTCCAGTGAAAGAGTTCATACCAACATAACTATAAAGGCAAAGTTTTTGCCGTTGTGAAGATGTTTGGCCGAAGACAACGCCAAATGCCCTAAACGGATCAGGCTGATATTGCACACATGAAGATCTGAATCTAGAATACCATTATAGTCAAATTTTTTGAAACTATCATGGTTATTTACAACACTTACTATATGTTACTAAAGTTAATTATAACGGGATATTTACTATGAACACTAAAGTTAATAACGGGGTATTTACCATGATTTGAGTTCTCCAATATTTTGCACAGCTGTTCCATGATCATGGCGCATGTAAACTGTGCCAAAATATTGGAGAACTCAAATCATGGTAAATACCCTGTTATTAACTTTAGTGTTCATAGTAAATATCCCGTTATAATTAACTTTAGTAACATATAGTAAGGCTACTTTTTATTCCATAAAACGCGTGCCTATTGAGCGTGTACCTATTTTATAAGCAGTCCTTCCCCTAAACATAATTCCTCATGTTTCAACCAGGGACGAGGTAAAATCCTCGTCCCTGGTTTCAGTTTTACAGTTTTGTTTTGTTTTGTTCGCTTTACCTTGGCAATCAATCAGCCCCATCCATACAGCTGCTCAATCAAGCTGGGAAACACGTAATTCGCGTAAACTTTAACGACGTTGGACGACAACGAGTGGGTGAACCGGTTTCCTTTTCAAAGTGGAATGGACTAGGATCACTGATTTGCAAGGTTCTCCACACATGGTTCGATAGGTGGACGGCGCGATGACTCATAAATTGACATCACTACATATTGTAAAACAAAGTCCTCAGCCGCGTCTGTCTGTCTGTCTGTTCGCGATAAACTCAAAAACTACTGAACGGATTTTTATGCAGTTTTCACCAATAGTACAGGTACAATGATTCATGAGGAAGGTTTAGATATATAATTTGTCAAAGGTTTTGTGTAAATTGGTTGAAATATGATAATAACGATGGTAAAATTGTTGAAAGTTTCGGAAAACGTCAGGGAGCTTTCACCGAAAACGCTGCCCTTTGAGATATAACAAAACAATGAATGGTGGGATATTCTTAGTCCACGCGGGCGTAGCCGCGGGCGGGTTAGCTAGTATAATCCTCAACCGTTTTCCCATTTATTTGGGGTCGGCCTTCCTTGTCCTCTTTCTCCATTGCGCACGGTTTTGTGCGGTTTCTTTGTCGAGCTGAGTTTCTTTTAGGTCTTTTTCGACCGTCGTCAACCAAGTGGAGGGTGGTCTTCCGCGTCCTCGTCTTGTTGTTGGCAAATTTAGGGCAAGCTTAATCATGTGATCCTCCGGGCGTCTCTGTATGTGCCCGTACCACCGAAGACGTCTTTGACTTTGTCGGCTATCGGTGCGACCTTGGAGCTTCCTCTTATATAGTTATTTCGGATTTTGTACAGAAGTGTGACACCCCCTGACCAGCGTAACATGCGCATCTCTGTAGTGTGCAGTTTATTTAGGTGTTGTTTATTGGTTGCCCAACATTCGGACCCATAGAGAAGAGCTGGTTTAACTGCAGTTTTATACATCTTGTTCAACCGTTAGCTAGTAATTTGATTGGGAAGATAGAAAATCGCAGTCTATGATTAAATCTTCAGCAAACACCTACGAAAAGTAATAAATTATGAAAAATACAATATACTCATTGCATTTATATAGCATGTATAGTGGTCTTAAGTCTTAAAAGTTAAATATTTTTTACTTTTTCGTGAATAAAAAACTACTTTTTTGACGTAGCCTAGGTAGTTTGTAGTATTGTATACCTACGTATACAATACTACAAACTACCAGGTACTTTCAAATCGACGGCGGGCGGCGATTTCCCTTGGTATACACAATAACCAAGCGTTCAATAGTTGGTGTGGGTGACTGACACTTGCATCAAGGCTACTGTAGAATGTTGGGGTAATGATACCAGTTGAAATGCAACACAACACTGTACCTAGGTAATAAGTAAGTATACCTATAACTACAGTACCTAGACGTATCTAATGTAGAGTCGAGTTGCTTTGCAGTGCAAGACTTACCGGCATACGCCCTGTTGTTTACTGTAGGCATTAGTTTTGTAAACAGAACCACAACTTTTGAAGTATTATTGTAAGTAAATCGGATTCAGTTAAGATTGCCGGACCACAACATTATATAAAAAATATAATAAAAACCTACTTATGAATGACACAGTTTTGGAAGTTAATAGTTCAACTTCAACTTCTTTTTTTTTATGGCGCCGCTTGCTTTTCGCTACGACTCTGCCAGTGTCTGTGTCAGAGTGTCATAAACTTCGAAAATAGAATATGATCGGTACTAACGAAATAAAAACTGTTAATTTTGCATCAAAATGATTTTGTTAAAAGAAAAAAGTTAATAGTTGCGTGTTTGCTTATCAAAGTGTTGACATTAGCATCGATCTTTTGCTTCAGGAGTTTCTGAAAGGCCAATGTGACGTCACACTTTCCGTAAGACATAACAGAAGCACAGTTTTTCGACCATGACTCGCAAAAAAACACCCGGAGCATCGATCATTGGCAGAAACTAGCATTCGTCACGTTTCGACACACATTTTAAGTTTCGCTGAAGTTTTTTAAAAACGGTTTCTGTAAATTGTTGAAGCAGTTATCTGAATTGGATGAAATCATCGATGAAGGTAGATGACATGATATGGGAAATTATTGAGCAATGTATTATAATAAACCGAAGTCTCAAAAGCATTTGCTAGGGCTCAAAATACTTCTTATCTTGGGAGAGGACCAAAGCATTTCTAGTATGGGTACAGTTCCCAAAAGGCCACATGACGGATCGACTTGAAATTGCTACTTGAAAAGATCAAATTTGCGCCAATTTGGAGGTCAAAAAATGTACGTTTGCCAAATTTCAAGTCCATCCGGCATTATGGGCTTTTCGGAACTTTATCCTCTCGTATTCTACCAATATGAGAGGAGACGAGAAGTACATAATCCCGTATTAAATTCATATCGTCATAATTTTGATGCTGTACGTCTCCCAAACTCGAATGCTGTAAAAATTTTAAGATTAGATTTTTTTTTGTAAAAATAAAAAATAAAAGGGTCATAGACCCATTGCAAATAGTTGTATCACAATACAGCGGATGCACAGAAGCTGATAAGCAGAACAATCTCATAACGGAAGTAGCGAGTACCTAATAATGGTTATCAGGTGAAACATTAAACTAAATATGACACTGAGTCATCATGATGATAACGGGGCTGCTGTCTGTGATTGTTCAGAGCTAAATCATAGTTATTAAGAGTGAAACCTTCATCAAATTAGAATATTACTATGTATACACGATTATACATGTCATCAGCATTGCCTGTACATGTTCTTTGAGGTTGAGGATTAGGTTTTCATTTTCCTACACGTAATTTTGTTTTGATTTGTCGTGTGTTTTCCCACAATATGGTATGTTACGTACCTAATAACGTACCCTGGGGCCTACTCGGAAAAGGAAAATCGAAGTTTCTTTTTCGTTTTCGTGCAAAACCAACTCTTATGTCGCTTGCATAAGATTAGCGTTTGCACGAAAAATTATCAGAAACTTCGATTTCGTTTTTACGAGTACGGGCCCAGACTACAAGCATCAGATCTTATGTTTACCTGCTATGATTATGTTGAATCATACAATGATTTAACGTCCTTGCGTTAAATAATTGTATGATTCAACATAATACCTTGGAGAATGGCGCTTGAACCTAACTGTAACTAGAATCTAGTGCATACACTAGTACCGTAGTATTAGAGTAAAACAATTGTCTTGATTGCGTTGGGCGTATCTGGACTCGAAACGCTTTCTTCTTCCAAGGTAGGTAAAGGTAAGTAAAGTACCTAATTGTCAGAAAAGAAACTGCGACATTTATTTTCTAGAGATACGGTACCTAAACACCAACTGAATTTGTCGCTAGAAAGATAAAGTTGAAAGAAAATGACTGATGCTTTCCCGATTGTAGCTTTAGTGTAATTTGTCACCAGGCAGTCTTCTGCGCCCGTACTCGATAAAGTAGTAATGATAAGATGCTATAATGATAAAATTGTAGCTGAAGAACAGATTTGCTAATTAAGATTCTGATCCTGTTGAAGATACAAAGACCTCTTTAGCATTCTCGCTCAAACCCATTACGAAGCAATTATAAACGAGTCCCAGTTAATATTATTCTATACTAACCGAGTCATGCAAGTCGAGAATGCAGTTGCACATAAGTAGGTGATTCAGGCGCCAGTCTCCAAGGTTACCACCTGAGGTTACGAACCAGTAAACCGCAAAGACGAGGTAACTGTTCTTATTAGGACTACTGGACTAGCAGAAACTTTGACGATAACATGGCCCAGGTCATTAACCATAATAAAAGCAGGTGTAACGCTAACGCCATGAGTGTGATAAGGATAGAAGATGAAGCGAACCGTCATTGTTGAAGGTATCTTTACAATGCTTATCTGTTTGTAGATCTTGACACAATTTCGGTTTAAAAAACGAATGATGCTATAAGTACTTCTTTCTAGTGCTAGTCGCGGTCTGAATCATCTTTCATGTAAGAAAAAAGGCCAATGGTGATGTTGAATGGAAATCTTGCTGAAGCACTTGGCTAAAATTATATCAAAAAACCGTTATATCTTATTGAATTGCGTGTTACAAATCTTGTATATTTACCTACTGGTAGTTCTGACAGTGAAAGTTTAGCTTCTTTAAATTTTTTACAAATACCGATATCAGAATGAATGGAACGTAAAAAATCCTTCGTTTTTTCCGAAAAACGAAAGGGATAACATCCGCATCACATTCCACAAAAAAGATTATTGTGTGAATGATGTGATGAATGTTTTTGTGAAAGGAATAGCTCATAGAACATAATTTTTATACAATACAAGAGTTTCTGTCAAGTAAGTAAATAATCAATTCATTTTTGTTTTGATATTGTTTACACACAACAGAATAATTAATATATAAACTTATTTGACATACCTAATAATTTTTGAAAGATGTTGGCTTTTATAGATAATTATTAATAAATTAGACACTATGTATAAGTTTAATATTCACATGCCAGGTATGTGGCGAGTCATGAGGATCTACTTGTATTTATCACCATATATATTATTGTACCATGATTGTACTTAAAGATGCGCGACTGGGTATTATCTGACTATTCGAATGATTGACAACTACTAATTTCCTTATTCGACTTGAAAATTAGTAATATACTAATCTTCAAAGTCGAATGACAACAACTAATTAGTAATTACTAATGCCTCTACGAATGGGTCATTCATGGCTCCGAGTCGACTTTGTTAGTCGAACGATCATAATTCAACCAATCCACGTCGAATAACGAATGACATGAAGACCGACTCGGGCAGTCGACGAATAGAACGACGCGCGATTACTAACCAAATTAGTTACTAATTTGCTCTAGTCAGTCGAATCGTTCGAATGATTTGTCAAGTCGAATAATTCGAATGAAATCATTCACAGTTGCGCATCTTTAATTGTACCCTGTCTTTTATGAATACATGATTGATTGATTGTTGTTTTTATAAAAGAGAAATGATCAAGGGTGGCTAATAACTATGGCGGTAGCTTGCAATGAGAATGAATGAATCCATCCCATGCGTTCACCATGCGTTAGGTATTACCGAAATCACTAAGAAATTTAATTGTGCAATTATTCGTTATTTATTACCATTACATCTAGAACTGGAATGACGGATGATCTGCTTTTCTATTTAGAGCAACGGTTTTTCTACCAAGAGTGTATCATTGTGTTTGATTTTTCTTTGTCATAATGCGTAGAATCTCGTGGGAAAGTGGAGTTTTCACTAGAATTGTTAATGCTACTCTGAATTCCATGGAATTAGACATGCGTAATTCATGATTCATTCAAATATCATCCTTAATGGATATGTAATGGATGGAATAGACGGAGAAATTTGATTGGTAGGCTTGCATTTATGCATTATGATTAGATTAGGGGCACATGGCATTTTATCACAGTCAGGTATAAAGGTGATATAGGTGCTTTCTTATCATTTCGTTTTCTGTCAAAGTTGGGATTTTTTAGACTAAATCCGGAGACATACCTAACTTCACTTTCACGTCTCTTCTCGTCTCGCTTCTATGTTATACCGACATTACTGATCTACGTGCTTTACGATGATGCAAATAGATTGATTTGTGTCTATCTCGAAACTTGAGGCTTAACGTAACGATTTTGTAAGTGAAGTCCACATACAATTACAGAAACTAACAAAAAGAATGCCTAACCCAACATGGCAGCAAAGCTAAAACGGGATCATCATCCTTTGCTTTTCTTCGCTAAAATCTAGCCGTATCTTAGCAGGATATAGATTTTCCGACATCGTCTCCTTGCCCAATTTAGCCTAGCGCTAAGGGTCCGTTGATTGAATTAGCAAGAGGATGTGCTCCCGAAGTCCCGATGCGGGTCATAGGGTCGGCTTGGGTCAAGATTGCGGGATTCATGAACAGTCGGCAACTATAATCAGCTCAGCTGTCACGTCGCGTGGTGTGACTCATGTCATACGTTGGCTAATGGTACCTTACCTACTTACCTACCTAATGACGTTAAGACTGTAAGAATCGTAATGAGAGGATTAGAACAGCCCTTGTTAATGTTTAATTTGCTAATTGTAGCTGTTAGCTTTTCTATCATTAAGAAATAAAAAAGTCGTAATTTCGTCATCATTACGTACGATGATGAAGGTACCTTCTACGTAGTTACGTACTGATGAACTGAAGACTTGACGGAACGGAACCTAATGCATTCCGCAAAAGGCAAAATACCTAGCTAATCTTTGACATGGAAGCTACGTTTTGCAATGTTTGCTAAGGACAAATATTTAGAATCTCCAAAGAAAACCAGTGCACCTATAACAGGTGAACAAATCGATATCACAGGTGAATGAGTGTTATCAGTAGGTAGGTATAGGTACCTACGGTATATCGGTATGCCGAGGTATTTATTTATCAAGTGCCTGATATAGTAGGGAAAAGCGTGATCAATACCAGTGTTTACACAGGGATTTAGGTTGCGCTGTTACAAATTTAGGGCATGATAAGGTGTCGTAAGACCTAGTTTTTATGTTCCGTAAGTTAACCTTTTTAAAATCGTCAGTTGGTCGGGTGACCTTATCAATTTATAGATTTTCTTTTGTTTGGTGTGTCGGCTTTTTCGTGAACGAAATTTACGATCGTCAGTTTTTTCAACATTCGTAAGGTGACCCATCTTTCCCTTTTTACGCGAAGGGGTATTTTTTGTGAGGTTTGGTTCTTCGGAACCGGTTTTTTATCGTACCTTTCTACTTTTTTAGATGTGCCGTAATTTGAAAGGATTCAGCGCTGTCCCTCATTTGTCTTACTTTCGCCTTCATCAAAGATAGTGTGCATTGATTTTATTCCTGTAGGAATCTGGTTGGATTCAGCAGTAAGTTTGGTTCGGTAGGTAGTAGTCTCGGTCAGTGACACCCAAAAAATTTCGTAGAAAAAATATTCTAGGTCTATGGTGGCACCAATCTTCCTATGTCTTGAAAGGATTGTATCAGATGAGGTACCTATAGGTAGGTAGGTATTGTACCTATAGGTATCGGAAACAGATTAGAAAAGGACAAAAAAATTAGTTACTTGTTCTACATACCTATTACCTTCCTACAAAGATAAGTTAAACGAGGATACCACAAGGTTCAATGATGGGTCCCATTTTGTTTATTTTTCACAAGTAAGTCAGTAGGAAACTCACCACTGCTACGAGTTTTCCCCGCACCGTGATGCCGACCATCGGTGCGAACTTGACTTCCACTCCCGGCTCCACAACCAGCTCTGCATCTCTTTCTATCAAGAGATCATCCCGCAGGAGGTACGGTCCTCCATCCCTCTTCCAAACAGTCCGTCCTCCGGTCAGCACGCCTCCAGGCAACTCAGTCAGCCCAGCAGACTTATTCACCATATAAGGATCGGTATCCACTAATTCTTGTCCACTGCACATACACAAACACATAATAGAACACACTATCACTGTCCTCCACTTGTATTTCGTGTCACTGAACTGGCTGTGTCTCTTCAGCAAACCCATATCCTTTGAGCATTCCATGATAGGGACTTAGCTGGCTACAAAAATATGCATTCTCCTCACCTGGAGTCAACCGTTTACGGTGTGTAATTAATCAAACACTGACCTGTATTCATAACATTTTATCGTAACAACATAATTTTTCAGCTAAATGCATTTGCGGTACCTAACTACATTTATGTAAAACTGTCCACGCCGAAACAAAGGTGGGGCTGGCTTCGAAGCGGTAAATATAACGAAAATACGCGGTATCGCGCGCGCGACCGTTGAACAAAGCCGTTTGGCCGGTTTTGTTTGTAGTTTTCTTTCCTCCTTCCTCCCTCCACCGCACTCACGAAAGCCTCCTACCTCCCACCCCGCTTGCCTTCGTTTCGTTCATCGGTGATCGTATTCGTCACGCGACCCGACTACATTCAGCCGTAACCGTCCGTTCAAAAACTGACAGTGACACTGACTACTGTTATGTTCTCGGTTGTTATGTTACACTGAAAGTGACGGATTGCTTGACATGAATTCTGGAAATTGATTTGATTGATGTTGAGTGAAGTAAGTGAGGTTATGTTTTGGGTAACCTTTGGTTGGAAAAGACGTAAAACTTATCAATTTTATTTTGTTCCTTTTAACTAGAAAACAATTTTCTGTTGTACTCCTTCAAAGAACAGGATTCGTAGATCTTGTGAATTCATTCCATCGTTGGTTGTTTTCCAGTAGGTATCTAGAAAATGTTGTGTACATTTCGAGGAACCTTCATATCTGGCGTTCAACTTCAGCAGCTAAGATTAGCTCATAGAGTTAGAGGAAAAGCTCCAATCTATTGTAAAACTATAAAAGAACGAATAGATGAATTGAATTATAAAGATGAGCTGTACACAGCAAGAACAAATATTGGATTTCCGCGGCCCAAGTAAGTCAAATAACATTTCATAGCCTAATTAATTGGGGATACTTAGAAATCCCAACACAATTACATAGCCTAGCTACTTGTGCATGTTTTGTATTCTTCAAAAAGATAATGGAACAATTACATTTCGGCCATTTTGATAGAAGTTTTCATACAAAGCGGCCAATTGTCAGTTTCTTTCAAAAAATACCAAACCAACTGTACAGTAAATAACATACTTCTTACTAATTCTTCTAGAGCATCTGTAGATGTACGCAAAGAACGAATGGAGCATCTAAAAAGAATTAAAAGTGATAAAACCCTAGAACAGCTTGCCCGCAATGTTAAACTGGAAGTTGATCTAAATGAAGTTAGGAAAGAATGGTTACAAAACAATGGGCCCCAACACAAAAAGCAGGTTGCTGACCACTATGCAATCTTCGAACACCTGTATGGTGAAGGATATTTTTACCCCTACCTTGATCTGGACATAACATTTGATCTGAAAGATGGTTCTTGTTTACCCGTTTATTCTGGGAATGTTATCAAACCAGCAGAGGCTTTGGAACCTCCAACAGTATTTTATGAAGCAGATGGAAACAGCCTTTGGACTCTAGCACTATCCAGCTTAGATGGAAATTTGAGCGAGAATGATAAGGAGTGTGTTCATTGGCTAGTGGCTAACATTCCCGGTAATGCTGTTGAGAAGGGTGACACCCTTGTGGAGTACCTTCAGCCTTTCCCTTTGAAGGGCACTGGGTTCCACAGATATACATTTGTTCTTTACAAACAAGATCAGAGAGTGTCCTATGAAATACCAAAAGGTAAGCACATAAGAGTTAAGCTACACCACACTATTATTGTAGTGTCAGAATTTTAGAAACACATTATAATGACCTACAACACAGTAATAAAGTGTTACTAAAAATCATATGATACCATAAAAATGTGTCTGTAACCATAGTTAAATCTATGAAACTGATATAACTATGAATTTACTTCTGATGCACCACAAAAAACCACAATATTTAGGTTATTGCTTTTATGTGAATTTGTGTAACAAATAACAGAATATCTGTGTAAAATAAAAAAATCTTAACTTTTTAGTGACATCATCATCACCAATTGGCGACAGGACCTTTGTGACCAGAGACTGGTACCAGAAGTATCAAGACAATGTTACACCTATTGGACTTGCATTCTTCCAGTGTGATTGGGATGCTTCAGTAAAAGACTTCTTTCATACAACGCTGCAAACTAAAGAACCTTGTAAGTAACTAATATATTTACAAAAAAAGTAGTTCTGTTTGGATTAAAACTCCTGAAGAATAGTAAAAAAATAAGTATAGTTTGAAATGAATAAATTAAAGCATGTTTCTAATCTAAAAATAAGAATTGAAATTGTTGGTTTCACATTTCTTTTTAAATCATATAAATGTATAATGTTTTTTTTTTACGCCTGGTGGTGGCAGATTCTAGTGATCTAAAATAAGTCCTATGTCCTGACTGTAATTACCTGATTCACAAACAATAAAAGAATTAATAAATCTTAATGAAATAAAAATGTTTAAAACCATTTTTTTCTCTTACTATGAAAACCACTTTCTACAATGCAGAAGTGCTTTGCTTTTATATGCATTTTCTATCTTTTAAATAGTAAAATGTTTTCAGGCTATGAATATGACTTCCCCGAACCATTTATAAGGAAACAAGAATGGTTCCCCAGAAGGAAGCCATTCAACCTGTACATGGACAAATACAGAGACCCTAAGGAAATAAACAAGGAGTACTTACTGCGTAAACTTAAGAATGTGGATCCATTCCAAAAACCCGGGATCCCTCTTAAGTTTCCGAATGCCCAGCCGCTACCTAAGAACATGCCATCTTGGTTGAAACTCCATGAGCGGAAGATTAGGCTGAATTGGGGAAGAGTGAATGATGTTTGATTACTATTGTTTGTAAATAAATACATAGTTGGTATGTGGCTATGTCTTAATTAGTTATTAGTTTAGATTTTTTGTTGTTATACACTCCACTTTTCTTGACCCCCCCCTTACGTGTCTGATAGGCTTGCTAGCACAATATTACATTCAGCCCTATTCAGCTGATTAAAGCCTTTACTAGGTATGACTAGAATCTAAGTGAAATAAAGCTACCACAATAATATAATAATCTTATCTTTTAAGATCATATTCACCATTAGTAATTTTGAAGCCCAGCTGTGGAAAGTTATTAGGGTGGGGACATATAAAGATATTTGTATTATAAAGGAGTTTATTGCTACATAATGAATACATACTTTAATCCATAAACATTACATTAACATTAAAAAGAAAAATCAGACCATTTCCTGTGATACATAATATTTTCAGGCACTATAAAATGCAGTTTCGACAAGCTTTATAATATTAGCTTAATAATAATTGGGAATAATTCGACTTTTTTAAATAGAGTCGATCATTTCACATTTTTCTTGCAGACGTGAGTTTTTCCTGATAATTTTATATCAAGCCTTAGAAGACAAAAGCAGGTAAGTTTGAAATCATATAAATCAGAAGTAAATAATTTTGTTCAAGTTGATCAAAATTGCAATACAAAATATTATTATATGGCAATAATTTTCTTCTTTGGCCACTTCTCTTTCCAGTCTTGGAAAATTAACAAAGAAAGACTATGAAAATCAAATAATGTTCAATACATAGAAACATCAGTACCTACTTAAAATGCTTGCATACCTTATAAACCATGTAGTTATTGCATGAGTTAGGAGTGTAATCATAGAAAATTGTTACAATCTAGTCAAGACCTACGTCGTCGCTGTCAGCAGGCTTCTGAGGGTCAGTTGGCGGGGCACCTCCAAATCCTGGAAAAATAGAATAAACACTTAAGCAATGTTTACTACTTACTAGCGACCCGCCCCGGCTTCGCACGGGTGCAAATTATAATATAACCCTTCCTCTTGAATCACTCTATTAAAAAAACCGCATCAAAATCCGTTGTGTAGTTTTAAAGATCTAAGCATATATAGGGACAGACAGACAGCAGGAAGCGACTTAGTTTTATACTATGTAGTGATTACAAAGTCATACTAAGACAACTCCATAAATACCAATAAAGCGATCTATCGTCAGCCGGACTCGGGGCCCAGATCAGGCTTGGTTTTGGTACCCTAGAATATAGAAAACTTACGTCTCTTTGTCATCGAATGCGTAATATTTTAAAATAATTTATTCTAATCTTTTTATGCGTCATTATTGTCTATTCTACCCTAGAGAACAATCCGAGAGCTAGGGGGGCTGGAGTACTACTTGCGAAGTTGCGATTGGTACTTTTAGGTAAAAGCGTGGGAAGCCGCAAGCTAGTACCCTCACATTACCTCAACAGCCTATATTGGCCAAAATATGGCACTTATCAGGGGAATCCAGCCACACATTGGCTTTTATCTCATGAGGGGTAACGTCTATAATCCCCATGCTGCTGGACTGTTTGGTGGTAGTATTGTTCTACAGGAGGCACTGCTGCCTGTCTCCGGTTGTTATCCCTTAGTCACCTCTTATGACAACCGCAGAAAGAGTTGGGGTGGTGCTAATTCTAAGCCGGCACCACACGACGTACCACATGCTAGTATAATATAGTAAATTGCTGAGTAGTTTATATAAAAAAAACTCGAGTTTATAGTCCGTAAGTCCCAAAGATTTTTGACGGGTCGGGTACTTGCCTCCGTGGCGCAGTTGGATAGCGCAGCCCTGTATTCAGGGGAAAGGTAGCAGGTTCAAGACCCGCCGGAGTCGTAAATTTTTGGAATATTATTAAATTCTTTAAAATTTATTATAATTATTTCCGCAACTGATATCATATCACCCACTGGTGAGTATAGGCCTCCAAACTTTTGTGCCACTCCACACTGCGTCCTGCACCAATCTCCTGGCCGTTCGACGTTTCTGTATCCAGTTTTTGGACGCCATTCAGTTCTCGCGTTGCTCCACCTATCGTCTAGTCTTGTCTTTTGCATGGAGACAATTTATTATCACCTACCTGGAAATGCTGCTCCAGATTTTCCAAACTTCTTCTTCATTTTCTCGATAACGGAGGCTACTTTAGGATTGTTCTGGTATTTAACGAAGTTGGCCGGATTCGCTGATACGTCTTGGAATGCTACCGACACTTCGGGATCCTGGAAAAACGAAGAGGCGTTTAAACATATCATCATTATATAAGTATGAGTATGTATAGATATTCTATTATCATTTAGTTTATTGAAATTTCTGCTAATTGACATTGTTAATCAGAATCAATAACTTTATTTCTTTAGGCTTACAAAATAAGCACTTAGACAAGTCAAATTGTATACTATAAACATAGTTATTATTATCAAATAAGAAATAAGGTGTTATTGATATTCTCTTCACTTCAATTTTTTGTCCACTAGTGGAAGAAGTAATCATAACCGATCTACCTTGACATATAATTTATAATTTTTTTAGTTAATTTATTTTAATATATATAATTTTGAATCGAATTATAATGTAACCTGTGTAACTAGTGAACTGATTAGAATTAATTTATGTACTAGTTTAAAAATAAATAGATCACGTAGCTATTTGATGTAAGTAGGAAACTCGACCGCCAACGAACTAAGTCAGAGTGCATCAGCAGCAACAATTTAAACCGCACTCATAAATAATATACTTGTATCGGCGTGAGTGATACACAACTACAGTATTAATTCCTAATGGTTTAGGTCGATGAGGAGATTTTTAAATAATGAGTCAATATTCAAGTAGCAAGATTGCGAGTGTAATGAATTTTTTACAAGACAAAAGGATAGTGGGGTGTGGGAACAAATAACTAATCCGCGTTCACATCACGTCATTTTAAAGCGCTCCTATTGGTCGTTGATGACGCGACTGCAATGTAGTAGAAACTATTACGATGCACTGTGGTATGCTGCGTGGTTGGTACTTGTTGCTGTGGTTAGATGGCGCTCCAACAATACTCTTTGCTTTATATAACATTATTATGTACATAGCTATTGTTTCATTATACTCTACTTTTATATTTTATATAAAAAGTAAAATGTTTATATAAGCACCCCCAGGAAGAACTAGCCGCGATTCTTTCATCATCATAATTTCAAGCGAAAGCAGTTTACAGCTAACAAAGATAGGTACCTTATTATATAATGTTTATCTAAGTTCATGCCAAATGTGTGGCAACTCGCTGTAACTGCAGACTCCAAACAAACCTTCTCTGGTTTAGAGAGTGTTATTAATAAGAATAGTATAAGTTATTGATTAATAAAGAAAATACAACCTGGACATATGATCCTGGATCCCTAATATCGCCACAATAACCAGTCCTGCGCTATCCGCATTCAGAGATTTTCTGAGACCATTACCAGGACATTGAAAGACCTTGCTGAGAAATGAAACGGTAAAACTAAAGCCATCTCAGGACGAAATGACTAATTTCGTCCTGAGATGGCTTTAGTTTTACCTCTAATGGAAGTACATTATAAAAATCATCAAAGTTATTTTTGTTGCAAAAATGTTTTGGCGTCAAAACTTGTAAGGTCACTGTGTGTAATTCATCAACATGATGCTCCACGTGTAAAGCCCTTATTCTAATTTCTCATCTACACATATAACGTCCACAGCTGAACATCCCCAACTAAGGGCGTTTACTTGTCAATACAATAAACTAAAAATTACCTGTAAGGCTTCCAGAATCTCAGGGTCCATAAGCAGCTGCATGAAGTCTTTGTCCAAGCCGCCGCCCTGACCAGCACCTGCGCCAGGGAAAGCGCCAGCGCCAGGGAAGCCACCAGCACCAGGGAAACCACCTGATATAATATTGGAATGCTATTATCCTTTTACTGTCTACATTACATACAACGCACCTGAAGATCGTGATGTGACACGATCCCTTAGGGATTCGTTGAAAATCAGCTATGGGTGTGTAAGTTTGTACCGCATTATTTCCTTTTTTTTAATTTTTTATTTTGTTATCTGTTTTACTGTGTCCCGTTTTTAACTGAAAACTGCGTTTGTTAAACACGAGTCAATGTGATAAATGTGATAAATAATTGTTAAATACAAAACCACATAGTTTTATCAGATTCATACAGGTAATACAAGGAGCTTGGGGAGTTATGATTTTACGCTACTGATCTCATCGTCTTCTCTTTCGCTGATGGCGATGATGACGTGGGCAATTATCACCCACGTGACCATCGTGTCTCGGAAGACCATACCTTATATTATAATACCATGGGCGTGAAGAAGTAACTAACATCCGTCTATAAACTCTCCCATTTATAATATCAGTGTAGTAGGTAGTAGTTTTAAGGTAAATTATTATCTTTCATTCACCTGAAGCAGGGAAACCGCCGGGGAATCCACCAGGGAACCCTCCAGCGCCGCCCGCCGCCGCAGCCTCGGCCGCCGCGCGAGCCGCCGCCGCACGAGCCTCCTGTGCTTTGCGGGCGCGACGGATTTTATCGTGATGCTGGAATACAGATTAGGGATTGATTGTAATTTTTATGTTTCACAATATGGCGTCTGGTTGTCGCTATATTTAATTGATTATTGACATTTCTTTGCTAACTAAGAGATCGATTGACGTAATAATCATCAAAATTGGCCCACGCGTTTGGTTTCTAAAGTGCACAGAAGACGTGTGTGAGTTCACAAGCATATAACTTGAGTGCTTTCACGCACACGAATTCACGGTTACGAATAGAAAATGAGACGTATTGGGTCCAATTTTTGGGATCATTCTAAGCCTTCTTCTTCTAAGCAATTTACGCTATTGGCCAATATGGGTCAATGTATAGATATTTATGTATGTATATACCAATATATAGTCAATGTGTCTTTTGACCAAATACAAAGATTTGGTACCTCCTTGAGGCTATTTTTTTGTCTTTACTGACTGTACTTTGTATCAGACACCTTTATTATTTTTTAATAATAATTAAGTAAAAAATTTGACTTGTCTATGACTTTATTTTGTAAACTTAAGAAATAAACGTTATTGATTACTGATTTGAGAGCACAGCACAGCAACACCGACAGAGTCCAGCCAGTGATGTTGCCTCTCCGACCTCGTTTCATTCTAATATTATGCAATGGATTTCCGCAAAGTAACGCCTGAATCTATTATTTACTCGTATATCGTACCTCTTGTTCCTCCTTCTTACGCTGAACACTCAGTTTGTGCTGGCGCAGTTTCTCAGCGTTAGGCTTCACTTCTTGCAGCCATTCGTTGGTCTGGTCGTCGTAGTCGATCTTGAGAGATTCGCAGAGGTCGTGAGATGCCTCCTCGAACTTACCCAGCAGCCTGGTACGAAACATAACTAATGACCAAAAGACATCACAAAAAACGTACTCGGATTTGAAACGTTTGCGTGCAGTGTTGGTCTTTTATCAGCAAAAGAAGAAGACTTACCAGCAACTCCAAAAACGAAAAACCATGGTATAAGAAAACAAGGTATGCTCTTTAGAGACACGATGGTCACGTGGGTGGCTCTTGTGACGTCATCATCGCCATCGGGGAATAAGAAGACGAAAATCGTTACTCCCCGAGCTACTGTATGTACATGTGGTTTTGAATTTACCAATTATTTATCACATTTGACTCTTGTTTAACTAAAGCTGTTTTAACTGAATCAACAAACATAATTGACGATTGCTTTTTTTACATTTGTTTCGCAACTTCTGCGTTTTGTTGAAATAAAGTGGCAACTGGAGAGTGACGTCGCAAGAGCCACACCCGGAGGACCTTATTTTCTTGGATCATGCTAAGATTTTGTTTCGTATTCGTGCAAAATCAACTCTTGCTTGCTTAAGATAGACGCAGAAACGAATCAGAAACTTCTATTTTTGTTTTCCCGAGGACGGGCCCAGTTTTGTTCACGGTGTTCTTGTCTATACCCTCACCAAGTTTTCGGTGGTCTGTTCTGCTCAAGGGCTGTAAAAAAATTCGCATACCTGTAAGCGCGTCCGCGGAACTTGTAGGCGGCAGCACTGTCGCAGTTCAACTCTAGCGCGTGCGTGCAGTCTTGGATGCACGAGTGCAGCTTGTTCAGTTTCAGATAAACCTGGGGAATATGCTACCTTGTTTAAATGGATTTTATGAAAAATAAATGGTGGACCAGACCATTTTTACACAACATCACATCGGTTGTCCTAAACTAACGTATCAAGTTATCACTGATAGAAACTAGATTAAAGATAGAAACCAGATTACTGCTAGAACAAGATAAAGAGTAATTTCGGGTGTTTTCCAATACGATGCCTTGCCGCACAAAGGTGCACTACACTTCGGCATTTATTTCAGTCTTTTTCGTACATATTTCACGAGATTTATATAAAAAAAGAAGTAACAACACGCACAATACTTTCATAACATGACAATTGGCTGACATTTGTTGCTTAGCAACATGGCATGGCAATTTGCTTAATCTTCAATTTTGTCTATAGGTGACTTGCGACGGAGCGTTGTTACAGTAAAAAGAGGTGAGATAGGCTTATTCATTTTTGGTTGGAGAGAAAGTGACCAAAACATTATTTGATTCTTTTCTATGCAATTGTGAAAATATGTTTAGTCTGCTTTAGGCGCAGCTAGTATCATGTCTGTGGCTTCCAGCAACAGGCGGAAATAGACTACAACAATTTGACGACGACCATGGCGCAGCAGCTGTGGGTTCGATTCCCACCGCAAGAAAAAATAATATTTATTTATTTACGATTTGCTATGTTCGTAGGTAATAAAAAGTTGGTGGGCTCATCATACAAATCCTACTAATATACGTAGGTATTATAAATGTCAAAGTTTGCATGGATGGATGTATGGATATTTATTACTCTTTCACGCAAAAACTACTGAACCGATTAGGCAGAAATTTGGTATGGGTATAGTTTGGGACCTTTTTTATCCCGATAAAACGCGGGCGAAAGCGCGGATAGCAGCTAGTGTAGAATGAAGCAAGGAAAATTATAAATTGCCGGTAGTTAGAAATAAGTTGACGACGATGCGACGTAAACGAGTGACTTCAGAACAATGGGCTGGTTAGCAGTAAACATGGATGGAGCATTACTAATATTTCTTTACTATGCCAAACAAAACGGAATACAATCAAATAGATACGAAAAGAAGAAAAAAAAAAACGCCTCAGTCCTGTACCAGTACAGTACCTATTATGTAGTCCACCATAAAATTCCCATACTATATATACAAGTGCATCAATAAGGACCAAAATTATGTGGCCAGTTAGGATGTAATCATAAAACACAGGATTTTTTAAATATTGTTCCTTTGTTTTATGCTTGAATCTAAATCCTCCTTTAAAGTCTTTACTTTTTGTCAAGTAGAACACAAACAAACCTGGCCTCTCTTTGCAAAAAGCAGCGCACTCTGCGGATTCAAGACAATAGCTTCCGAGTACAACTTGATGGCCTCATCAAACCGCTGCTCGGAGAATGCCTGCATGGCTGCAGACCGCTTTTCTTCAGATAGGTCTCGTTCCTCATCTGTGGTCTCCTTGGAGAAGTCACCCATTTCCTGGTTCTCTTCTAGAGGCTCTGATTCAATAATACCTGCGAAATATAAATCACACTTAATGACTTATTTTAACCAGGGCTTTGAATACCGGTATTTTCTAGGTACCGGTTCGACTGACTTCGACGCAGTACCGATACTTTTTTATGGACATATTTTTTTTTCTAAACCAACACTTACATGTTGTGTGCAAGCGAGATAGAGAATTGAGAACGCGAACATTGGAGATGGTTGGCGCCGGCGGTGTCGCGGCGACGTTGCCAGCTCGCACCTCACGTAGGTGCGAGCTGGCAACGTCAACGCGTCGCCAGAACCGCTATGAGTATCGATACTTTTGAGCTCAAATACCGTTACTCAGGTATAGAAATGGAAAATATCGATACTTATCGCTATGGTACAGGTATTATTCGTAAAAGTACTAAGTCCTGATTTTAACCCTATTCTGTTATGAAGCGCTGTTCATTGGTTAAGAAGGGAATCAGAACCCTGACCTACCTTCCATATTAAGCTCCACATCAGATTCATTATCTTCATCATCAGAAGACATTGTTGGTTCCTCTGCTGCATCAGCATGGCTGGGTGGATTCCTAAAGAAAAATCTTTTATTTACACTAATATTATATTAAGTGAGAAAATAGAGAGTGCACCTGTTTGTGCACACACTTGTGCATTATAATCATGACCCGTGCACATAGCTTGTCTCTGTTGAGAATGACGGCCGTGGGTGATATACGGCTAGGTGACCATCATACAGAGGTAAAACTTTGTTTTGGACCTTGGGGGTAGTTTTTAAGTAGGGGATAATCTCTGAAACTACTGGTGTGCTGTGGTAATGATTCGATTTAGAAAATCATGATACTAATGGGAAGCTTATAGGCCAGCCACACACTCAGTCTTGCTTGCGCAGATATGACTGCACACAAGGATGGAACACTGCTTAGTGACTACACGTCCAAGGAAGATCATTCAAACTGGACCGTGCAAACCAACAAACAAAGAACTAGTTTCTGCCCGCAGCTTCGCATGCTGTGTTTTATGGATACATTTCTATCCTATAGGAACTGATTTATGGGATAAAATAGTCTATGTTTTATTCCAGGCTTACAGCTATTATGTAAAATTTCAGACCAATCTATTCTGTAGTTGTATTGTGAAGAGGTAACGAACTTCATGAGTGTCGCTTGGGTATTACATAGGTAATGTGAGTGAAACCACGAGCAAAAGCTAGTAATAAGTTAATACAGTGGAATATATAAATCACTTGACAGCTACCACGCACATTGTATTTTTTGTTATCAGTGTTTATTTATAGCAGTTCAATGGCATAATGGTACAAGTATTTATTAACACTGATTGACTTTTCTTATATTTTCTTGTATGATACCTACTTTTGATATTTTAGTCTGATAGTAATCAGAAGCTATAAGATCTATACTATATCCTGCCATAAGCTGTAATATACATGTTAATGCTAAATGCTTTGTGATAAGGTTGTAATTAATGGTAATTTCATCCTGCTTCTTGTTTGTAAATCTCTACTGGAGGATTTGTAGAATAAATTATGAAGTTTAATACAACATACAAAAAAGTACACCTCAATAATCCAGTTTACAGTTTATTTTTGTTACAGATCAAAAATAAAATAAAAATTGATTTTTTTTGTTAAATTTCTACAAAAAAAAAAAAAATTCTCTAGGCTTATGTAAGGTAATTGTTTTTTGTTTTAATTTTTTTTAGCTATGTAAACTATCTAGCTTTCAAATGAGACTACTTTGAATAAAATACACCGTTTACTCAAACAGAAACTAAGAAAAAACCAGATGAAGTAGTTTTCATTAAAAAAATTATTAAATCAGCCTTTTTTTAAATAGCTCTCATATAATTTTTTTTTCAATTATTATCAATAAATTTATGTCGTGTATCCGTACATTTCGCTTGATCAAGGTTCGAAAATACACATTGTATATTATCAAAACTTTCCCAGCATTGCAATAGTGATATGATTACACAACAATATGATGTTCCATCCATCATCTGGAGGGAGTGTGGGGAGGCCTTGGGATGAACAGGTTAAGGCAAAAGTACTCTTGTTTCTGCATTTGTACTATAGTCCATTATGCATTGTTTTGTTTGCTAACATATCCAGCCTATGAGATGACCAGGGCTAAAACTGAAGCCTGCTGATGTGCCAAGAGCTTAACGCTTTCACTGCCCAGGGCAGGCTGCAACATGCAGGACTGCAAGATCCACATGTGCTTCGTGTGCAGTGAGTGTTAAAATCGATAACATAAGTGAATGTAAGATACTTACGTATCTCCAGATGGTTTAGCGTTGAACGCAGGAGCCGGCGGTAGGACTGCACCCAGAGATTGTAGGAAGTTTTTGAAGAAATCCAGTTTTGGATGGTGAATCAATGAGGGCTCCGCCTGGCAAGCACCGAGAAATGCCTTCAACTGCGCAATTTGCTCTCCACTAAAAGGACAGGCACACATTTTGTCAATTGTTTGTACAAACTGCTTGCCGGTAAATGTCTTTGTGACTCTTCAGTTTCGGAAGCCAGTGAAAATTAGTATTCTTCCTGAAAATAGTTACAATTCACGTTACTAATACCGGCCGGGTAAAATAAACAAACGTTTAGGTTCTAGAAAACGCAAGTAATATCACCGCAAAAAATTCAACTTTTCCTTTTTTTCATTCAACAAAACAAAATGACACATTCAATTTCATTTTGATTTTGACGTGCATGACGTAGTATTTTTTTTGGTGTCGAGCTCGGATGAATTTACTCTATGGTGTCGAGGGATTGGCTGCGTACTATGGATTTAGTAGTTTGTTTGTAAAAAAATTACATTAATCGAATAATATAAATGATCGTCTAAATCAAATCGACTAAATTCCGTATGAACGGTGCAAGGTCAGGATATTATTGTTCTGTGGTGCAAGGTCACATCCTCACAAACGTGATTGAAATGTAGTACAAAAAGTTGTTGCTAGATGCCAGCATCATAATAAAACCTTGCGTCTGTATCATGCAACTTGATGGCTAAACTAGAGCTAAACTACGAAAGTTTGTTTCTGCTGTATTAAAATAGATGGCATTGGTAGTTAAAATACTCGGTGAAAATTATTTTCAGTCATTGTATATTATGTACGTATTATCGAGTATTTTATTTTGTTTATTAAAATAAATTATTTTATAGCATTTTATATTGGGTATAGGTACTAGTTAGCCCTTCACAATAACGTCGTGACGTGACCGTTTTAGTTTTCTTCGTCTGTCTCGAGTGGTTCCGGAGTTATGTCGGTTTGAAATTGAGATCTCTCTACCGGTAGTCATGTGGGGTACCCACATGACTTCCTGATATGTTATGATATGACATCCGTATATGTACCCAACTAAGTTCCTCCAGGGTACACTAGGTTTCAAATGTTTAGAGGCAAGGAGATTATATGACCAGTTTTTTTTTGTATGTCGTCTACTGAATGGTGAAATAGACTGCTCAATACTTCTCAACGAGGTTAGTCAGCTTTGTGTACATGAAAATCGCTCTCGATTCCGATCTGGCTGTGTCCCACTTTTTTCTCCAACCCCTCCTAGGATAGTAGCACGCCAACTGTCTCCTATTTATCGTACACAATAATTATGCTACTCAACCAACATCCATGGAAGACGATTGAAAGAGTACTCCTCAGTTTTTGCGATTCCTCGTGATATGAAATTTTAACGTTTTTTTTTTTCATATATGGTGTTATTATTTTAAATTTGAACAGTGCTTTTTATTTAGATATAAATCTCTATTCTTTTTAAGTTCAATTTCTTGAAATCTTTACTATGTTAAACTGTTATTTTAGTTCCTGCTTTGTTAATATTGTTTTATCTTTTTATGCTTTAGATTTAATAATCTGTAATGTTATATAGTGTACGTAATGATATATAGTGTAGTGTGTAACTAAAATTCCGAACCAATTATTTATGAGAAAAATAAACAGTTTAAAAATATAAAAATAGGAATTCCTAATGTTTACTTTTGCTTCACTATCACTTCATAGTATAAAACAAAGTCGCTTCCCGCGCTGTCTGTCTGTCCCTATGTATGCTTAGTTAGATCTTTAAAAATACGCAACGGTTCTTGATGCGCTTTTTTGAATAGCCAGAGTTATTCAAGAGGAAGGTTTATATGTATAATTTAGTATCAGCATTGTACCCGTGCGAAGCCGGGGCGGGTCGCTAGTTGTCCATTATCTGGAACGGTCAAAGAGAGACTAAAAAAAGGAATATGACTTTATTGACAAAGAAAATAACAATCAAATAATATAAACAAATTAAACTATTATTTACAATTGAAACAATTGAGCTAACTGCAGACTGTTGCAAACAATGTTAATTAAAATGTTAATGTTAATTAAAATTAATAGATAGTAACAAAAAAACATGATTTTCACGCAAAAACTACTGAACCGATTAGGCTGAAATTTGGTATGAGTATAGTTTGGGACTTAAAATTACAATTAAATAATACCTACAGTCGAGCTCTGCAAACTTGTACACAATACACGGTTCTAAATCTCAACCGTGCAAAGTTTGTGCACTTAGATACTCGTTGGAGCTACCTCCTTGCTACCTCTTTGGAAAGTCCCCGTGGCAAATAGCTCCTATTTGGTAAGGATTGCACGTCTCGAACGATTGTCGAATCCACTCTGAGGTACTAAATCGGAACTGTCGTTAAGATTATCGGTAACATGTGACTCGTTCAGCTGAAATAACTTTGTCGTAGTTATTGTAATGAGCCAAGTTTCAGGGTGACGGATAAGAGATAAGAAAAGTAGCTGAAGTTGGTGCATGAATTTGCCGTCAAAAATGTCCTAATAAATCAAATAATTAGTAAATTGTTTAGGTACCGACAAGTAGTCCCCTGAATATCTGCAATCCCCAAAATGGATGTTTGTTCATGGGGAATTTCAAATGGCCGTCATTAGATAGATGGTTTATTTTGTTCACAAATATAGACAGCACAAGACAAAAAAACAAACATAGACATTGTAGTAGGTAGGTATCAGTAAAATCTATTCATTAGTGAGGAAGCGGTTAGTTCTGGACACAACACTTTTATAATTACCTACATATATGTATCTATTAAGGAGTTCTTTGTTTTTTTTATCTATTTTCACCTATTAAGGAAATGTTGAGCTACATGTAGATTGTTTGCAACATTAACATTAATATTTATTTATTTCTTACAAAATATTAACTATGTAGGTTGGTATAATAGAATTTTGGTAAACATTAGTAGGTAGGTTTTATATAAAACTAAAGGGTATGTAAATAAAATAATACGGATTATTTACTCTAAGCCTACGACTTTGTTTTTATTTGGTTGGTAGGTACGTCATCAGTACCAGAACCTTAGTAGGGTGACAGTCCTCCGTACTAGTAAAAACTGTTTTACGGCAGGATGTCATGCTCTTCTATGAGAATATAAATAAACTAATTGTACCCGCTTTAATGTAATATAGATTTATACACAGATGTTCTCAGTAGAGTTTCTTGGTACATAATTCAATACGCTATCAATAAATGTAAATGACACATAACCATCTTTTAACAGTTATCACAGGTAGTATAGCAAAATAATCCCGTAAGTACAGAACAATATTATATTATTGACCGTAGTTATTGTAGATAAATTAGTGGGTAGATAAATTAGTGGTAAATAAATTCTTGTCTGTGTGAATGAATGTGTTTGGATGACTGAGCGTGAGCAGCTATGGATTGATATTGCAACAGATTGCAGGTAGCTAAGTTGTTTCAATTGTAAATCATCATCATCTTCCCATACACGTTCACTTCTGGACATAGGCCTCCCCCGTACGACGCCACAAATAGCGGTCCTGAGCCGTCTCCATCCATCGACTCCCTGCGACCGCTACCATGTCGTCGGTCCATCGAGTGGATGGTCTCCCATGTAGGGGGGATTTGCCATAATCACCACGCTTGGCAGGCGGATTGGTGATCGCAGTGTTGGTGTTTAAAAATACTCAGAAGGAAGCTGCTGCCCTTCCTCTGGTAGGTTCCCTTAGGCGGCTCTTACGACATCCACGGGTTGAGTTGGAGGGGTCGATATTCGTACGCCGCGGCCCCACGGCTACAATTGTAAATACTAGTTCTAATTTGTTTCTATTATTTGATTGTTATTTTCTTTGTTAATTTGGATTAATGGAATAGCAGTTATTCGGAGGATATTTTATTAAAAAACACGCTTTAGAATTAAGTGTAGCAAAAATTTGACTTTTGTGGCGGGAAACAGAGGGAAGTGGAGCGTGACTTCCACTTCCCTCTGTTTCCCGCCACAAAAGTCAAATTAGCACTATCATAGTAAAATAACATAACTACGCGTAGCATTTTCGTAGCAAACATTTAACCAAGTGGTACCTACGTAACCTACTTTCGAAGCACAGTGAAATAAAATAAACACGTCCCGGACTTTCGTAGATCGTAGCAGTGTGCTACGATCGACTATTGTAGATCGTAGCACTGAGCTACGATATGGAAAAGTTTCGTAGATCGGTGCAGTGTGCTACGATCGACTATTGTAGATCGTAGCACTGATCTATGGATGAGATATGGAAAAGTTTCGCAGATCGTAGCACTGAGCTACGATATGGAAAAGTTTCGTAGATCGTTGCAGTGAGCTACGATATGGAAAAGTTTCGTAGGTCATAGCACTATGCTGTGATCGACTTTAGTATATAATACATTCCTAGGGTAAGATGCAGTGAATCTAATACCTACTTCAACTTCTTTATTTTTCTTGACATTGTATAGCTGACGTGTTTATGAATAAATAAATTTGATTTGATTTAATTTAGACCGTAGCATTGAGCTACGATATGAGAAACTTTCGTAGCTCGTAGCACTGATTTTGAGCTACGATATATGAAAGGACTCGGGTGTAGCACATGTGTACCTTTTCTTGCTAGGTAAGTAAAGCACTTCTGTTCGGTTCTAGAATCACAATTATTTTTTGTCAACAAAAACATTTGTAAATGAGCTTCACAAAAATAACTAATAACAACAGAACAACGGAAATACAAACTTCAACAGCGCAAAATTGTAGACATACACGTAATGAAGAAGGTTTAAATACGAGTTTGAAAACGGGCGAGAGACGAATGAAATGATGAATAAAAGCTGGTCTAACCAAAACTTATTTCGAGTTTCTCTGATTTCCTCGATGGATCATTCATACGTATGTTTAGTAAACAAAGAGGGTAAAAACTAAAGATTATCGGTGGAAAGTATTTTACAGCACTGGTAATTTAGTAAGTAGTGGCGTATACGTCCACTGCTGAACTTAGGCCAAACGACGCCACGAATAGCGCTCCTGAGCCGCCTCCATCCAACGACTCCCTGCGACCGCTACGATGTCGTCGATCCATCGAATGAGACAGCATTATTATTTATTTTTTTATTTTATTTATCGCTTCAGATATTTTTAGCGTACGTCAGCCGAAGTCTAAAAAAAAATTTTCTTCGTAAATAGTTTAAATCTGAGTTTAACTCCTACTAAGTTCTAATGCGTCATAACTTCATAAATCCTTACTTAGAAGGTTAATTGGAGATTGACCCCACTTTTGGAAACTAAACTAAACTTATCGAACGCCTACGAGAGCATCAATTAATGAATGTTCACAACAAGTGGACCTTAACAAGTTAACAAAATATTTTGTTATTGGATTTGTTAACTTCAAATATTTGTTTATTGGATTCCTTTGAGTTTCATTATTAAATTCCTTTGTTTGATGTCTTATTTTTTGTATTTAAACTCATAAACATTAACCTACTAATATTATATTATATAATATTATAAATATGAACGTTTGTATGGATGGATGTATGGATATTTGTTACTCTTTCACGCAAAAACTACTGAACCGATTAGGCTGAAATTTGGTATGGGTATAGTTTGGGACCTGGAATAACATATAGGCTATTTTTTATCCCGATAAAACGCGGGCGAAGGCGCGGGCAGCAGCTAGTTTATAATATTAGTGAGGATTACAAACTGTTTGTTGTTCGCTAGAACCTTTTAAAAACAAAGTTCAAAGACCTCCATCTTTTCCGATATCATTCTCATGAATAAAATTTGAGTGCACATTCCCTACGAGAGTCAATTTCGCCAACTTATCAAACATCTCGATGCTCGTAGCCATTCGCCAGAAATGATTTACGTGAAACCATTATACCTAACGACAAACATAAAAACATCGAGTTTTGGGTCTGAGAGGGATACTCCATCCTACTAATATTATAAATTATGGATGCATGGATGTATGGATACTTGTTACTCTTCCACACAAAAACTACTGAACTGATTAGACTGAAATTTGGTATGGGTATAGTTTGGGACCTGGAAAAATTGCCTATTTTTTACCAGATAAAACGCGGGCGAAGACCCGGGCAGCAATAAGACTGAAATGACATTGGGTAAGAGACGTGCAAAAGTACGACTGGAGACCATTTTTTTACTCCTACCAATATATTTGTAATAAATGTCAAAGTTTGTATGGATGTATGGATATTTGTTACTGTTTCACGCAAAAACTACCGAACCGATTAGGCTGAAATTTGGTATGGGTATAGTTTGGGATCTAGAATAAGATATAGGCTATTTTTATCCCGATAAGTTCACGGGCGAAGGCGCGGGTAGCAGCTTGTTTTATAATAAGACTCAAATGACATGGGGCAAAGAGAAGAGACGTGGAAAAGCATGACTGGAGATTATTTTTACGCTTGATTGTTATTCGGTAATCTCAAATTTAATCGGCATTTAATTTTGTTGTTTGAAACCGGGAGCAAGTTTTCCCCTATTATATTTTCACATAAAATGTTTGTGAAACAAAGAAATCTATAGATCCATTTTATTTTTGTTCAACAATTGAACCACGGATAGGTCAAGTTTTAACATCTACACCACGATCTTTTAAAATGATGGTAATATTTATTAGAATGAACAATATTTAGCACCAATTGTTACTAAATATTGTATAATATTGCTACTTAATATTTAGAAGTGACGCGTGACCCGAGAGCTGGTGAGTATCTGGCGCAGCGCATTAGCATTGCCATACAGCGAGGCATTGCAGCCAGCGTCTTGGGGACGCTTCCGACTGGTATTGATATGGACCAGTTGAGCTATCTGTAGATTGTTTGCAACAGTCTGCAGTTAGCTCAATTGTTTCAATTGTAAATACTAGTTTAATTTGTTTATATTATTTGATTGTTATTTTCTTTGTCAATAAAGACTTATTTTGCAATGGATTTCCGCAAAGTTACGCCCGAATCTATTATTTATGTCAGTATTTGGTAGACCTATAACGTCCTCATCTCGTTCCTTGAAAGCTGAAAAGAAGATTTCCGATTACCTAAAGGATATATAGAATACCTACATATAAAAGCAAGTATTGCCAGTATTGTTTGAACGCGCCGAGGTGTAGTAAGCTTTTAGCTGAACTACGCTACGGTTCATTTCTCAACCTAATGGATATATAATGGTATCAAAAATGAAGTCGAAAGATATTCATATTCATTAACTTATGGTACATAGGTACGATTTGTCAGAACTTATTGACTACACACAATTATGTATTTTGGGTGTTGCAATGGGAGCCGGCCAAATACTATAAAAGTATAATTTTAATTCAATAAACACAACAGTTATTTTACTTAAGTACATAAAATAACTTGCTGCTGGCTTAGGATTGTAACCCATGTATGGAGTGATCACGGGGAAATTATTCCAACTTTTTGACGAAACAAGCAGTTTGCCCACCTGATGTTTGACGACAGATTGTCCTAATCCTGTTGCCAATGGCATACGTTCTGCCGAACATCCTATATATTTAATATAAAAAACAAAAAAAAAAAATGTTTTTCTGTTATATTTATAAAACACAAACCATCGTTGAATGCAAAAATTCAAGCGTCAGTGTCTGTGATTGTGATGTGTGAGTATTCCATTAAAGAATAAATAATAATAAAATAAAGAAATAATATTAATACCTAAATAAATGCTGGACATCCACACAGCATCATCTAGCTCCAAGCTAAGCAGATCTTGTGTTATGGGTACTAGATGACTATTACATAGATAGCTATTTTTTATTATATATAGAAAATACCCAGAATACTCAAAGCGAATATTTGCAGATGCAGTACCAAGGTGGTATGTACCATCTGCAAATATTAAGGAATCAAGCCCGCAACCTCCTGCGTCGCAGACGGACCTTCGCCCGCCGCGCCACATCGGTCGTCAATAAAAAACTGACAACGAGACTAAGGCCCCCTTTCACATTCGGTCGCGAGCATTGCGGCAATCGCACGACTTGTTTCGATTAGGGTGGCGCACGCGGCTGCCGCGCTGCTGTCCGCTATGACAATCACATGTCGCTAATGCTACGTTGCTTGCGACTTAGTGTGAAGGAGCTCTAACTTCGCAGAGCATATTCGCTATGAATGTGCTTTGGCCAAGGAATTTATATACTAACGTAACTGGAAGGATCACTGATACAAAAATCGCGGTATGAAAGAGGCTGAATACTAAGGATTTGTGTCTCTTTCTATATGGACGACCATAATTTATGAACGAAACAGGACAAGACAGGGAATATTCATGATTATTTTTTATTGCTTACATCCATTCTTTTTAAGTATGCTTATAAACAAGATTTATGCATACCTTTATTATTATAAAGTTAGATATTGAAAATTCGATTAGTCAGAAACAATTAACCCAGTAATGCCCTAATAATTTTTTTTCGATGTTTTTCTTTTTCTCATTAAATCTTGTTAAGAGATGAGTTTTTTTTTGTATATGAAACAAAAAAATCAATTTCTCCTATATTAGAAGTAGGAGAAAAAACCTGTGTCCAAATGCGCACGCTGGGCACTTACAGTAGCTAAATCAGTCAGGTTCTGATAATCTATGAAATGCACTTGTTTATGTATTTAGCCTATGTCCAGCTGTGGACTAACAGAGGATGATGATTTATTTATGAAAGAATGAAAAAAAGAAAGAAAGAAGGAAATCTTTATTCATAGCAATATGGAAGTTATTTCTACATAATAATGTTTAGTTTTGGGATCCTTGATGGTATTGGGAAAAGCACGAGACGCACAAACCTACGTCGCATTTTTCGCATTCGGTTCTCCCAGCCGATTTCTTCATTGTGCAGTAGGGGCCTGCGCATCGTCTCCTATTACACTTCTGCACGAAGTGATCAGTCCTATCTTACCGAGATACACTGGCCAAAGAGACCTGGTTTTTGATCTTCCTGCTGTTTTGGGCAGTGTTCCATACTTCTTTAGGTAGCCTAGGACAATCTCTCTGCGAAAGTCGAGCTGAGGAACCTTGTCTCTTTTTTTCACTAGTTGCCAAGCATTGTGAATGCGTTCACAATGCTAGGCAACTAGTGAAAAAAACAAAGAAAGCATCTATTTATGAGCATCTATTTATAAGAAAATTGATTCCGGTATTGGACCTTCATCATCACATAAAATATCAAGAACGTCATTGACGTTGCATCTTCCCACAAATTGATCGCAATCGAAGCGTCTGAAAGCAAAACCATCACCCATGTATTACCCACAATAAAGCTATGGCAAGTGCCCAGCGTGCGCATATGGACACAGCAAGTTTAGAGCTATATAAACCGGCTAAATGAAAGTTGATCAGTGTTTTACTATAAGCAAGTCTTAGCTGAATGTTTTTTGAGTAATATGAAACGAAAACAAGGTTGCTATGTACATTTGTTTCGATAAAATATAACTTACTCTCTCCTGGGATCCAATTTTTCACGATTATGAAAATTAGTGATAAAAAACCGCGAATAAGTAAAAAAAAAACCTAAAATAGTAACGTGACACTGACGTTTTATAAAAGTTTGAAGTATTGACATGACAGTTTGATTAGCTTTTTAGAAAAAAAAACAAGTAAATGTTGCCATTACAGGCATTATAATTTACCCATATTTTCGTGTCCATATGCGCACGCTGGGCATTACTGGGACACGTCACCATATTGGAACCATCAAGTGTTACGTCAACAGGCAGTTTCTTTTAAATAGGAAAATTAGCTCTGAGATACGAAACTTTTTTGAAATGACAGAAAGTGTTCGGCGGGGCAACCGGCTAAAGGCACACTCCAGTGTCATGCATTTTGCTTTTTGAAATTGCGTTTCGCTTAGACTAAAAATACTAAAGTGGCAATTAAAACGACACTTTTTTTAACAAAAATAATATAATGTATTGCAAAACCAATTTTTATATACAATCAAATCATATTACTATTTATTCGGTACTCGTAAGGGTTGAAAATCACAATATTAGTCAATATACTCGTGTGTGATATCGTTGCAAAGGTATTTGTTTGTACTTCTCCAAAAACGTTTTTCAAACTTTGGTGAAATTAACGATTCTCAAGCTATTAGCAAAAACGTGTAAAAAATATATTTTAATAAAAAATCTAAAATCCGACTATATAAAAGTCTTAAGTAAGCGTTTACCTATTGTCTTTATAATTTTCTTTTGATACTTAGGTAGTCGGAAGCACCCACCACCACCCATATACCTAGGGTACAAGTAGAAATACAGACCTCCGACTACCTAAGTAGATAGATAGATAGATAGATAGATAATGCTTTATTCAGAAAAAATTAAAACTAAACAGTTTGACAAAAAGGTAAAAGAATAGGCGGCCTTATCGCTTAAAGCGATTTCTTCCAGGCAACCAAAGCTTAAAAGAAAAGATCAAAGGAAGGCGGTGCAGGTATTAAATATGAAAATAAAACTAAAACGAATACAAACTTAAACAAACTAAAATAATCCTAATACACATGTCTATACATTTACGAAGTTTCAGTTTTTGTAAAAAACAATCCCGACCTATTTGAAAGATTTGCAGTTGGAAGCCGGTCTGAGGGCAGATTACGCAATGTGCCGTGCAGAACAAAGTTGTTACGTTCAAGTGTATTTAGTATGGGACCAAAAATATATAATAAAATTCCAAAAGTTGTTCGTGATTTGTCCAGCAACCAATTTAGTGCAAAACTTAATGATTTTTTAATTGGAAAATCTTATTATTCTGTAAATGATTTCTTAAATGACCGTATTGTTCGACATTAATAATAATTGTAAACATTGTGACTATGTAAATAAGTTATATTTCTTTCTACAAACCATTATTTCCATACCCAACATATATTTTATTCTGTTATTTAAATATTCTTGACCTGAAAATTGTGAAATTTATGGACCGTATTATTTGTTTGACCTTTGTTTTAATTAAATAATAATATTTTGACATATTCATCACTTACAGACATTTTTATTATATTTAAATTGCATAATTTGACCAGGTTTCATAAAGAAGAGTATTGCTTTAAATTATATTATATTGACATACTTCTAAATAAAATTAAATTGTCTAGTTGTTATACATAGTATGTTGCAATGTTCTTAAATTATGTATGTTAGGTATATTGAAATGTTTGTACGCCCGAGTGGCAGAATCTAGCGATCTACATAGTATAATAAGTCTTATTATCTGACTGTAATATTACCTGATTCACAAACAATAAATGAATTATGAATTATGAATTATGACATATACCAAATAGAAATATACACTAATACATAATAACAAATACATAGCTAGTAGTAAGTTGAGGGACAAATTACCTAGTCTAACCTAAATAGTATCCATAGACTTTCTTTTTAAAAGTATGATGAGATGTGTTTTTTTTTATATCAGTAGGTAGATCATTCCATAATCTGACGGATTGGGCTGTAAAAGAGTTGCTATAAAAGGATGTTTTCTGAACTGGAGCCACCAAAAACAACGTTTCTGAAGATCTAAGAGAGAGGTCGTGAGAAGAATGAAGAAACTGAAATCTTTGTTTGAGATACGAAGGAGAAACAGGATTGAACAGTATAGAGAAAAGAAGGGACAGAATGTGCAAGTTCCGGCGCTGGCGAATGGGAAGCCATTTGAGCTGGGTTCGGTAGGCAGAAACATGGTCGTACTTGCGGAGGCCAAAAATAAATCTGATGCACATGTTTTGGAGGCGCTCCAGCTTATTAAGCTGATCCTCTGTGACATCCAAATAACATGCATCCGCATAATCTAGGACAGGAAGAAGAAGGGAATGAGCAAGTGCAGTTTTAGTAGCGGTGGGGAGAAAGTTACGCAGTCTTCTTAAGGAGCCAGCAGAAGCAAACAGCTTTCGACTAGTCACCTCCATCTGAGCTCCCCAAGAAAAGGTGCGGTCAAAAATAATCCCCAGGTTTTTGATGGTCTCGCTGAAGGGGATCGCTATTCCATCGAAAACAACCTGCGGAACTGCAGACCAATTTAGTTTGGACAAGGTTCTAGAGCTGCCAATTATGATGGTTTGAGTTTTAGAAGGGTTGATCCTTAGTCCGTGCCGCTTGCTCCACTCAGTGATACTTTGTAGATTTGTATTTGTTATCTCAATTGCGCTCGAAATATTACTAAGTGGGGCTTGGGTATATATCTGTAGATCGTCAGCATATAGATGATAGGACGATGAGAGATTTTGTGAAATAGAGTTTATAAAGATGGCAAAGAGAAGAGGTGACAGTACGCCTCCGTGAGGTACGCCAGCAGACGTATCACACCAAGACGAGAAAGACTCATCAAGGCGGACACGCTGCCGACGGCCGTGCAAGTAGCTAGAGAACCAGCCAACTGCCGAAGAGGAAATGTTAAGAGAGCGGAGTAATGCAATCAAGATATCGAAATCGACACTATTGAAGGCATTACTGAAATCAAGGAGAGTTAAGACAGTGAGGTGCCCATTTTCCATACCGAAACGAATATCATCCGTGATTTTGACGAGTGCAGTGACTGTGCTATGACCTTTTCGAAAACCAGACTGTAAGGGATTAAGAAGATTATTTGACGACAGAAAAGAATTCAGTTGGTTATGGACGAGACGTTCAAGGACTTTAGAAAGGAAAGGAAGTATAGAAATAGGGCGATATTCGGAAAATGATTTAGGGTTCGGTTTTTTAGGTAAAGGTATTATTTGTGCGTCTTTCCAGATGCTCGGAAAAGAGTCATGAGATATAGAGAAGTTGAGAAGATGACAAAGAATCGGAACAATTTCGTCTAAAATAGGAATTAACATATTTCGACTAATGCCATCTATCCCTACAGCATTAGACGTGATAGAGAGAAGACTTTTCTTAACATCGATGACAGAGAATTGATCAAAAATAAAGGGGGGGTGATTAGGAGCAGGTAATAATGATAAATAATTGAGTGTACTGCTTTTGATTGCATCGCTAATATCAGACGCAGCTGAGAAATGCTGATTAAGCAAATCTAGATCAAGATCTCCGGGTACAGAGTCTTGACGAGGCTTGCCCAGTCCCAGCGATCTCAGGAACTTCCAGACCTTTGCTGGATTTTCATTGGCTACAGACTCATGGATGTGGCGACGTTGAGCTTCTCTACAGACCCTGTTACAGTGATTACGAGCGTAATGGAAGTTGGCTTTATTGAGGTCACTTGGAACTATCTTATATTTAGTTTTAGCGACAGCCTTTTTGTGAATGAGCATCTTGATGTCATCCGTGAGCCAAGGTGCTGGTAACTGTTTAACTTTGACGGTATGAAAAGGAGCATGTTTATCAAATAGCTGAATAAGGATATCGTTAAAAATCCCAACTTTGTCATCCACGCTTTCAGCATCAATGACTGCAGAAAAGTCTAATAGTTTTGCATCGTTTAGAAACGCTTCCTTGTCCATGCGGGCGAATCCACGCTGCAGGATGACCTTGCGTTTGGCTTTTGGAGGGCGGATTTTATATGATAGAAATACTAAATCATGGTAGGAAAAACCATCCGCTGCACACTGGCCATATTTACAGACGTGGTCGAGAGAGGAGACAATCATAAGGTCAAGCAACGATGGCGGACAGTTTGGAGCATGGTGAGTGGAACTAAGGGGAAGAATATGAAGATTGCAGGACTTAACAACTGATTCCATCGATAATGCGCGACGGTCTTTTTTCATCAGGCAGCAGTTAAAGTCCCCCATTATAATGGAATGGCAATAGCTAGGGATAAGGTTGACCAGTAGGGATTCAAATGACGAGAAGAAGTTATTTTTGCTAGAATTAGAGTAGTAAACGCCAAGTAGAATTTTAGTGTGGGATAGTGTGACTTCAAGGAATAGATGTTCGCCGATTTGCAGCGGTGCAGGTTGTGGTGACATACTTATTATGGAGAAAGGTAAGTGAGAACGAAGATAGATGGCCACACCACCACCGCGGCTACCCGTCCGGTCATTGCGAATAAGACGGAATCCCGGCAAAGAATAAACAGAAGAAAGAAGACAGGGTTTAAGGAAAGACTCCGAGATTAAGATAGCATGAATATTTGTCCCATCAAATGACGCTAGCATTTCCGAAAAATGAGCCGGAACACTTTGCGCATTAATGTGGATAACATTAAAGTTCATGGGTGTATTAGAGAACTGAGAGTGTAAATTTTTAGATAGTGAAGGCAGGCTAGCAAAACTGTCATCACTACTTAAGGAAGGAATAGAAGAGAGAGATAAATAATTATCGCTTACATGACTTACATCATCATCAAACATGTTATTTGGCATGGTAACAAATAAATCCAACAAAATAAAAATTAAATACTAGACTGTGGACTAAGCGAACTAATATACTACCTATATATATATATTGGCTATCTATGACCTACTTTGGTAGGTCAATATGTACCCAAATAAACTAAACTCTATAAAACAATAAACTAAAACTAAGAATATCTTTAAATATCTAAGTCGATTTACTACTAAAATTCACTCCTACTTGAAGTGATGTAGTTTTGAAATATATATATAGTTAAGTTGTAAACTAAAAACACTGTACAAATAAGTTCCACCAAAAAAAAGTTTTCTGCAAAGTTAATCAAAGTGAGTTTGAACCACGTTGAACGAAAGGAGCACAACTTAACACAAGAAAGAAGCCTTAAAATAAGAAGAAGAAGTAAATTAGCCGTCCCGTTACCCGTCTCTCATCTGTCTATGGCTTGCTTGACAAGTTGACATAAATTATTTTGCCAATAACAAAGAAGTCAAGTCGTTTTGGTAAATAAGTAAATAACTTGTGAAGTATATACAAATATTTTGTGAAAAAAGTGACGGTACAAGCAAACTAAAATACTTGCTGTTTTTTGGACTTGTGGACGATGGACGAATGGGATGTATTACGGCTTTGCAGGAATCGCTTGGATTTTATAGTAGTATAGTATCAAAAGAAAATATAAAGTTTTGGTGTATTTACGAGTGAAAAGTGATGCTTGGGGTTTGTTTTTTATTTTGGACACATAGTGAACGCACACGAAGGCGTTGCTGTAGCCTTTTAGTCAATAAATCACACAAAAGTACGTTGTAGCAAGCACGCGCAACAAAAACTCTGATCCGATCGTGACTGAGGTAAGGTAGGTGAACCTAGTGTAACCTAGTTTTAGCCTTCTACTTTCAAAGAACTAGTGCCCAATCTTCCCTTTTTAGTTTCATCCGTGTATAATGCTAGCAGCTGTGTGAAAGGGACACAGCGACTGAAAAGTGTGTCTCACTCGATACCGTTTTTCCTTAAATCTAAATTTAATTAAAAAATAACTAATTTTCTTGTTGTGATAAGGTTCAAAATCCTTTTTGCATTAAATGTCGAGTGAATTTTCCAGTTACGTTAGTATATAAATTCCTTGGCTTTACCTCTAGGATGCACTGAGAAAAAAGGCCAAAGGACTTGACAAACAGACAGACAACGAGGTAATTTTTTTCCTTTTGAGGTACGAAACACCAAAAACCTAAAGCTTTCGCCAACTACAAATCAAACGAATAAACCTAAACGAATATAAAAATAAGCTGTAGGAAGTCGTTGGCTGATAGGCGTTCAAATTTGATGCGATCGCAATCTTTCGTAATTTGGCAAATATCGGGATCTCGCACTCGTGTGGTGGTGAGAGGGTACTTATTCGTGCAGAGACACTAAAAATAGACCCCCGAGTCCTTATTATGGGTTGTGCATTAGCTTACGGTACCGAAAAAAAGACTCGAAAAAAGTTATCGTTTCCTTGCATAATTTTGGCGCCTAATGCTATGCCTAGAGTCCAGGTGGACGGACTGGAACTAGGTAGGTAGGTAGGTACTTTCCATAGTTTGACAGTGAGTTTTCGAATGATAGGTAGGTAATAGCTCTCAGAATTAGCAAGCTGAAGTGGCGATGGGCAGGCCATGTAGCTCGTAGAACCGATAACTGTTTGGGAGTAAAGGTTCTCGAGTGGCGACCGCGATGCAATGCGAAACGGAGTGTGAGAAGACCTCACACTCGATGGACTGAAGACATCGTAGCGGTCGCAGGGAGTCGTTGGACGGAGGCGGCTCAGGACCGCTATTTGTGGCGTCTTTTGTGGGAGGCCTATGTTCAGCTGTGGACGTGTACGGGCTGATGATGATGATGATGAGGTAGATAATACTTTATTGCAAACTTTACTTAGAAATAATTTACAAAATAATAATTAACAAATTAGCTACAATGGGCGGTCTTATCGCTCAAGAGCGATAAGACCGCCTATTCTCTCCCAGACAACCTTGTTCTCCCAGACAACCTTGAATGATTTTGAGCTGTGTTCTGATGTTTTTATGACCAAATGATTAAAGCAAAATAAGCCTCAATGAGCTTGAAGTTGTTATAGTTTCTTTCATTTGGTCGTAGAACGGAAGACGACATCCATGCCAATATAAATATTTAGCAGCCAGAACAAAGTCGCTCCTATAATATTTGAAAAGAGGGTCGAGTTTGTTTATTCAGGGTGGAAAGTTGATATGGGACGGGCAGCTATATGAACCGTTGGTTTTAGCTAGGTATAGGGCTACATTTCATTTATTCCAACTCTAGGATTACAAAGGAGCACTTAGTCACGTCAAAAATTACATAAATGCCAAAGTCAGAATAATAATATAAAACTTACACAATTGGGTGAATTTCAGCATTTGAATGCTGACAAATACTCGCTTTTGCGCGCGCGCTGCACTGAAACCAATACCTAGGTACCTATTCTCTTGTTTTGACATGCAGTTAAACATTTATAAATCCAATAAATAATGCTGGATAATCCACACAGCATCTATGATCGGGTTATTAGTAAAATAATTCGAATAAATACGATACAGAAGACAGTGGAGTTCTTTTGTTCTTAGGATGGTGTTCTTCAAAAGATATCGGTCAATTAGCAGCCTCGGATGCATACGTGTAGGCCTTTAGCTCGCAGCGTAGGTAAGAAACAGCGGAACTGAATTTTGAAACTTGCGCCGTTTCCTATTGAATTTGTCGCCATCATGACAGTTCCATAGATCCTATCCTATTTCCTACTAGTAAACATTAGAATTTTTGGGCTAAATTGACCGGACTATATAATTTAACGTGTTTTAAAAAACGATAAACCGACTTCAAATTCCTGAATCTACCTCTTGTTTACGCCTGCTGCCATAGAAACTTGTTGTTACCAGTCATTGTGATGATTTGATTGTTTTTAAGAACCTAATAATCGACTTCGAATCCCTTTACTCTTACACTGTTTTTAATTTTTGCGGGATAAATAGTATACCCCTGGGGATAAAAAAATTATGCGACCACCTCGGGATAATTTTCAAAATTGGTTCATAATTGGCGGAATGATCGCTAAACACACACAAAAACATACAGATGAATTGAGAACCTCCTCCTTGAAGTCGGTTGAAAAGGCGAAAGTTTGTACAATGGTGAAGATGTTTGGTCGAAGACAACGCCATAAGTACTGGATGGATCGGGCTGAAATTTGACACAAATAACGACCTGGAATAACATATGGGCCACTTTTTATTTAAAAAAATGCGAGCGAAGCCGCGTACAAAAGCTAGTTTTAAATAGAACAATGTTTAAGCAGTCAGATGTAAGATTACGAAAAGATGTACCTCAGTATACATAAGCAATACTACTTTCACTCGAGGATCGAATAAAATTTAGGGCTTAGGGGATAGCAGGAGTAATCCTTACACAAATTGAATACATGATCGTTCCGAATTGTGTTTGCTTAGAGCCTCACGTATTCTACGAAATCTAACCTCTATACGAATATTAAGGGAACTGTTGTCAGCGGGCGAAAGTCCGCCTGCGACGCAGAAGGTTGCGGGTTCGATTCCAGCAGCAATGTTTGTACGATCTGCAAATATTTGTACGATCTTTAAATATATGTTCAGGGTGTCCTCAGTATTTTCTATGCATCAAAAAATATCTATCATGTAAATATATGTATAGTTTATGATCTAGTTTATCTAGTACCCATAACACAAGCTCTACTTAGCTTGGGGTTAGATGATGCTGTGTGGATATTGTCCAGCATTATTTATATATTTATCATCATTATAAATACGTCATCGACTTAAATGCTCACGGAGAGAACAGAGGCTTATGTTGGTTGGTCGTCTAAGCCTAAAGAGTTTGGAAAACTCCCAAAGGACTGGAACTAAGTAACGAAGCAACCACTAATGGAATATTAATGAAACTCGTCATAATTGGAACTCGTTTCCAATTTTCTGGAATTGGCGCATATTGGAATTTCTCCGAAATAGGTGAGTTGTGTTGTATCCGTAGCCTCTTTGTTGGGAAGGCGGAGGGTGCGTGTACCTGTACTTACCTACACAAGCGGTACCTACCGCATAATGTAATACTTATCTGTTTACAACATAACTTAATAGGCAATCAGGGCTATACAATGCCCTTCAAGGAAAATAAAGTAATATTTTATATTATATTTTCATGATCACAGGCTATAATGACTTATAGTAGTTATTATTATTATTGCAAGGAGACTTATGGTATGGTATGGTGGTGGAGGTTCAGGTCAAAAAGTATGATCTAAATATTATTGTTAAAAAAAAAAAAAAAATTTTGAACGCTTGTAAACCAAACAACCTTTTTTTATGGACAATAGACCTTCGTTTGGCCACAATCTCACCTGATGGAAAGTGACGATGTGGCTGAGATGTATCACGAAGGTCTAGAAGATACCTATTCACTCTTGTCTTGAAGAGACCCAGATTGTAAAGGCAGGAAAAACAGAAGCGGGCAGCGAGTTCCAATCCTTAAATTACTTCAAAATTATCCTTACCAATGTTCTATCGGACTTGTTTATATTGGACAAAATATTGCCCAACCCAACCAATGTTGGTCCAAACGGTTGTAACAGTCACCGCTACGGCACACTTCGGGAACCCTGTTTTATTCAGAAATCAAATCGGGATCATCCCACACATTGTCTCATTTTATAAAAGAGATATTCAAAGCTACAAGATCTAAGCAATCCAGAAATAAATTAAAGCTGGTTTTAATTTATTTCTGCTTTATTTTATGTCCAATACCTTAGGTCAATATAAGATAGAAAATCTACCCGTCAATATAATACGCCTTTTGTTCAAAGATTCTAATTCTTATTTCTCATTATAATATCTTTGTTTATTTGCTGAAAATTGTCGATATGTTACGCTAAAAAAATATAATATTCCATCCTAAGTTGAAATCTGTATCAAATAATACCTGTTGCTGGAACTTATCCCTTTGATGATTTGGAACATTGTATAACTTGTTATTAGGATGGTGCTTTGTACTTACGTAGATAGGGTAGTTGAGTAGGAACCCGTAATTTCCGGGGTTCGAAATTACTGCTGCGATAGACATAAGACGAAGTGTGATTAATTTGACTCAGCCCTCTTTCACCAAATTGCCTTTCAGCATGAAACACTTCGTGAAAACAAGAATATCTGATAATTCTAATGTTCATTACGAAAATCCTGTTTAACTTAACAATTTTGTATCTTGAAAGTTATAGCTTGGATTGAATTAATTTCATGATCTTTGTTTTTAAAACGCAATATTTACTAGTCGGATTTCATACTCAATGTTTGACTCTATAATGATTGCTAATAATTTTTGCTTTATTTTAGTTGGACCAATTTCCGGCTTGAGATAGATTTTTTAGAAATTAATTGTTTTATAACATTTTACCTATTTTTCAAAATTGAGGATTATTTCGTTTTAGTTTAAAATAAGACTATCACCGTATAAAAATAGTAAAATAATACAAAATAGTTGTGGAAACAAAAGGCTTTATTTTTATTAGGTAGGTACTAGCGACCCGCCCCGGCTTCGCAGGGGTGCAAATTATATATATAAACCTTTCTCTTGAATCACTCTACCTATAAAAAATCATCAATCAAAACATACATATATAGGGACAAACAGACAGGAAGCGACTTTGTATTATACTATGTAGTGATATTTTGTATTAGGTTATTTCGGGTAGGTACTTGCCCTCCAGTTAGCGTTCGCTTATTCCACCCTGTGGGTATGTAGAAAACATTTCATATATTCAAGCAAGCCAAGCTGCATGCCCCTTAGCAAACCCTTCCAGTCAAAGATTCAGCTTGCTTTTCATCATCAAATCAAACGCGTTTGTCAAGCCGTCGAATTCAAAAGCATTCATTAGTTTGTGCAATGGAGTGTTCCGCACAAGCCCCTAGAACCTTTACGTACACAACAGGAAACAATAGTGCCTCTGAAAATTCTCTAGTTTCCTTAACAAGCACTTGGGTGCCTGCCAAAACAACTAGCTTTATATTAGGCTGGATTCAGATTCAAAAATACGAGGTATGTTTTAGTAACATGCGTCTATTTGAACGACAAAGTTCTGCATGAATGGAAATGGTATAATTTTGGAGATGGCATTTGGCTTCGGTTATGCTTATTAAAAGAAAATAACAATCAAATATTATAAACATATTAAACTAGTATTTACAATTGAAACTATTGAGCTAACTGCAGACTGTTACAAACAATCTACAGATAGCTCAACTGGTCCATATCAATACCAGTCGGAAGCGTCCCCAAGACGCTGGCTGCATTGCCTCGCTGTATGGCAATGCTAATGCGCTGCGCCAGATACCAGCTCTCGGTCGTCGCTTCGACCAGGCGCAAATAGAATGAATCTGCTTTATATTTTATAATCAGCGATCTTATAATAAATAAATAAAAAATATTCACAGAAACTCGTAGATAGACATAATATAAGTGCATTTAATAAATATAGCTACAATACTAACAATTTAGCTAAGTATATTAATATTTTTGGTATTTGTGTATTAGCATAGAATAAATGGTACCTATTCGTTTCATTAGTTTAGGTACATTTATATTACTTTAGCATAAACACCTCCATCCTATCATCTTCTTCTTTAACCTTGGTCGCCTGGAAGAAGTCGTTTTAAGTGATAAGGCCGCCAATTCCATTGCATACGTTTAATTATATATACTACTGATTGTTTTTTAAGGTTGTGAAATAAAGGATTATCTATCTTATATTTAGCCTAATCTAGGTAATCCTGTGTTTCAGGCAAGTTTATTGTTTATTGTTGAGAGCAAAGAAGGCGCTTGGGCTGGCCTATTACATGAAAGTACTATCATCAGCCTAATTATAGTTGATCACGTTGATTCATGGTGTGTGTGTGGGTATGCGAGTTTCTTTATTCCACTATTACTTCATATCTGAAGAGATTTGAAAATAAAGGGGTATCGCTAGAAGCCATATAGTGGGTACTGAACGGCGTTACAGGGTTACACAGTGAGTGTTCGCGCAGTCAGTACGGGGAAAGACGGCGCGGCGCGGCGCGGGCGCTCGCATCGTGCTACAGATGGAGTTTAGCACACGGCGTAATGTATCATGCTCAAAGCGAATGGTCATTTCATTACGCCACGTAACACCGGTCAGTACCGGCTTTACAATGATGTCTCAAAATTTATTTGGTCCGTTTGTAACGCTTTTTTTACAATACTTTTGTATGTTTTTTTTTGTATTTTTTTCTTGTTTTATGTTTTTAAAACTTGTTGCCTACAAATGTGTGTTTGTATGAACCTACCTACCCGTAGGCAGGATCCTAGGTTTAGTTTGTATACCAACTTGGACAATAGTTGAGCTGCAAGCATTCCATTGCTGTCGAAGTTTCGCTAGGAGTTCGCCAATTGCCTGCAAGCCTAATAAGGTGGAAGTGACGGCATTGCTTTCGAAGTATCCCTGTGAACTGATTTGTGATTAAAATTTATGTATAATTTTAAATGCTTTTAAGGTTTAACGCATACTATAATTTCAAACTAATATTATTCATGGGAATGTTGGATGGATGTTTGTTACCTTTTTCAGCTCTTACTACTGAACTGATTGTGAAAGTATGAGCAGAGATGTATGTAGTTTTAGACCTGGAATAACATAGAATGCACTTTGTTGTCCACTGGACAATATATAATATATTATCCAGTGCACTTTGTTGTCCACTGGACAATATATAATATATTATCCAGTGTACAACAAAGTGCATGGCGCAATACAATGAACAAACGTCTACACATAAATACACAATTCATAAAAATTGACTTAGGCTACTTTTTATCCCGATAAAACGCTTGCGAAGCCGTGACGCTAGTTAGGTAGGTATAGATACTTCTGATCACAATATGTGCTCCTGATTTTCTGCTTTCTATCTGTCTCAAAGAAGGAGCAGTTTCCAGATGATTAGCTACTGCCTAAGTTATTATAAATAAATAAAAATAATTTATTTTGGACAACACTTTAAACATTTAAGGTCCATCTGATGTTTATCACATTTTTATTGAAATTCTGCTTAGTTTAGTTCGCTTTGTTTAACTTATTAGCTATTTTAATTAGTTGGAATGGAAAGTTATAAATCTTTATTGACAAAGAAAATTACAACCAAATAATAGAAACAAATTGGAACTCGTATTTACTACTATTAGAGCTAACTGCAGACTGTTGCAAACAATCTACAGATAGCTCAACTGGTCATACCAGTCGGAAGTGTCCCCAAGACGCTGGCTGCATTACCCCGCTGTATGGCAATGAAGTTATTATGTTGTTCTTTGGTCGGTAGGTACTATGTTGAAATGATTCTCGGCAATCGAAGGGTAGCCGTTTAACGGCCGGCGCGGCGTCGTTACAGCGTTGCCCGTCTGCACCGCCCCTAACCGTCTGCAATCTAAGTTCATTCCGTGGAATTACATTGCATCGCTTTGTGGGGACCATGACCATTAAATTTCCTTGACAAATCTATAAAAGATACGGTCTTGTCTCGCGAGTAATTGAAGTCTCTGGAGCGTTTTAATATTTTGGTACTTACTGCTCGGGAAATATACTGGCCGATTTTCAAATCTAGGTTGTCGACTGGGATTTGTTTTTGTGGACCCATGCCTGAAAATTGTTGCTAGTGTTCCGTTTTGGAGTAAGAAATAATTCAACGATTGAGTAGACATGATTTTATTTTCATCACGGTACACAATAGGGTGTTCTTTTTTTGTTTACGTCTGTTTAGAGCCCATTAACTTATCTACCTTTCTATACGAGTATGTATACAGCAGTGTCATTTAGAGTTTTTCTAACTTTTTTTGTATATTTATATAATAAAGATGTAATAAATAAATATGAACTTATGTAGAAATTCATGCTAAAAAGTGAAAAAAAATATTTGTTTTGTTATTAACTCAAATCGTCCCAATTTAAAAATGAGGCATCATTAATTAATTTAATTAACAAATTAATTGAACGGTATTATGAGGAAAACCTACCAGACCACAGTCACAGTGAAAGCAGTTGAAGATTAGCAGTATTTTTACCAGATACATTTATTTATTTCATCCTTAATAACTAAATACATTTGCAATAAATAAATATATCTCGTTCGACGTTGGGAATACTTTTCGTGTGAAGTTGGGAACAGGCGCGTCTCACGTGAGACGTTGACAATAACACGACTCTGAATGATTTCATTCGAATTATTCGACTTGACAAATCATTCGAACGATTCGACTGACTTAAGAAAATTAGTAACTAATTTGTTTAGTAATCACGAGTCGTTTGTTCGACTGCCCGGTCGGTCTCGATTCGTTTTTCGACGTCGATAGTCAAGTCGAGTGAGAGCGGGCTTAGTTAGAGAGATAGTAATGAGTAAATTGGTAGTTGTACATAGATCATTCGACTAGTCAGGTCATTCGCAGTCTTATTATCTTTACTTTATGTATCGAATTAACATTATGATCAAGCCGACGCAACTGATAACGAAAAAAAGTATATTTTGTCTGGCAACGTGGTCACCGGTACCGGCTTATGGTTTTTCGTTGCATTTTCTTCATTTGCTTTATTGATACAGACTGAGGTTTAACGCTTATTAAAGTTACGTGTCCTCTAGATCGGCATTGAAGCGTACGTTAGCAAAAACTCTGTATTTTTTTAACATGAAATGCACCTGTTCCCAACTTCTCACGATGACGATCTAATAAATAGTCGTTTATAACTTAAATCCTAAGCACCGCGGTGTTACCTAAATCTACGGAGTGTTACCGTAGATTTAGGTAACAGAGAATCATTGAGGTAGAAAATCATTGAAATGATTTTCTCCGTAGATCTGCAATATAGCGTATCGACATCAACAACAACCACAACACAAGATAAGAGTGAATAGGTATCTTCTAGACCTTCGTGTTACACCGTCGACCACATCGTCACTTTCCATCAGGTGAGATTGTGGTCAAACAAAGGTCTATCTACGTCTACGACTTAAAAAAATCATCAGCCTGTATTCCAGGTGTATTGATTCGTATATAGCGTAATTTGTATAATCTTAAGCGTAGCCATACTTGACAAAATGAAAAGTCATTTAAATATATCCAATTCTAAGGTAGGCAATTCGTTTTGATCTAATGCGTTTTTAGAACGATAATGATATCGTGTGGTATTGCGGGTAAGCGTTAGGGCAGCCCTACGATAATATTTATCAGTAAATAGCCATTTAAAATTGACCTTAAATTAACTTACCTTAATTAACTTTTTAAAATTAACTTAAATAGTAAGTACCGGTGACCCAGTGGTACGGTACCGTGACGTTCATCGATGGTTTTCCCGTTAAGTTGAAAGTCAATTTCTAGCGATAAATAAAGATTTTGTGACAACGTTAATTATTGGGTTAGCACGAAAGTAATGAGACACTCTAGAAAACTCTATTCATGTTGTTTTTCTAATTACATATTATTTTCGACTTTTATAGAATTTATAGAATATTAGAATTTCGTATGTTATAGAACATTCTAGGTGCTTCTGTTCTAGGGGTATATAAAAGCACACGCACGATTAATTAACTTAGTTTAAAGAAAAATGGACAAGCGACAAGTTCGAACTGTATAGAGTTCGAACTTGTAGTGAAGTTTGAACTTTACGAATACTTGTTAAGAGCATAGTGCGCGAGCTGCGGCAGACAACATTATCACTGCATTTGGCTCAGATACTACAAGCCAGGCAACAGTGTCTCGTTGGGTCAAACGCTTCAGTACAGGAGACCGTAGCCTCGAAAGTCAGCCTCGCTCGGGAAGACCACCAACGTTCGACAGTGATGATTTGCGCCGTAAATTGCAACAGAAGCCGGATGCAACCACTCGTGAATTAGCGACACAACTCCACTGCAGCCATCACGCCATAGAACATCACCTGCACGAGCTCGGATATAGGAGAGTTTTATCCCGATGGACACCTTATGCCCTCACAGACGCAACCCGATACCTATTGTAAACTTCAAGTGCGAGTTGGACTCGCGGACCGAGGGTTCCGTAATTATAAGAACTTGTTTCTTACAAACCTGTCAGGGGGATAGCGATCTATGATCCCCACTGTACCATATCCACCCTCTGTGCCCAGGTCGGATGACGATTTTCGAAATACTGGTCTCAAATGCTGCATGCGGTAAGCTCACAGGGCGCTATGTCGATGGGGGCTAATGCCCAGCAGTGGACTAATTTAGGCTGTTGATGAAAATGTCGTCCTCGTAGCCAAGTTTCGTTTACGCCGCCGCGATTATGAGAGTGAGAAAATATAGTGGGAATAGAGCGTACCAGGTGTACTCTCTATTTTCTCACTCTCATAATCCGATATGACGACAGACTGACACAACCGGGGAGAGGTCAGGCGCAGGAACAACGGCTTAACATGCTTTCTGAGTAAGGAAGTTGGGGTAACGCCACATCTTCCCTACTACGGGCTGTTACTGTCAGTTTTTCTTGATAAATAATGGTTTATTAACAAAGAAAAATACAGTTGTTTTTTTTAACTATTATGTATTTACAATTGAAACAGTTGAGCTAACTGCAGAATGTTGCATACAATCTAGAGGTAGCTTATCTGATCAATAATGGTTGATACGTCTCAGGGACCACCTATAACTGGTTATAACTATTGACTGGATACTTTAACAAATTAGAGACTACTAACAAATGTTACAGAAAATTTACTAATTAATAGCGTGTTTTTGTTTTTTTATTATGAAATTCCAATGTGGACCCTCAGTCGTAACCGACACGATTTTTGATGATTATAATAGGTACCGACCGACCTGCTTAAGCTGTAAGCTCGACCTATAATTTTGTATTATTGCAGTTTGTTAATTGGGTCGAAGTGGTCACCCAATATATTTTTATACATCTTTATTTGTTTACTGATTAAACACTGTAATTTCGCGTTCGAAAATGCATTTTCGTTTCGTGTAAATTAAATGGTGTTGTACCTATCTATACACTTATAATTTACGAAAGCTTTGTGTAAAATTGTTTCTATGTGATGTGCATTTCAGAGGTAAAGTATTTATAAAATTTCGATAAAAAAAAATCTGATCAACTTCAAGGTTGTAGCATACATGGGCCGCAAGGCTACGGCACAGCACAAAAATGTTAGTATTAAAATATGTCCCAACCGATGTGACCGACTTCCAGAAACATCATGCATTATAAGGTCGTAGATAAAGGTCCCCCGACCCTCAGTACTGAGGATATCGATGCAAGGGCGTTGATTAAAATATGGTCTCAAGCTTGTAATTTTTTACAGTGATATCATAAAATCTCAGACAGCGCACAGTAAGCCTGCTTGCCGTAAGAGAGCCACTCCTTGGTTTACGCCTTTCTTACAGAAAGTTTCAAGTGAGCAGTCCACGCGGCTACAGCATGGCATGCGGGCTTGATGGCACTTGATGCAATTTTTACGATCATACAGCACTGTGCCGACCGTATGTGGACAGCGAGCTTGCTGCTGTCGCCAGGTAGAAAGCTTGGATAGCGCGTCAGAATTATTTCAGGCAAGTAGGCGTACGGGAGCTGTGCGGTGTGTTACATGTGTGCTTTGTCCTTTAGAAGAAAATACGGCATTCCTGAGATAACTAGCTTGTTAAAATTATATTCTACGAAGGAGAAAAATCAAACGGAAGCACTATGTACATTTCACTTCTATTCTGCATAGCTGCTCCAGTTACTTTATATCGATTTTGTTATTCCGTGCCTTATTATTAGTTTGCTGTGAACGTCAGCTCCCAGTTTCAATAAGATTATGCTTTCTTGGCAATTGGCTTCCTATTGGCTTTTGAAAGTTAAAGTTTTGAAGCTGATTAGTGTGAGTAGAACAGTGTTTCGATCCTGAGAGTTTATAAGGAAAGGGTGTTTCATAATTAAGTTTTAAAGTAGGAAGCATGGACCGAGTAGGTATCAATATTATACACCCTGGAACGGCCGCCCCGTACCGCTTGCCCCATGAGGGCGCCGCGGCATTTCCTTAAGGGACCCACCTGGGTCTGCGGGCAGTTGGAGTAGGGCTCCCCTTCCCTAAGGCAGACCCCGGGAGGGCGATGGTACTATGTGGCACGTGCCATCGTAATGTTCACGAGACGTCGGCGGGGCCGTACTTAAACGCCCCGGAGAGGTGCCAATTTGGCTTTGCAAGATGGGCCTGGCGCGGTCCATCAGAGTTCCCAGGCCCATTGATCACGCATGGAGGCCGGCCACCGGGGGGTTATTTAGTGGGTCGTCGAAGCTTCTTTTCGACATCCCCACATAACCATACTGTACCCTACATACAATATGGTATCTAGTTACAGATATTTCCCCTTGAAAAGAAAAAAAAGGGCTACTAAGGGGACGTCTGAAACAGTGAGAGTTATTGAAATGCCATGTTAGTTGATACGTGCTCGAATTTCAAAAAATATATGTTCTGCATTAAAAATAGACAATATAAACAAACAAAAAAAATACAAAGACAGACGTTTTTGTACTTGTGCGCACAGTTGCCCCGAATGGACTCTACATAGGTGGAACAAACTCCAAATTGCTTTTTAATCCTCAAAAGCTTCGTACAAATCAGAATTCGGTACTTCAATTTACACATTGTACTTCTCATCTGAACAAAACCTGCGATGTTGGAGGAGAATGTTATGCATACCGTGGACAGCAAAACGAACCAACAGAACCATTCTCAACCTCTACGGGTTTAAAAAAATCACGTCTTGGGGACGCTTCCGACTGGTATGACCAGTTGAGCTGGTCACTCTCTGAAAATCGTGTTTTTTGCTCAATATTAGAGTTACATGGCAAAGTTTGACATTTGTACCCGTTTGTACCCTGCAGATTTGGCCTTATCTATTTTGCATAATTCAAGAACTATCATAATAAGTACTTTTCAAGAATCTCGCCCATGATTTCTTGAAGTGACTTGGTCATCATCATCATCATCATCATCATCATCATCAGCCCATACACGTCCACTGCTGGACATAGGCCTCCCCCAAACGACGCCACAAATAGCGGTCCTGAGCCGCCTCCATCCATCGACTCCCTGCGAACGCTAAGATGTCGTCGGTCCATCGAGTGGATGGTCTCCCATGTAGGGGGGGATTTGCCATAATCACCACGCTTGGCAGGCGGATTGGTGATCGCAGTGTTGGTGTTTAAAAATACTCAGAAGGAAGCTGCTGCCCTTCCTCTGGTAGGTTCCCTTAGTCGGCTTTTACGACATCCACGGGTTGAGTTGGAGGGGTCGATATTCGTACGCCGCGACCCCACGGCTTAGTTGGAGGGGTCGATAGTAACTTGGTCACTCTCTGAAAATCGAGATTTTTGCTCAATATTAGAGTTAAAAGTCAAAGTTTGTCGTTTGTACCCATTTGTACCCTGTAGATTTGGCCTTATTTATGTTGCTTGATTCAAGAGCTATCATAATAATTACTTTTCAAGAACCTAGCCCATGATTTCCTGAAGAAACTTGGTCACTCTCTGAAAATCGTGATATTAGAGTTTCAAGGCTAAGTTTGACGTTTGTACCAGTTTGTACCCTGCAGATTTGGCCTTATCTATTTTGCTTAATTCAAAAACTATCATGAAAAGTACTTTTCAAGAACCTCGCCCATGATGACCTGAAGAAACTTGGTCACTCTCTGAAAATCGTGTTTTTTGCTCAATTTGAAGTTACAAGTCAAAGTTTGACGTTTGTACCCGTTTGTACATTGAAGATTTTACTGAAACCATACGGCCACGTCTCAAGACCTATCATAACCGGTGTCTATCTAGAACCTTAGCTATAATTTTCTGAGAAAACCGTGTCTGATTCCGAAAATCGTCATTTGTTTGAATATGTTTTAGTTTTATGTCTTAGTTTTTAATTTTTTACCCATTGAATCTTTCAGATTTGACTGAAATTCTTTTATTTGATTTATGTTCAAAATTTATGAGTAACTTATTAGAGCTTTTTATAAGATTTTCTTTAAAAAAATTGACTATTTACAAAACATTGTAATTTTGAGGAAAGTTTCAGATTTAAATCCACATATTTCTTTTTTTTCAGCCTGAAAACGTGTTTTATACGTTAAGAACGTTCTCAGTTTCAAATTCTAACTAAAACTGTGCTTTTGTGCCACATAACATTTAATTTTCAAATCTAATTACTAATTTTACTAAGGTAGGTCAAAATCGACTATTGGAAAACACCCCCTCCCCATAACTTTTACCCCCTCGTACAAACGAAAATTTTGCCGGTACAATCGGGTACAAACGCGGTACAATCGAATAAGATCAAAAAAACTTGAATATCTTAAAGTCAGTTGCCAGGTTCACACAGCTGCATTTCTTGTATATATAATCTGAATCTCGGAAACGACTCCAACAATTTTCATGAAATTTTGTATACAGGGGGTTTCGAGGGCGATAAATCGATCTAGCTAGGAGTCATTTTTAGAAAATATTGTTTTATTCGTGTTTTCAATAATCAACTTTATCAACAGGGTACTCGTATAGACAAGATTTCGACGCTACAAAGCCTTCATCTATCACTATGTATCCATCATGAACCTACGACAGCTTTTTTTTAATATACTGCATATATTCGGATAACAACGGATCGGTCACAATGGGGGAGGAAAGTTGTCAGATGAACCCATAGACAAGGCCAAAGACATAAAGAATTCAGTCCATTATTTTTTCCGTAGATAAATAAACTGAAAAATATGACTCTTCCTCAAATCTATTGGCGAATATTAATACTATTAATTTTAAATTGGGAGCAACCAACTTCTCTGACGACACAACACTAAGGCTACTCCAGCAGGTGGAGTTGTTAAGCAACACTAAGCCAATGAGTGTTTGGTTGTAATTCGTATTTAAATATAATTTCTAAAAAAAAAACAATATTATAGCAAAAAAAAAAAAAAAAAATACCGAAGCTCGGTCATCCAGGTACTTATTTTAATACCGCATCACTCAGTTCGATTTATCACAGAAATCCCGCTCACCTAACTAAGATCTAAAATCCGCGTGCCAACAAAAACAAAAGAGGTCAACACTCAACACCTAAGAAAAAAACATGAATATGAACACTAGCAGAAAGTAATCTCTTACCCACACGTGGTGCAACCAGCAAGCATGGCTAATTTCCTCACTGCAGCGGCCCAGCTTTTAGCTTTCCTTCCGTTACTAGTTACCGGTGAAGGGGTTAAGCTGGATTAAGTGATGCCAGCTCTGTGATAACGGGAATGCAGTGCTTGTGTTGAATGTTTCTTTTTTACGCTGACATATTTTTGGTGCACAGAATTACTAGAAATTACGTAGATATGGCGTATAGCCGTATCTACTTCTACTACTTTTCATTTGACAACTTTTTTACCTCGTAACTATAATAAAATAACTGATTACGTTCATAAAGTGAATATATAAACTGTTATATAAACGTTATCCCACTGATGTTATAAATTTTGAAAGTTTGACGCCAAAATTACTGAACAGTTTGAGCTGAAATTTTGCATAGATGAAACGAAAGTGAAATGATATGAAAATAAGGTTTTAGTTTTGTTCGCGTGCAAAGCCGCGGGCAGAAACTAAAGTATTACTGTTTTTTTGTGACAATAAAGGTGGTGGGTAGTTTTAGTACTTATTAAATTAACCCTCTATTTATCTATCTCGTCTGTGTATAAGTGGCTTCAAATTATTTGACGACCTCTGCTGCGCAGCGGCTGAAGGCCCACCTGCGACGCAGGAGGTTCCAGGTTCGATTCCCGCCTCTGGACAAATGTTGGTTTTGGATGTTTTCTATGTACAGTCAAAATATCTGTGCTTGTTTTATTTAATTATTTTAGATGCAACTTCTGACAGAATCGTCTCTGAAGCAAGAGTAATGAGAGAGAATCAGATATGTTTCTATATTTCTAGGATTATCTTTTTTGTTAGTACACACATGAACTTAACGTAGAGGGTTACCATTTCGAAATTATGAAATGCTCTGACATGAAGACTGACATTTGCTCTGATGTCCGGACATTTTCTAGGAAGCCTCGTTCTGAAAGGAGACATTTGTACGTTCTGAAAATCTTACGCAATTTTTGTTAGAAAATCACGTACACGATGTTACAAATTTTAAACATTGTTGAACAACATAAAATAAATAATGTTAAATGAGTTGCTTTAATTTCGTAAAACTATGAGAGAAATTTAATTCTAACCTTTTATAGATAAAATATACACGTCCTTCAAAAAATTTCACTATAGGTATTTTAAGATATTGATAAATTTCTCGATTTGCCTAGATTTTGTAAACCTACGAAAGGAATTCAATTTTTCCAAACCTCTTACAGATGAAATAAAGAACACTTAAGCAAGTGTTTTTCAAAAGATTTCATATATGTAGGTAGGTATTTCAAGATTTTCATATATTACTCTATTCATCATCACCATCATCAGCCCATACACGTCCACTGCTGGACATAGGCCTCCCCCGTACGACACCACAAATAGCGGTCCTGAGCCGCCGCCATCCATCGACTCCCTGCGGCCGCTAAGATGTCGTCGGTCCATCGAGTGGATGGTCTCCCATGTAGGGGGGGATTTGCCATAATCACCACGCTTGGCAGGCGGATTGGTGATCGCAGTGTTGGTGTTTAAAAATACTTAGAAGGAAGCTGCTGCCCTTCCTCTGGTAGGTTCCCTTAGTCGGCTCTTACGACATCCAGGGGTTGAGTTGGAGGGGTCGATATTCGTACGCCGCGACCCCACGGCCAACAACCGTACGTTTTGGTAAACACCAGCCTTACATGAGTCATAAAGTTTCTTTGCAGCTGTTCTCAGTTAGCCCAACTGTTTCAATAACTGTTACTATTTCTAATTTGTTTCTATCTTGAATAGTAATTTACTAAATCGGAAATGAAAATACGCGATGGGTGGCTGCTATTAAAGGGCATTTCATGATTTCAAAAGCGACTTTATTAGATACTAGCTGCTGCCCGCGCCTGCGCCCACGTTTTATCGGGGAAAAAAATAGCCCATATGTTATTCCAGGTCCCAAACTATACCCATACCAAATTTCAGCTTAATCGGTTCAGTAGTTTTTGCATAAAAGAGTAACAAATATCCATCCATACATCCATCCTTACAAACAGACATTTATGTAGGAGTATGATAGGATGCTTATACGTAAATATGTAGAACTCATTATAGTTATTTTACAAATAGAAAAAAAAAACAACTTAACACAATGAGGTAAAAAGCCGGAATTTTCCAGTAAAAGTCGGATTTTCCACAATAACCGAATGAATCCTAAGGCTACAAACGAGGGCACTCAGGGGCACTCTCAGTTAATGACGACCACCGCCGTTTCAGCTACATCCGAGTGACATAATCATCGTCAAAATAACGTCTCGTGTGAAAATTTAATTAAAGGGGAGGAATTAATAGTATTGCTTACTGCCCAGGCTTTGCCTACATATCGTCATTTCAGCTGACCTGCAATTTCAGTGAGAGTTTTCGTTGTTCTATATTGCTGGGATATTGGTTTTGTTGGAGCGTGATTTTCTAATTATAATGACAATTTTATAATTTTTTTAAATTAATTTAAAAGTTTTAGTGATTAAACTGTCTTATTAATCTGTTGCGGATTGAATTGTATAGACAAAAGCCAGTAAAATTAATGGGGCAATCTGGCTTTTGCAAGAAAGCCGTCACAGCTTGCAAAATGATCTATTCGATGTTCTACCGAATTATCATTACCTAATCCGTGGTTCTACTCAATAGACGTCACTATGATTAAGCTGTTTAAATTCAGCTTTCAGTATGAATGATTAAGGTTACCTACTCGACACAAAAATCGAAGTCGAGGACAAAAAATGGAAGTGAAGAGAATATCAATAACACCTTATTTCTTATTTGATAATAATAACTATGTTTATAGTATAAAATTTGACTTGTGCTTATTTTGTAAGCCTAAAGAAATAAAGTTATTGACTCTGATTCTGATAAGACGAAGTAATCGCGTTGCATAATTGAGCTCTGATAGCTCAACAATCAATCTACTAGTAACGAGATCCATCTCTGCCGCGCTCGACGATGTACCTACCTACCTATTTATTATCTCTATAATTGGTAGGTTCGTAATCGACACAGGATCGGAATGGTATATAATGATAGGACCTTGTCAAAGTATAAACTACGCGCGATCAGCTGATTTAGTCAGAGATGTAAGTTCGTAAGGTTACACGCATACTAATGTTTAAACTATCTACATAACTGTATTTTATAAAATAAAGGACAGTAATAGTCGTTACGCTATCAGGCATTATGACTATCTAGTCCAAACGCTATGTACCTAATCCTTACGCGGTGTGGTCATAGGTATCGAGATTTAGAAAGAAATATGGGAAAATTATGAAAGCAGCGATTTAGTCATAACTGCTATCTAGTCAAATCAAGATGTAGTCTAGTGCAGCTTCTAACCCCTATTTTCGCCGATCATCGATTAATGTTCTGTTATTTGAGTGAGCGAAACCACCATGTTCCAGTAAAATAACATATGTATTTATTTATAGCGTGAAGGCATTTATCTGTACATGTTTACAATCTAATAGTTATGTGAAATTTTATAACCAAACATTCATAATATCATTAATTACATTTATTTCGGAAAATACACAAATAAACCACGAAAGTACTCACAGCACCGTAGAAGGCATTTCAGTTGTTGTTACCTCGGCGATCGGCGAATGAATGAGGCTAAGTACCACCATCACCGGAGCGCTTTTATACAAAAAGTTTATAAATTGTCCTTAATTATTTTAAAACTAAATTATTATGAAACAATCTTTATTTAGTCGTCCACGCGCTTCTTTTACTTAGAATAATTTTCGTTTGCAGTGGTTAAGATTTTGTAAAATATATTTTAAATAGTATTATTATTTGAGCCTTATTGATAAAAAAAGTTTTATTAGTTTTTTTAGTTTTTGAAAAAAGCAGCCAATACAGGTTGTAACAAAAATGAAAAACCAAACTTTCAGACGTGGTGCAGGTTCGAACACAGAATCCAGGAAAAATAAAAAAATACGCCTTTTAGTTTTTGAAAAATTAAATATATACGAAATGTTCACTTCATTAGGCAATGCACGTACCTACTATACTCGTACATAGCGTGTGCAAACTCCATTTTTAAGGGAAATCTTGTTAATCAACAAACATTGAACAAAAATTAACTGTCACGCTCGGGTCGGTTACGCTGAATTGCGTTCGGCTCCAGTCGTTATCGGCTTTCCTTCTCCTGTGATGTCATGTCATGTATTTAACGTCTAGAAAAAGATTTTAATGGCCTACGTTCTGGTCTAGAAATTTTATGAAGCTAGCTAAAAGTTTTTATTTCGCCCTCGGCACTCACCTTCTGTATTGACGGATAACCACAAAAAAAATGCATTCGAGCATTATGCAACATATGGGACCAAACATTATCTTGTAGACCACTATTTAAAGCTCTTAAAATATTACCTCTGTGCTGTCTCTACATTTATGAAATATGTTTATTCGTCAAAAAATATGAAAATGTTTATTTTAAAAAACCTGAATTTAAGAGTGCAAGAATTCGTGAACGTTTTGAAAATAAATTGGCCGCACCTATGTTAAGGCTATCTTCTAGTCGCAAAAGTATTTTCTATATGTCGGTCAAAGTTTATAATAATATACCTAATGACATAACTCCTTGCCCCTCCACAAGTTAAAAACAAAACTATTTACTTGGCTTTTGGAATATTGTTTTTATGACATGAAATAATTTTTTTAAATGGCGTACCTAAACTGAATTATTTTTAGAATTATTATTATTTTGATTTCTGTTACTTCTGATTATTTTGATTATTGTGACATTATAAAGCTGTTTTCATTTTATGTTTTGATTTTATTATGTTATGTAATTCAATTTAATTTATAATTATGTCAAACAATTAACAATTTATCTCTAGAATGTACATATTGCTGCATGCTATTTATAATCGAATTATAAAATCTTTGTACGCTCGAAAGAGTAGATTGTGTAGATCAAAAATTATATTTAACACCTGATGAATTATGTACCACAATCACAATGAATAAATGGTTTCAATGGTTTCAATTTAAATAGTTCAGTACTTCTTTGCTACGAACCATTAACTTGACGTGGTTCCATCCCATTCTGCAATCGCCCGGATTATATTAAGTTTGATTTGAGTATTGATATATTCATGAAATAGCTGAGCGTACACCTCCTCTGATCCAGGATTTGCTGGAGGAAATTGAGTTGTAAGCTTCAGCAACTCTGGGATAAGGAAACGTTTTGACATAAGCCGAGCGAGACATAATATGATACTAACGCGTTTCGCTTTACGACTACACAGACAAGTTCAATTTTATAGCCTCCAGCTTTATTTGAGTGTCAGTACTACGGCACGATCAAGTCGCCCCCAAACATGCACGAGTCAGGGATTTCAGTTACATCCGAAGACTTTTATTGTTATCAAAAGGTTTCAAAGCTCTCGTTCTATAGCCCTCGCTTGAGAGGTATTCATTTCTTGCGGAATGCGAGTGACTAGGCGAGGAAAGTTATAAAAATTCTGGCAGCTTATGAAAACCAAAACGAGCCTGCCAATTTTTCGCAAAATGTGCTTTTATGGTAGCACTATGGTCTCAAGTTGCATGGCGCCGTAACAGGGCTCCAGTAAAGTACTCCAATACCTAGCCCCTAAGTAAAAATTTTGAGACCTCTTACATTGTATGTATTGCAAAATAAATACTTCCTGCCTTTGTCGTCGCCGAGCGTACCAATATCTTATAAGCAGGTGATTGGAGAAGCCATTTTGTACTTTTTTAAATGCTGGACAATTCACACAGTATTATCTAACCCCAAGCTAAGCAGAGCTGTGTTATGGTTACTAGATAACGGTTATATAAAATTCAATAAACTACATGGATATATATTTTTATTAAACATAGAAAAGATCTAAATACCCGAAACAAATATTTGCCCCGAAGTGGGAATCGAACCGTGCTGCGTCGCAGGTGCCTACCGTACCACAGAGGTCGCCTTCAATTGCACAAGGGCTCTTACAATACTACTAAACTAAAAACTACTATCATAGTTATTCCCATAGCAATAAAGTGCAGTCTAGTGTACGTAATACACATCTATTTCTGTATCAAAGATGAGATAACGCTTGTGTTTTGGTAGAGCTCTGGATATGTAGTTCCCGTTTACCCTTCAGGCTAGGTTCATAACATAACATAACTCTGTATTTGTCTCAAGAGAACTGTGAATGTTGTACAAGACGCATGGGACAATGTAACGGACTCGAGATTTACCGCGGTCAAAGTTTGACGCGTGTCCCATGGGTGTGAAACCAGTGTGCTGGACTTGCGAATGTGTTTCAGTGTTAATTTATTTATTTAAATATTGTACTTTATTGCACACATTCAAGAAAAATATACAAAAGGTGGGTAGACAATTATGAAATATGTGAAATATTGTAGATGCTAATACATACATATATTGAAGTCAAGATATAAAACAAAGATTTGGCGATCTAAAATCGAAACAGATAGAGTCAAGAATACGACTCTGTCTGTTTGAGATAGAGCCGTATTCTTGACTCTATCGGATATAACGGAGTTTGTTTAAGCTAAGTTTTGGCTCGATCCTGACTTCTCTATCTCCAATTTTTTTTCAAAGAAAAAAGTTTGAGAACTTGCCCTTGAAGTTCAAGTTTAGAAAAACTGAACTTCAAGGTACCGAGACTCTCCGGGTTTAAAAAAAAATATCCTTGCGTTTAGTCGAAGCGACGCGTGAACCGAGAGCTATAATAGTGAGTATCTGGCGCACCGCATTGCCATACAGTGGGGCTGCTTTATGGCAATGACAGCCAGCGTCTTGGGGACGCTTCCAACTAGTATTGATATGGACCAATTGAGCTACCTGTAGATTTTTTGTAACAGTCTGCACAATATTAGAATGAAGAAATATTTAGTAACAATTCCGCGTATAACCTTCTCTGATAGTATTCATCAAAGTAAGTTGTCTACTAGTTTCGTCTCTCCACGAGACATCTTCAGGACACCACAATACTCGACCTTGACATTGAGATTGGTAAGCACAGCAACACCGACAGAGTCCCGCCAGTGATGTTGCCTCTCCGAGGACCGTTGACTTGGCGCACGGAGCTCGGAGAGGCAACATCACTGGCGGGACTCTGTCGGTGTTGCTGTGCTTACCAATCTCAATGTCAAGGTCGAGTATTGTGGTGTCCTGAAGATGTCTCGTGGAGAGACGAAACTAGTAGACAACTTACTTTGATGAATACTATCAGAGAAGGTTATACGCGGAATTGTTACTAAATATTTCTTCATTCTAATATTGTGCAATGGATTTCCGCAAAGTAACGCCTGAATCTATTATTTATTTTATTTTTATAACAGTCTGCAGTAAGCTCAATTTTCTGAATTGTAAATACTTGTTCTAAAATAAAATTATATTTTTGAAAACCGTCATTATATCACCAGAAGAACATCATCAAAATACATATGTTTGCGAAATATCAATGAACAAAAATAAACACATATTTTACAGTAAATTGTTCCCAGACGACCACCCCTTTACAGGTGCTTAATTTCCCACAAAACGTCACTTTGAGTGATACGCTCGCTAGAGTTTTACAAACATGATCATTGCTACAATGTCGCACAAAGCCTTTTTTTGTGGTAAAGTAGGGCTAGACGTCATAATATGACGTCTAGCCCTACTTTACCCTATGGATTTGGGACATATTTTTTTTTGGAAAATTGCTTAAGTATATGTGTGTAGGTAAAATCGACTACATATCTGTTCTTATACATACATATGTACTACCATATTTCATGCGATAAATAATTAATTATCATTATTAAAATTATGACTAGACACATCTTAAGCAATAGGTACTTGATTTGTTGAACCGCCTTGGAGGTTTCAAAGAGAAGAATTTTAAAGTTTCTTGGCAAGATAACTACGGAATGAAATTAATAGAAAATTGGTGATAAGTCTAAATTCCTTCCAATCCCCCTGAGCTCTTTTTACAGAATTTTGGTTGAATTGGAGTGTGAAAATATTTCAACATTCAATAATTTATTATACTCTCTGCTCTAAAACTACCTATTTATCGCGTATATGTGTTTTTTATTCCGCTTCATTATGTATTCTTCAATATTTTCTAGTATGTTAACAAATCGTAATGTTAAAATACATCTATTTTAAACATTTTCCAGACGTGAACAGGAAAAATCTACGAAACGTATCCTCTTTCTGGAGACAAATGCAGTACTTATTTCTGGAATAGCACTTGCTCTGGTCCTAATAAAATAGTACGAGCGGACAGTTCTAAGGGTCGGTTAGGTTTATGTATCGGGAAATATTGCTTGCATCTCGGTCGGGACTGGGAGGATAACAAAATCGGACTCTATTATGGAAACGAGAAAGTCTCTTTTACTTATTACTCTTTTAGTATTGCTGCGGATTGTTAATGTAGTCGTAAAAATTAACGCGATTTCTTGATTTTTGCTACAACTTCATAACACTAGAAAATAATAATAACCTGCTAGAAAGCTCGTACAAATATGTATTAAAATGTCGAAAAAACAAAATATTTATCTGTTATATACATTATGTTATGTGTGTGTGCGTGTGTTTAGTGGAAAGTTGCATTGCGGGTTAAATAGTGGTAAGTAATATATTCTTATACAATTTACATGTTTTTTATAATATTCAGTATTATATAGCTAAGGTTGCCTGGAAGAAATCGCTTCTAAGCGATAAGGCCGCCCATTGTACTTGTTTATGTTAATGTCTATGCGTTTTATTTGTCTTTGTGGTGTGCAATAAAGAGTTTTGTATTGTATTGTATATAGCCTATATTAGCAGAGCCTTTGCATCACCCGCACAAAAAATCCATTCTTTTAGCTCTTCCATCTGATTTGCTCTTGAGAATTCTTAGCTTTACCATATCCACCATTCGGAAACGGCCAGTTAGCTATGTCTCAGCATTGTCTAAGTTTACCGATAGCTAGCTTATCTGAAATGGGAAATACTAATTAATACATTCAGTTATTCAGTCGTCGCCAGCTCTCCCCTCAACTAAACTAATCACGAGTTAGAAATGCAACTTCGACTCAATGGTTTTTCGTACATTTATTAGCAAAATTTCTCAGAACGTGGATTGCGAAAAAAATTCTATCTATAAATATCTAAAAATTATTTGATATATTTTTATATTTGAATGTGAGATGTTGGATATATTTCGCATTCTAAGGAATTACCTGCCATACTTGCCAGTAAAACGGGGCAGTAGCATGCATACCAGTTAACGGCATGTGCAAGTTACTTGTCACAATGACAAGTCACAGACACATTTGCAAGTAAAACAATTCATTCCATCCAAAGGTTGCCTGGAAGAGATCGCTTCTAAGTGATAAGGCCGCCCATTATACTTGTTCAATGTAATTTCTCTTTAATGTTGTTCTTCTGGTGTACACTAAAGAATTTTTGTATTGTATTGTAAAATTGCATGCAATTTCCGTTCTTGCATGCCTGTATTTCCAAGACTTATACAGACACCCATAGAGTAAAAACTTCCTGCTATCTCAGCAGAGAGATAGTATCATTCAACAATTTGTGTAGCCAAAAACTGATCTATGTGTGTTTTGACAGCACGTAAATACAGTGTTTTCACTCACACATTCGTATGATTGAATGTTGCAAATGAATGGCATTTTCCCTAAAAAGTTGGGTAATTTTCTTATTTAAACTAACAGGTGTGTGATAATTCTAATGTAAATAATGTTATTAAACAAAATAAAAAACAATAAATTAGATCAAAAGCGCTCTTGCGGCCACAAATTATGTCATAGTATTTATTGATACCTATTTTCAATTTGAATAAACTCAAATTGAAAATTGGTACCAATAAATACAGTGTCAGTGTGTGTGACGAAGTTTTATTTGCAGTTTTATGGTTTAGTATCCATTCTTGAGAAACCCTTTGATAGGTATCAAATAGACTGAATAATATATTTAATTAACAATATTAACATTTTTCAGGTTTCCACAGCATGAAAACCAAACGAATACTTGGTTGGTAAACATGAACTGAATAAATTTGAAAAAGAAGAACAGATTAAAGGAAATACACTTTATTCGTGTGATTATGTATATATAGCTTAATAATCTAATTATTAATTTTTGTGATTTTAAGACTAGTGACGAACACAATTTTGATCATTTGCATTTATTGATTTAGGCTATTGTTAAATTTTATGTAGATTTAAGAATAAAACTTAATGCTAAGCAAAGCAATTCAACGGAAAGAAATCATTAAAACAAGTATTATGTTTAAAAATAAAGAACATACAACGTGTGTTTGTTTATTTGTAAATGTGGCAGTAAATTTATCGGAATAGATTATAATGCCAGAGTTTTAATGCCCTGAGTTCGGCCCATAGATTGTCCATGTGTACGTGATATTTGTATGCAGGTGTAATTGGTACGCATAGTTTTTGAAATGTTGATTCTGCTTCCCTATTGGAATTCTGTGGTCGTAGCGAAAAACAAGCGGCGGCGCCATTAAAAAGAGAAGTTGAAGTTGAAGCTACTGGCATGCCCGTAGCTGTCGCGTGTGTTCACACGTGCCGGCTTTTCAGCCCCCTGCGTCCCCTCCCTTATATTGCATGCCAGTAAATCGAATTGCTTGCGATTGTACACGTTGCTTGCCAGATACAGGCACGTAAGTGTGTACACATGATAATATGACGTGTTTTAAAAAACGATAAACTGACTTCAAATTCCCTTACTTTTACACTTATTTAAAGTTTTGCGGGATAAATACTAATCCCATGGGGATAAACTTTTATGGGACCTCTTCAAGATAATTTTCTATACAATAGAGAAAGAATTTTCAAAATTGTTCCATAAATGGCGGAGATATCGCGTAACATACATAAAAAAAACACAGACAAATTGAGAACCTCCTCTTTTTGAGGTCGGTTAAAAATAGGTGGCACGTGTAAGGAGCTGTTATGCAAGTGTACCTACCTACTACAGGCAACCAAGTGATTTTTGAAATACACAATTTCAAAAATCACTTGGTTTTTATTATCCGACTTCAAAAGGCACTCAATTCGTCTGTATGTTTTTTTGTGTATGTTACGCGATATCTCCGCCAATTTTGGACCGATTTTGAAAATTATTTCACTATTGTATAGAGAATGATCTGTGATGAATTTTTATCTTGAGGAGATTAGTATTTATCTCGCAAAACTTAAAATAGGTGTAAAAGTAAGGGAATTTGAAGTCTGTTTATCGTTTTTTAAAACACGCTATATTATTATTTTTCACCAAACGTGCAAGGTTCGTAAACGCATACAGTCTATACTATGTTTGCTTTAAAATACATAAACCATTCTGTTATTAGAGTATGAGAAAATATACTTTGTTTGGTGAAGGATTTAAGTTAATCTAAGAAGCTGCGAAGCTTCGGAAAGTTCAAGTAAGTTGAGACAATATTTTAGGTTAACTTCGGAGGTCTGTTGTAAGGGTAGTTTTTAGGAATTTTCGTTACGTGTATATTCTTCCCTTTCCATCTCAAGTACCAAAATAATATAATACCTACTACCCTACTCTTAATACAAAGGCGATGTTGATTGTATAGTACGAAGTCCTCAAAGTTAACACATGTGATGGGTCCGGCAGTGTACAACAAACTACCAGACTCTGTAACATCTGACGGCAGTCTATCTTGTTTTAAAGTAAGACTGAAACGTTGGCTTGTCGAGCAGAATTTCTATTCTCTTAACGAACTGTTACAACTGTAAACCTTATTTTGGTATTCGCATTTAGGTTTGATTTCATTTTTTTTTAAATTTTTTTTTTAAATTTAACTTTTTTTTTTGTATAGTAATTACAATTATATACTTATCTACGAAATTCTGACATGTAAATTGGTTTTTTAAATAAATTGTATTTCTGTTAAGTAAAGTTTATTAAAAAAGTAATATGAAATAAAACATTATGATTACAATTATAGTAGGTAATTAAATATAGGTAGTTATTTGTAACGTATTATTTAGATCTTATTTCGATCTACGTAGATATGTGAACATATTTACTACCTTAGATCTCTAAAACTACTGAGCTGAACAAGATAGAATTTGGCGTTTATGTAGTCACTCAATCCTAATTCAACAATTTTTTTTTCATTTATTTGAATGCTTTATCGCTTAGCGATAACATCACCCACAGAAAATAATCAATAAATAAAATAAATAATACTGGACAATTCACACAACATCATCTAGCCCCAAGCTAAGCAGAGCTTGTGTTATGGCTACTAGATAACTGATATACATAATACAATATATTAAATATAAAGATATTTTTTACTATACATATAAAACGACCAGAACACCCTGAACAAATATCTGCAGATCGTACAAATATTTGTCGCGAGGCGGGAATCGAACCCGCAACCTCCTGCGTCGCAGGCGGACCTTCGCCCACCGCGCCACAGAGGTCGTCATTTTCATAAATACACAACTAATATTATAAATGCGAAAGTGTGGTCGTTTGTTTTTTTGTCCTTCCTTCACACCTTAACTAAGCAACCACTCGACTTGATTTTTTGACCAATCGACTTGATTGGCATTGAGTTAGTTGAAAGGATGGAGAGTAACATAGGCTACTTTTTTTCCTGGTAAAACATCAAATTCCCATGGGAGATTTACGGGAATATTCGTATTTTTGTACCAAAATTCGTCCTTTCTTCACGGCTTAACAAAGCTACCAATCGAGTTGATTTTTGGCATAGCGACAGAAACGACTAAAATGACGACGTGAAGTAGGTAACATAGGCTCCTTTTAGTCCTGGAAAAACATAAAATTCCCAAGAGAGAGTTACAGAATAGTTTACCCAAACCCCAGTTTCAAACAGATTATAATAAATCTATAAATATTGTTTGATAATTCACACAGGAACAGCCCCAAGCGAAGCAGAGCATGTTTTATGGGTATGTACAAAATAAGTGAATTACATACATACATAAATATTGGGATAGGGCGCGCGTAGCCGGGTGAAAAAGCTAGTCCAACCAATATTATAAATGTGAAAGTTTGTATGGATGGATGTATGGATATCAGTTACTCTTTCACGCAAAAGCTACTGAACCGATTAGGCTATAATTTTGTAAGGGTATAGTTTGGAACCTGGAATAACATATAGGCTATTTTTTATCCCGATAAAACGTGGGCAGCAGCTAGTTTAAAATAATAACGAAAAACCACCTAAGAGTTGCAGTGCTACGCCGTCGTAGCAATGTAGCAAACCTTTAGCGATAAAGTACAGTAACTTTATCGCTAAAGGTTTGCTACATTGCTACGACGGCGTAGCACTGCAGCGTTGCCTATTATTCCACTTTTTTCTTGCGTAACCAAACTTTTACAGCAACATTTACTCTGACCCCCGACGGAGCTTTCCAACTTCCACCATTGAAACCCAGTCCTATCTTGTGAATAAAATCAAAAAGTAAAAAAGGGCAAGTAAGCTGAATTTGTGGAAAAGCCCACCCTTATTCGGAAGGGGTAAATTAACCACGGAACACTTCAACCCTTTAATTTCGCATTGTGTACCAATACGGAACCCCTGAGCGACATTACAATATGGGCGGAGGGGTTTATTTGCTTAGCCTATTTTGCCCTTTACATTCAGGAAAAAGAATGAATTATTACCTTAAATGAATTAACTTATTCTTAGAAAAGGATTATCTAACTGGAAGAAATCTCTTATCGCTCTCAGCGATTAGGCCGCCTTTTGTACTATTGATTTTTTGATTAAGATATAAGTTTTTTAAGTACAATAAAGTGTTCATTCATTCTAAACGGTGTGTATAATATAGTGCAGTTTTAATTTTGTACTGTCAACGACGCAAGTAGAACGCTTTTCTATCTGTAAATTCCTCGACATGCACATGCTCATTTTGCGACTTGCACTTGACCCTAGCCATACCATTTTTTTTTCTACTTTCTCAATTCGTCTGTATTTTTTTTGTATGTACATATATTACGCGATATCTACGCCAATTATGGAGCGATTTTGAAAATTCTTTAATTATTGTATAGAAAATATTCCCATAAAATTTGTATCCCAAGGGTATTTTTCCCGCAAAACTTAAAATTTGTGTAAAAGTAAAGGAATTTTGAGTCGGTTTATCGTTTTTTGAACACGCCAAATTATATTATTTAATTTACCTACCTTCAAAAATATTCGCTGCGTCCTGACGAAAGTCTTCGATGTAGTACTGTTGGTACAGTTTTCTATCTTGAGGACATAGAACTACGCAAATCCCATACAAAAAGTAGACATCATTATGACGTGTCGTCGTCAAACCGAACTAAGGGCTAATCGGAGAAAGAGCTATTCGTAGGAAAGCTTAATTTGGTTGGTTCTGTTGTTTTTGTAAATAATTAACTTGAATGTTACTAAAAAATCCTCTTTTTATTCTGTAAAATTCAAACGCAACCTCCTTAAATAATCATATTCTTTCATAAATGTCTAATTTGAAACTGACACTGGCAGAATTGTATCAAACCACATAAAGATCCAAAATTAAAGAAGAAGAAGAAGAAGACCATTAGGTCATTTAACGGTAGGTAAACTGAAAAATATGCATTAAGCCAGCATTAAGCTTAATTCTTTAAAAAACATGTGCTGGAATGGAAACGAATAATTAAAATTCAGAGAGTGCTACCAAAGCTAATCATCCATATAACTCCCAGTTTTATTACGTGACGTTTATTTCCGAGCCACAATAAACATTTTTAAATGAATAACAAAGCGAAATAAAAAGCATGTAAAATAATAAATTCTCGCGTGTTTTTGCAATAATATGATGAACAGGTATGTTTCAATGCGGCAATAATAATTAATCCAGCAGTCGCCAAGCCACCGTCTGCCGCTTGTAACAGTATTGAGAGTATGTTTATGGCAGGCGTCCATAGTTTCCCCCATAGCCCAATTACCCAGTCCATCCATTCACCACAATTCCCTGGCTTTTTTTGTTATTTTCATTTTCCTTTGCAATAATCTCTATACCTGGCGGATATCATCTTCGGGTGTATCATATTGTGCAACCAAGGATGATACCCGCTATGTGTACCTCTCGACTTTAGATTAATTCTCATAGGGCCTCTGTGCTGTTGGCTTCGGCTCCACGCATGCCTCCTAAAGGACCGGGTCACTATATGGCCCGTGATCATGGAAATGAGAAACATAATAATTACTACCAACAGATAAAATTGGCGTGAATTGAATACAAAGTTTTCCGTTACCGAACAACTCGCACACATAGCTAGTACGTGCACATATTTAATTCAATTCATTTATTCATCTTTAGACAATTACATGTATTAGATAGGTCAACTTGTTTATGAATTAAATCACTATTTTACATCAAACTTAGCTTCAGTACCTTATTATCATAAACACAGATACAAATTTTGTATATCTTTTAATTGTAAATGATGTATTTGTTAACTTTAGCCCTCTCGATCCAAAATCGCCTGAAGTGGTTAAACTGCAACAAAATAGGGCGTTTTCTTTAAAAACTCCCTTTCTTTCTTTCGGGAAAGATCAGCGCCATCTATTAAGTTCTAAAGTAAATAGGATTTCAAATTTTTTGAAAAACCCTCATTGAAAATTTAAAGTGTTTTACGCTCTGACTGTATACGACACTTGGATACCTACGTTAGACATACATACATGAATTTGCAAAACATTAAACATTGATTTTAAAAAGCTTATTACCTCAACGATTTTGTTCGTTGACTATACCTACATAGCTAGGATTTATACAATCGATTTTAACTTCGGTATGAATTATAATTATTTCAATCAATCATTTATTCATAAAGGACAATAATATAAATGTGATAAATAAAGTAAATCATCATAACTTTAATATTAAACTTATATATAAGGGTCTAATTTATTTATAATTATCTAAAAAAGCAAATATCATCTCAAAATTATTATATTTTATAAGAACATTTCAAATAACTGCGAGGGAACATTAAATCTTCTAATTATGGGAAGTATCATGTGATAACCGTTGGAAAAAGAAATAGAACAGCTGCTCATTATAGAAATTAAATATACGTAGATAAGTCTATTTCTATAAGAATTATACCGGTAGTTATTTTCATGGGCTTCTCAGGTAAAAATGTACGTACGTCAATAATTCGAAAGAGGAAATTTATTTTTGGCTTTCAAGATGGCTTTCACAACATCATTGAAAAAATAAATTATCGCATGTTTTACCTTCACTACATACATAGTATAAAACAAAGTCGCTTCCCGCTGTCTATCTGTCCCTATGTATGCTTAGATCTTTAAAACTACGCAACGGATTTTGATGCGGTTTTTTTAATAGATAGAGTGATTCAAGAGTAAGGTTTTTATATACTATATTTTAGTAAGATTTTTAATTTAGTGTCAGCATTGCGGCTGCATAAACTAAATCTGTGTTTACCTAACTATTAATTAAATTTGATTGGAATTACCATTAATTTTATTGTCTTCTAATTTTTATTTTTTCCTTGAATTTTATTGTAATGTTTGGTGTGTGTGCTTAGTTATGGACGTACATCTGAATAAACAAACTTTTTATTTATTGCACCCGTGCGAAGCCTGGGCTGGTCGCTAGTGATCAATAAAAATAAACGAGAGATATCTGTACTGTTGTTTTATCGACAGTAGACCTTCGTTTGACCACAATCTCATCCAATGATAAGCGTAAATACCTAAGTATTGTTTTTGTCTCTGTGTGGTACAGTAAAAGTTATCTCGAAAGAAAATCTTCGGATTGTAAGAAGGATTTCGCACATAAAAAGTCTAAAATAATAAATTCTCTCGTGTTTTCGCTTGATCAATAAAAATAAACAGGTATGGTCGAATGCGGTTGCTGTTAGGCGTTAAATTGAACGGCGCGGCGGCAGTAAAAGCTAATTGAGTGGAGGCCATTAGGGGAGGAAGCGTCGCGGGTACGGTACTGACGAGTCAAGGGTACGTGTGCTTCTTTTCTGCTGCTAGATTGAAGCAACGTCTATTTATAGAAGAAGACCAACATTATTTTTGTTTAGATAAAAGATTCAAAGTCACAGTCAAAGTCAAAATTCTTTATTTCCGTAACTAAATACAATAAATGTGCACTTGGAAAAGGTCAAATTCTTAAAATTTAGTACGGACATGGAAATAAATTGATAATTTTGATTTCGGTCGCTTCAGTTTGAAGAAGAAACCTTACGCACATAACCCGCGAAGAGACATCATGGTGCAAGAAACTCTTGGAGTGGAGACCAAGGGGGAAACACATACCGGTGGGACGGCCAGAAATGAAATGGAAAGATGACATCAAGAAGATAGCGGGCAGCAACTGGACATTAACTGCCCAAAGTAGAAGGAAATGGAAGAGTTTGAAGGAGGCCTACACTATTCTACTGGTTGAACAAGGCTTGAAAGAAATGGAGATACATTTAACAGTTAGATTTTGTGTTGTTTGTCAGAGGGGTAGGACGTGTGTTACTTATGTAATTTTAATTTTGTGATATTTCCAAGAGTCCTGTAAGTTCTAAAGGAAATAAAGCACTTTGATTGTTGTGAGCAACAGCTTCAATACCTCTAAAACCCGGGTGTGAGTGTAGCTCGTCTAACAGAGTTCAGTTCTTTTCTGTTGCATATAGAAATAGATTTAAATTACATAACTCTTTTATAACTCAATCAGCAATATGTATGTAATACGTAGCAAGTATACAAGCAATAATTTTATTGATATTTTATGCTCGGAAAACTACAAAAACCCGTAACAAAAGAGATTAACAGTAGCTGCCAGAGCAATCACATGATTGACATGACAGGAAGCATCACATTCATGTCGCGACGCGTCGATGGCACACGGAACATCCGGAAAACAAGGGAAATACAATCTGGCGGGTACGATTCCAAAAAATAACGAATTGCGATCTATTGTATGAAGTTTAGAAAACAATATGTACTCGTATGTATTGCAGGTATGACAAAGTTGTCAATATTTCGCGTGATGTTTTCCGTATTCGGACTAGGTACTTTGGGCCGAACCCAGTGGGAAAAACACGGAATGGCTCAGATTTGACGACCGCTGTGTTGCAGCGGGTGAAGATCCGCCTGCGACGCGACGCAGGTGATTGTGGATCCGATTCCCGGTTCGGGACACATGTTTGAACGATCTGTAGGTATTTGTTTCGGGTGTTCTATGTAAAATAATCAAAATATCTATCTATGTATCTATGTACATATGTAAAGTATATCAGCTACCCATAACACGAGCTCAGCTTAAATTACATACACAGGACTAGATAGTGAAATGTTGAACAATACCTATTTATTTATTTTATCGTATGAAGATATTAAAACAATACTTATTATTATGTACATATGTATGTATGCATATGTATGTATATTTTGTGTAAGTAACTCGTCGTTACTTACACAAAAGGTATTGTAAGATGAGAGATGAGAGAAATAAATGAATAAATAATGTTTGACAATGCACACAACATCGTCTAGCCCCAAGCTAAGCAGAGTTTGTGTTATGGGTACTAGATAACTGATATATTTAATACACTATATTACATAGATAGATATTTTTTATTATACATAGAAAATACCCAGAACACCCGAAACATATGAAAATAAAATAAATATATGCAGATCGTACAAAATTTGTCCCAAGGCGGGAATCGAACCCACAACCTTCTGCGTCGCAGGCGGACCTTCACCGGCCCGCAGCACCACATCGGTCATCAATGTTTGCACTTGCACTGGGTTAATTTAAATTCGAATAATAACCTAACTTATTTAACTTAGTAAGATTTTATAAAAAAAAAACACGGACAAATTTCAAAAAACCTATCCTGTACTTGCTACATTGTATTAATTACGGAATTCATCTTACTACAAAACATTGTTCTACTTTCTTTTGAAGGGTAAATTTTCTTCGTTTATTTTTCTTATTTTTATTGCTTAAAGCAATAAAAATGGATAAAAATATCACAAGCAATAAGATCACAATTAATATCGTTTAATCAATTAATTATCTCGAATGCGATAATATGTAGAGTTCGCTAGAATCTCTCCTAGTTTCTAGATATAGAGAGATTATAGATATCTAGATATAATATAGAGATATTCTAGATTTAGAGAGTTCTCTCTTAGAATATATACTGATACCACACACGGTAAGTTTATGCCACAGTTTGGAGGTTTAAGGCATCTATAATTCAGTGTTGCCACATCAACTCCACTTTACCGGAGACGAACTTTTATCCACTAATCCTCGTAAGGTCTTGGTAGTATCGTGTTTCACTTTATACATAGTAATGAGGTCTTTATGCTATGAATTTTTGTGTGAATTTTTAACACATTTTGCTTTATAAAGTTTCGCAGTTTAACGAATTCAGTATTCTCGTAAAGGGATGAAGGTTGGTGTTAGTGTTGACAGACTAGGTTCGTAGTTTACCCGCTTTCACTCATCATATTTTTTAACCGACATAAACTAACGAGGAGGGTGTTCTATGTTTGGCTGTATGTTTTTTAATGCATGTTCATCTATTTCTCCGACAATTATGGACCGATTTTGAAAATTATTTCGTAATTGTATAGAATAGATAATGATCCGGAGGTAGTTTCACGTATTTTTCCCGAAAACTTAAAAACAGTCTGAGATCATGGGAACTGAAGTTGGTTTTTAGTATTTTCAAAATAATCTATTTATACGCGAAAAAGAAGAAATAATCTAGTTATACGCGAAAAACACATTATGTACTTTATGTACATAATGTGTTTTTCGCGTATAACACACATCTCCTCAAACTTTTTCCTTTATTATGAAAGTTTGGTTAGAAAAAAGTTAGGGATCAAAAAAATACAAATTGGAATTAATAAAATCACCGAACAAAAGTTTACTGCACAGAAATATATCGAGATAGAAGCAAGAGTTGATTTGATAACAAATTGAGCGTGTAACATTTTTTGTAGGGACTTTGACGTCACAAGGTTAAACTAGTGACGTAAAACACAGGCAGACTTGTTTGAAAAGTTAATTATTTACGTTAATGGAACAACAACGGGTTTTGTTTTATTAACCTGACATTGCACGCGGAAAGCGGCCGGGAGCGGATTGAAGTTCGAAGCGAGAAACTGGTGTCTCCAGACCCCAATTTCGGCACGCGAGATACACTTTTTGCATCTATCTCGATATATTTCTGTGGTTTACAGCCCTGGGGCAAGGAATCACTCTTTTTGCGTGGTACACTGATTACGTAGCACCCTGTATAACTTAAATATTTAATCTCTTTCTTATAAACTTATCTTCACTTTTATGAATAGCTAAAAGACGTTTGTGTTCTTCTGTTAGCATAAGACAGTGTGAAAAAAAAACACTGCTTAGCTATACTCACTTCGAAGTTTTAGAATAAAAGTAGGGCAAGCACGGGTTTAGTTGTCTAGGGTAGAATAGAGAAAAATGACGTCACTTTGTCATCGAATGCGTAAATTACTTGAAATTCATTCCTTCACCTTCAATAATGTACGCAATGTATGACGATGCTGCGTCATTATTGTCTATTCTATCCTGGAGAACAATCCCCATGCTTGGCCTGCAGATGTTTTATGTAAGCATAGGCATTTATGAATGAAACTGAACTAAAACTGATAACAATAACAGAAAACAACTATGTCACAGCATATGAGTAGATAAGAACATACGTAGAGCGGAAACTTCCGCCAAGGTCGCGACTAGACGTTAAACAGAATACTCAGTCTATCTCAGTCAGCTGTCGGAAACGCCCGCGAGCCCGACTGTCATAGACTGAGTATTTCGTCGCGACTTTGAGCCGGTCCGTTTCGGAAGTTTCCGCTCTGCGTATGTTCTAGTCTACTCATAATTATGGAAAAGTAAGGTATAACGGCTAAAATCAAAAACTTCAACAATGCATTATTGCTAAAATCACAGCGAAAATGTTTCAAATTCGAGTTCTAACACGGACGACTGACGAATATTATAATGTAGCTTTCAAAGCCAAAAAATGTGCAAAAAATATATTACATCATTATCTCTTCGATTTTGTATGTTATTCTTAATTATTTATTGCACACTAAAAATATATTACAAGAAAACATTTAAAAAGAAAATACATGGCAAAGGCGAGCTTAACCCTAAAAAGAGTTCGCTTCCAGCAAACCTTATTGGGAGAGAGAAACAAAAGTTATAAAGGTGGTTTTATGTGCTTGAGTACAGGACAAAAGATTTAGTTTTAACCTACTTACCTAATATACTACATATTATAATACAATACATAAAATACTATACAACCTATATTGCTTACATAAACTTCTATAATTACATATAAATATTATTGAATAAATACATATATAGTAATCCCTTTGTTTACAAAAGATATCTTGGTTCTACAACAGAGTATAGGTAGGTAAAGTAAAGTAAAAGTAATAGTAGATTGTTTTACAAGGGACTAAACCATCCCATTATATACGAGGTTTTTATACTCGCGAGCGTAGCGAGGAATGATGACTCTTGTCAAACCCTTAATAATTCTTATCACAATAGTCCATAATCTCTTTAGTGTTATAAAAGCAGTTGTCTAGAAGGCATTTTGTCAGTTTTTTCTTAAAAAGAAGAAATGAAAGATCTTTAAATGAGTTGGGTAATTTATTATACACTCGAATGGCATTGATGTAAGAATTTTTTTGTAAATGTCAAGCTCAAATTTTGGTAGATAAAGCATAAAGTACTCCCGAGCGTAGCGAGGGAGGATGATAAGACCGAGTTATAATGGGTGGTTTTGGCCCGAGTAAAACACTCTACTTTTCACTTCGATTGCGAGAAAATAAAACAATTCAAAATTAGACAATTTTCAGAAATTTTATTAGAGTTCTCTATATAACCTTCAGCCACTTGATCGGACCTCCATCCACCGTGCCGTTTTAATGTCGTTATATTCGCACCAGAGTCCGCCAACAGAGTCGCGGATGTTCTGCGGAAACAATGGCGCGTGTAGAGTTCCGGATTTGGTAAATTTAGATAAGTGGCAATATCTTCAGGCATGTTACCAAATTTATTTTTGCCTATGACTTGCATTGTGCATTTACCATTTTGATAATTTAGAAACATTCTTCTCGTTGAAACATTAGTGGGACGTAACTCCTGATAGGCTTTAACTATATTAAGGTATTCTCCACTGATGACAAATTTACGCTCTTTGTTTGTTTTCGTGTTCGGCAGACTCACAGCTTGTAGGTTTGTATCCGTTTCTACGTCTTCTAGCGTTATATTGGCAAGCTCTATTCCTCTGCATGCACCGCTGATTCCATAAATTAAACCTGTTGAACAAAAAAATAAGTGTGTTAATAATCGTAATAACCTAGGTACATAATTTAGGTATGTATGTAGGTAGGTATCTATTTATTTAGTTTGAGTAGAGTACATAAGTAGGTTACTTTTGTTGCCAAGTATTGTTTATTTGGAGCGTTTTTTAAAAAAGTTTCGATTTCTTGTGTCGTCAGGACTTTAGATTTTTTTGCCTTGTATCCAGTGGACAATTTCTTCAGTAAAGCCGTTAAATTTACATATTTTTTAATATCGACGTCGTGTTTCATTTGTAAGGTCATTCTTAACATTGAATATGTGCTCCAAAGATTCGACGATTTGAATTTTTTCGATAATTCATCAAAATAAGTGAGAAAAACCCCTTCTGTAAAAGAATCCACCCGTTTCTCATCTCTCCACTTCATAAAATTTTCGTAACTCTTTAAATATATTCCACGTGATTTTGTCGTCAACAGATTCATAATTATTTCTTTGCCCATTTATTCCATTTGCATATTAGCATCTTCACTATCACTTGATGACATTTTTCACGTTCACAATTTGGAAGTAAAAGTCAGAAAGTTAAACGTAAAAGTTTGTGATTTGGAAGAAAATTCTAGAGATTTAGCGCCAATACCATCTTTTTTTTTAAATCTCTATTTAACCCGCAACGAAACAGTTCGCATTCTACCGTGAAGGGAAGAATCAACCTTCATAAAACATAACCAAGACGGTTCTATTTTCAAAAAAAAGATTGATGGAGCACCAAGAAGTCGAGTTTTTATGTAAGAGAACGAATGCTTTGTACGGGCTGATGATTTTAGACAAATATTAAAAAGAAAAAATACTTTTTAGCCCGAGGTATTAAACTCGAGTTTTAGGCCCGCTAAGCTACACTATTATGATACACTTTTTGAGCAAGAGAAGTGAAAAAATATTTATTACAACAAACGACACATTAGGTGAACATTCGAAACTATTATAAAAACAAGGTATGTAATACAGAAAAATGAAAAGCAACTAATTAAGTATGTAATCTGCAGACAGCTATTATTAGGTAGGTACTGTTTTAAGTTGACATATTTTTAACTTAAGGGGATTTCATCTAGATCAAGCAACAAATCAATCGGTTAAGAATGAAAGCCATTATCTTAATCCAGCTGTAGACACTCGTAACACAAACTCCCAATTAGAAGCTCGAGAAATCAGGACAAGACCTAACTCAGGATTAGGGGCCGATAAACAGGGAAGCTGGCCGTCTTATTCACAAAAACCCGATTAATAAGTAGGTACCTATCCAATTTTTTTATTATTAAAGATAATTTCAAACTTCCTCATTAGCACACGTCATGCGTTCACAGTTGAACATAGTCTAGTAACATAGTCACTGTAACTATTTATTTATAAAGGATATTTATTTATTTATAAAAACAAAAATATATTAAAATTAAAGTTCTTTATGAAGTGTTAAGAAGTGTTATGTACCTATCTGAGTTTATATTGTTTTATAGCTACAAAACTACCTAATAATTATATTTTTGAAATATATAATAGTAATTCAATAAAATTTGTTTTAACACCTGGCTGTATTAATTCAAGAGCGTATAGAAAAACTTTACTACTCCCATAAATAATTTTTATTTTATTGTCAAAAAAAAAACAGTAAACCTAGAACTAATCATAAAAAATAAATATACATAAGTAGCACATAAAATATGAAAGTAGTGTATCATAACATAAACGTCTCCCAAGGTTGTCTGGAAGAGATCGCTCTTAGCGATAAGGCCGCCCATTGTGCAACTATGTTATTTATATTTTTCTGTACATATCTATATTTTCTTGGTGTCCAATAAAGTGTTATGTTATGTCTCATAAAGCATTGTGTTGTGGGTCGTGAAACATAAAATGTTTTTCTTCAAAAGTTCTACATTTTCCAACATTAGTGAATACGGACACAGAAACCAATAAACAGACGCCGATTAAATCTTCCGCTAAGCTGGTAAGTCGGTAGATTTTTGGATTTTTCATGATATAGAATACAATAAATGTTTTGATTATTAAATAATAGTCAATAATCAACAATTTATAAAGAGAAAAGATTTGTTTGTTTGTTTGCATTGAATAGGCTCCGAAACTACTGAACAGATTTGAAAAAAAATTTCACTGTTGGTAAATACCCGTGCGAAGCCGGGGCGGGCCGCTAGTGTTCTATAATGTTACAGAGGTGTTTATAATCTTAATAATTTAGACATGATTGAATAGGTGTCTTCTAGACCTTTGTGATACACCGTCAGCTACGTCGTCAATTTCCATCAGGTGAGATTATGGTCGAACAAAGGCCTAACGACGACAAAAAAAAACACTTTAAGGCTAACTTAGTAAGGATTGCAATACTGATTGAGCATTCCAGCAATCCAGCTGGATCTAGCACATTTTTGAATTTGCTGGATTCCGCATATGGCTCTGTTTTGATGCTCACCGTTAATATTGGTATACATAGGCACACTAAGTAATACCCTAGACAGTCTAGACAGGAATAACTTAAATTTTAAGGTATTGTATTTGTATTTTCTTTATTAATCAAACATAATCTCATCTTATAATTATTCAGACACTCTAAACCAGAGACGGTTTGTTTAGTGTCTGCGGTTACAATGAGTTGCCACACATTTGACATGGAGTTATCGAATAATATTATTTAATAAACATACCTAGTCTAGGTACCTATGTGAGGGGGTGCTCCACACCCCCAGTGAGGGGCCATATCGGGCAGCCGCGGTGGGTTCGCGGAAGACGTTCCCACGTTCCCACCACAAGTGGCAGAGGCGGAACACCCTGAGGGTTTTAGTGGGTTAAAGTCCCACATAATCGTACTGTCTCCCCGTGGCAGTACGATATGCGTGCGCATTTACCTCAGGATAATAAAAAAAAAAAGATACCTATGTGAGCGGTTAAAACAAATGTTACCAATATCTACCACTAAAGGATACGGCGATTACGATACGATATATTCCAATTAATTATTTTGCTAAAACATATTCCTTTATCGTAAGTAATAATTTCAAAATGGAATATGTTTGTTAAAAGTCTGCTCACTAGTATTTATGTTTAAAAATGTTTACAGTGGAGACTTTACTGGTCTAAGAAAATCCTTACTGTATTATCTTATATATCTATGTACTGTCTGTCTTGAAATAAATAAAATAAATAAATAAAAATAAATAGATACGATTGTTGTAGCGTTAAAGGATTTTTTTATCAACCAAGTAAAAGGATCTAACCATCTCATTAAAATAATCATAAAGCGTTTTCCAGAATTCTTACTAACGTCGTTAAAAATACCTCAAAAGAATATTTTTTATCAGACTTTGTAAGGCGTCTTGAATCGCACGTTTCGCTTAACTTACAGCTTTGCGGTCACAAAGTCTAGCTTTTTGAAGATTTTCGTGAGATAGACTTTTATTATACACTTGCTTTGAACAGCGAGTTCGGTACTATAAATTATGTATGTAGGTACTGCGAGTACTTTAGTTTATTTCTATGGAAAGCTTGGTTTTTTTATATTCTTAATTTATAAAGTTGTTTGAGTCATTGGAATGACTAAGTCAGCCCCGAATTATAACAGACTACTAGTTAAAACTAAATTATATCAAAAGTTAATCTAAATAATTTTACTGCCGCATCACTCAGTGGTGTGGCTAAAATAATTTCGATAACACCAGTATCCCTTAGGTTAACATCGTACAAATCATTAAGCTCTGATCTTATAGACTCGCTCCGCTCGCACTCCACTAGAAGATGCTGCACATCTTCTAGGACGCCACATGTGTCACAATTGGGCGAGTTTGTGATTTTCATTAAATCTTTAAATTTATTAAGGGGGATGTGCCCGGATAGTAGTCTATGAGCCATTACAATATGCTTTCTTTTTAGTTTACAATTCATACCCCACCATGGTACATATACAGGCTGTTCTTGTAAAATTTTATACCAAATTCCTTTATTAACCGATATAGAATCATATAAAGACTTCCATTTTTCAAAAATTTTGTACCTGTATTTACATAAAATCTCTGAAATCTCCGGCATAACATAAATGTCTGAACCTATTTCAATAGCTTCCTTAGCTAATTTATCTGCTTCCTCATTTCCTTGAATACCTACATGTGACGGAATCCATTGTAACCTCAGGGCCACACCGGTTTCTTGGAGAAATAACGCTTTTTTTAGAATTTCATATGCTACAGAAGCACCTCGTACATCCGAGGCGCATCGAGCAATGTGTTGCAACGCACTACGACTATCAGTAACAACAACTACTTTTCTACAGTTCAAAGTGCGAATTAATGATAGAGCCTCAGAAATCGCTAGAAACTCTACCGACATAACAGAATTCAAGTTGGACTTAATTTTATACAGGTCACCTGTTCTGTTTCTAGGGTCAAAAATCGCAGCACCAATACCGTCACTCATTTTAGAACCGTCTGTATACAATTGATACCAATCCCTATACACCACGTTAATCATATGCAAGGAATATTGTTTGAGTATTCTCGGGTCAGATTTGTTTTTGGCCTGATTTATACCTTCCACTTCGGTGACAATAAAATCCGTACTTATTTGTGATACCCATACAAGTAGCATATAAGAACACAAACAGTTTTTGGTAACAATATTTTCAGATTTAGTTTCAGCGTAAACCGTCGCTAACAAAGGTTTTTTTCTTCTTGTCCAGTATGTCCAGTAGTCACACAAATTACTAAGTTCTGTTATAATTTTAGTAATAAATGAGGAGGAAAACCGAGTTTTCAAGCAGTATTTTGTAGCCAGGTAGTGACGTCTCAAATGAAGTGGGTGTATGCACAGTTCAACCTCCATGACGTGGATTGGCGTGCTTCGAATGAAACCACCTATTACACGCATGGAGATGTTCTGTACTTTATCTAATTTATAGAAGTGAGACCTAGCAGCTGCGTCATACAAAAAACTACCAAAATCCATCCTGCTACGTATTAATGCAATATACAACCTTCGAATGTACTTCGGATGGAGACCCCAAGAAGAACCCGCCAAAACTTTCAGAAGGTTCATAGTTCTAGTAGTTTTTGCAACTATCTCATTCACGTGCTTCCCCCATGTCAAAGATCTATCTAGCCACATACCCAAATACTTAACATGACTCACTATAGGTAAGATACTATCATTAACCTTTATTTGGATCTGTTCCCTGACCATTCCTCTCTTAAAACAACAACACTGTGCAGAAGATACCTGAAGCTCCAGCTGATCGAGTAACCTAACAACACAACTAAGTGCATTTTGAATATATACCGCATTTAAATGTGCATCTCTTTTTTGTGCTGATATAATGTGTGATATATAACAAAATCATCCGCGTATTGTAAAGCACAAACATTGGTCAGCTCTGAAGCTATTTTATGCGTTGCAATATTAAACAAAAGAGGAGATATAGGATCTCCTTGAGCTAATCCTCTTCTGGTTATCCTAATTTTGTTCCGTTCTCCTCCCTCATCACTACAGATTTTAAGAATTCTTTCATTTAAAAAGCTCCAGAAATAATTACATATTATATGCCCTACACCTAAGTTGTCCATTATTATTAATAGCTGGTCTATAAGAATATTGTTATATGCATTCTCCACGTCTAAAAAAACTGCCAACGTAGACAGCCCTTTCGAAAATCCTATCTGTATTTGGGAAACTAAGCGGGATAAACAATCTAAACAAGATTGGTTCCTCCTGAACCCAGAAGTAATAGGAGACAGAACTAGGTTTCGCTCCACAAACCATTCTAATCGCTTACAAATCATAATATGTAGAATTTTGCAGATACAAGAAATTAACGAAATAGGCCCTAATTTAGGTACTGAATTAGGGTCACTATTGCCTTTCGGAATCGAGACTACTTTAATATTACGCCATTGACTAGGAATCCGGGACGACTTAAATATGACATTATATATTTTTAATAGATATAACTTACATTCTAGTGGTAAATAATAAAGCATAGAATAGGTGATGCCTCTCCAGGAGCTGTGTTTTTCTTTTCCAAGCTCTTCTCCAATTCTAGGTATGTAAATTCAGATCCTAAAAGAGCGTTGCTAGAGCTGAAAACAGGTTTAGATGTTTGTACAAAGTCAGGTCCTAATGCATGCAATAGCTCTACCTTGCTCTCTTCTGGGGCATAAACGTGTGACCTTTTAAGCCCCTTCATCCACCTCATTTTCTGCCACATTTCAGAAGCTTTAGTGGTTTCATCAACCCTACTACAGAATGCCTGCCAATTTTGTGTTCTTATTCTTCTGTGTACCCTTTGTGCGGCCGCAATTTTATTCTTTCATCATCATCATCATCAGCCCATACACGTCCACTGCTGAACATAGGTCTCCCCCGTACGACAGCACAAATAGCGGTCCTGAGCCGCCTCCATCCATCGACTCTGCGACCACTACGATGTCGTCGGTCCATCGAGTGGATGGTCTCCCATGTAGGGGGGGATTTGCCATAATCACCACGCTTGGCAGGCGGATTGGTGATCGCAGTGTTGGTGTTTAAAAATACTCAGAAGGAAGCTGCTTCCCAAGCTGGTTCCCTCAGTCGGCTCTTACGACATCCACGGGTTGAGTTGGAGGGGTCAATATTCTATGCCGCGGCCCCACGGCCAAGTATTTTACCAAATACTGACTTAAATATCTTACACAAAAAGCAAGTAATTCTTCAAAAACTAATTTTAAAATATTTTGTACCTTCTCTGTAAAATTACCCGTTGTTAAAAGCTGCTCCTGTAACTTTCGTAAAATCCGGCTAAAGTTAAATTGCTCTCTGTTCTCTTTGTTCTTTTCACTGTTCTTCTCTTTCTTAATATTTTCCTCTTCCACTGCCGCGCGAGAAACATTGGCGTCATTGAATGCTCGCAACTCTAGTGATTTGTCGTTCTTCTTCTTTTCACACTATCTTCACTGCTCTCTTCACTCTCCGATCTCGATTCCACTTTTTTCCCACCTTGAACCGCCTTGCTATATGTCATCGTCTGTATGCGTTCATTTCTTTTCGGAAGTACAAGATTATCCATTTCAACTTCCCTACGTACATTAGAAATAACTGGCTGTAGCCCCTCGTTCGATTTATTCTCTGTGTGTTTAATGAGTGCCATTTTATAAGTCATAGTATTCTGCGACATAGTCCAGCGAATTTCTTTTTCTTTTAAAAATATCGGGCATGTTTTATCGTAAACAATATGTTTGCCTCTACAGTTGACGCAGCGGAACTTTGTAGTGTCACAATTGGAATGACTGTTTGTCCGAAATGTGGGGGTCCACATTTCGGACAAACAGTCTTTTTCGAAGGGCAGCTGCGAACTAAATGTCCATACTTCCAACAGCTCGAGCATTGTGATACTGAAAATGTGTAGGGCTCAACCTTGAATCTACACTCATAACCATACACATATGACGGCAATACTGCACTCTTAAAATCAAACCGAACTGTCTCACTTTCGACCCATTCCCCTTCTTCTGTCAACCTCTTCAATCTTTTAACCGACAAAATTTTACAATCAGCAGTAAATGATTTCATTATTTCCTCCTCGTTTATGTCGACTTCCAAAAATTTTACCACGCCGTATGTAATATCTACTTCGTTTGTAAAATGACAGCGATATCCTTTTTCCATAAACTTTTGGTTATTTATCAAAGATAAGGCCTCTTCTCTTTTATCAAAACATACAAACACTTTATAGGCATTTTTATATTTGATGCTGGTAGCATTATTTATTCCCTCAGATTTGAAAAGTTTTGCAAGACCTACTTGCTTCGGCAATATTTCATAAGATGTCAATGATACTTCAAACTGATTGTTTATGTTAGATACTGTGCGTTAGAGGATCAACTATTTAATATTTTCTGTAAAATACAAATTTACAACAACCATTCTTGCTCACATTTTTATTTCATCTCTCAACTTGACACTACTTCTATATCTAATGAGGTCGCATATTGCATTGACAAAAACAGCAACCTTATTATCTTCTCTCAATAGAGACCCATTAGATTCAGAAGCTTCTGCAGCCTTGGTCTAGCTAATGCTTTTGTGAATGTATCAGCAAGCTGATTCTCCGTGGTCACCTTGCTAACATTCAGCTCTCCACTTGTGACCATTTCTCTCACAAAGAAGTGTCGAATCCGAATATGCTTGGTACGTTTGTGGTACTCCGGATTCTGTGATAACTTGATTGCAGCTTCGTTATCAACTTTCAGTACAGGCACGCCCTTCAATTTTGTCATACCTCCAAGTAATCTATGAAGCCAAATTGATTCCCGAGCACCTTCACTAGCCGCTACGACTTCAGCTTCTGTAGTTGAAATAGCCACACTTGTTTGACGCTGGCTCATCCACGACACAGGACCTCCAGCATAAATGCACAATACACCTGTGGTTGAACGACCTGTGTTCAAATCCCCTCCATGATCAGCATCACTGTAGCTTTCAAGAATGCCAGTCTTAAAGCCTCTTTTGTAGAGTATTCCTCTTTCTGGTGCGTATTGCAAATAGCGTAGTATTCTCTTAAGTTTGACACAATCCTGTTCTTTTGGACTTTCAAGACTTCGAGAAACCACACTGATCGCGTATGCAATATCAGGTCTAGTTCCGACCATTAGGTAAGCCAATGCACCTACAACTTGTCTATAAAACCTTAGCAAGTTGCTTACATCACATGACTGGTCTTGACATTGGTCTTCTGTAACAATTGGTGTCATTACCAGTCTGCAATTTTCCATGCCAAATCTTTTAAGCAATTTCTTTGCATAACACCCCTGAGATATCTTGATTCCATCATCAGTCATCTTTATTTCAATGCCGAGGAAATATGACGCTGTCTTTGTAGTTATCTTAAACTTACTCTTCATTTGTGCAATAAACTCATGAATAAGATTATTGTTTGTTGCAGCCACCAAACCATCATCAACATATAGTGCAACAATAAGCTTTCCTCCAGATGACGTCTTCCTTATAAATAAGCAAGGATCTGATTCACTGACTTTGAACCCAATCTCTTTGAAATATTCCAAGATCCGCTTATTCCAGCATCTTGGAGCCTGTTTTAAGCCGTAAAGGCTCTTCTTTAATAAACAAACCCGACCAGAACTATCATCGTAGCCTTCAGGCTGTTTCATAAAGATTTCTTCATCGATCGTTCCATATAGAAATGCTGTAGATACATCGAATTGCATCATTGACATGTTTTCATTAGCTGCGACAGCTAGCACACTCCTAACAGTTGTCATTTTTGCAACTGGACTGAAGGTTTGTTCATAATCAATACCTTTCTTTTGACTATAACCCTTTATTACAAGCCTCGCTTTATACTTGTCCACGGACCCATCAGCATTTAGTTTTAATCTGTACACCCATTTACAGGGTAAAGCCTTCCTATTCTTGGGAAGTGGCACAAGAATCCAGGTTTTATTTTCCCTTAGGGAATTCATTTCACAATCCATCGCCTTTTCCCAAAGATCCTTTTCAGAGCTTTTTAAAGCTTCTTTGTAACAGCTTGGTTCTTGATAACCACAGCTAGAAATATTTAAAACATAGTCTTTGAGTTTCTCAGGTGGACGAAGCAACGATCTGTCTCTGAGTACCCTTCTACCGTGTTCCATTATTTCTTCTTCAGGAAATTCATCACTGGTATGATCGTTGGCTTCTCCTTCTATATCTCCCCCTAACTCAAAACTCTGTTCGAAATCATCACTTCTAGCATCATCAAATGCATCAAATTCTTCAGCTAAAACGTCTTCTCTATCAACAAACTCTGCGTTTTCATCTTCTCTAGCAAAAACCTCAGTGTCCCCAACTCTGGTACCAACACCTTCATTTCCATCATGAATAACATCATTGTCGATTGTTCCACTACTGCCTGAATCTTCTGCATTCTGAGCAACCTGTGGTTCACTTCCAGGATTAAATGCATTACTTCCATGCATATCCATTAATCCCAAAGGAATTTCAATTTCAGCTGTACCTGAATTATTACTCGAATTTTGCACACCCAAGGGTTGCTCATCAAAGTTTACATCCCTTGACCTCACCAACGAGTTACTTTGCTTATTCCACAGCCTGTATCCATCGTCATTATCATAACCGACAAGTATACATTTCACTGCTTTCTTTTGCAACTTCTTCCTGGACTGCTTCGGTACATGTGCATAACAAGTCGACCCAATAATTCGCAAATGCTTAATTTGTGGTTTCTTACCAACCCAAAGCTCAAATGGTGACTTGTTTTCCAGTGTAGTTGGCCCTGTCCTATTCAAAATATAAACAGCAGTATTCACCAACTCTGCCCACAGTTTCTGAGGTATTTCCTCATGCGCATGCATCATAGCTCTCGCTGATTCAACAATCGTGCGATTTTCCCGTTCGCTACACCCATTTTGTTCCGGAGTATATGGCATAACTAATCTTTGTTTTATGCCCATATCTGCCAATATTTTCTGTATCTTCTGATTATCAAACTCTCCGCCATTATCACTCAATAACTCTTTAACTGTATGACCAGCTACCTTGGCAGATGCCAACATTTCTTTGAGCTTCTCATGTACTTCTGACTTCTCTTTCAGGAAATACACAAATCTATAACGCGTAAATTCATCTTTGAAGAGTACAAAGTAGCGATACTTGGATACCGACAGAGGGAAAGGACCACACACATCCGTGTGTATGCGTTCTCCAGGCTCATTGGTTTTCTCTCGTACACCAAACTTCAGTCTGTGTGACTTCCCAAATATACAGCCTTCGCATAATTCTCCAGTATCCTTGGTTTTTATACCGAGTTCCCTCTCAATCAGACCTCTTACATGCCTCTTATTTTGATGTCCCAACCGCTCATGGTAAAGTTGCAGCATATCTTCTTTCTGTGCCAAATTCACAGTAACTTTAGTTGGCGGTACAATCCTACAGTTGAGCCTGTACAGACCTCCATACCTCTTTCTATTTCCAGTTACTGAAATTTGTCCATCAATTTTCATTGAACAAGAATTGACCCGCGACTCAAATACGCTTCCTGGGTTTTTATCTTGCGTAGACAAGACCGAAAACAAATTCTTACTAATTTTTGGAACGTACCAGACATCTCTCAATGTTGATTTGACAATCTTCTTGTTAACTTTAGCTTCAATGTTAAGTGATCCTTGCCCAATAGCCTTAATCACGTGTCCATCAGCTGTTGTTACAGTGTGATCTACATCAAAATATCTGAAATCTTGAAACAAATCTGCTCGCATCGTCACATGATTAGTAGCACCGTTGTCCACGTACCAGTTATCGCGTTCAGTTTCAGATTCTGCCGTATTCACAGATAGTAACGCCATGTTAATTCCTTTGTTGCCTTCTACAACTTGACGAGATACACCTCTCGCAGGACAATCTTTCTTAAAGTGACCAACTTCTTTACAGTTGTAACATCTTACTTTCTTACTTGACTCTGGAGTTACGTCACCCTTTTTAGTAAATTTCTTTCCTGTTTTCACCGCTAAGGCGTCACAACTAGACTCACCGTCTTTACTGTTGTTACCAAGCGCCTTTTCATGTGCACACAACTGGCTTGTGATGTTCTCAATCGTCCGATCCTTTTTAGACATAAGCAACCAGCTCGACTTAAATGAAAAATAGCTCTCTGGTAGAGTGTCCAATATCTTACAGATTAATAAAATGTCAGGAAGTTCCTTTGACTCCTCTTCTTTCATTAATTCCTGTCTCAACTGGAACCAGACGTTTTTCAACTTTGAGATGTGCGTCGCCATATCATCAGCTTGATCCTTTCTGTATCTGAAGAACTGCAAACATAAATCATACAGACGATCTTCGCTCACGCCTTCATATAATCTATGCAGCTCATCCCATACTTCCTTGGACGTTGTGAATCTGATGACTTTATCCAATGTGTCGTCAGCAATATTGTTCGTTATCAGTAACAATGCCATACTGTCTAACTTGTTGAAATTTTTTACATTTCCTTCATAAAGAACCAAATCTGCAGCAGCTGAAGTACCAGCCCCACATGCAGGTTTTACCGGCTTCTTTATTTTTCCTTGTACAATATCTTGAAGGCTATCAACTCCTCGTAGAAGTGCCGTCATACGATATTTCCATTGTACCCAGTTGGTACCCTCTAGTTTCGCGATCTGTACCTTAGTTAGATCCATTTTTGGTCAATAAAGGCCCATAACCTGTTAGATACTGTGCGTTAGAGGATCAACTATTTAATCTTTTCTGTAAAATACAAATTTACAACAACCATTCTTGCTCACATTTTTATTTCATCTCTCAACTTGACACTACTTCTATATCTAATGAGGTCGCATATTGCATTGACAAAAACAGCAACCTTATTAGTTTATGGTTTGGTTGATGTTATTATGCAAATTATTGTAATCTCTTTGATTATTATTTTGCGTTCCTGTTACAACAGCATTCGCAAATTGCTTATACTTATGTCTTTTTTGCACTAAAGTATATCCCTCGTTGTCTTCTTGAACTTGTTCATTGCTCCCAGGGTCAACGATATGTCTCTTCAAAGGATTACCAGAAAAAATCAGCGAGATGGGCGACTTGATCCTGCTCTGGGAAAATACATTCTCATGAATCTCCTCCTCACTCATATCAGTGTATACATACTCGGAGGTCCCGGACGAAGGTCCAGGCTGGACCTCATCCATTTTTACTGAGCTCTCGTACGTGTATTAATCGAACAAGAAAACACAAACGACGAAACAACGCACAATACGTGCATTCGCAAAGCTGTCACGCGCACGACTGTGCTTGGGATTTATATAAATGAATTTTTATCTACCAAAAATCTACCCGGAGAAACTTAGAGCAGGAACAGTCACAGCTTAAAATAGTTGAACAGATGCAGACTTTAAAACCCCGTGTACAAACAAAATCACAGAAACTTATAAACCACACCACTTTTCAAGTCGCTTACCTACAACAGAAACCGAGAACAAATACGACGCCAATAAAAAAACATAAAGCAGAATTTGAGCTCAAGAACATCTGAAAGCCTAATTATATAGGTATATCTATATAATGCTGATGGTCAAGCGTTTAGGCACCATCTGATATAAATAAGTGAAGACGTGGCCTAAGATAGAGCAAGCTTTCCCACAATAATCTTTTTCACTCTGGATTTAAATATTTTGCCTTGACATAGACCTTCTCTGATAACCTATACTAATACTTATATCTTTATCTTTAAAAAGAAAAGTTGGGTGGCACCAATCATCCAAAATTCAGCTCTTTTTGGAGTTGAGCAGTGTCTTACAAATACATAATTATTATATAAATGGTTCCACATAGCTTGCTATCTTATGCTTATCTACCTTCTTATATCTGAAACCTGTATGTAATGTATGTAGGTATTTCATATTTCATTTATTTTGCTAACATGTACATTAATACAGCTTAGATTTAGGAAATATAGCTTATGTCAATATGTATGCATCATGCACCCTGTAAGGGCACCGCAAAATAGTTCATGTCTAATTAAGTTATTAAAATAAACATAATAAAAAATCGAAATATCTCTATATTTTCTCTTCCTGCCCCTGGTTTAAGTTATGCATCTTTATTATAAAATAACGTAGATTTGGATTCTTTGATTTGGAAATAAATTTAATTTTAAATAAGCTTGTTCCAGGTAGAATGCTACAAAAACAGCAAAGAGAACAAATAATTTCAGCAACATTTTCGGACCGTTGAAGCCGAATTGGCGGCAACACTAAACTTTTATTTAAATGAAGTTTGAGGCTAATTCCCCTTGCGATATTATAATTGTCTGGGGCGTTAGGAGGGTCCGGGACTGCCGGGACTGCTGGGACTACCGGGACTTCGGCCATTTCGAGACCGCGAGTGCCTTCATCCCAGTCACAGAATAAATGCGAACCTATTATGTCGTGTAAAGTAATAAATTAGTTGAGCTGCCGGAGCTACCTCGAGACTGTTTGCAACAGTCTGCATTTAGCTCAAATTTGTTATTTGATTGTAATTTTCTTTGTTAATAAAGTAAAAAGGCATACCAACGTAGTATTTTGCGTAAATCAATTTCATCTGTCTACGTACACATATAAAACAAAGTCGTGTTAGTTAAATACACAGAATTGGGAATAATTATTATTATTTCCACTTATAACTCGAGAACGGCTGAACCGATTTTAATGATTTTTGATTTGTTGGATTCGTCTCCGTCCGGAATAGGATATATGTAGATTATAAAAAATAGGATTCCGCGCAAAAAAAATAATTCAACGGGGGCGAAGCCGCGGGCGCAGCTAGTATTCGATAAAAGAAAATCGTAAATTGGCGTCCGAGTGAAGTGTCGAAATTCTTAGAAAGAAGTCGAAATGTAAACGACGCTTTCAGTAATTTTCTAGCAAAACATTGTAAATTATTTACTTTCTACAAAGACTTTGGAAATACAAGGTAATTAAAAATTCCTTAATATTCAGTTAGGAAATATCTGTGGGAAGAGGAAACTTCCAAAAGTGTTCAGGTATCAAGTTCTTGGAATTTAGTAGGAGGTTGATGGTAGCTAAGGGCCGAGCTTGCCAAAGTATCCAATGTCTATACTATCGATATCTACCCTGTTATTATATACATATAAAAACAAAATAAATAGAATAAAAAGCGCTTTATTCCATATCACAATATTGTTAAATAAACATTTTTATAACAAATCTACACATATGTATACTTATAATAACTGTAACAGGTCCAATTCTGTATTTTGGAGGGCACTCTATTATCGATACTAATTCCAATAATTAATTATTTCCATCATAAAATTAACTAAATTATATAATTTAATAACTTGAAAAAGTAGGGCAATTTCAAGATCAAAAATAAAAAAAAAATTATAAAAAAAATTATTGAAAAAGGAACTAGTTCTTAATAAAATAATATTATTAAAAAAATTCAAAGATAAAATGAAATTTAATTGAATGTCAGGTGTATCATGAAATTAAATAGAATTATTCTTAGTCTATATTATGATTTTTGGTGTCCATTTCTTAGTGGTATGGACCGCCTTCGGCGATGTATGCCTCCTGCAATTACTTTGGCGATGCCGACGAGATGTCTCATTTAATTGTAGATAGTGCGTGTTCAAGCTCAATGATCTTAGTTTCGTCCAAAAGTGAGGGTACGTTGAATGTCGCGATGTTTTACTTCATGATCCTTGGAGGTTGGTAGTCTACTGCCCCCGCGGTGACTAGCCCTTCTGGGGGACGAAGTATTGGTTGCTATACGCCATTTTCGTGGTTTTCTTGGCTGCTGTTTCGGATGTTTGTTTTTTGCTGGAATGCATTGAGATATGCTTCGGTTTTCAGTTGTGGGTTTGTTTTTCTTCGTCGCTCTGCGATAATCCTCTTTGCTGCTATTAGGACTGTATTAATTTGGCTTGCGTTTGCTATTCCGGCTATTGTACCTACTTCCGGTATCATTTGCGTTGTTTTGTTCCTATTATTACATACCACATATTAAATAAGGTGAGAACTTCGTGAATAGTTAAACCTAACACAGGCTTTAAGGCCTGACTAGACATGTAATATTCTCCTGTAATATCGACTAGATATGTAATTTTTTTACCTGTATAAATAGGTAATATTATTTCATCACATACTGACTATATTGACATACTTCTTGTCCATCCTAAGGTTGCCTGGAAGATATCGCTCTTAGCGATAAGGCCATTATTTGTATTTGTTTTCGTATCTTTTTTATATCTGTATTTATATTTGTTGTTTTATTTTGTACATATTTGTTTTTGTATCTGTATTTTTTTTTGTGTTCTGTGTTTATTATTTATTATTATTTTGGTGTTTAATAAAGAATACTACTATTTTATTCTATTCTCATCTGTGGACAAAAAAATGAAGTGAAGAGAAAATCAATAACACCTTGTTTTTTTAAATATTAATAGGTATATTTATATATATATAACTGTTTATAGTATAAAATTTTTTTTTTCTAAGTGCTTATTTTGTAAGCCTAAAGAAATAAAGTTATTGATTCTGATTCTATACTGATCCACGCTGGTCGCTGGCTTCCCCCTGATCAAATGTCAATGGCCAAAATCCCCACGCTGCTGCCCGCTCCCCCGTGGATACCCTTAGTCGCCTCTTACGACACCCCCAGGAAGGGTAATTCCAGTTTTGCCTAAGGGGAATAGTTGGGTGTAGGTGCAAATTCTAATGCGGCACCATACGGCCTTAATTCCTATGCAACTTATATAAAGAGAAGTGGTTATTCTGTCTACTTTGTCAAGAAGGCCTTTTTTAAATCATAATTTTAAGGTTAGTTTACATTTAATTTCATATAGGTAAGATAAGTATAGGTTATCAATATTCTTATCCTCGTGAGTCTAAAAAAAAAAAATTTAATTTATTCACTTTTTTCAGTTTGAATGGCTGGATGTATGTTTGCTATTTCTTCACGCGAACTCTACTGAACGGATCGGGCTGAATTTTGCATAGTTGTAGGCAGGATTATACTGAAATAACACAGGAAGGCTATTTTTCCCAAAAAATCAGTTCCGATGGGCAAGATAGAAATAAACTTTGAACTTTTCTATGGAAATAAAGCATGCAAAGCCGCGGGCAGAAACTAGATAAGAATAATCACCAAGATCTTGTAAAAATGGGCAACAGAAAACGGCGACCAAGACAAAATCATCACAGTTTCACAGCCAAAATAATTTTGACAAACTCTTCTAATTTCCATTTTTCGGGCGGCCATTTGCATAGATGGGAAACACAGCAATTAATTAATGGTCGGTTTGAGAAATGAGGGTTACGTCTACGTCTGACCACTTCATTCTCATCGGGGAGATTAATGGTGGCGAGCCACGCGAGCTCCCTAATCATCGGAGAGATTCATACCTGGTACCTATAGCCTTCGACCAATTTAAGCCATAGTTTACATATAACTACTAGTTTATACTAATTTCGACCAATCATTGGTCGAAACTAGTCGAGCTAGTATCATTCTAAAGCCTAGGTCGTACAGTTGTGGAATGCACTACCTGAGTCTATTAGGAAAAAATGCTTTTAAAGCTCGCGTCAAAGATTTTTATCTGTCAGAAAAGTAAATATACATATCTACAACCTATCTATCTTGCTCTTGGTATTTATTTTATGTATATTATTGTGTAATTTTATTTATTAATGTGGTATACACCCTTGCCTTTCTTAAATTGTAAATTCCAATCCAAAGGTTGCCTGGAAGAAACCGCTTCTAAGCGATAAGGCTGCCTATTGTTCTTGTTTATGTCAATGTCTATGTGTTTTATTTATCTTTGTTGTGTACAATAAAGAGTTTTGTAATTGTAATTATATGTGTGTAAGATAACTGTGAGAGGGGGGGTAAATAACACAAAATACAGACTGTTTTTGCGGCCATAAGAAAAATCATTCATCCAAGAAGATGTGAATTTCATTTTTGTTATAGCCCGAATTTTGCTAACCAATCGCTTTACTATGACAATGGTATCGTCAGAGAATCGTCCATAGATTCAAGAAACTCTAGACAAGGTGATAGTGCGTGCGGTGCTATTTGCGCGGAGAGATTTATATGTAGATTGCTTTCAACCTTGACACTTGACACGCGGCTTTCCATCTGTAGTTTCTTTCATCAAAGGTAAAATGGCAATTTTTTCAGGACTCATCACGATGCTCGCATACCACAGCGAAGGATATTATTAGCTCTTGCGCTATCCAAAGGTATTCAATAAACTAAAGAAAAAATTAAATCCAAACGATTTAAACTGACATTGAACGGAAACAAAAAAGATATTCCGACTGTTGTAACGTCACATCACGGGAAAATGTGTGTGGTTTCATATAATTTAATACATCTAAAATTTTTCTAGGATGGAAATGTGTGCGACGACGGGCGTTACGCCTCCGACGGAGGCGTCAGTGAGCCCATACATTTTTTATAGCAACTACGAGCTTTGCTAACAAGGGAATCTAAACGCACTGAGCCATAAGAGGCCATCCATACCGTTCATTAAACAGAGAATGTATCATACCAGCCCAGCTGAAGTTCCGACTACAAGCATAGCACTAAGCCGGATTTGCTTTGCCAATTAGCCGTGTTTGCCAGTAATATGCCATATAACTTACAAGCTGCTTAGCCAAAAAAATATACACCATTCCTGATTTAATATCCTCAGTAACATCAAGTACTGTTTAGGTCGTGAAAGGCCTTTGTTTTGTTAATTACGGAGCCGGCCGGCCTGCACCTGCCCGCACCGCACCAGAATAAACGAACGACTAAATTTCCTGTGAAAAGGAGGCTGGGGTAATGTGATATAGCTCATTAGCTGATAATATTATGTTAGAATATCTGATAATATTTGTGTTAAATATATCAACTCCCGCGTCAGCAGGTTACTTTATTTATAGCGTTTTCTTGATATATATCATTAATCATTCTTGCAAATATCGCTGTGGGTCGCGGGGGTGAACCTAACCGGTTTGCTTGTCAAACTAGGCCTAGATCTTAGTACTCACGGGATCCCCGTGGTAAAAAACTTGAATTACATTACCAAAATTTAACATTTTTCTTTAGTTCCTATAACGTGAAAAACAATTAAGAATACGATATCCAAAACTCATAAAACTGCACTGTTTAGAACATTATTTGGTTGAGATCTCTGGAACATCATCAATAACCTTACTGCAGTTGACTAGTGTTCACAGCTGGACAAAAGCTTCCCCTTATGAACATAGCGCCCTGTCTTTAGCTTCCAGCATCCAAAATTTTCCAGAAGTTTTTCGCAAGTGACGAACTTCTTACGTAACAAAAAACCTAAAAATAGTGGTTATTTTACGTTACCTCTATATAATACTTAGTGCGCAAAATCTCACACAATTGAATGCAACTAGTCTTTATTATACCGATTTAGTTTCTCCGACTACATCTTAGCGAAACGGACGGACGGATATAAAGAGGAAATGGACGATAAAATTCACGAGGTACAAGATAAAAGAAGTAACAAAACGTTTCATGAAAAAATCTCGAGCTCAAAATATTTTTTGCAAAAAATAGTCACTTTGCCCCAGTGTCCTGCGGCGGCCCATTTCCTCTTCGGCGAAATTTCCTCTGTTTAAATTAAAAGATAGTCCTGACCAATAGTAGTTACTTGTCCCCGCAGAGAATGGAATTTCAAATTAACTTGCATTTGCGGTCCGCGATTGAAAACTTTACGTTTTGTAAATCGACTAAAACGTTTCGTGAAGTGTTCGGTGCCACAATTTTGGTATTTACAGCATGGCTTTGTTTCGGTAATTAAATTAAATGAATTTTGGTACAGTACAGCGGTAATAAGGTTCAGTGGTTTGAGAGAAATTAAGAGCTTTAGCAGTGCAGCGAGACTTGCATAGTTGCGATTGCATTTAAGAATCTTTTTGCAAAGAATAAAAATGTAAATAAACTTTATTATCAAAGAAAATTAAAATCAAATAATAGAAACAAATTAGAATTAGTATTTACAATTGAAACAATTGAGCTAACTGCAGACTGTTGCAAACGATCTACAGGTAGCTAAACTGGTCCGTGAAAAAAATCTTAGTCTTTTTTCCGTCATGAAAAAAGTCACTAAAAGCGAAAAATATGCATATCAAATCCAATCCTACTAAAATTATAAAGCAAGTTTGAAATTTTTTATTTTATTTTGTTCCGCGTCAGTCAGTCCATTCCGTCAGTGCAATACAGGTAGGCAGACAGCGCTGTTCTTGCGACTGTAGCGTTCACAGGCATTTCTGTATCGTGACAGCATCGCGACTGAAGCGTGACCGCATCGCGGCTGAATCGCGACTAGGCTTGAGGCGTATTTATCGTCACTCATAAAAGTCACAGGTATAGAAAATTGGCGGGATTTCACAGTGACAAAAACTAAATATATCAGTGACTGTCACACAGGCAGTGCCAGTGCCATGAGTGCACGATATTATATCGTTGTTATTTTATTAGGTACCTATTAATAAATCGCTTCGGCTAGATAATGACGCTTCTATATTCTCTCTTTGATAATATTACTTAGTCCGAATGAGACACACCTAGTATTTTATACTTGGAAATTTGAAATGTATACCGCAATGTAACAAAGTTACCTTATGAGAGAGGAAGTGAAATTTTGCGCGTTGCAGGATGGCGTGCGGGTCAAGGGCGGTAGAGAGCGATAGCCCCCCACTGTGGGGGGCACTGGCAGTGGAGCCCCAGGCAGTGGGGGCCCTAGAAGTGGGGACCTCAGCAGTGGGGCGCATCACGCAACCGGACTCTCCCAGTAGCCCCCCGCAGTGGGGCCCCCACATTGCCCCGCAGTGGGACCTCAGTAGCCTCCACAGTGGGGGGCACCGGCAGTGGGATCCGGAAGTGGGGTCCGCCGGCAGATGGGCCCCCTCACACTGCCCTGCAGTAGTACCCCCTCATTAGCCCCCCACAGTGGGGGCACCGGCAGTGGGGCGCCGGCAGTGGGACTCTCGGCAGTGGGCCCGCCACATTTCCCCGCAGTGGGACCCCCAGTAGCTCCCGCACTGGGACCCACTCAATAGGCCCCCATAGTGGAGGGATCCGGCAGTGGGGGCCCCCGGCAGTTTGCCCCGGCAATGGGCCCCCCACATTGCCCCGCAGTGGGACCCCCAGTAGCCCCCCGTAGTGGCCCCCCCACAGTAGGTTAAAATTTCTTGGCTGCGCATAGCGCTGGAACTACTGAATGTATTCAAAGGAAACTTGGCATGATTTAAGTTCATACTACGAGGAAGGTCATGTAATACTTTTTATCCTGGAATTCGTTAAAGTTCCCTTGGGAGTGGGGATGGAAGTAACATTTCTTGAAAAAAAATAGAGCAAAAACTACTGAATGGATTCGAATGATACATAGCATGATTTGATTTCATACTACGAGGAAGGACATAAAATACGAGTCCATACTCCAAAGCCAACAAAATGATTACAAAATTGTTATTAGTGCCGATAAACGACCTACTGGACAGCATCCGGTTGGTACAAAGCTCTCGCTACCAATGATGTTGCCGTCGTCGTCCTGGTAGATCAGCACTGTGACAGGCGGGACACTGTGCTGCGTACCCGGGATGACCGCTTGCAATGCGTTGGCGAAACGCACCAGGCGTTTGATGCTCTTCAGTCTCTACTCGCTTATATACCTACTGTCGTGGCGAAGACGTATACAACTTATCTTTGACATGTGAATCCGAAAACTGACGAGACTGGACATAAAAAAAGTTTCTGCAATGCAATTCTACGCCTAGATACATTTTACCAATAAGAGAAGGTTTCGAGGTTTCGAGGTTTCGAGGTTTGTTTAACCGTTTTCTGGTGGACACTTACGCCAAAATTAAAATGGCTGGTGGAAACTTACGCCAAAATTAAAACGAAGCGTTTGGATCAGAACAGAACTAATGAGAGAAGACTGCGCGCTGAGAATGCTGTGAATTATGTAGATCTGCGAGACGCCATGAATCAAGATAGAAATTGTGAAGATTTAGGACGACTGGTGATTCTTCCTTCCAGTTTTAGAACTGGACAATAGATGTTTAGTACCCTATTCTCCAGTAGGTACTATCAGAAGCTTTTGAAGCGCATAATATACCTAGGTAAATGTGGAGCTGTGTGACGTCCAGTCAATAAAATCTAGGTATATGTAAATCTATACTATACTACACTAATAAAAATAAGTAAGGTTTGTGTGGTTGTAGGGGGTAATCTCTGAATCTACTAAGCCAATTTTAAAAATTCTTTTACCTATTGAATTTGTTTAAACACGCATCGTTTAAACCACGTTATTTGCGAGTTTTATAGACTACTAAACATTTTTACCGCCCAACGAAGTGGGCACGGCTCAGCTAGTAATAAATAAAATATTATATTAAAAGAATTATCCATCTCAGAGTTTATTTCTCCACCTGCAAGTTTAAAAATAACAATAAACAACCAGAATACTAAAATTCCTGTGGAAAGAGTTCATTACTCAAAGTGTCGACGCTCGAATTCAAACCTACGTCACATGGGACTTTGTACAACACTACATCTCAGATCCTGTATCTTACCTATACAGGATGTACACCTTATTTATTATTTATAAATAACTAGCTGCTGCCCGCAGCTTCGCCCGCATTTTATTTGGAAAAAAAATAGCCTATATGTTATTCCAGTTATCAAACTTTCATCATCATCATCATCAGCCTATACACGTCCACTGCTGGACATAGGCCTCTCCCGTACGACGCCACACATAGAGGTCCTGAGCCGCCTCCATCCATCGACTCCCTGCGACCGCAACGATGTCGTCGGTCCATCCGAGTGGATGGTCTCCCATGTAGGAGGGGATTTGCCATAATCACCACGCTTGGATTGGTGATCTCAAACTATACTTATACCAAATTTCAGCCGAATCAGTTCAGTAGTTTTTGCGTGAAAGAGTAACAAATATCCATCCATCCATGTATGGATGGATGTATCCACCCATACCAAATTTTGACATTTATAATATTAGTAGGAAGTAGGATGTACGTAATCTAACTATATTTTATATTAAAACCAACTGTTATTAGTATAATTGGCCTAACGCCGATATAATTACATAAATAAATAAATAAGAAATAACAAATTACAAACGGTGTAGAGGTTGTATGTATGTATATCCCGTACGAATCCACACGTAGCGCGTAGACGTAAGCCACAAATGAAGTCTGTGATGACAGACTTATCAGACAGCTAATCACAAAACTATTACATTTTTGACATCACACTAAAATAAAATGTCATCATACCAATTAAAAACCTACATAAAAAGTTAAGAGCTTTCTAAGTAGCTTCCTTCCGTATCTCATTGGCTGTGCCCATCCTGTATAACGGTACTCTCGGTTAGTTCGCAAGTGTACTTTAAATAACACTTGAGGGTGGCTCGTGAAGGGTCCTAGATATTGTGAGAGGGATGATAATAATACGACTAGCTCGCAGTTACAAGTACAAACATACCTTAGTAAAAGTGTTTCATTAAAAACGTTGGTGATTTGCTTTAAAAACGTTCTTATAAAAAAAAAAACATGAATATTGGTGATTTAATTTCAATTTTCAAGAATAAAATAAAAGAAAAGCTAAACGACAGCTGGCAGCTGGCTGTCCATGCACGGTCAGCAAAAAGGCGTATGATCCTGCAATTTGCTCGAAGCGGTCCACGCGGCTACAGCGCGTGAGCTCTTCGTTTGAAGCTTGCGGTCAGCAAGGCGTACCACCACGTAACCGCGCGTTGTCTGCTATTTTATGCTGTCACTGAAAATTGTATCCAAATATGCCCTAATTATGCCCTTAGATTATGCCATTAGATTATTGAATGCTCATTTTCGTGCTGTGCGTAGAGATGGGCCGGGCATTTACAGGGCGTATTCAGTAAATACCCAATATATGTCCTTTTATGCCAGATAAATGGGCATAAATTGGGCATTTATTCGATGCCCGGCATAAACCCATCTCTAGTCGTGCGACAGTGGTGTGGCTATCCTTAGCCCTCACTATTAGGAATTACTGTTAAACATACGTCTAGCTTCATCCCATTTTCTCCATTTTGTATTCTTATCTTTTGATTCTATCTACCAAACCAACCGTCGTAGTTAATATAATTAGTGATTTTATACATTTACCCATACACTTTTTTTTCTACATTTACCTAATATATGCCTAATCCTTATCCAAGTGGTCTTCTTTTTAATTTCTTTCACTAATCCTACTAATATTATGAATGTCAAAGTGTGTATGAATGGATATTTGTTACTCTTTCACGCAAAAACTTCCGAACCGATTAGTCTGAAATTTGGTATGGGTATAGTTTGGGACCTGCAATAACATATAGGCTATTTTTTATTACGATTAAACGCGGGCGAAGGCGCGGGCAGCAGCTAATTTACGATAATGGAAGAGAAGAGAATCAATAAACACTATACTTTATTTTAAAATCTGATTAGTCTATTAGCTTATAAAATTTAAGCCACAGAAAGATATTACATAAAGTTTTTTGATTCTATTGATTTAATTTCACTTAGTGAGGTTCTTTCTATGACATACAACATAAAAAACAAACAAACCCACAAAGTTTAATTTTTTGTAGGATTTTCTACAACGAGTGCAAAGTTAGGAAGGACGAAGCGTGTCGTAAGGGCGAGGGGTCTAGGGCTCTTGAAGCGGCGGCGGCGGTGATAGCGCACGGACGCGTGGCTCTAACGACTTGTATCAGTTGTACGGACCTTTGAGTCTTTTACCTATACGAATTTACAAAAAGTTGCTTTAGAAACAAGCTGAGTCTACAAAAAATGCTTAGAACCAAGTAAATAGGGACCTAAGCAAAATCACGATTGGGACAATATACTTGAAAATTGTATCACATTTTTTTTACACTCTGTATATACAAGATTTTTATAATAAATACTTTTTTATAAGTTTTGTATCATCATATCAGCCCATTCACGTCCACTGTTGGACATAGGCTTCTCCCATACGACGCCACAAGTTTTGTATACACATCTAAAATTATATACATATTATAATATTAGTATGCAAGTAGGTAGGTACATCATCATCATAATCATCAGCCCATACACGTCCACTGCTGGACATAGGCCTCTCCCGTACGACGACGCCACAAATAGCGGTCCTGAGCCGCCTCCATCCATCGACTCCCTGCGACCGCTACGATGTCATCGGTCCATCCAGTGGATGTTCTCCCATGTAGGGGGGGATTTGCCATAATCACCACGCTTGGCAGGTAGGTACATATATCCCTAATTACCCAGAATAATATTTTCCTTCTTCCATTCAACTCCTGAAATAAAATAATTAATACAAACAATAATTCAATTGACAAGATACAGATTAAGAAAGAAAATAACAATCAAATAATAGAAACAAATTAGAACTACTATTTTCAATTGAATTGTTTTGTTTTTCATAATTACTGCATGCATGCATGTTCATACTTAAGTTATCATTTGTTATTATATTTACCTCCATAATACATAATTGGCCGTGGGGCCGCCGCTTACGAATATCGACCCCTCCAACTCAACCCGTGGATGTCGTAAGAGCCGACTAAGGGAACCTACCAGAGGAAGGGCAGCAGCTTCCTTCTGAGTATTTTTAACACCAACACTGCGATCACCAATCCGCCTGCCAAGCGTGGTCATTATGGCAAATCCCCCTCTACATGGGAGACCATCCATTCGATATACCGACGACATTGTAGCGGTCGCAGGGAGTCGATGGATGGAGGCGGCTCAGGACCGCTATTTGTGGCGTCGTATGGGGGAGGCGTATGTCCAGCAGTGGACGTGTGTGGGTTGATATGATGAATACATAATTAAGCACATTTTTTTAAGCAAAGTTTGAGCTCTAGCCTAAGGTTGGGCACTGGAAGTTGCAACATAGTTATATACTAAAGTAATTTCCAATGTTCATATAGTATATACAATCCATGATTACATTTCACAGATAAATTGATTGAAAAAATATATATATTGAAATTGAAACAATTGAGCTAACTGCTACTGCTTTTGCAAACAATCTACAGATAGCTCAACTGGATACATAATTATTACACTTTCGTCATTCGTTCGTTCGCTATTTATCACACATAACGTGTTCGATAATGCAATAATGAGGCTCGGCAGTAAATGCGTTAAAATTGCTGCTTGCTTTGAAAAAAAAAACAGCCTTTTATTATTGTAGCACACAGCCATAACCTATGATTATTAAAAATATGTCACTGACGTATAGATCAAAGCGTTATCAGATTTATTTACAACATTTAATGACATAACAACCTACCTACCTATAAACCACAGGTTTCCTACGAATAGGTATTCTGTAATCTAAAAAAAAGTAGCAGGAGGCCTAATACTCAAAAGGGGCCTTACTAATTATTAATTCATAGGTTAAATTAAGTTTATTATTCTGAAAATTAGTTATGGACATAAAAAGGCTTTATATTATTATTCTGTAATCTTTCTATGCTATAAACCTTATAAAAACCGAAATATATCAACAAACATAAGCACTTTCTACTATTATTGCAAAATTCAAACGTCCATATTCAATAAGCAATAGCGTTCACCTTTGCAATAAGGTTGCGAAGACGTATAGAGTTCAGATCTGACAAGTGCATCCATTCCCTGTACCCAAGTGCAGGTGACTTCAGTTTTCATTACTTGTTTGTTTATTTCGTCAATAATATTATGTACTTAACCGGTCCTTGATATCGTATATAGAGATCCATAGATCTATCCTACTAATATTATAAATGTCAAAGTTTGTGAGTATGGATGTTTGTTCCTCTTTCACGCAAAAACATACTGTTCAGTTGTATGTTTTGTTTATGTATGTTCGTCGATTTCTCGACCGATATACTCTCGATCGATAATAAGGACCGGTTTTGAAGATCTATATAAGGACCGATTTCTCCAGAAGGAATAGTAATTCTGCAAAACTTAAGAACACAGTTTAAAAGTTTAGTTTGTTCAAAATAATCGAATTATGTTCCAGAAATAATGCACGCGAGTCCGCGGGCTACAACTAGAATGATAATTTTTGGTCTATTTTCACCTTATGGAATTGCAGTTATTCATGGGACATCCTCTATATTTGTTTTTGTCAAACAAGCGCGGCGTTAGTAACAAACATTTTCAAATGTCCGAATAGATCGGTCCACTGTCGACGTATCGGATAAATATGCGCCAGTAAACGCCGTTCACACCTTTGTCGTTTTAAACGACTATGATACCCATTTTTTAGGATTCCGTACCTGATGGGTGTCAAGTGGGTATAAGGTATTACAGCCTCCGTTGTCTGTCTGCCAGCGGGGTGTATATCTTGAACCTAGTAATATAGGTAGACAGTCAAAATTTTAAGTTTGTATTCAATTGCCGGTATAACAATAAATAAAAAAATTCTAGAATAAATAATTAAAGCCAGTGCTTTAATTATTTATTCTAGAATTATGTTCTCCGTGCTAAATATGTGTTTTTGTTATTATAGTGCTTATGCCCGCACTTCGGGTAATCTCAAATATTTTAAATAATTCAAGTAATTTAATTTCCAAATATATGTTGTTTGATCGATCTAAATATTTGCTGTATATCTTTTGAACCGAGATAGGTGTAATATTGTAACGATAATATTTGAAAATTTCACATAGTTTCTTACTACATTACTATACTAAAGTCGTATAAAAGTATATAAAACTACGATGGCACGGAACCCTTCATGTGCAAGTCAGCCACGCAGTTGGCCGGATTTATTTCAATCCATACCTGCCATTAAGAAGGCTACGAACCTCTCCCAAACAAAAACGGATTTTCCCATGTGGATTTGTTGTTGTTGCACGTAGAATGAAATGGGGCGCGCTATGAGTGAGAAAGCGCGTCTAACCATCTAATACGAAGCTGTCATGTGGCTGTGTGCGTGTGCTTTGTGTTGGCACCATTTTTTTTATATTTTTTCGTACTTTCCGATTTATTTCGAGTAAACGATTGATTTCAAAAATATTTATGATTATTTATAATGTTGAATATATTTAGGATGTTTGCAGCGCGACAGATTTTCGAATAAAGGTGTCTATCATGCATAAAAAATCGCTTAAAGATGTCTCGATTTAGTGGTCAAAATTAGTTTCGCTTTCATTTAAATATCATAGTTTTTTCAAAAACTAAACGGTTGCAAACATAGCTATTTTTCATCCGATTACGTATGGAAAATTTCAATAACATCGTTGACATAGTTTCCAAATGAAGCGGAAAGTACGTTTGTATGGGGAATAAGGCTATCCGTTCCGTTCTTAAACTTGACCTGCAAAAAATATTTTTCTACTAGCTGCTGCCCGCGCCTTCGCCCGCGTTTTATCGGGATAAAAATAGTCTATATGTTATTCCAGGTCACAAACTATACCCATACCAAATTTCAGCCTAATCGGTTCCGACTGAACCGATTAGGCTGAAATTTGGTATGGGTATAGTTTGGGACCTTTTTGCGTGAAAGAGTAACCAATATCCATACATCCATCCATAACTTTGACATTTATAATAATAGTAGGAAGTAGGATTTTCCCTTTATCAGCCTTAGAGGACGAATTTTGAATTTTCACTTGGCAACACGGATACTTTACTAGAAAAGTTTGCAATAATGCGTTTTGGGAAATCAAAATATCATAAATATCTGAGCGTCCAAATGGATTGTAAAATAAACATTTTTTTTACTCAGTAATGGATTTTTTGTTTTTCCCGAAAATAAATGTAAAAAATTAAAATAATAAGGGAACTAGTAACACCACGACCTTTCACCGACTAGGTTATACACCCAAATAAAAAGTCCCTCGAGAGCACAGTAAAACGTCAAAGTTAGAAACACTTCCATATAGCCGGGGTAATTTCAACACGCCGCAGCCACCGGAATGTTCCTAGGGGTAAGATGACACTCATTCATTTAATTTAATGCCTACCCTAGCCGCTGGTGAAATTGCTGGGAGTCTCCAGGGCAGAGTAATACGAAGAATCCTTATCGATACAGAACATTTTCTCAGCCTACCCTTGTTTCGGTAATTTTGAAATGTTTCAGCCGAATCTCGGAATATCTTATCTAATTTATTAATACAGATTTTTTATTAATAATTATATTATCTTGGCGCCTGGTCGAAGCGACGCGTGACCCGAGAGCTGGTGAGTATCTGGCGCAGCGCATTAGCATTGCCATACAGCGGGCAATGCAGCCAGCGTCTTGGGGACGCTTCCGACTGGTATTGATATGGACCAGTTGACCGATCTGTAGATTGTTTGCAACAGTCTGCAGTTAGATCAATTGTTTCAATTGTAAATACCAGTTTAATTTGTTTATATTATTTGATTGTTATTTTCTTTGTCAATAAAGTATTAAAAAAATTTCGGCCAAGATAACTTCGGGTCTCTGAGTCATAGGAGTTAAAGGAAGTATGTATGTATGAATTTTGTATTTATTTATTAACTAACCAAAAACTTATACCTTCTATTCTTACACTCATGAACAAATTAAGCGGAACGCAAAAAATTTAGGCAAATCTCTGTAGTTTATTCTTCACTATATAGAAAGATACGCTGAGTGGAACATTGTTAGAAGAGAAGACTTTCTTCTAACAATGTTCCATTCAGCGTATCTTTCTCCAGATCGTTTCCATAATTTGGTCCTTCCTTCTGACAGTATCTGAAGTTATTAGTGAAGAGTACTTCTCCCAAATAATTATCATCCCAATTCACAATTAAGATGCGAACGAACATAGCTGGACCGAGCTACTGGCTGCTGGTGGCTAGCTGTTGGTATGCCCTAGACCCGCTGCCTTAACTCTTCTTCTTATCGTTTTGGTGCTAACTGTTACAGTTGTCGAACTTATTTGGGTGTATATATATCCTCTGTTGTTAGATATTTATAATGTTATTTATTTCTGACAACTTTAGATACACCCCTGCCTTTCTTAAATTCGTATGATTCTTTCCATCCAAAGGTTGCCTGGAAGAGATCGCTTCTAAGCGATAAGGCCGCCTATTGTACATGTTTTATGTAATGTCTATTTTTAATGTTTTCTTCGTGGTGTACAATAAAGAATTTTGTAATTGTAATTGTAACTTCCTGTAGGTTTTTTCGTACCTCGGAACAATTCGAAGCGAAAACTGCTTACAATAAATCTGCCGTCCCTCTCTGTTTTTACTCTTTTGCGAGCTTGTCCTGTACGTCTGATATATTATCTAGTCTGTCGGTATCGTTTAACATTGAGAAAAATCACTGACTGCGAACAAGAAAATATTTTATGTCGTTCCACCTTATTTTTGCGTCCTTATAAATTTGTCCATGAGTCACAAGACATAATAAACCTGAGAAGATTTGTCAAGCGTCGTAATATCCATTACCCATTTAGATAAGAGGGTGTTGCCAGTCGGCTCATAGTGCGTCTATTGTCTATGGATTTGTACAGTAATAAGTAGCGGGCCTACTCTAGATTTCTAAAGTATCTACCTAAAATCATAGATGGAAACAATCTACGGCTATCCGTGCGTGACACCATTATTATCCTCATTGTTTTGGATTCAATTCAATTCAATTTAAATTTTATTTATATAATATTTATTGACAAAGAAAATAACAATCAAATAATATAAAGAAATTAAACTAGTATTTACAATTGAAACAATTGAGCTAACTGCAGACTGTTGCAAACAATCTACAGATAGCTAGGTCCATATCAATACCAGTCGGAAGCGTCCCCAAGACGCTGGCTGCATTGCCCCGCTGTTTATATAATTAACATTTTAGTAATTTTATTATTCTCTATTTATTATTTGGTATGCAATAAATAATATTTATATTCTATTAGAACGGTCATACAACCACTTACACTAACTAATTAAAATTAATTAATACCTGCAATAAAAATAGCTAAAATATTACATAAAAGTCATAAATCTGGAAGAAGTCAATAAAAAATAAAATTCAATTAAAAATAATACAATTAAAATTTGTAAATAACTATTCAACAACTAAACTAAGATTCATTTTCAAAAATAATAAGTACAATAAATAATGTAAAATCACACATATCATCCGTTAATGTCACAAAATCGCTTGCATTCTCTAATGAAGTCCTTCCATGCATAATCAAATATGTCTACATGTGGAGAGTTCGTTACTAGCTTGTTAAGAGAGTTTTCTGCGCGAGGCAACCAACAGGGATGGGACAGTACTCGAATATACGGAACATAATCACCACGCTTGGCAGGTGTATGATCGCAGTAAAATTGCTAAAATACACAGGAGGAAGCTGCTGCCCTTTCTCTAGTAGATTCCCGTCAGCTCAAGACATCCACGGGCGTGAGAGGCCTGAAAGGGCGTGAGAGGCCTGAAAGGGCGTGAGAGGGGTCGCTTCTAACGACGCGATGCGACCGCCATGGTAGCCGAATCGTAACTACTGTTTATAAATTCTTAGACATTTTATAAAAGATAAAAATTATTTATTTACCCACAAATCACATGAAAAATAAATAAATATAAATAGTCTAAAATTAACATAAGGAGACATATCGAATTTTAATATTCTAACAATTATTAAAAATGGGGTAAAAAGGGTCCCTATCTCAGCGTTATGCAGTATTGGCAATGAATTGTCCAATATTGCGCTGGTTTTCAGTAGTTTCTTTATTACTTACATTGTAGCAGGTACAATGTAAAATGACAAGGCCCCCCACGCGATGGATCGACGACCTGGTGAGGGTCGCGGGAAGTCGCTGGATGCGGGCAGCGCAAAATCGGTCATTGTGGAGAACCTTAGGGGAGGCCTATGTCCAGCAGTGGACGTCGATCGGCTGATATGATGAGGTACAATGTCTAAAAATTTATATACAGTAGGTAAGATACTCAATTTATGATTTTCAATTTATTGTAATTCTACTGTGACTTTTCTATTATTTTAATTGTCGCTAGCTTATTTTTAGTATTAGTAAGTACTTATACAATTATTTTTATTATATTTTTCAACACACTTGCTTATAAAGTGGCTCTATGGTCACCGCAATTAGGCACATAATGACACCCATAATCAAACTGTGACTTTTTCATTGCTATAACTCACTAGTGAGTTATAGATGTTTTTAAAAAAAATTATTGGTTGAATTGCTTGGTGCTTAAAAAAGGTTTTATTAAAAAAAAATCGTGTTCAATAGAACAAATAAATTAATGTTCCTATTGCTTGCTCATTTCATGCAACTTCTTATTTAAATAGATAATTTTAACTCGTACGTGTTTAATAAATAAAACTTTCACTCAAATATAACTTTTGTTTTATCTGAAATAAAAGAACACTTTAAATTCTCTATTTTGTACGTGGCAGAATAGGCGCAAACCCTATGCGCGGAAAATAAAAAAAAATTCATCCCTTTAGTCTATGGCCGATCGCAATGCGCGCGCATAGGAAAACTGATTAATTTTTCCCGCGAACATTTTTCACAATTCGTTTTCACTGAGTTTTTGTCGTTATTTTATTCACAATTGTGTTGAAAAACGTCGTATGATACACGTGTGTATTGATGATTACCGTCCTCGGCTCTCTTAAGACCCTCGCCGGCGCCTCGGCGATAATCACCAATGTTACACACTAGTACCATAATGTACTATTATCCAATTTTATTCAACATGAAATCGAATATTAAATTTAATCTGATTTTACTGTGTCATTTCTATTATTTTATATGTGTTTTATGGATTTTAAATCTATACGTAAGTAAAAAGAGGAAAGTTTTGATTGTTTGTTTGTTTGCATGGAATAGGCTCCGAAACTACTGAACCGATTTGAAAAATTATTTCACTATTGGAAAGCGAAACTATTCCCGGGTGATATAGGCGATATTATATTTCCCATATCTTATGATCCCATATTTTTTTTAAATATGCGATCTCGTTTTTTTTTTGAATACCCGTGCGTAGCTGGGGCGGCCCGCTATCTATATAAATGAGTTCTTGACATCAATAAATTATGCTACGTTCTGCAGTAGGCTTACAAAATGCTGATAGGCAAGGTAAAACAAAATGTGTTTTAAAGTTACTGACGCTTTTCTGACGACCTCCCTCACTATTCTATGACATAGAATAGATGCAAGGATCAAAGTTTATCCGACCATCAGCAGTATCCATTACAGTTATCTGCTAGAGCTCTGAGCTGCATAATTGTTATTAATGATGAGATGCAACGCATTACTTGGCTCACAAATCATTAAATATGAATGCGCAATATTACAGCGATTGTAGCCGTGGGGGGTTTTAATAATTAGGAGTCAACGAAGTAGTAAATAATAGAGCTTGATATGAATAACAAATATTTATTAAAGAATTATTGGAATAGATTAGTCCGTTGCAAAAACTACTAATTTATTTTTGACTGAGCTGTTACATAGGTTCTAAGGAAAAAATAGTATTGAACATGAGCCACTTTGTGGAGCTGCAATATATGTGGATACGTTGCTAATATTGTTTTTCTTGTACTATTATATAAGTTACTATGTTATTTTTAAAATGTATTTTTATGTTTGTTTTTGTACTGCATCAGCAAATAAATGAGTGTCTATGTCTAATAAGCTCAATAATCAGAGTAATAGTGCTGTGCTTACAGCTTATTCACATCGAAGCTTAAATGTGTACTATCTACTTGAAAATTATTTTAATAGACCTAGGAATATTTTAAACTTTAGCAATTTAAAAAAGAATTAATTGATTTTAATTGCTGATCTATACTTTGTTAACTTAATATGTATATATATTATTTTAAAAATGACTACTCAATTAGGTGAGAACTAGTGCCTAGCTAGATAAACCTAACAAAGGGTATAAGGCACTACTAACTCAATCAAGTATGAAATGTTTTTTTTTATTAAATAAATATATATTTTATTCTTTTCTTTACCCGACTACGAGAGGGTAATGATTTTGACACCCTATGTATGTATGTATGTATGTAGCCGATTTTTATGTTCCCTCGTAGCGCTGAAACTACTGGTCCGATTTTAACAAATGAGGTGTCATATGATTCGTCTTAATAGCCCGATGGTTTTAGGCTATGTGACGTCAGATAAAAATAGGGGTCTAACGAGATAGAGGGGGTCTAAGTAAGGGTCGAAAATCTCAATGTTAGTAAATATGCTCGTGTGTGGTATCGTTGCAAAGGTCTGTACTTTCCAAAACCGTTTCTCAAATTTTTGTGAGGTTAATGATTCTCAAGCTATTAGCAAAAAGGTATAAAAAAAATATAGTTAAACTCTAAAACCCGACTACATAAAAGTCTTAAACAAGCGTTCACCTATTGTCCTTATCATTTTCTTTTGATACTTAGGTAGTCGGAGGTACCCACCCCATATACCTACGGCACAATTAGTAACAAAGGCCTCCGACTACCTAAGTATCAAAAGAAAATGATAAGGACAATAGGTGAACGCTTGTTTAAGACTTTTATGTAGTCGGGTTTTAGTTTTTAACTATATTTTTATAAGCTGAGAATACATTACCGTTACAGTAAGAGTATCACAGGACCACACAAAACCTGAACAAACCTGAACCTCTACAATGACAACAATATTTTTATCCAACAACTTTAAAAGGGTAATCAATTTAGTTCTAGACAGGTACACGTCTCGACACGGTTTAATAACGCTCGACGATAGTGGAGGGCGGTTCTGCGCAACTGTAAAACGGTGTAAAAATATAAAAATCGACTTCCACGCATCAAGTTCAGCGATAGGTCAGCGCTATTAAACCGTGAAGCGACCTTTACACATAAGGGTTCCTACATAAATGCAAGAGTATATATACCTATAAGCATCTTAACAAATCGGACAATTTCATTGGAAAATCTTTAAAAATGGTACCAACCAGATATTTCTAGATAGACAACGTTATTTAAAGAAGAAAAATCCTTTACAATCAACATTTGTTTTTGGCTCGTTTTGCAACAGATAAATCGGATTCAGACAGGACATTTTTCACAAGCGAAACCAGTTCCTATATCTTTCACCTAGGAAGTAGTTACGTTATAAGAAAACAGGTATGCTCTTCCGAGACACGATGATCATGTGGGTGTCGCCAGGCTATGTCATCGTCGCCATCGGCGAATGAGAAGACAACTTTGTTTCCTGGTGTTACCAGCAGCGTACAATCGTAACTCACCGAACTCCTGTATGAATATGATAAAACTATGTGGTTCTGTATTTACCAATTATTTATCACATTGACTCGTGTTTAACTAACGCTGTTTTGACTGATCTAACAAATATAATTGACGATTGACATTTTTTATTGATTTTTCAATTGACGCTTATCACATTTGTTTCCCAACTTCTACATTTTGTTGAAATTAAGTGGCAAATGGACAGTGACGTCACCTGGCAACACTCCCGGAAGAGCATACCTTGTTTTCTTATACCATGGTAGTTACAAACTTCTACACCGCCACTATATTCCATTCTTTTTCTTTCGCCATCTGTTCACTAGCGTCTTATATAAAGCAGAAATACTTAGAGAAACTTTGTATTTCGTATAATCCAAGCGTTCATTGCCGTCACTTGATCAGAAACTTAAATTAAAATACTTTACTCAATGTTGTTGAACAATAAACTCACTGAGCTCGAGAAAAACCCTCGCACAATTGACTTGTAGTTTGATCGGAACAGAAGGGGTAGAGAAGAGAGGGACCATTCTGTTGGGTATGACAGCATAATTCATACCTTCGGAACCACTGGCACGAGTCGTAGCGAAAAGCAAGCGGCGCCATTAAAAAAAGAAGTTGAAGTAGTTGACCAAGTATGACACCTAAAGTCAAGGAAATAATTTGACGTGTTTTAAAATCTATAAACAGACTTTAAATTCCCTTACTTTTACACTGTTTTTAAGTTTTACAGGATGAATACTAATTCCTGGGGATAAAATTATCTTTCTATACAATAGTGAGTGAATTTTCAAAATCGGTCCATAATTGGTGGAAATATCCCGGAACAAACAAACATACAAAAAATACAAACAGTTGAATTGAGAACCTCCTATTTGAAGTCGGTTGAAAAAAAGGAAACACGCTTACCAAACAACTGTGATACCCGTTGCAGCGATATTCATGACCTTGGTATGACTAAGTATGACAGCAAGTCAAAGGAGGAAAAAATTAAATACGCTCACCAAATAACTGTGATGCCATGCCTGTTACAGCAAAATTCATGACTTCGGTATGACGAAGTATGACAGCAAATTTCTATAGGAATGGAAGAAAAAAGAAAAACGCTGCAAAATTCAATAGACGAATATACCAAACTGCTGGTCTATTCAGATGTATTTAAGAGCGTATCACTTATACAATTTTCGTCACGCATTGGCAAAATTTTGCGTAACGAATAACAACAAGAGAAAATTAACCAATGCGTGGGGGTAAATCTGAGTCACCAAATTGCAATCGTGGCACAATTGAAGATGTTTACCATATTTTAATGGAGTGTGCGTGGGGAGCAGACAATGTCGAAGATTTTTTATTCTCAACATACGTTCTGGAAGGTTGGTAGGATAACACATGAATACATCTGAATTAACTGGTGAGAGGCATCGCTTCGTTTAAAAGTATGAAGAAGTTTTTACGCCGATGGTACGTATCTCAAAAGAGTACCCTAATTTAACCAGAGAATAATCTCATCACCTTCTTGCCCCTTGGCAATGTTTTCTAATAAATTTTAAAAACGCCTTATAATGTCAATTTGGCCGATAAAAAGTTCCTCTCAAGAAAAACGCCATGGTACTTAAAAAGATCGGATAACTTATTTCCATAGAATTTCGTAAAGCTGAAACAAAAAGTTTTGAAAAGTCGGCTTTGGGCTGTTGTAAAAAGCTTCTGAATTGATTGTCCGGCGTTACGAGATCGTAGGGTGTCCGCATTGTTTCTGAGTACACGACGGGTCCAACTTTTCTCATTACGACGATCTGTTGTGGCGTTCCGTCGCCTTTCTCGACACGCTAACGATATTATATTACTGAACGATCAAATAAACAATGAATTTGATAAGTTGACAGCTCAGTCGTTTTGTTCTGAATATAATCGCAATCGCTTAGCGGAGTAGATGTTCTGTCGAACAACAATTCATTCGATTATTTTCTTGGGAATAATGCTGTTTTTTCCTTACATTGGATAATATTTTTATTTGTAACACGTTGCTCTGTAGCTGGCGGGGTAGCAACGGGAAATGTTCGAATAATGAATGTAATCCCATAGAAAAACATTTGTCGATCGAATGGTGCAATTTCATTTTGACTCGGTCGTGTTACCATTTTATTTAGATATATTATAATGAGTGGATAAATACAGATTATGGTAAATCAGAGCGCAAAAACTCAACTGAACTTATTTACCTAGTACTGAGTAGTCTTGGGTTATACTGGGCAAAATCCGATACCTGTGAATTACGTTACTGTGACTTCAAAATATCTGAGACAAATACCTGTGACAAAATACTAGCTAGTATTTCTACCAATCACGTACAAATTCATTGTTTTACTGATTGAATAATTATATTTATTGTAGCGATGACTGAGTAAGTAGCAGTAGCATGTTGATTAACAGAATAAATTTAAACCAAAGATGTAAATCGTTAGATATGCCCTGACACCAAAAACTGTGGCATTGTCTTTGAAGTATGTAGACGTGCGCGCCGCGCCGGCACGCGCCGCTGTTTTCTCACGCCGCCGCCGCCGTCTCTATCAGTCGCGTCGGTGCGGCGACCAGCAACCAGACCGGAGAATCTGTTCAAAACTCTCCAATAAACATATCATTTATCCCTCCAGTACTTAAGAATGTAGTCTCCTCCAAGGTTTTCTGTGATTGCGGTTGCTAGAAGAAGTAGAAATCTTCAGCGCACCACTGCTAAGTTTCTTAGAGAGTTTTGATAAAACAGATTATCTATACAGTCTGGTCGCTGGCCGGCGCGCTGACTGATCGACTACACATGGGGCAGCGGCGGCGCGGCAGTGGATAGTCTCGAAAAAACGCTCGCTCCTTTCGCTGTTATTACTAGAGATGAGTCCGGTATTCAATAACTAACTCAGTACCTGTTAGCATGGTCCTAAAATATCTAACGCTATTGTAAAATCCGCATACCGCTACGGAATAACTGTGCAAAGCGAGCATCGCGCCTAACCGACCGTGAGCCATAACTACCCAACGCTTCAATACCTATACTTACCTAACCTATCATCTACGCATAGATACTAGCGGACCGTTCACCCGTAAAGTTATGTAGCTGCAACAAGTATTTGGTATTTCTAACCAAATCGGTTAGAAATATATTGGGTAGAAATCAGGACAGGTATAGAGTATTGTAACGTTATTGGGTACCAGTTGGTACTAGCGGTCTTGAAACAAAATACCCAACTAATAATCGGTAGCCAAAATATCCATTAACTTCTATCCTTAGTTATTACTGTGTACCTTAAACTAAATACCGACCTATCAAATGAAAGCTCTTGTAGCCTAGATCGAGCTGTAATTTTTTTTGTTTTGATATATGAATTCGTACATCACTTTCTACAACAAACTTAGCGAACCTTTTTGACCGTTCATCCAGGAGAAAGCAAAAAACAATAAGAAACCCATTTTTAAATGGTTTATTGATTTTTTATTATTTTTGCGCCTTACGTCTTGCAATGGCAATTTCAAACCGTCATAATATGTAGCTCCAGAACAGTAAATTTATTGTAAACTATGAGGTTGACATGATCACTCTGATCAAACCCTCTTTAATGAATAAAGATATAAAAAAAAACTCGAAACAGACGATTCAAACTAAAACAGTTCCAGCAGCGGAAGGAAAAATAATAGATCGATCTCTTAGGATGATCCTAAGAGTGAGATTTACATCTTTGATTTAAACGGTATTTTCTTCAACTACTTTGTTACATTGCAGTATACATTTCAAATTTTCAAGTAGTAACTACTTGGTGTGTATCATTCTGACTTAGTGATATTATCTAGCTGAAGCGATTTATTGCGTAGGTACCTGATAAAATAACAACGATATAATATCCTGCACTCGTGACACTGGCACTGCCTGTGTGCCAGTCACAGATATATTTAGTTTCTGTCACTGTGAAATACCGCCAATTTTCTATATCTGTGACTTTTATCAGTGACGATAAATACGCCTCAAGCCTAGTACTGAGTAAGTTGTTCGTGAACCGAACAAGCCACAAGCAACGATAAAATCTGAAGTCAGGCCCAAAGACTCCAGTGATCCAGTGTGAATCTAGCCTCTAGGCGAGCAGACGTGCGCGCGCAGATCCACTCTGCGGGTCAATAGAAAGAAAATGGCGCATTTTTGACTCACGTTAATTTAAGAGCGTCGCATAATTTTGCAAATTAACCTGTCAATTCATCAATAAGCGTTATTGATAGTATTCAAATTTTTTTTATTGAACATAAGTATATCATTGCATTGTAGTACATTTTTTCTTGGCTTAACAAATTCATTCAAACAATCCATTACCATTAAGGTAATAAAAAGCAAACCCCAAGATTAATCTTCTATTAGTCTAATTGCTTCCACGCTTTACGGTAGCAATACATTATAATATCAATTTGCAGTACACACCAACGCTTTTTTCAGCTTAATATGCGGATTTCAGAGACCTTAGTACCAGTTTTGCATAGTTTACGAAGGGTATAAAAGTTTTCTGCTTTGTTAGTTTCAATAAAACGCCTTGCGCCCCTACCGGAAACTGAGAGAAACCAAATTTCGTAAATGACAACAAGTAGTTTTCGAATAATTAAGAGTGATTTGTTTTATTTGATTTTAGATCTACAACTGTGACAGGTCCTCGGTAGTTAACAACAGCTTTTTTAACCTACTTCCAAAAAGAAGGTGGTTCTATGGTCCGCTGGAGATGTGTTTTTTTGTATATAATTATTGACCGATACTGATGATTCTTTTGCTATCGTATAGAGAATGATCCCGAGATGGTCCCCTAAAAAAGCTAACCTTTAGAACTTGTAACCGTAAAATTAAAAAAAAAACAATGTTCATTTCATTAATGGGATTTGAAGTCGGGCTTTAATTTTCAAAATAATCAATAATTATAGCTGTACATCTTTGACAAGTCAGTGGTAGAAACAAATACTTTTTTGTTTTGGTATTGTGCAAACCCACACTAGCCCCACGGCTCCGAATCGTGATCCAATTCAACACAGTCTAATTTCATTAGGTAAATTTATTCATAGCCGCTGATTTTGCCATCGCCGGTCGTGGACGGTAGAACTTTCGTCTCATCGCGAAGTTTTAATATAATTTTATGACAGAGATAGAGAAATTTATGTCACATGTTTTTGTCCGGCAATTACAAGGTTTTAGAATTATTAGAGTTAGAAAGTGCTTTGGATGATGATTACCCATTATACGATTTTTTAATTAGTTAACTTCTAGGAGTTGATGTAGGTATTACATAAAATAAGTATTTCATTCAATATCCTAAGAAAATTACACTCAAAATATACGTCATGAGGCATGACTCATTCATGACTCATGACAGCTTCAGAAGAAACATCATAGAATGAAAAGTAGGCAAACGAGGAAGGGGAAAACCAAGAATGAACTATATGATTGAGATCAATGAGAAAGCCGATGTCATATTGCTTATAGAAGTAAAAGAGACCGCAATGGTAAGAGATAAGTAGAAGAAATCGCATCACTGCATCAACAAGACCTCTCTATAATTATTAATCCTACTTAATATTATAAATTTGAAAGTAACTCTGTCTATCTGTCTGTTATCTTTTCATGCCTAAACGGCTGAACGGATCTTAATGAAATTTGGCAGGGAGATAGAGGTATCCCGGGGTCCATCCCCCGTCCATCCGTCCGTCATAGGGTACGTACTTTCAAATAGTTTTTTGGTAATTTATGTACATACTTAATATTTTAATATTAAATTTAACCTTCTACAGACATTTAACCAGAAAGAACTAAAGCCATCGAAATAGCTCTCATCTTGCTAATTTTTTGAGCTATTTCGGGCCGGGTCACTGCCACTTGGCAGTGACCCGGCCTCGCGAATAACCGACCGACAACCGCTGCGGTAAACGTGTTCTTGCATTGAGACCGCGATTCGGCAAACGTAGTGTGGGACGCCCTCCGGCCAGGTGGGATGGCGACCTGGTAAAGACTGCAGGCAGATGTTTGATAGCCGAAGACAGTAGGGACCTTTGTTCAGCTGTGGACTAGTATAATAGGATGATGATGACAACTTGATTTCAACCGACTTCAAAGAGGAGTTTCTCAATACGACTGTATGTTCTTTTTTGTATGTATGTATGTATGTTGCGCGATATTTCCACCTATTATGGACCGATTTCGAAAATTCTTTCACTATTGTACAGAAAATGATCCCGATGTGGTCCCATAAAGGACCCCCAGGGGATTAGTGTTTATCCCGCAAATCCTAAAAACAGTGTCCCAAAAATTAAAACATTCGAAGTCGATTATTATCATTATTGAGGGATTTAAAGTCGGTTTATCGTTTTTTAAAACACGCCGAATTATCTAGCTTATGTTTCTGCTTACTGGCTACACAGATAAAACCACGTTTATCCCTGATTAAGGACAATATTTTATATAGATTACCTACTTACCTTGTATATAGATTACCTACCTTTTATCTAGATTAAATACCTGAGTGCTTTACAGGCTACGTTTACAAAAACGCATTATGTAACAACACCTTTATTAACAATGGTCTGCTAACTTAAAGCATTGTCATTTCTCACAAGAGAGATAAAACACTAATTAAATAAACATTCCACACAGCATCATCTAGCCCCAAGCTAAGCAGAGCTTGTACTAAGAGATATTTTTTTATAAAACATAGAAAATAGAATAGAATAGAATATCATTTATTTCGACACACACATTAAATACATAAAAAACAAACACAAACATAGATCACGGAAGTTCTTATCCTAGGTTACAGAATTGATTGGCGTTAGTTCGAGTTTTGCCCCCATGACCCTGTGCCGAAATAGGTGTTGGCTCAGCATGTGCTGAACTGTTGCCGCTCAGCGCTGTTTTTCAGCCAAATACTCAGAACATCCGAGACAAATATTTGCAGATCGTACAAACATTTGTCCCGTGGCGGGAATCGAACCAGTAACCTCCTTCAATTACGATACTACAAAGAATATTATAATAATACGTTATAGCAACATTATGAATAAGAGATATAATAATGAATAATAATACATTATAAATGCGAAAGTTTGGATGCTCATTACCTCGTCATGCCGAAACTACTGAACGGGTCGAGCTGATATTTTGTATAGACGTAGTTCTAAACCTAGAATAACATAAAGGCTACTTTTATCATGAAATAACGTGTGCAAAACCGCGGGCAATAGCTAGTATTCACGAATGCATGCTATTTATCAACTCGAAAAACACTTAAGTTATATTTTTGTACGCTCGAAAGAATAGATTGTGTTGACCTTAAACTATATTTAAAAAGAATTGTATATTACCACAATCACAAAGAAATAAATGGTTGCAATGGAACTATTTATATGAATGTTTTTTTTTTCGTTTAATGTAGTTTATAACTTCAAATAATATGGCGTGTTTTAAAAAACGATAAACCGCCTTCAAATTCCCTTACTTTTTACTACACTTATTTTAAGTTTTGCGGAAAAAATATCAATTCCCTGGGGATAAATTTACGGGATCCCCTCGGGATAATTTTCTATACAATAGTGAAATAATTTTCAAACCATAATTGACGGACATATCGCGTACCATACAAAAAACATACAGACGAATTGAGAACCTACTCTTTTTGAAGTCGGTTAAAATAGCATACTTGCCTGCCTACTTTCAATAGCAACAAAATAAAACTTTGTTGTATAATAAAACTTGCAAACTTGTGGAATCCATTCGCTGCTAAATTGGAAAGTGAACTCGAAACGCGTTCACGTAGCTCATTTCCTTAGTAATAGAGTTATACCGAGGCACAATTTTCAATTTCCTAACCTCTTTCCCATTTGATGCGTTCTTTTCCTTAAGGCAAATAACGTACACGTACAGGGCTTGAAAAAACTTATTCGGATTGTTTTGGTTGTTTCGGATTGTGCGTTTACTGTAGAATTTCTAAGAAATTATAGAAAGAATTAATTAACTAATTAATAGAAAGAATTAATTAATAAATTAAGGAATTTTGGGTGATATTTTAGAAGATTGGTAATTTTAGATCGATTTGTACGCCTACGAGGATGTTAGGCAGCTAAACTTCTCATGAAAAATAACTATTACTGTGTAGGTTGATGAACAAAAATTAAGGCAGTAAGATGTAAATACCTAGCCATTTTTGCAATGAAAAAAGAACAAAAAAGACAGGAGATAAGTATTGTCCTCATGTTATACGGAATCAGTTAAAATCCATTGTTTTAGGGGGAACACAAATGCCGAGTCCATCGCTCAAAGTCGAAAGTACTTCGTTATTTTACCTGACTTAACTACGATCACTAGCATGTTTATTATAATTACTTATGTACTTAATTTTGTCAATTCCAAGTATTCTGTATGTATATTCCTATGATACAATAAATAAACTGAAATTGAAAGTATGAAGATTATTTGATTTTCAGATTTTCTGGTAACAACGCACAGCCAAAACCGCTGAACCTAGAAAGCTGAAGTTTGAGGGGTAGGTTAGGTACCTTTTACTAGACTTAGCCTCCCACTAAGATAGAATTTATCAAAAATAACCCCTATGGGGGTGAAAAGGGGTTTGATTGGTGGCCCTGGTAGTATTCTTTAACAATGTTTGTTTTCTTTTTCAAAATATGTTATGTCTATTTAAATTGGACTGTGTGAGCAGCTAATAAATGCATATCTATGTCTTTATCTATTTGCGTGAAAACTAATTTTAATTTAACCAAAAATACCCTTAATATCAATTAAATCTTGCAAGTTGTGAGAGCACTACGCCATACCGATGATTAGAAAATCTGCGAGCGAACCATGATTATGCAAACGTGCAAATTCCATTTCAGGATCATTCGATATCAGAAACCTCATTACCTATCAAATCCAGTGTTAGGGGAGCTTGGGGATAAACGCAACAGGGGAAAGATAGCCGACCATTTCAACGACAGTACAGCGTTGGTATAATAATTATTACAGCTGGATTTTCATACTATTAATATTTTGTACGTGTTTTTTGACGTTATCCAATAACTTGACAAGCGCTTATAAATAGAAAAAAATACGTAAGTGTGTGAATATAATAAGGTAGTTGTTTTGTAATTTATTAGAGTAAAATTTTGGCGTTCGAAAAATGTATTATTTTGGCGTTCATAATATTACCGATTAATTTATCAGTGATTGGACAGACATGACCACTAATCTTTATTAAAAATTAACCGATTAACCACTTGACAAAAAGTATAACTGTTGATTAGTTTGTTGTGGATCGAGATATCGGCGGTAAGGTACCTAGAATATTGTTAAGTCACAGTTAGCCCTCGCTCCCCTTTAGACGCATTTTGATTACATTTATTCTAAAACGAAATGAATTTCAATAAGCATCCAAAATTGACTTGATAGGTGAAATCGAAAAACCTTCGATACCATTTTCAATGTCGTTATGTAAAAAAGGTCGAGGTGAACTCCGAAAAAGAACTTTGTTTTTATACGTTTTGAATTTCAAGCGCAAATAATATAGACAAGCGAAGACAAAACTGAGTTTTGCCACTACGTACCTTCCTATATTCTATATATACATAATTTCGTAACTTAGTTTCTTGATTTTTTGTCGTTGGAAAAATATTTCCTCACTCAATGTTGATGTTCAAAGACCTTGACAATGTGTGTGGCCTATGGTACTTACCATATAAATTCCTATAACTGACTCTTCACACCGCATCCGCCGAAATATCCCGGAGTATTCACTCACAAAACTGAGTTATGCCAATAATGTACCTTCCTACATTCTACGTATAATTTCGTATCTTAGTTTCTTGATTTTTTGTCGTTGGAAAAATATTTCCTCACTCTATTCAAAGACCTTGATAATATGTGTGGCCTATGGTACTTACCACATAAATTAAACTCCTATAACTAACTCTACACAACGAAAATCCCGGAATATCCCCGAGTATTGGTGTGCAATTTCAATGAAACAATATTGTAGGTCACTGTTTTATCAAATTATCGGCGGGGCGGGCCGGCGACTTTGGTGTGTAGGTGTAAACTCTTTAAGAGATATTTTGGGAATGAATATGCATTTATGCAAAGTGATTAAAAATAAACACGGAGGTATGCTACCAAACATTTATAAATGATATACTTATAGGTAGGTAATAGGTATGTAAGTAGAGTAGATAACATAAAGATTGATCATCATAAAATCAGAGCAGTTGACACAATTTTATCAAAACAAGATGGCAAGAATACACGGTAAAGGCGATGCGGAAACAGCTTCAATTAATACATCACCGAAGCCGAAGCCCCGACTCGAGAGTTCCGTTAGGATTTCTTTATTTATCTCCACTGACAATACGGTCTGTATCACTTTAAAATGCTCGCAAGCAGCCTGAAGTTGGCAGCGTTTTTTTAATGAATTATCGTACGATATGTTTTGGAATTTTATTTTGGATATCCATCGTCTCTTACGACACCTGCGGGAAGATCTGTTACATCAATTAGTACATATAGGCCTAGTGATGTTTCCTAGGTAAAAAATAATAATTCTAATAAGTCCGTCAGTTAGATTATCAAAAAATATTGATCACATATTTTTTGCTTTATCAAATCAATCAAAATTGATAAAGATAACGCACATCCAAGTTCGGGAGAGGGGGCTCATGACGTCACTTCATGGTAAAAAGTGTACCAAGGCGTGACGTCACACGGAACTTCAACGCGCCATATCTTCGTAATTTTTTGTTTAATTGACAAATAAAAAATAAGTATTTAATATTTTTTGGTAATATAAATGACGGAGATAGATTTTTTCAGGAAACTAGCTTTCATCAATCTATGGCAAAGTGATCCTCTACGATAACTGTACGATACAACATGCTCAGTAGGTAATAAATACCCGGTCCAATCATATGTAATATACATACTGATTTTGATTACTTTCACTAGAATGGGTATTCAAGTTAACTAAGAGAAGGGCTCAAATTGGTTGACATCGCTGATGCAATGTTAGTCAAATTGGGACTGGTATTCAGGGCAGCGTTATAGGTGCTTTAGCAATTTCGGTATTACAAAGTGATTAAAATTATCGTGTGCACAAATACAGACAAATACGTAAGCCTAAGCATGGCCAGCACTTACATTCCTGTAAAACGTAACAAAACGAAATAAACTAGTAACGTATGAGAAGCCATGTAATGCTAAAATCTATCATCTCCATTTCGTGACGAAGCTAAAGGTTTCGAAAGAATCACATAAATGTTTGTAAATTTAAAAGTTTCATGTTTGTAAGTAGGTAGTTATAATATACGTATATATTACTAAGTTGTATTTTTTTTAATACCAAAATAAATACGAAAAGTGGAACTGAATTTTCCAACAGCAGGAGGTTTGTTTACAGCGTTCAAACGAAAAACGTTCTAGCTAGGTTATTGAAAACTGACAAAAACCCGATCGCACTACCGCTATTAACCCAGCCAAAACAAAGCCTATTTTTATCCTGTTCCACCCAGAGTGAAACTTTCATCATTCGGTGCAAATATTATTCTGCGCATCGTACGAAATCAGAGACATTTTAGATATTTTTCGATTTGCCGCTACACAGGCGGGTGCCGCGATTGATTGACTCCGCGACATGAGGACGTAACGTTTTCCATTTATATGAAGATCTCACATGTTGCAGTACACTGGGGAATTTACCCAACTTGTTGGGAGGTTTCCCTATTTCAGATAGTACGCATTTCATCGGAGGCTCAAACTATCGTATGAAAACCGGTTTTGGAAATATCCAGTCCGCCTGTCTGCTCGAAGAACCGCGAGCTGTAAGCGTTTTTTAAAGTCAATAGATCTTCGTTTGACCACAATCTCTCCTGAAAGAAAGTGACGAGGTGGCCTACGGTGAATCAAGAAGGTCTAGAAGACACCTATTCACTGTTATCTTGAAGAGGCCCAGAATGTAAATTGGACGGAAGAACAGAAAAAAAAGGCAGCGAGTTCCATTCCTTAGCGGTGCAAATGATGAAGGTGGAGGAAAACCGCTTATTAAGAGTGGATGATACATATGTATGTATATCCACCATATAAGGATGGTATTCTGTAGTGCGTCTGCTTGTCCTGGAGTGGAAGGGAAATGGTGGGATCAGGTCATGAAGTTCCTGGGACTTTAACTTAATATTTAAATACCGACGCATTTAATACATTTGTTTTTACTATACACCAATCTACCACAGTGCCGAACCAAACATTTCCGCTCTACTTTCATTATAAGTACCGGTAAAGAGTGGAACGAACTTCCTGCGTCTGTTTTTCCGGTAGAATACAATCTAGGAGAATCCAAATCCCGACTGAAAAGATCCTTCTGGGAAAGCGTGCTCCATCTAAGGCCACATCTTCACTTTCTCAAGTGTGATGGTGGTCAAATGCTTTACAATAACCGATAAAAAAATCTTACGATTATTGGTTAGTTTATTGGCCGTGTGATGCTGCAGTTTAGAATTTGCACTACCCACCTCTTCCCGTGGGTCTCGTTTCGTTCGTAAGAGGCTAATAATAGACCAGCCACACGCTTCCTGATCAGAAAGTCAAATTTCCTAAAATGTTAAATTATTATTTTGCATAAAACCTTTAGGCTGTAAATTTAACTTTATTCTTTTGAATTGGTGTGTGAAAAATGATGAGTATTTTTATTTATTAAATCTATACTAGCACACAGATCCCCTAGTACTATCCAACAATCCTATCCATCCACGGTTGTCTGGTAGAGATCGCTCTCGAGCGATAAGACCGCCACTTGTAACTTAGTTTTAAAATTGTCTTTTTTTGTATTTCTGTTTCTAATCAATAAGTGTGCAATAAAGAATTTTCTATCTTCTATCTTTCTAAAAATGATTCTTGCCAGCTTTCGTTGCGAGACTTTGAGGTGCTGTAGGAATAAACAGTTAATTTTCCGTTCCAAGTATCAACCAATTTGTACAAAAACATCAAGGTTTAGTGAAAAACCGAAATACGATGAGAAAAATAATTCTGGAAACTGTAATTGACTTGTCAAAAGCAATCGTCGGTAGTTACTGTAGTTATAGGTTTTCTATAACATTTCCCGACAGAAGGAAATAGAGGTCACAAAATTGGATGTGAACGTAAGATTTTGCTAAAAGCATGTCAGTAAGAGATAAAATCACTTCTTAGATGAAAAGATTGGTCATAAGATGTTCGGAGAAACACTCAAAAAGAATTTCGAAGAAGTTACCTACTTAGAAGGAACGTTCCGACAGCGTGGTGATCCGCCATAATCCCTCCAATAGATAAATTAAATATTGTATTAGTGTTATAAAACTTATATTAGTTTTATTTTAATACAGTGTATAATAGGTACTTATATATGTATATATTTAACAAATATTAAAGTGCTTTTATTTCCATTAGACCTTACGGAGTCTTGAACAAATCACAAAATATAAATTACATATGCAAAACTAGGAACTTAAGCGATCATTTTGATTTTTTGTTCACTTCAATCTTTGGTAGCGTAGGTTGAGGTTAGGTAGGTAAAGAAGCGAAGTTACACAAAATGGTCATCAAAAATCAGTTTAAAGCCCATCACAGACGTAGCTATATTAGAGTAATATACCAAAAGCCATAGTACCTAAAAGCCTCAAAGAAAAACACAGTAAAAATTATGAAAAACTTTTGAAGGAATGCAACATACTACCTGTCTACGAGAGAGTTGAACTAGCGCTACTGGTTGAAAACTACTTCAACTGTACAAACTATAAAAGCCATTATATAACTACAAGACAAGTAACCCAGAAAAATCTCGAAATATTAGACGCCAAAAATGTCTACAGACAAAGAAAAGAGGACTACATAGTTCCAAGATTGATAAATAACATCCCTTTAACTACTAAAAATAAATTAACGCAAACGAACATAAGATATAAACTAAAAAATTACTATATACAAAAACTGAAAGATCAATAAGACATAACCAATCAAAGAAATTATTATTTACTAAACAAAACAGTAATAATGTAAGTACCTATTAATAAACTATGATAAAATTAATGTTATTGGAATTAGTGTTTGTACACCCTGTATCGAAGCGCAATCGTTGCATTCCACAGTGTTCGGGGTACTTCGGGAGGCTCGGCCACCCGAGGAATCCCGAACACTGCGTTGATAATTTGCACACCTCGTATCGCGTTTAGCACCTACCTTACTTATCTCGCTTTTTTTTATCTTGTTGTGTTATGTTTACGTAATGCATGCATACACCCTGTATCGAAGCGCAATCGTTGCATTCCACAGTGTTCGGGGTACTTCGGGAGGCTCGGCCACCCGAGGAATCCCGAACACTGCGTTGATAATTTGCACACCTCGTATCGCGTTTAGCACCTACCTTACTTATCTCGCTTTTTTTTATCTTGTTGTGTTATGTTTACGTAATGCATGCATACACCCTGTATCGAAGCGCAATCGTTGCATTCCACAGTGTTCGGGGTACTTCGGGAGGCTCGGCCACCCGAGGAATCCCGAACACTGCGTTGATAATTTGCACACCTCGTATCGCGTTTAGCACCTACCTTACTTATCTCGCTTTTTTTTATCTTGTTGTGTTATGTTTACGTAATGCATGCATACCTAGTTTAGGGAGTTACATCTATTTTTAAACTATTTGTAATAGGTACATAGGTAATCGCAAAAAGAAACGTACACTTCTAATATTGTATTTAAACTGAGGAATGCAACATTCTATACAAATCCTGTCGGCTTTAGAGAATGTTAAAATGTAAAACCTAGAATAAGTTTTTATAAATCTACATATATGTATAAAAGAAAGTTGTGTTAGTTACACTATTTATAACTCGAGAACGGCTGAACCGATTTGGCTGAAATTTGGTGTGCAGGTAGCTTGGAACCAGGAAAAGGACATAAGATACACAAAAAATTGGGTTCCGCGCAAAAAAAATAGGGTTCCGCGCGAAAAAAATAATTCAACGGGGGCGAAGCCGCGGGCAGCAGCTAGTAAATAAATACAATACAAAATACAAATACCGTGCTTTAAAGCAAGCAATACAAGCAATTACAGTATAGCTTGGTGATAAGAAATATAAATTAGGGGATAAAAAATTGCCAATCTATATGTTATTAATTATTGATGGAGGCGGCTCAGGACCGCTATTTGTGGCGTCGTACGGGGGAGGCCTATGTCCAGCAGTGGACGTGTATGGGCTGATGATGATGATAATGTTATTCTAGGTCCCAAACTACATATATCCATAACAAATTTCAGCATAATCGGTTCAGTAGTTTTTGCGCGAAAGAGTAACAAATATCCAAATATCCATCCATACAAACTTTCACATATATATAGGATGTATAGCTGCGTGTGTGGACATTCGAAATTTTTTATAGAAAATATATCGCGTTAAGCCTTGCTATGATTCATATACTAGAAATAAGAATAAACTCGCTGTGCCCAAAACCTGCACAAGATTAGCGTAAGTATCTTTAAAAGGGCAATATATGTATACGCGACTACAACATAACTCCAAGCGAGTTGCAAAAATTATCAATAAATAAATTCAAACATATCCTTTGTAAACTTTGTTTACTACAAATATCAGATTATCTAGAGGATAAAAACGCATGGGACGACTTTTGCTCCAACTCGAAAACTAACAACCTAACAAGGTAAAGGTTTCTTGTTCGGTTCTTTATTTTACCTTATATACCTTATAAAATAATGCTGCCAATTCACACAGCATCTCTAGCCCCAAGCTAAGCCGAGCTCGTGTTATAGCCGTTATAGGTAGGTACTAGTTAATAAAAAACATAGGTAATTATTTCCTATTATACATAGAAAACACCCAGACCACCCGGAACAAAAATCTGCAGAATGAGCAAACATTTTGTCCGGAGGCGGGAATCGAAACCCCAACCTCCTGTATCGCCAGTTGCGTCGACGATTTCGTCATTCCGACTGCCAACGCCAAAGCACTACATAATCTCAGAATATTTATTTATTTATTGAGAACACGTGTAACTTCTGTTTTGACAGGATATACCGAATACAACAGAGTACCTATTCCTTACAAGCTAGTTATTTTCAAACACTTTTTAAGATTAATCAGTGTACAATACAGAATAAATAGATAGGAATACTCTTTGCTTGGCAATAACACAAACGGTTCGCAAATACGAGTGCTTAGCTATTATTCAACGATGATTACGCTGGCTAGACGCCAGACAGCGACGATCCCCACATTACGGATAGGTTTTGGGGTGGTGGCACCGTCTTATGACGGACGAGTTTTAGTACAGCCCTTGCGCGAGAGATGGTAGAATCTCTTGCGTTACCGCAAGTGCTTAGCGGCTAGAACAAAAGTACTGGACGCTAAGAAAAAAAATTACATTTTCAATGTTTGTTACTTTTAGCCATAGACTTTGATTTTTTTTCTACGCTTTTTCAACAAAAAAACTTTTACTTCACTTGCCCTGTTCAGAATCCGAATCAGAAACAATCGTTTATTTGCAGTCCGAGACGGGTTAAAAACATCGGCACCGGCAACACTATTGACAATGTTACTGCACTTTTTCCACAGAGTATCCCCAAATTTTAGCTAAGGCTGAATTTACACAGTCAAGCAGAGATTTCGGCCAAAAGTTTCTTAGCCAAACATCGCGTTCGGTTTTCATTCACTCCGTTGAATCGAAACTATTTACGAAGGTACAAGATCAAAACGAATGTGTGAGTATGGTTTAGCCGTAATACACGGAGAAGTTGCGTTTTGTTCCGCATATTTCGCTATCGTTTTGCAGAGTAGAGGCCCAGAATACAATAATTACATGTCTTAAAGCTATGTAAATGTCTATGTATTCCTAGGGAGGCCAAAAGAACTAAACAAAACGACGTAACCTAATCAAGTTTTGAAGATAAAGATAGAAGAGAGAGAGAAGAAAAAAATACATCGCCTGCTTCATTTCCAGGCGCATTTTATCTCGAAAGATGACATTTATTTTTAATACTTACTAGTGACCCGCCCCCGGCTTCGCACGAGTGTAATGCTTATACGAAATTATACATATGAAGCTTACTCTTGAATCTTTCTATCCATCTAAAACGCATCAAATCCGTTGTGTAGTTTTAAAGATCTAATTATACATAGGGACAGACAGACAGCGGGAAGCGGCTTTGTTTGATAGGTTTGTTTTGTAGTGATGTTAGTATTCTTAAGGTAGGTACTAAGATTAAATTAAATATAGGTTATAATAATTAAATTAAATGAATTTATAAGACGTTCGCCAATTACAACCATTTACCTCAGGAACTTCTGTTTTTTTTTTCTTAAACTTTGTACTTTTCTGCCAAAATTCTTTTAAAGACTCTATGAAAGTTCCTGGCTAGAGACATTATGAAATCTCGGTATAATAGAAACTGTACTAACTACTTTCCAAGTTGGCTCAGGAAATCCATTTTTAATTAACCTTTTCACCGAACTTAGGTCCTTTAAAATAATTTGGTACATTCTGGCTTGTGCACATAGAACGGAAGGGCCGTTCTATGTGCACACGCCAGAATGTACCAATTTATTTTAAAGGACCTAAGTTTATAACACATTAAATCTCGTTGATATCGCAGAGAAAATTCCACTGTGATACTTAGAAGAAAATAAAGAAAATGAGTTTATTTGAACACATAACACGACACATTACATAAAATAGATACAAACAGAAAACAATTTGACAATGTGTTACATTATGGGAATAAAAAGGTCCCTGTCTTAGCATTATGCTTTCGTGTTATAGTTCGTGTATTGAAATAAATAAAATAAAATAATATTTATTGAAAACAAACATATAATACTTATAAAATGAAGCCCTGACTCCTAAACTAGGGTTACCTGTGTGTCCGGAGTCAGTTCCTTGCCACGCAGAGAACAGTTATTTAGTTTATCAAAAGAAATATATAAATAAAGAATAATAAGTAAACAAACATTTCTGCAAAACTATGAATGAAGAATCTTTTGTTGTTGATATTATTTTATACAAACCGAATTAGATTTTGTGAGCTTGTTTGGTGGGTCTCCCGAGGACACCAGTCTCTTGAGGGTCTGGGCAACCACCCTATGTGTAATGTGTGTTAGTGTATCTATGTGTATGGTGAGTTTAGAATGAGTGCTTGTTTGTATGTCATTGTGTGTGCGTGTGGGTGTAAGTTGAGTATGTTTTTTTAAATATTATTTTGCCACAACCAATAAATTTTCAATTTTGTAATAATTGATTTATTTTTTATTTTTGGATAAGTGTATAAAATGGAATTTATGTATTGTGAAAGATATGATCGCTGACTCTCAATTGTTATATCGCTAAAGTGATACACGTCCACTGCTGGACATAGGCCTCCCCCGTACGACGCCACAAATAGCGGTCCCGAGCCGCCTCCATCCATCGACTCCCTGCGACCGCTACGATGTCGTCGGTCCATCGAGTGGATGGTCTCCCATGTAGGGGGGATTTGCCATAATCACCACGCTTGGCAAGCGGATTGGTGATCGCAGTGTTGGTGTTTAAAAATACTCAGAAGAAAGCTGCTGCCCTTCCTCTGGTCGGCTTTTACGACATCCACGGGTTGAGTTGGAGGGGTCGATATTCGTACGCCGCGACCCCACGGCTTATACTAAATCTAAAAATAATTTTATCATAAATGTAATCATCATAATAAATGAATAGGTACGTACTTTCTACTTATTCTCTTATGATATAGGTGATTTACCTAATCTTAATCTCCTTTGGTAACGTAGACGCCACGTGCACGCGTCCACGTGCACCGACATAATCCAAAGTAGGTATTACTAGTGTACCTAACTACTACCCAGTTTCAGTTTAAAGAATTTATTTTTTCCAAAGGTCAAAGTTCACTTAAATGAGAATGTAGGTTTACAATATTCTTAAGCTACTATCTTAACCAATTAATATGTTATAATTATAACTGTAATAAATAGGTACTTAGCTAAGTAGTTTAAGTTTTTCACATTGCCGTCTGTTTAACAAATTTTGTCATAAATATATTGTTTTAATCTTTTCTTAAATTTGTGCATGGATAAGCAGTTTTTAATATTATCAGGTAGGTTATTATCTTATTTTTTTTCTAGAATATTCAAGAAACCTCTTATTAGAACCATTGCGTGTGTGCCAAAATAAATATCAAATTAGTACATTATTTGTAGGTACAGTCAAAGGCAAAAATAAGTATGTATAGACTCCACTACCTCATAAAATGTCACCCTCAACTCGATTATAAATATGAAAACATCTAAGAGTGCATAAATTTGTACTATGACATTTTGTAGCGATGAAAACGCACGACGACGGCCGGTATCGCGACTGTATCGATGCAAGCGCGCGGCTGTCTTAGATGACATCGCTACAAAAAGTCGCCGTGGGCGCACGCTCTTATCTATATTCCTTTTTATTTTTAACGAATTCTCTAAAGTTTGATTGGTTAAGTGTTCACATATTATTGCTTATAATATAACTCATCATCATCATCATCATCCCTTACACGTCCACTGCTGAATATAGGCCTCCCCCAAACGACTATAACTATACAATATAACTATGGATACATAATTATAATATTAATCTTACGATGTTTCCCTATTTATGTTCTGATTGTTGGATAGATATTAATTTACTATTGTATCCATATTTACTAACCAAACATTGTGTACATATTTATGCACTCTTACGAGTAGATGTTTTCATATTCATAATCGTGATGAGGGTGACTTTTTATTAGGTATAGTGGAGTTTATAAACATTTTTGCTGTTGACTGTACGATTTCGGTGGCAGTGAAAGTGGACAGCGAGTGGGCCATTGTTTCATCAAGTTTCATTGAATTTTTAAATAATCCTTTCACAAAGCTCTCACCTTAACCAGAGCATTTCCTAAAACATGCACTCTAACGACTGCTTTGATGGACCATCTAAAATGTTTTTTGGTGAAAATAATATTCGATCTTGAAATACAATATATTATTTATTTTGTATTTTATTGGATGATGTTTGACGTACTGCAGCACTTTGATTTGTATTATTTGAGGTGTACGCCTGAATACGCAGATGGTAGAAGGTTTACCAGAGGCCGGCGTATCGGCGCACGTGCGCCTCCACGTTACCAATGGGGAGCGACTGGTAGCGGAAAAACTGTGAGGGCAGCCACGGCACGTTGCTGCCAATGTCGGCGTTGTTGAATCCGCTCCCGCTGTGGAAGAGATTGACCTCGTTGCGCAAGTTCCCAGTGGTGGCGGCCGCCTGCCAGCCACGCGGCGTGCCCACGAACACGTTGCGCTCCGCGAAGACGGAGGCTTGGTGGCCAACGGCGATGCCGTAGAAACTGACGTGGTCATACAGGTTGTTCAGCACGTGCACGCGCCCGAAGCGCACGAGTGGCTGTCGCTGGTTGCCGCGGTACCAGTTGAGCGCGATGGAGGTGTGCAGCCGGCCGGCGTCTACTGCCGCCATGCCGTCGCCATTGCCAATCAGCGTCACGAACTCGGTATTTCGGAAGAGGCTGTTGGAGACGGTCACGAAGTTGGAGCCACGCACGATGTCGATCGAACCGTCGTGACGCCGCCAGCCGCCCGGCCCGTTATTGCCTGTCCATGGGTCGTCCGCGAACTCGCAGTGGTTGATCCATACGTGGTGGCTCTCCGTCACTTCGATGGAGTCGATCTCGCTGAACGCGTGTGGCTGGATGTTGAGAATGCCACCGAAGCCGTCGGGCCGCTCGTTAGCTGCGTATGAGATGGTGTTGTGGAACCTGAGGTTCTCGACGATCACGTTGTGAGCCCTCCCGATCCTGATCCCACCTCTGTAGAGCATGGCGTAGCGGTTGGCACCTCGGATGGTCTTGTGGGAGCCAACGTCGATGCGGACGCCGGGAGGTGACACGAACAGCGGGTCGAGATTTATGGGTCCCATAATCTCGACTATCCTGCGATCGTTACCGGCGAGGGCGTCGCGCACGGCCCAGGAATCCCAGACGATCCACCGGGCGCCGCCCTGGCCGCCAGTGGTACCTTCTCCGAAGGTGCACATACCAATGCCGCGGGTTTCAGATGTGAAGGTTGCGTTCCCGTTGTCCAGCACGGGTTCATCGGCCACAGCCCGCCCCGTCGTCAGGGCCGTCGGCAGGGCCGTCGCCGAAGCAACTACCGCCACCAATGCGAAGAATAATTTCATTGTTTCTGGCTACATATTTTTTTAATTGCCCCTATTTATACGACGGCAAATGATAAAATTTTAGATAAAACTGTAGTGATATTGTTGATAATGAAAATGTTTTAATTGCGATATTTTAGGAAGGATAATTCAGATGAATATTTTGCACTAGCTGTTTATTTATTTATTAAAGAAGATATAAGTTTACAGTATTTAAACCAAAGCACTCACTATCTTATGCTATTAACTATAAATCTATGTTATAACTTAAATATATTATAAGAGTTTTAACTATAACACTTAGCTTGTCGTGGAATATGTCGACATGCTGTAACTCGTGCAGGAAATTGTTTAGCAGTTGGAGTGCCCTAATCGTTGGTGCGTTTCTTCCATGCTTGGTACGGAGGGTAGCGCCACAGAACAAGCGGTGCCGCCGACGAGTACCCACATGCACGTAGTTATTTGGTACAAAGATATTGATTCTGCCTAATACATCTAGATTATTTACTTGATTGTGTAATATAAGATATATAATGGATGCCGAGCAATAGTTCACGTCTTAGCTCCAATGTGTCCACACCAACTATTGCCAGCGTCTTCGTCCGCATCGTTATTTACTATTTTAACGGGTATTTATCGCGTTATTAGTAGCTAGTTACTAGTATATTTTAGCTACTTAAGTTAGAAGAAAATAAAGACTAATTTTATTTATTTATCGCGTTTATTTAACTATTTTCTCCGACGTTTCAGCGAGTTCATAATACACTGCCCGGGTTTATTGGAGTACTGTATGTAGCAGATAATCCTACTAATATTATAAAAGTCAAGTATGGATGTATGGATGTTTGTTCCTCTTTCACGTAAAAACTAGTGAACTGATTGAGCTGAATGGCATGGGTATAGTTTGGGAGCTGGAATAACATAATATATAGGTTTTTCCCGAAAAATGCGGGCGAAGGCGCGGACAGCAGCTAGTATATAATAATATTGAATGTAGTTACCGCGGTATATTCAGGTCATTATATGTGATTGCCGCTCAAAATGGATTGACCTATTCAAATATGTTTCTGTCTTATTTTAAATATTTTTTTTTTACCTTTTTAATAGAATCGGTTGTGTGTATGTTTTTTTCTTTTTAGGGTTCCGTACCTCAAAAGGAAAAAAGGAACCGTTATAGGATCACTTGTCCGTCTGTCCGTCCGTCCGTCTGTCAACCCTCTTTTCTCAGGAACGCGTGGAGTTATCGAGTTGAAATTAACATAGAATACTCAAGTCCGTAACATCTTGGAGCCGTCATATAAACTAAACTTTTTAGTCAACGCAATCAATAGTTACAACCGTTTATGCCCTTATTTTTTGAAATTTCTAAGAGAATTACAGTCTAAAAGGTACTTCCCGTTGACCTAGAATCATAAAAATTTGGAAAGAAGCAAGGTCTTATAGCTAGCACAATTAAAGGGAAAAAACCGAAGACCGTGAATTTGTAGTTAAATCGCATAAAAGAAATATTTGATTCCCACCATGGATCGAAAACCTACATATAGGGGAGGTACTTTCCGTTGACCTAGAATCATAAAATTTGACAAGAAGCAAGGCCTTTTAGCACAAGTAAAGGGAAAAATATCAAAACCGTACAGAAGTTTATTCTCAATTTTTTTTTTATTTTTGCAACTCTTATAATCACTGAACCCTCAGTGTGCGAGTCGAACTCGCACCTGACATTTTTATTTTATTCGTTAATGATTTGGATGACTCTTTTTCTATTTTATGGAAAGTAATGCAGAGATGGTCTCATAAAAATGTATTCCCGAAGAATTAGTATTTTGTCCAGCTTAACTTCAAAACAGGATAACTGTAAAGGAATTAATGAGTTCAAAAAACTAAGAAACATTTTTTTGGAACAATCTAAACAATGATTATATGTTTATTGACAAAGAAAATAACAATCAAATAATATAAGCAAATTAAGCTAGTATTTACAATTGAGCTAACTGCAGACAGTTGCAAACAATCTACAGATAGCTCAACTGGTCCATATCAATACCAATCGGAAGTGTCCCCAAGACGCTGGCTGCATTGCCCCGCTGTATATGATTATATATTAATTCAGTATTTTTAAAGGTTAACATTTTATCTTTTAAAATCTCGTCTTCACTAATGATGCCGTTCCAAAGTTTGACCTTTTTAAGGATTCCGTAGTCAACAAGGAACCCCTATAAGTTAGCCAGCCCAGCTAAGTTTTACCATGTCCGTCAGTCCGTCCATACGTACGGCACGTCCGTTCGAGCCCGGCTTATAGCTCAGAGACTACTTCTATGGAGCCAGTTAGTACCTACTAGAAATCTGTAATTTGGCATGGGTATACAAAATTTTCATAACGCCGGAAAAGTCGTAGAATAATCATAAAAAAAAACATACTTTCCGACACTGTGGGTGTGGAAAAACCATTTTTTAGGGAGTCCATTTGCGAAATATGTATTTGGTACGAAATTTTTTTTTTTTGCTAGAATCAAGTGTCAGTTGCCAGCTAAACGGTTTGGAAATGTGAATAAAGTCCCAGTGGTAGTGTGTATATTTTAAAAGAAAATCTAGCACAGTTTATTAAATCTAACTAGTTGACGTTAAACTTAATAAAACCTTTCAAAGGTAGATTTAGAACAAATTCCATTCCGAAATTATTCAGATAAAATTTGTTTAAAATGAACCGTGGAAATACGGAACTCTACACTGCGTATGGCCCGACACGCGCTACCAAAGGTTAATTTTTTGAGTGTGCTGTTTTCTTCTAATAAAAACCGGCCGTTTATAATTAGAAGATAAATAGTCCAATCGAAAAGTAACCTTTAGTTTAATTAAATATTATCAGGATCCTCGAAAACAGAACCTACCAGAGAGACGACTAAATCAAAGCACTATTTATCCAATTATCAAATCTAGGTAAGAATATACCGGTTAGCAAAGCAACATTAAGTGTTTGCACACAGAGATTGCCCGAATTCTATCCCCCCTGATTTACTGCCCGTATTTACATACCCACTTTAAATACCCGAAGGTGCGTTAATGCTTACAAAGGTAAACGTTGTTCCCCCAAGATGGAGACCCTTCTGAGGGACTAAAGGTGAACTGACCTAAATCTTCAATTTCAGACATCTCTCCTGTTCTTTGTTGGAAATTATGTTGTTCTAAAACGAAGTGGCAACTAACTTGCTCATGAAATAAAGGTAAATGCTTAGATGGTGTTAAGGACGCCATTTTGTCAATCTCCTCGCAAAGGTTTTTAGGCTTTCTTGTCCTGAAATTCCCATAATTAGATTTTTCTGTTTCAAAGGAGATTTACGGACAAAAAATCTAAATAACCCGACTGCGGAGATATTATTTATTGAAGTTAGTAACTCCAACTCTATACAAATTATAACTTCAATAATTAAGTAATATCCATGATTAAAACTTGCTAGTTTATTATGTTAACTTGCAACTAAATATGGTAGACGGGCGAAATATGCAGCTGTGATATCAATGTTTCTTCCAATGTAGTTAGAAAATACCATGGTACATTCGAATAAATAAATTATGTTGGACAATCGACACATCATCATCTAGCCCTAAGCTAAGCAGAGCTCGTGTTATAGTTACTAGATGACTATAATACAATACATACATATATAGATATTTTTTATTAGAAAATACCCAGAACACCCGGATCAACCTCCTACGTCGCAGATGGACCATCATCGCCCGCCAAGCCACATAATAAAATAAAATGTTGTTATACACGACAGTAAACTCACTTGCCAACGTCACGCTTGATTAAAATTGATACCTACTTACTTACAAAGTGTTGGGTTCAAGTCATTATCATTATATCAACCGATCGACGTCCACTGCTGGACCTCCCCTCCTCCCCTAAGGATCTCCATATTGACCGATTTGGCATTCGCATCCATCGATTTCCCGCGACCTTCACTAGGTCGTCGGTCCATCGCGTGGGGGGCCTACCCACACTGCACCTTCCGGTGCGTGGTTGCCACTCAAGAGCCTTGCGGCCCCAGCGGCCGTCGGTCATACGAGCTACGTGCCCTGCCCATTGCCCATGGGGACTCGGTATCGGTACTCTATTAAAGTTATCCACTAGTCCAGTCCTCAGTAAAATTACCACCATTATCCAAACAAAGCTCTAATATCAAAGGAGCATATTTAATTAGAAGCAGCAAGCCGGTTCCACATGTGCAAGGATATAACTTTTGACACTCTCCTAGTTCTGATATTATCACTATTTAGCTACTAGCGCTTATAACAGGGTATTTTCACTAAAAGTATTCAGAAATTTCCTACGATACTGATAATAATATTTTCATCGTTTTACATTTATACATACATATGTACATATCATCATCATCATCATCATCATCAGCCCATACACGTCCACTGCTGGACATAGGCCTCCCCCGTACGACGCCACAAATAGCGGTCCTGAGCCGCCTCCATCCATCGACTCCCTGCGACCGCTACGATGTCGTCGGTCCATCGAGTGGATGGTCTCACATGTAGGGGGGATTTGCCATAATCACCACGCTTGGCAGGTGGATTGGTGATCGCAGTGTTGGTGTTTAAAATACTCAGAAGGAAGCTGCTGCCCTTCCTCTGGTATGTTCCCTTAGTCGGCTCTTACGACATCCACGGGTTGAGTTGTATATGTACATATATCAGTATTTTATTTTATTTCATATACATTAGTGTATAATACGCCACCGTCTATACCTGTACAATAGTTACGTGTCCATCCAAAGATTGCCTGGTAGAAATAGCTCTTAGTGATAAGACCGCCTCTTGTTTCTGTGTTTGTGTTTTCCTGTTCTGTTTTTCTCTATCTTTGTGTACAATAAAGAGTATTCGTATGGTATTGTATTGTCATTTGAATCTAATTTATTTTCTATAGATTGTCTATTCAATGGATAGTGTCAGATCTGGCAACAACAACCTTTGTCTCTTATTTTATAAAATGACTTCGATTCCCTGTTTTTAAATTCTTAAATTCTTTATTGTAGCTCTTCTAGTTTTCGAGAACGAGACGTTTAGAAAATTTGCTGTTATCAGGTCATTTTTCAAGGTTATTCAATGACAGTAAGAGATAGGCAGTCACAAACTACATAAATAGTAATGCAGATGAACAAAGTACATAAAAATATGATATTAATTACATTTGGCTCTGGGGGCACATTCTCAATACTTAACCTGCTATACCCTTTCAGCCCGATTCGTTCAGTGGCTGTGGTGTGAAGAGGTAACAAACATCCATCCATACATTTATATACTTACTATACCATACTTTCATATTTATAATACACCATATGCTGCTCGCGCTTTCGCCCACGTTTTATCGGGATAAAAAATAGCCTATATATTATTCCAGGTCCCAAACTATATCCATATCAAATTTCAGCCCTATCAGTTCAGTATTTTTTGCGTGAAAGAGGAACAAATATCCATACCCATCCTTACAAACTTTGACATTTATAATATTAGTAGGTAGTGTGATAATAGAAAAAAGTCACAATTTCAAATATGCATACTACGGTCTTCATAAAGTAGAAGTTAACTACATTAATAAATAACGGAGAAGCAAAAGAAAAAGCCATACAGGACCATTAATCTCAAAGCAATTATAGAAAAATTAAAATCGCCCCAGCAGTGCACGAGAGCGGCCAACTTTTTCAATTTGCAGTTGAGCCAGACACTTGCCGAGATTCCTGCAATCGTTTATTTCACATAACAACACCCTAGTACTTGTGTTACATATACACGACAGCTCCAGCTCCCCTGCGCGGTACAAAATACGATGTGTTGTGCTTTTGGAACAACTATTCAACATTTGAATGCACACTTCATCATCATCAACATATTAGCGCATACACGTCCACTGCTGTACATAGGCCTCCCCCATATGACGCCACAAATAGCAGTCCTGAGCCGCCTCCATCCATCGACCCCTGCGACCGCTACGATGTCCTTGGTCCATCGAATTCACACACACACATTTATTATATAGAGAATGTCAATTGATATACAGATAATATCGAACTAATATTATAAATACGAAAGTGTGTTTATTTGTTTGTTTGTCTTTACTCGTACTATTTCGAATATCTTGGCAGACAGACAATGTATTCGATCCCCGCGATACAGGCCTAGCCAGATAATCATTAGTACCACATATTATATTGTTTTGTTTTAATTTTGTAAGAGACATACGCAACCGGACTGCCCCGACCTAAATCAGTGCCGCCACCTAATTTATCGTATCATTATATTAAACAATGGAATTTTCAAAAATCCCATGGCCCGTTTGTTATACCTATCATAAGCTTATTTTTAATGCCTCTTTTGTACAGCTTAGGTGGAGATGTGAAAACCGAGTTTAGTGGCTGCATCTTCATAAGTGCAAACTTCGCATCTCTTCCTAAGCTACACAAAATAAAACTTCTACACAGGCAATAAAAAAAAAGCTCATGATAGGTATAACAAACTGGCCAAGGGATTTTTGAAAATTCCATAGTTTGACGTAATAACACGATAAAATAGATGGCGGCGGTAGTTTGGATCAGACACCACTTTGAAATAAAGCAATAAATATATTTTCAAATTTCATTTCATTTTCTCTTAAAACGTGGCACTGTCGTATGCTCTGGAGCTTCACAATCGTGTATGGTATCTTGTGGACATAATCCAATATCAAGCTGGCGCGTGGTAAAAAGGAGGTAAAGTTTTCACATTATTTCTGCGAGAGAGGGCGACAAGAAGTGTGAGTTGGCCGGGTATTGTTAAACCGTCGCTTCGGTACACGGGACTGTTGCAGAGAGCGCCATCTGTGGCCCATGTTGAGTAATGCTTGAATAAAAGCAGCTGGCAGGGTAAGAAGCATCGATTTTCTATAGAGGATTTTTAAAGGATGTTGTGTATTTCTTGGAATAATTTAACACGCCAGAACCGTTATTCTTTTTTCAATTCTTGCATCTCTATGTCGTCGTAGCGTGGGCTACGCCGTAGCTGCTACGACGTAGCTACAGCGTAGCTAACTCAGAAAAGTTTTAAATACGGTTTAGCACAGTCGAATTAGCTCAAAAAAGGGGCTAATACGGATTTTTATTTGTAGTAATTTTCCTTCGTTATTCGTTAGGGTTAAAATCTTATCATTGTATTGTCACGTTTACTGTCAATTTTGCCTCAAAAATTGTTATACGATGTGTATGTTCGAACTTTGATCAAAAGAAATGTGCGGGGACACGTGGCAAATATATATCGATAAAAAAGAGAAAAACATTTTAGCTATCTCAAAAACGAAGACAATTTTATTATAAATGAAAACTGCATCATTTGGTTTTTTCTTCGTTTCTTTTTAAGTAAACTGTGTATTTTATTCATAGTAGTTATTACTAATATCGAAGCTAGATACGAGTAGTCTTGTCACTTTTCTTAAAAAGATGCTAAGTCTATGAAATATTCCATTCTTTTATTCAGTCAATGAAAATAAATGCCTGGGCAGAGTTTAATAGTATTTATTTTTGGTTAGGTGCCTAACTAGAGAACTACCTAGAAGGTTTAGCTCGAACTTGGTAATATTTATACAATTTTGTTCTTTAAAATTACCTTTGACATCGATATGACGAAGAAACGATAAATTGAATATTTTGATGCTCTGAACTACCCATAAAGAATTTATTACTAACTTGACACGTGTGTAAAATGGTAGGGCTATGTTTACGCTACATATAACGAAATAATGTTTTTGTTTACCAAGACGCGTAAACTCATGCGACAACCTGTAGGTATAATAAAAGTGCGTACAGGTGCGCCGCGCAGTCTCTCCCAATTTGAATCTCATTTTGGTAGTTTCCAAGTAATTTGGATAAAATACAAGATGGTAATTGAACAAGGGTCTTTAGGAAGAGCTGTTTTCTAGGCTGCAGCATCATAAACGTGTAAGAGAATTTGCTTTGCTGCAATAATTTCTTTAATTTGCACTGGGAGAGTTGAAATGAAAATGCAGAAAAAATAACTTAATCCAAACTAATTTATAAAGAAGGGTTTTCGAGCTTGTTTTTAGTTAGTAATCTCTAGAAAGATAACTCTAATTATCTTCTAGACCTTTCCTCTAGTACAAAATCGATTATACCTTAAAATAATGGGTATTCGTGTTATCTGAGAAAGTATTTACATTAGTTTTCAACAAAATCTACCACCGCACGTGAGATTTCCTTAGATTTTCCGTTTAAAATCTGTCAAAAACCATAGAATTGCAAGCGAGCAATTCGGGTGCCCAGTGAAAATGCACCTCTACTAAAATAACGTTGGCGTTATTTGGACGAGGAATTGGTGAACCTATAAATAAGCGTTGCGTTTTACTTTGAAGCTTACCTATATCGCAAGCCTCAGTGGAACACCAACTAAAGTACGTAGTAGGGGTAGTTAACGGAGTGTACATATGTACCTAGCTACAGGATAATGGTTTCAGGAGACTATCTATATTTGATTAAATCTATACATATTTTATTAACCTCGCGGTTTCATCCGCGTTACCAGGACAAAAAGTAGCCTATGTTACTCACAATCCTTTCAACTAACTCTGCCAAAAATCTAGTCGATTGGTTGCTTATAGTTAGGGCGTGAAGGAAGGACAAACAAACTAACAAAAACACTTTCGCATTTATAATATTAGCACAGATTTTATAATACTGATATTAGTAAAGATTCATAGATTTAAAAAAGTATAAAAGATTTTGTGAGATGTAGGTACCGAAACGGATTTTTAAAAAATCTTTTGAGGATGAAAGATCCTCAAAATTTATGGATAGTCTCCTGAGATCATTTTCCTTTAGCTAAACAGTTATTGGACCTCCCCCCTTACTGCCCCGTCCTAAAAATCCATCCTGTATAGTTATTGTCTGTCAAAGGTAAGTAGGTATATTTTCCTTCACCAATCCTCTCCGAAGTTTGTTGCTACTTAAAATGCAATCGGCTGGAAAGGCGTCTATCGACGGAGTAGCAAAGTACTCAGCCATGTCGCAACAAACTAACTTTGTTCAAAATCGGGATTCGGTCAACGACTTTGCTGTGGAAGTTTCGAGAACCGGCTATTCCGACCGCCCGGTTAGTTACGGTAACTTATTCGGAATTAGTTGTTATTCGCTGAACTAGTTCTTCGCTTTTTATTCGATGCGCTGATTGGTTGTCGGTTGTCTGCTTGCTTACGTCACTTCATTTGTCCCGCCTGATGCGGGTGGCAAACAAAAATGATAATTAAGCCAGCCTGTATCTAAAATGCTATTTGACTACCTAAATTCATACAGAGGAAGTAGTTTCCGCAGGCTACGCAAAAAAAAATTGCAATAATAAATAAATAATAAATAATGTTGGACAATTCACACAGCATTATCTAGCCCCAAGCTAAGCAGAGCTTGTGTTATGGGTACTAGATAACTGATATACATAATACAATATATTATATAGATATATATTTTTTATTATACATAGAAAAACGACCAGAACACCGTGAACAAATATTTGCAGATTGTACAAATATTTGTCCCGAGGCGGGAATCGAACCCGCAACCTCCTGCGTCGCAGGCGGACCTTCGCCCACCGCGCCACATCGGTCGTCCCTGGCCGCCAGTGGTACCTTCTCCGAAGGTGCACATACCAATGCCGCGGGTTTCAGATGTGAAGGTTGCGTTCCCGTTGTCCAGCACGGGTTCATCGGCCACAGCCCGCCCCGTCGTCAGGGCCGTCGGCAGGGCCGTCGCCGAAGCAACTACCGCCACCAATGCGAAGAATAATTTCATTGTTTCTGGCTACATATTTTTTTAATTGCCCCTATTTATACGACGGCAAATGATAAAATTTTAGATAAAACTGTAGTGATATTGTTGATAATGAAAATGTTTTAATTGCGATATTTTAGGAAGGATAATTCAGATGAATATTTTGCACTAGCTGTTTATTTATTTATTAAAGAAGATATAAGTTTACAGTATTTAAACCAAAGCACTCACTATCTTATGCTATTAACTATAAATCTATGTTATAACTTAAATATATTATAAGAGTTTTAACTATAACACTTAGCTTGTCGTGGAATATGTCGACATGCTGTAACTCGTGCAGGAAATTGTTTAGCAGTTGGAGTGCCCTAATCGTTGGTGCGTTTCTTCCATGCTTGGTACGGAGGGTAGCGCCACAGAACAAGCGGTGCCGCCGACGAGTACCCACATGCACGTAGTTATTTGGTACAAAGATATTGATTCTGCCTAATACATCTAGATTATTTACTTGATTGTGTAATATAAGATATATAATGGATGCCGAGCAATAGTTCACGTCTTAGCTCCAATGTGTCCACACCAACTATTGCCAGCGTCTTCGTCCGCATCGTTATTTACTATTTTAACGGGTATTTATCGCGTTATTAGTAGCTAGTTACTAGTATATTTTAGCTACTTAAGTTAGAAGAAAATAAAGACTAATTTTATTTATTTATCGCGTTTATTTAACTATTTTCTCCGACGTTTCAGCGAGTTCATAATACACTGCCCGGGTTTATTGGAGTACTGTATGTAGCAGATAATCCTACTAATATTATAAAAGTCAAGTATGGATGTATGGATGTTTGTTCCTCTTTCACGTAAAAACTAGTGAACTGATTGAGCTGAATGGCATGGGTATAGTTTGGGAGCTGGAATAACATAATATATAGGTTTTTCCCGAAAAATGCGGGCGAAGGCGCGGACAGCAGCTAGTATATAATAATATTGAATGTAGTTACCGCGGTATATTCAGGTCATTATATGTGATTGCCGCTCAAAATGGATTGACCTATTCAAATATGTTTCTGTCTTATTTTAAATATTTTTTTTTTACCTTTTTAATAGAATCGGTTGTGTGTATGTTTTTTTCTTTTTAGGGTTCCGTACCTCAAAAGGAAAAAAGGAACCGTTATAGGATCACTTGTCCGTCTGTCCGTCCGTCCGTCTGTCAACCCTCTTTTCTCAGGAACGCGTGGAGTTATCGAGTTGAAATTAACATAGAATACTCAAGTCCGTAACATCTTGGAGCCGTCATATAAACTAAACTTTTTAGTCAACGCAATCAATAGTTACAACCGTTTATGCCCTTATTTTTTGAAATTTCTAAGAGAATTACAGTCTAAAAGGTACTTCCCGTTGACCTAGAATCATAAAAATTTGGAAAGAAGCAAGGTCTTATAGCTAGCACAATTAAAGGGAAAAAACCGAAGACCGTGAATTTGTAGTTAAATCGCATAAAAGAAATATTTGATTCCCACCATGGATCGAAAACCTACATATAGGGGAGGTACTTTCCGTTGACCTAGAATCATAAAATTTGACAAGAAGCAAGGCCTTTTAGCACAAGTAAAGGGAAAAATATCAAAACCGTACAGAAGTTTATTCTCAATTTTTTTTTTATTTTTGCAACTCTTATAATCACTGAACCCTCAGTGTGCGAGTCGAACTCGCACCTGACATTTTTATTTTATTCGTTAATGATTTGGATGACTCTTTTTCTATTTTATGGAAAGTAATGCAGAGATGGTCTCATAAAAATGTATTCCCGAAGAATTAGTATTTTGTCCAGCTTAACTTCAAAACAGGATAACTGTAAAGGAATTAATGAGTTCAAAAAACTAAGAAACATTTTTTTGGAACAATCTAAACAATGATTATATGTTTATTGACAAAGAAAATAACAATCAAATAATATAAGCAAATTAAGCTAGTATTTACAATTGAGCTAACTGCAGACAGTTGCAAACAATCTACAGATAGCTCAACTGGTCCATATCAATACCAATCGGAAGTGTCCCCAAGACGCTGGCTGCATTGCCCCGCTGTATATGATTATATATTAATTCAGTATTTTTAAAGGTTAACATTTTATCTTTTAAAATCTCGTCTTCACTAATGATGCCGTTCCAAAGTTTGACCTTTTTAAGGATTCCGTAGTCAACAAGGAACCCCTATAAGTTAGCCAGCCCAGCTAAGTTTTACCATGTCCGTCAGTCCGTCCATACGTACGGCACGTCCGTTCGAGCCCGGCTTATAGCTCAGAGACTACTTCTATGGAGCCAGTTAGTACCTACTAGAAATCTGTAATTTGGCATGGGTATACAAAATTTTCATAACGCCGGAAAAGTCGTAGAATAATCATAAAAAAAAACATACTTTCCGACACTGTGGGTGTGGAAAAACCATTTTTTAGGGAGTCCATTTGCGAAATATGTATTTGGTACGAAATTTTTTTTTTTTGCTAGAATCAAGTGTCAGTTGCCAGCTAAACGGTTTGGAAATGTGAATAAAGTCCCAGTGGTAGTGTGTATATTTTAAAAGAAAATCTAGCACAGTTTATTAAATCTAACTAGTTGACGTTAAACTTAATAAAACCTTTCAAAGGTAGATTTAGAACAAATTCCATTCCGAAATTATTCAGATAAAATTTGTTTAAAATGAACCGTGGAAATACGGAACTCTACACTGCGTATGGCCCGACACGCGCTACCAAAGGTTAATTTTTTGAGTGTGCTGTTTTCTTCTAATAAAAACCGGCCGTTTATAATTAGAAGATAAATAGTCCAATCGAAAAGTAACCTTTAGTTTAATTAAATATTATCAGGATCCTCGAAAACAGAACCTACCAGAGAGACGACTAAATCAAAGCACTATTTATCCAATTATCAAATCTAGGTAAGAATATACCGGTTAGCAAAGCAACATTAAGTGTTTGCACACAGAGATTGCCCGAATTCTATCCCCCCTGATTTACTGCCCGTATTTACATACCCACTTTAAATACCCGAAGGTGCGTTAATGCTTACAAAGGTAAACGTTGTTCCCCCAAGATGGAGACCCTTCTGAGGGACTAAAGGTGAACTGACCTAAATCTTCAATTTCAGACATCTCTCCTGTTCTTTGTTGGAAATTATGTTGTTCTAAAACGAAGTGGCAACTAACTTGCTCATGAAATAAAGGTAAATGCTTAGATGGTGTTAAGGACGCCATTTTGTCAATCTCCTCGCAAAGGTTTTTAGGCTTTCTTGTCCTGAAATTCCCATAATTAGATTTTTCTGTTTCAAAGGAGATTTACGGACAAAAAATCTAAATAACCCGACTGCGGAGATATTATTTATTGAAGTTAGTAACTCCAACTCTATACAAATTATAACTTCAATAATTAAGTAATATCCATGATTAAAACTTGCTAGTTTATTATGTTAACTTGCAACTAAATATGGTAGACGGGCGAAATATGCAGCTGTGATATCAATGTTTCTTCCAATGTAGTTAGAAAATACCATGGTACATTCGAATAAATAAATTATGTTGGACAATCGACACATCATCATCTAGCCCTAAGCTAAGCAGAGCTCGTGTTATAGTTACTAGATGACTATAATACAATACATACATATATAGATATTTTTTATTAGAAAATACCCAGAACACCCGGATCAACCTCCTACGTCGCAGATGGACCATCATCGCCCGCCAAGCCACATAATAAAATAAAATGTTGTTATACACGACAGTAAACTCACTTGCCAACGTCACGCTTGATTAAAATTGATACCTACTTACTTACAAAGTGTTGGGTTCAAGTCATTATCATTATATCAACCGATCGACGTCCACTGCTGGACCTCCCCTCCTCCCCTAAGGATCTCCATATTGACCGATTTGGCATTCGCATCCATCGATTTCCCGCGACCTTCACTAGGTCGTCGGTCCATCGCGTGGGGGGCCTACCCACACTGCACCTTCCGGTGCGTGGTTGCCACTCAAGAGCCTTGCGGCCCCAGCGGCCGTCGGTCATACGAGCTACGTGCCCTGCCCATTGCCCATGGGGACTCGGTATCGGTACTCTATTAAAGTTATCCACTAGTCCAGTCCTCAGTAAAATTACCACCATTATCCAAACAAAGCTCTAATATCAAAGGAGCATATTTAATTAGAAGCAGCAAGCCGGTTCCACATGTGCAAGGATATAACTTTTGACACTCTCCTAGTTCTGATATTATCACTATTTAGCTACTAGCGCTTATAACAGGGTATTTTCACTAAAAGTATTCAGAAATTTCCTACGATACTGATAATAATATTTTCATCGTTTTACATTTATACATACATATGTACATATCATCATCATCATCATCATCATCAGCCCATACACGTCCACTGCTGGACATAGGCCTCCCCCGTACGACGCCACAAATAGCGGTCCTGAGCCGCCTCCATCCATCGACTCCCTGCGACCGCTACGATGTCGTCGGTCCATCGAGTGGATGGTCTCACATGTAGGGGGGATTTGCCATAATCACCACGCTTGGCAGGTGGATTGGTGATCGCAGTGTTGGTGTTTAAAATACTCAGAAGGAAGCTGCTGCCCTTCCTCTGGTATGTTCCCTTAGTCGGCTCTTACGACATCCACGGGTTGAGTTGTATATGTACATATATCAGTATTTTATTTTATTTCATATACATTAGTGTATAATACGCCACCGTCTATACCTGTACAATAGTTACGTGTCCATCCAAAGATTGCCTGGTAGAAATAGCTCTTAGTGATAAGACCGCCTCTTGTTTCTGTGTTTGTGTTTTCCTGTTCTGTTTTTCTCTATCTTTGTGTACAATAAAGAGTATTCGTATGGTATTGTATTGTCATTTGAATCTAATTTATTTTCTATAGATTGTCTATTCAATGGATAGTGTCAGATCTGGCAACAACAACCTTTGTCTCTTATTTTATAAAATGACTTCGATTCCCTGTTTTTAAATTCTTAAATTCTTTATTGTAGCTCTTCTAGTTTTCGAGAACGAGACGTTTAGAAAATTTGCTGTTATCAGGTCATTTTTCAAGGTTATTCAATGACAGTAAGAGATAGGCAGTCACAAACTACATAAATAGTAATGCAGATGAACAAAGTACATAAAAATATGATATTAATTACATTTGGCTCTGGGGGCACATTCTCAATACTTAACCTGCTATACCCTTTCAGCCCGATTCGTTCAGTGGCTGTGGTGTGAAGAGGTAACAAACATCCATCCATACATTTATATACTTACTATACCATACTTTCATATTTATAATACACCATATGCTGCTCGCGCTTTCGCCCACGTTTTATCGGGATAAAAAATAGCCTATATATTATTCCAGGTCCCAAACTATATCCATATCAAATTTCAGCCCTATCAGTTCAGTATTTTTTGCGTGAAAGAGGAACAAATATCCATACCCATCCTTACAAACTTTGACATTTATAATATTAGTAGGTAGTGTGATAATAGAAAAAAGTCACAATTTCAAATATGCATACTACGGTCTTCATAAAGTAGAAGTTAACTACATTAATAAATAACGGAGAAGCAAAAGAAAAAGCCATACAGGACCATTAATCTCAAAGCAATTATAGAAAAATTAAAATCGCCCCAGCAGTGCACGAGAGCGGCCAACTTTTTCAATTTGCAGTTGAGCCAGACACTTGCCGAGATTCCTGCAATCGTTTATTTCACATAACAACACCCTAGTACTTGTGTTACATATACACGACAGCTCCAGCTCCCCTGCGCGGTACAAAATACGATGTGTTGTGCTTTTGGAACAACTATTCAACATTTGAATGCACACTTCATCATCATCAACATATTAGCGCATACACGTCCACTGCTGTACATAGGCCTCCCCCATATGACGCCACAAATAGCAGTCCTGAGCCGCCTCCATCCATCGACCCCTGCGACCGCTACGATGTCCTTGGTCCATCGAATTCACACACACACATTTATTATATAGAGAATGTCAATTGATATACAGATAATATCGAACTAATATTATAAATACGAAAGTGTGTTTATTTGTTTGTTTGTCTTTACTCGTACTATTTCGAATATCTTGGCAGACAGACAATGTATTCGATCCCCGCGATACAGGCCTAGCCAGATAATCATTAGTACCACATATTATATTGTTTTGTTTTAATTTTGTAAGAGACATACGCAACCGGACTGCCCCGACCTAAATCAGTGCCGCCACCTAATTTATCGTATCATTATATTAAACAATGGAATTTTCAAAAATCCCATGGCCCGTTTGTTATACCTATCATAAGCTTATTTTTAATGCCTCTTTTGTACAGCTTAGGTGGAGATGTGAAAACCGAGTTTAGTGGCTGCATCTTCATAAGTGCAAACTTCGCATCTCTTCCTAAGCTACACAAAATAAAACTTCTACACAGGCAATAAAAAAAAAGCTCATGATAGGTATAACAAACTGGCCAAGGGATTTTTGAAAATTCCATAGTTTGACGTAATAACACGATAAAATAGATGGCGGCGGTAGTTTGGATCAGACACCACTTTGAAATAAAGCAATAAATATATTTTCAAATTTCATTTCATTTTCTCTTAAAACGTGGCACTGTCGTATGCTCTGGAGCTTCACAATCGTGTATGGTATCTTGTGGACATAATCCAATATCAAGCTGGCGCGTGGTAAAAAGGAGGTAAAGTTTTCACATTATTTCTGCGAGAGAGGGCGACAAGAAGTGTGAGTTGGCCGGGTATTGTTAAACCGTCGCTTCGGTACACGGGACTGTTGCAGAGAGCGCCATCTGTGGCCCATGTTGAGTAATGCTTGAATAAAAGCAGCTGGCAGGGTAAGAAGCATCGATTTTCTATAGAGGATTTTTAAAGGATGTTGTGTATTTCTTGGAATAATTTAACACGCCAGAACCGTTATTCTTTTTTCAATTCTTGCATCTCTATGTCGTCGTAGCGTGGGCTACGCCGTAGCTGCTACGACGTAGCTACAGCGTAGCTAACTCAGAAAAGTTTTAAATACGGTTTAGCACAGTCGAATTAGCTCAAAAAAGGGGCTAATACGGATTTTTATTTGTAGTAATTTTCCTTCGTTATTCGTTAGGGTTAAAATCTTATCATTGTATTGTCACGTTTACTGTCAATTTTGCCTCAAAAATTGTTATACGATGTGTATGTTCGAACTTTGATCAAAAGAAATGTGCGGGGACACGTGGCAAATATATATCGATAAAAAAGAGAAAAACATTTTAGCTATCTCAAAAACGAAGACAATTTTATTATAAATGAAAACTGCATCATTTGGTTTTTTCTTCGTTTCTTTTTAAGTAAACTGTGTATTTTATTCATAGTAGTTATTACTAATATCGAAGCTAGATACGAGTAGTCTTGTCACTTTTCTTAAAAAGATGCTAAGTCTATGAAATATTCCATTCTTTTATTCAGTCAATGAAAATAAATGCCTGGGCAGAGTTTAATAGTATTTATTTTTGGTTAGGTGCCTAACTAGAGAACTACCTAGAAGGTTTAGCTCGAACTTGGTAATATTTATACAATTTTGTTCTTTAAAATTACCTTTGACATCGATATGACGAAGAAACGATAAATTGAATATTTTGATGCTCTGAACTACCCATAAAGAATTTATTACTAACTTGACACGTGTGTAAAATGGTAGGGCTATGTTTACGCTACATATAACGAAATAATGTTTTTGTTTACCAAGACGCGTAAACTCATGCGACAACCTGTAGGTATAATAAAAGTGCGTACAGGTGCGCCGCGCAGTCTCTCCCAATTTGAATCTCATTTTGGTAGTTTCCAAGTAATTTGGATAAAATACAAGATGGTAATTGAACAAGGGTCTTTAGGAAGAGCTGTTTTCTAGGCTGCAGCATCATAAACGTGTAAGAGAATTTGCTTTGCTGCAATAATTTCTTTAATTTGCACTGGGAGAGTTGAAATGAAAATGCAGAAAAAATAACTTAATCCAAACTAATTTATAAAGAAGGGTTTTCGAGCTTGTTTTTAGTTAGTAATCTCTAGAAAGATAACTCTAATTATCTTCTAGACCTTTCCTCTAGTACAAAATCGATTATACCTTAAAATAATGGGTATTCGTGTTATCTGAGAAAGTATTTACATTAGTTTTCAACAAAATCTACCACCGCACGTGAGATTTCCTTAGATTTTCCGTTTAAAATCTGTCAAAAACCATAGAATTGCAAGCGAGCAATTCGGGTGCCCAGTGAAAATGCACCTCTACTAAAATAACGTTGGCGTTATTTGGACGAGGAATTGGTGAACCTATAAATAAGCGTTGCGTTTTACTTTGAAGCTTACCTATATCGCAAGCCTCAGTGGAACACCAACTAAAGTACGTAGTAGGGGTAGTTAACGGAGTGTACATATGTACCTAGCTACAGGATAATGGTTTCAGGAGACTATCTATATTTGATTAAATCTATACATATTTTATTAACCTCGCGGTTTCATCCGCGTTACCAGGACAAAAAGTAGCCTATGTTACTCACAATCCTTTCAACTAACTCTGCCAAAAATCTAGTCGATTGGTTGCTTATAGTTAGGGCGTGAAGGAAGGACAAACAAACTAACAAAAACACTTTCGCATTTATAATATTAGCACAGATTTTATAATACTGATATTAGTAAAGATTCATAGATTTAAAAAAGTATAAAAGATTTTGTGAGATGTAGGTACCGAAACGGATTTTTAAAAAATCTTTTGAGGATGAAAGATCCTCAAAATTTATGGATAGTCTCCTGAGATCATTTTCCTTTAGCTAAACAGTTATTGGACCTCCCCCCTTACTGCCCCGTCCTAAAAATCCATCCTGTATAGTTATTGTCTGTCAAAGGTAAGTAGGTATATTTTCCTTCACCAATCCTCTCCGAAGTTTGTTGCTACTTAAAATGCAATCGGCTGGAAAGGCGTCTATCGACGGAGTAGCAAAGTACTCAGCCATGTCGCAACAAACTAACTTTGTTCAAAATCGGGATTCGGTCAACGACTTTGCTGTGGAAGTTTCGAGAACCGGCTATTCCGACCGCCCGGTTAGTTACGGTAACTTATTCGGAATTAGTTGTTATTCGCTGAACTAGTTCTTCGCTTTTTATTCGATGCGCTGATTGGTTGTCGGTTGTCTGCTTGCTTACGTCACTTCATTTGTCCCGCCTGATGCGGGTGGCAAACAAAAATGATAATTAAGCCAGCCTGTATCTAAAATGCTATTTGACTACCTAAATTCATACAGAGGAAGTAGTTTCCGCAGGCTACGCAAAAAAAAATTGCAATAATAAATAAATAATAAATAATGTTGGACAATTCACACAGCATTATCTAGCCCCAAGCTAAGCAGAGCTTGTGTTATGGGTACTAGATAACTGATATACATAATACAATATATTATATAGATATATATTTTTTATTATACATAGAAAAACGACCAGAACACCGTGAACAAATATTTGCAGATTGTACAAATATTTGTCCCGAGGCGGGAATCGAACCCGCAACCTCCTGCGTCGCAGGCGGACCTTCGCCCACCGCGCCACATCGGTCGTCGCACAATGAACTGAAAGAGGTGCGTAAAATATTAGAATTTTTTGTTAGAATATGAAAAGACCAATGGTCATCTTGACAGAATAAGGAAAGACCGTAACATAAGCAATAAGACAAAAACCTCCTTAGTCTTCTCCATATTTCTGTACGGAGCAGAGACGTGGACTTTGAAAGCGAAAGATCGCCAACACGTAGACGCCTTCGAGATGTGGTGTTGGAGGAAAATGCTGCGTACCCCCTGGACCGCGCATAGAACCAATCAATCGATACTCAAGGAGCTCAAGCTTGTACAAAAACCGCGCCTATGAGCCGTGTGCCTCTGCAGTATACTTGAGTCCTTTGGTCACATAGCCCGCAAATCTGGAGACAACCTACAAAAACTCATCGTCACGGGAAAAGTAGAGGGAAAGAGACCAAGAGGAAGGAGCCCAATGCGCTGGTCTGACCAGATCCGCACCACACTCGACATCAATATGTCTGAAGCAGTGCATGTTGCTGAGAGCCGGAGCACATGGCACAACATCGTACGGGAGAAGATGCTGTCAGAAGATGAAGTCACGACCCCCAGTATTGGGGTAACAACGCAAGGAGGAGGAAGAGCCCAAATTTTTGACGTTTTAATAATTAACTACAATAATTGGAGCTACGCATAACTGCACAGTTTTTTAAACAAGTTAGAAAAAACAACAAATAAAAAAATCTAGCGAATTTTTTCCATTCGTCCATAGACAAATGCATGTATTATATCTCTTTTATATTGTATACCGGTTTATATACATAAGCTGCTGAATTATTCGGGCAATAAAGAAAATAACAATCATACAGCGGGGCAATGCAGCCAGCGTCTTGTGGACGCTTCCGACTGGTATTGATATGGACCAGTTGAGCTACCTGTATATTGTTTACAACAGTCTGCAGTTAGCTCAATTGTTTCAACTGTAAATGCTAATTCTAATTTATTTAATTATTTGGCAAAAAAATATTTTGATTTTTAATTTATAAATCCCATAGGTATTAAAGCCATATTAATCTGACGTCATTATTTCTACATTTGATCATTCATTCATTTGATTATGTTCACTACTTAATCTGATGTCGTCATTTCCACATTTCATCATTCATTCACTTGATTATGTTCACTACTTAATCTGACGTCATCATTTCCACATTTCATCATTCATTCACTTGATTATGTTCACTACTCTAGTGATAGAGAAATTTGCACCTAATTATCTATACTTATAATAAAACTGTAACAGGTCCAATTCTGTACGAAGAAGATATTTTGAAAAAAATTTTTTGAGGGCTCTCTATTATCGATACTGATGCCAAAAATGTAATTTTTCCATCATGTCTGTCTGTCTGTCTGTCTGTATCTTGGCCGCGCATAGCTCCGAAACTACTGATTGTATTGAAATGAAACTTAGCAAGATTTGAGTTCATAGTACGAGGAAGGACATAGGATACTTTTTATCCCGGATTTCAATAGGGTTCCCTTGGGAGAGGGGATGAAAGTAAAATTTGTTGGCTGCGCATAGCGCCGGAACTACTGAATGTATTAAAATGAAACTTGGCAGGATTTGAGATCATACTATGATGTAGGACATAGGATAGTATTTATCCCAGATTTCAATGGGGTTCCCTTGGGAGAGGGGATGTAAGTAAAATTTCTTGGCTGCGCATAGCGCCGAAACTACTGAAGGTATTCAAAGGAAATTTAGATCATTTAAGTTCATATTACAAGAAAGGGCATAAAATACTTTTTATCCCGGAATTCAGAAGGATTCCCTTATGAGAGAAGAAGTGAAATTTTGCGCGTTGCAGGATGGCGCGCAGGGCAACGGCGATAGAGAGCGATAGCCCCCCAGGTAGTGGGGGCCCCAGAAGTGAGGACCCCAGCAGTAGGGCCCCTCACGCAACCGGATCTTCCCAGTAGCCCCCCACAGTGGGGGCACCGGCAGTGGGGCCCCGGAATTGGGGGCCGCCGGCAGATGGCCCCTCGAAGTGGGCCCCCACATTGCCCCGCAGTGGTAACCCCTCATTAGCCCCCCACAGTGGGCGCACTGGTAGTGGGGTGCCGGCAGTGGGGCTCTCGGCAGTGGGCCCCCACATTTCCTCGCAGTGGGACCCTCAGTAGCCCCCTGCAGTACCCCCCGCAGCTGGACCCACTCAGTAGGCCCCACAGTGGAGGGCACCGGCAATGGGGCCCCAACATTGCCCAGCAGTGGGACCCCCAGTAGCCCCCCGTAGTGGCCCCCCCGCAGTAGGGTAAAATTTATTGGCTGCGCATAGCGCTGAAACTACTGAATGTATTCAAATGAAACTTGGCGTGATTTAAGGTCATACTATGAGGAAGGTCATGTAATACTTTTTATCCTGGAATTCGTTAAGGTTCCCTTAGGAATGGGGATGGAAGTGACATTTCTCGGCCTAAAATAGCGCAAAAACTAATGAATGGATTCGAATGATACTTAGCATGATTTGAGTTCATACTACGAGGAAGGACATAAAATAAGAGTCCATACCCCAAAAGCTGGTTGGTACAAAGCTCTCGCTACCAATGATGTTGCCGTCGTCCTGGTAGATCAGCACTGTGACAGGCCGGACATTGTGCTGCGTACCCGGGATGACCGCTTGCAATGCATTGGCGAAACGCACCAGGCATTTGATGCTCTTCAGACTCTACTCGCTTATATACCACCTGTCGTGGCGAAGACGGATACAACTTTGATCTTCGACATGTGAATCCGAAAACTGACGAGACTGGACACTAAAAAGTTTCTGCAATGCAATTCTACGCCTAGATACATTTTACGAATAAGAGAAGGTTGCATTGCTCATCTGCAAAGGTTTCGAGGTTTGTTTAACCGTTTTCTGGTGGACACTTACGCCAAAATTAAAATGGCTGGTGGAAACTTACGCCAAAATTAAAACGAAGCGTTTGGATCAGAACAGAACTAATGAGAGAAGACTGCGCGCTGAGAATGCTGTGAATTATGTAGATCTGCGAGACGCCATGAATCAAGATAGAAATTGTGAAGATTTATGACGACTGGTGGTTCTTCCTTCCAGTTTTAGAACTGGACAATAGATATGTAGTGCCCTATTCTCCAGTAGGTACTATCAAAAGCTTTTGAAGCGCATAATATACCTAGGTAAATGTGGGGCTGTGTGACGTCCAGTCAATAAAATCTAGGTATATTTAAATCTACACTATACTACACTAATAAAAATAAGTAAGGTTGGTTTGTGTGGTTTTAGGGGGTAATCTCTGAATCTACTGAGCCAATTTTGAAAATTATTTTATCTATTGAATTTATTTAAACACACATCGTTTAAACCACGTTATTTGCGAGTTTTATAGACTACTAAAAATGTTTACCGCCCAACGAAGTGGGCACGGGTCAGCTAGTTATTATTATATTTTATTTATAATGGTAAAGCGTTTGACCACCATTAAACTTAAGAAAGTAAAGATGTGGCCTAAGATGGAGCACGCTTTCCCAAAACGGACTTGTTCACTCGGAATTTGGAGACTCCTAGATTGTACTCTACCGGAAAAACAGAAACAGGAAGAAGCAGAAACAGAAGCAGGAAGTTCGTTCCACTCTTTACCGGTACCAACTAGAGCGGAAACGTTTGGTTCGGCACTGTGGTATGTCGACCAGGTATGGGTGATATTTATCAGTTACTTGTCCTACATTTTAGTGATAGCTCAGTTAGGGGTCATCCATAAAGTACGTCACACTAATTTCGTGATTTTTTGACCCCTCCCTCTTGTCACAGTTGATAACATTTGTGAGACCCCCCCCTAGTGTGACGTCACATATAGGTACGTATTTTGCAATTTTATATTGTTTCCAGTACGTCTGTGGCATGAGTCTCAGCATTAGAGGAAGAATGCTTTTCACTACGTATCGCTACGTATGTACGTCAGTCCAGAGTGTGCGGACCACAGATCAGAAAAACTAAACTAGTCGCTGTATGGCAATGCTAATGCGCTGCACCAGATACTTACCAGCTTATGCATGGTCCCTTACTAACAGAATTGACCCACAAAATTACCTTCGCTCATCAGTACTCAGTTCAACTGATATGAATACAACAATGTTGCCTGGAAGAAACCGCTTCTAAGCGACAAGGCCGCCCATTGTACGTGTTTATGTTAATGTCTGTGTTTTATTCCTTTTTGGTGCACAGTAAAGAGTTTTGTAATTGAAATGTTTGTATGAGGTTTGATATTATAGCTACAATCAAAATTATTAAACCAAGATATGCTTGTAATTCTTTACCCAACTGTGGGATCCAGGAAGCTGATAACAGGTAAGAAAACATAATTTACTTTACTATAGAAACACATTTTTTTTTAATGATATTATATTAATCTGTTCCTGAACTAATGTTGGACAATCCACAAGGCATCATCTAGCTCCAAGCTAAAAGAGCTTGTGTTATGGGTACTAGATCACTGGTATATATTTAATACAATACATATGTAGATATGTTTTTTTTATAATCCATAGGAAATTTATTTGCTTGTATAATAAAAAATATCTATCTATGGTGTTCTGGGTATCCCAGAGCACTCGGATATTTGCAGATCGTACAAACATTTATCCAAGGCGGGTATCGAACCTACAACCTCCTGCGTCGCAGGCGGACCTTCGCCCGCTGCACTATATCGGTCGTCGAAAAAAAGTAAACTAGGTTAGTTAACCCGCTTACATTCATTATGAACATTCGATACTTCTACACTAATATTTTTGTATGCATAATAATGCATAATAAGAAAAGAATTAAATTTTACAAATAAAATTTAATGTTCTAAGGAACCCTAAAAAAATCCACACACGTGCAAACCGTCAGTCAAAAAGTATCATAGGTGGGAAAAATTACGTTACCAACTTATCAGGTATCCTATGTGTGCAAATCCAATTCTTATTGCTCAGTTAATTTTGTAGTAGGTAACAACAACAGAAGCACACGTGCAAAAAAACATCGTCAGTCAAAAAGTATCGTCGTTGGGAAAAATTACGATCCCCGCCCGCCGTACCTATCAAAGTGCTACTCTCAAAACTCGTTATAGGTAAGTATCAAGTTAGCGTCTCGTCTTGACGTATTGCAAAACTTGTTTGCATTATAAGCGGTAAATCTCTTTAACTTTTACAGGAAACGTCTCAAGTACAGGCGGCGAAGTCGTAGTATGAAATATTAAATAGCTTTAGGGGTTTTAAATTATATGCTTCGCTCTTGACTACCGTTTTCTACTTTTTACTTTGTAATTTCATTAGCATCATGGCGTTGAGAGTGACGTAGGTTTTATTGTATTTATATATTAATATCATGGGCTCACAAGGAACGCTTAGTCAAGGCAAATACTTAGATTAAAGTACATTTCAAAATCACATAACACAGAATCATAAAAAATTACATTACAACAAAAACTAATTTTAGGTAGTAAGCTGCAGCTAAGTGTAGATAATAATATTAAATGTTTCAATCATTACACGCGAAAATATTTTTGTCTCTAGAAAACAATTGTAATCGCGATATCCGTACCAATTTTAATGGCGATCTCCATTTTCAATCGCGATATAAACAAGCAGACGCCTATTTCTCAATCATTATCGTTTTTTGAAATTTCATTTAAATAAAAGGTGTGCGATGTCAGTTCTTATCTCGTTCGTCTGCGTAAATTCCAACATTTCCAACGAACGAACTCGAGCTTTCGATTACACTGATTGAGTTTCATAATACACCACCCAAATCCGATCCCTATCACATATCGTTCCAGAGTGACAAATTTTACGAAATCGTGGAGCGATTGTTATAATTTTATTTGAAATTATTCCAAGAAGCTGAGAACTAAATAGATCTGCCCAAAGAGCTGTTTGGCGTAGAGGCTTTAAGACCAAAAAGGAATGGTTAATCCAAGCTGAGAATTATAAATATGACTTTTACCGTGAACAAAACCGTTGCCAGATCTGATATCGTAAAAGGCACTTGTAAATGCCGCATTATACTGAAAAACTGTTAATTTTGTGCTGCAAAGGAACTTTGCATTTTCTTATTTCTTTTGCGTATTTCCAAGTATACGTAAGTAGCGTAGTACTTAGGATCTTGCAGACTACAGACTTTTGCATGATTGTGAAAAATATTGTCCAAAGAAATCATTTAGCATACAAGAAAAGTTGATGGCATCGTAAAATGCTATCCTACTACAATAATATAATATCGAAAGTTTGTGAAATGTTATTATTTATTTTGTTTTTAATGTTTTATAACCGACGATCTCCAAACCTACTGAACTGAACCAAATTTCATCAGATCCTGATGAAATTTGGCATACATTTAAAATATAGCCGAACTTAGAACTGGTTACTTATAAACACGCAAAGCCGTGGGCAGAAGCGAGTTATAAATATAATGCTATTTCTGTTTTGTGTAGTATCTTGTTTGCGTTTGTCAATAAATATTTTTTTTCTCTATCTCTATCATAAAACAAAAGAAAACACTACAACGTATCAAAATTATCTGTGGTTGGTGTTAAAATTTGTTTCATATCAGAAATTATATCCATACACCGGTATTTCAATTCAATAGCCGGCAATTGACACGTTCCACCAGCGGAGGACGTCAAAATATCAAAATTGATTAAAATTATATGGATTTTCACAAAAAATGGTATTTCTCATCTGAATGATTTCGGTGGCCTTTGCTTATATCGTTATCAACAGAATAATTTGATATAATTGATAATTTGAAAACTATAAAAACCCGAATCGGTCCTCACTTTTTTCACTTTTTCTCGTCAAATGAGAGGGCCTACAAAATATCGCTAAGAACCATAAACCAGACGAGTATTTAAATACCTCATTTATCAAAATTTTGCTGTTTTGATGGTTGCAGGTTCTAAAGAGCTTTCGCTAACCCAACCACATAGAAACGATCGAAAAACAAACGTCTCGCGGGTAAAAACGGGTCGATCGAAGTGTTGGCCGATCAAAAGTCTTTAGTCTACAGCACTAATAGCGCTAGTTCCCGCACTTATTTGATTAGCAAGTTAAATGATTTGTAAAGTAAAATAGTGGATAGTTCAGTCGGCAAGTACGTTCGCAGGTGAATATTCATGAGGCTGAGTGTACTCTCCACGGAGACCGCAGCGAAAATTATAGGCAAAGTTGTGACTCGGTGGCTCACCGTGCATCATCAATTAGAAGTGACAGCTCACTGCATATCCTTCCGCCACTGACAAATTAATTACAGGAGCTGCAACGTTTTCTGATTGGGGAATAGAATCACTGTGTGTATAGACTTCTAACTGGTCTGTGGTTTCGCTCGTTATCAGATTAAACATAGGTACTCAGGGATAATAGCGCGTAGCTGTCAGTGAAAGACTGGTAAGAACAGGAACAGTAGTTCCGGTGATCAGCCATTCAAATGGCATACAGGATCTTAATTTTGACTACGAATATCGATTCAGCTGGTCAAAATACGTCGGAAAAGAAAAGTCCAAGTCGTCGCACAGCAAACTTTATTTTTTGTGTCTTTGTGTAATTAATTACGAAAATAATTATGGATATTAATATGTACAGTTTTATTGACGGGTAGCGCGAGACTATGGATTCTCAATGTTTTACAAATGTGTCTGCGTAAGTATAGTAACTGCGAATAACCTATGCGAATGTCATATTAGTCAATCAAATCAAAAGATGAGAGGAAAAAGGAGGAGAGGAGAAGAGGTATACACGCTACATTACAAATATGCAAAATCAGTAAGTATAGATTAATTCATTTGAAAATCCCGGGCAAAGGAACCTATAGAATCTATAAAGCTTTGTAAAAGCTCATTTCAAGCCACAAAGAAACAACAAAACGCTCGGAACTCTAAGGAAAAAAGCGAACGCCGAAAAATAGACGTAAAAGTTCAAATGAAACCATACGGAAAGCGTCCAAAAGTCGAAGACAAAGTAAAAAAAGCGCTTTAAAATCCACATTGAAAGCTTCCCAGAGCGTCACTAATAGGTACTCGTAACGGAACAGAAGACTTGGAAGTAGAAAAAATACGTGGCAGCTGTTCCAATGAAAAATAACGTGTCATTAATCATCTGTAACGATGAAGGAAGCGACGAGGCGCTGCGACAAATACCTTCCTGGATTCAGACGCGCGATTCTGATTATAGAGCAGACAGTAACGTGCTAAGTGATGCGAGCATTTTGTGCCGTTCTAAGATAAATAGAAAGCTCGCCTATGTAGGTACATACCTTATTATATAAGTTGATGTGTTACTATGTACAGTAAAGAATTATAAGAAAATAATATAACTTTTGATTTCTACCTGTTATTAGAATAATTAAAATAAAAAAAAAAATTTTGGTTAAAGCGTTGCGAACTTTTTGAACGAGAAAATTGGGGCAGCACCGTGATTTTATGTCATTATTTGTAGCATCATTTCCCTGTCTACATAGTAGAACAAAATTATGGTGCTGAGTGTTAGGCTCAATTAGGCTAAGCTTTCTGTTTGGTGAAATTGGCTTTAACCGTATACTGAGTTTGGACGCTGGGAGGTGCGACACTCATGTGCTTTCCAGTGTTCCATTATATCTAGCCTATGTAATGTTTTTGTTCATTCCAAATAGGTACAAATAAAATAACAAATAAAACAAATATCGGAATAAAAGCGGCGGCGGTACTGCGACGCGGCCCGGCCGGCCGCGGCACCACCGCGGGTTGGACCGCTGACAAGACCTTTTTGAGCTATCTAGGCGATAGTCTTATAAATATGCAAATAAAGTTTAAAATAATCTGACATCTATTTGACACTGAAAGTGCTAGCTGCGTCGTCGCTGCCAGCCGCTGCCATTCCGGTGTCCTATTGTTAAATGCCTTCAATTGCAACGGTGAACGTTGCAATTGAAGGTATTTAATGATAAACTCAGTTTAGCGCTACAAACGTGTTGAGCGGTGATCCGGCTTAAGCCCTTAACCAAGTTCGAGAGCTGTCATGTCACACAATAGGAAACCGAGATTTGAACTTGATTAAGCAGAACTTAGTTTTGTTGATTTTAGTTTTGACAGCAAACGATGGAATCGGACCTTTCACATTGTCACACTTAATTAAGACTGCGAAAGCCAACCGTGAATTTAATTTATCAGCTTTTTTGTGGCTAGGTTCTTGTAATTTACTTTGTAATAATATAAGCTGCAGGCGTTCCTCGAAAATAAGTAAATAATTAGAAAGTTTAGAACTCTGTTACTACGTCACGCAAAAGTCTGGGCTAAGAATAATTTTATCTTTGCATAAATATGGGCTAAGATTAGTTTAAAGAATAATTTTATATCTCACTCGTGAGAAAGCTGAGGAACTAGTATTTTCATAAAGTAACAACTTCCATCGCTTCGCTTTTGCTATCCTCGTTCACGTAAAACAAAAATCCTCAGATCCAACGTACGGAATTGTTTATAGAAATAGAACTACGTTTGTCGTCTACTATTGTTTCGTGAACAAAGCGTGAAAAACAATACTCTCAGTTCTGTTATGTATTGCACGAAATTTTATCAATATCTATGTTTCGAGCTCAATCTTTCTTCCGTGATTTTATTTGAGCCCGTGTTTTTGCAAAATCAAGGGACTTTTATACCTATTATTTTGGTATTTTTGGTGCATTTTCGGAGGGAACGGAAGTGGATTATTGACAGTTTTTAGAGAGAGTATGTACCCTTTCCAATAATTGAGTTACAAATTTAAATGCGACTATGGAAAATTATTCAGAAACCTTAACTTTTTTAGCAGACTGCAACTAGATTCTGTGTCGTTTTCTACTGTGTTCTAATCGTAATCGCCGCAAAGTCGGTAACTTTGCGGCGATTTAGAAAAATCTTTTTTTCTCTCGATGTGGCCCCATTGAAATTGTTTACTTACCCGAAAGATTACTATTACTATTTATCCCGTAAGACTAAAAACATTCAGGAATTTGAAGTCTTAAATCCCATATATTGATTTTGTTAGTTTAAAATGATCTAATCCAGGAATGAATATCTGCATAAACCAAACAAATATGAAGAAAATCTCTTTACCTTCCTAACAAATCCATTAACACCACCATCAAACTCGAGTTGTTTAGGCGCTACGTATGGACAAACTTTCCCCTGTTTTGGTATTCGCAAGCACATAGTTAAAAAAAGTTAAAAACTCTTTATTTAGGAACTTAAACTAGGTATAATAACAAAAATAGGAAGCGATGCGACCTACAGAAGTAAGATACTGTGTCGCAGGTCGACACAGTATCTTATGTATATTCGTTATGAACATAAGGTTCCATAATAAGAAAAAACCCACTCTTCAGCAAATTTATATCTATATTTATAAATGAATAAACTGGGTGACTCATCAAGAGATCTATGAAACTACAAGATCTGCGAAGCTGAAATTTTGCATGGAGATTTCTTTTAAGACGTAGGCACCCGCTAAGAACAGATTTTTGGAAATTCGTATTCTAATGGGGTCAAAAGTCATTTTATAATAACTTCAGAACCGTAACTGTTGGCCCGTCAAAATTTGTAGCGTAGAAAGATAAATTAAAATAAAATGATTCAGTGTTACAGGGTTTTCTGGAATTCACACCCTAAAGGTTAATGGTGTGGGGTCAAAGTTAGGCCACTAGGTGACTTACGGTGTGAATAAAAAAGCTACGAGTCTGAAATTTTGTTTTGTTTACGTAGAAAATAACATTACTTGGGGTATAACTAAAGTCCACGCGAATGAAATCGCGGGCGAGTCTTTTATTGTTTCGTAATATTTTCCACCCAATTGAGTAACACTGTTTTCTAAGGATTTTACAGATTTTCTTATATTATTAGTTCTTTAGGTTATTTCATTTAAATAAACATCAAAACGTCTTATCGTTAGCTTTTTCAAAAGCAATAACGCCTTATGCTATCTCGGTGGATCTGTTAGACTCTAATTTACCCAGCCAAGGAAAAGCCTTTATTCTCGAATCTTTTCTTTGTTTACTTTCTCTGAAAATCAGTCTAGAAGTATATTCTGTAGCAGTAATGTTTTCGGTCAGCGTTATAGGCGGGATTATGCCGGGGTCCAGCAGAGCGCAACCAGTAATGGGCCTTCCGGAAAATATCACAACACGGCTGTTTCACTGCCGGGAAATGTATGTATATGTTTTGATTTCTATTTCCAAATCAAATAATTTATTGTTTAACTTATTGATTGTTGTAATTTTATTTTAATGCATGCTTTAAACCTATTTAATATTTATATCCAATATTGGTATACACAGAACTGCTCTGTATAAATGATGCTGTGTACACATACTTAGGGATACAATCTAGATCTTTATCAATCACACACAAACTACACTTACAATCTAGATCTTTATATTGTGTCTTTCTAATTTGTTATATTTCGATTGTGTTCCGATTTGTGTACCTAATAAATAAATAAATATTTCACATTTTTTGGAACGAGTGGGAAAACTGCCAACGGGGTCCATACTGCTCCTCCATACTGCTTTTGGGTATCGTATGGTTATGTGGGGTTGTCCAATAGAAGCTCGACGACCCACTAAACAATCCCCCTGTGGCCGATCTCTATGCGTATCAAATGAACCTGGGTACACTGATACTTCCACCCACGAACACCACCATGACATATGTTGTTAGGCCGTCAAGCATCTCTTTAATTAACTAATCAATGATCTCAAATCTCTTGTTAACTTAATTTTCACACATACATAGGTGAAATTAAAACAATTGACACGCGAAAGATACCCGATTAAAATATTTTATATGTAATTTTCTTATTTTTAAATCTTGCAACAAAGTATTATATCCACCCCTTTGATACCTACAATTTTGGCTTCCAGGACAATGGGTTAACTAAATACGTAGTAGTGGAGCTTAATCTACAATAAGCTCCACTACTACGTATTTAGTTAACCTTTGATAGTTCCCCATATTAATGAAACTGAGATATCTGTTAAAGTCTAAAATCTAATGTAAAACATAGTGAGCAATGAATCTACACACCAACTAGGGGCGGCGACAATTTGACAAAAGTATTTTGTCGCTGCCTGCAAAATTCATGCACTGAAATCTTGCACTATCGAGTTATTCCAGTATCCTTGATAAATCGCCCGTAGAGGCAAAACTACTTAATTTTAAAATGTCCAGAATTCCCCCTCACCGTTTTTGTATCGCCGAATTTTTTGTGTAGATTCCGAGATACAGTGAAAATTACGTTTGTTGTGATTGTTACGTTTTCTGTGAACATGGCTCTGTTGCCTACGTATCCGTGTAATTTTATATCCGTGCTGGTGATAATTTCGCCGGAAATATTTGAATTGAACAATTACGGTAGTCCCGTGATAAAGGGTTGTTTTATGTCTTAACAATGCTGCTTAATAGGCGTCGATAAGATAATTACAGTACTTAAAGTACAATCTTTTGCCTGTGCTTTTGGGAATAGGGGCCAGAACTGTGGTGAATTTCTCTTTCAAAAGATTTTGGTATTGTGGAGAAAGTTGGCTTAATAACGTCTGAATTTTGCCATTTAGACATGAGTCAGGTTTGCTAAGCCAATTCTTAATGATATATAAACTTTAGGATACAAAATACAAAGAAAATTTTTACATACAGTATTTCCAAGAGAATGTGGTATGTTTGATTGGGTATGTGTATGAGTGTGTGTGTGAGGTTGGGTGCTCCTGAGGACACTGGTCTCTAGGAACATGTACATGACGTTCAATAAATTTCAATTAGGTACTACCTACCCGTGTTTTGAAACAAAATATTTTTGGACTTTTTTGCTATGGAAATATACCACAATTTCTCCTCAAACACGATTTCTTTTGAAGTTGAGTTTCAAGTTGTGTACAAAGGCGAATGTCTGGCACTTTTAGCGAGTGTTACCGGGGGCATTGTCTCGTCACCCGGATATGACGTCAGAGCTTCCTGCAGATAAACTTAGTCTGTGGCAAACTGTATATCAGCTAGTTCTTGGAAGTTGAATAAGGATACTGAGAATTGCGTTCTGTAAAACACAGAAAGTAAGGAAGTAAGTAAGGAATAGAACTCACTGCCTGCTTTTGTTTCTCCGGCTAATTAATCTGCGTCTCTTCAAGACAACAGTTAATAGGTGTCTTCTAGACCTTCATGATACACCGTCGGCCACATCGTCACTTTCCATCAGGTGAGATTGTGGTCAAACGAAGGTAAAATTAATTTAAACATAGGCAATCCTTAATGAGGATCCGTAACGTTTTTAGTTGAGAATGCAGATTTATAGAGCTAAGAAATCCTTAACATGCAATTTTTTTTGTTCTACGACAAAAATTTGTCGCCGCCAGTTAGCCCTTGGCAGTGTTTTTCTTGATTAATTGTGGTATTAAAACAAATTCAGTGTCCAATTTGTGTACGAATCACCTTTATTACTATGTATAAGTATTGTATAGTACCAAAATGTACAAACACTTCTATTAAAACGCCAGGAAAACTATTTTTTTTTTGCGTACTGAGGGACCCAAAACTATGCAAAAAATTGAATTTCGTTGTAAAATGAGATGTAAAACTCCACTTTCTGTCCAGACTACAAGACATTGCTGTGAAGATCATTTCGATGTACGTACCTACATAATAATATTACCCCCCCGACCCAAAAAAACTCCCCCGTTTTAGTTTCTCCCAAGCGGAGAAACATTTAAGAATTTTCTTTTTTGGGTCAGGTAGTAGGGGATAAAAAATAATTTTGAATGCGAAAAAATATTTCGCCCTCTCACCCTCTAGACTCTCTTTTTTTTTAAAAAAAAACTAAATTTGGCCTAATTTTGACCGTTTTTTTTTCGGGTGGAGCATTGCGGCGAGCGTATCGAACCTGTCCCCTTCTTCAACCTCTAATGGGGCTCCCGAGCAAAGCCATATTGATTAACATTTTTTGTAGTGGTGTATAGAGGATGTCAAGTGATTTTTGAATGCAATAAAAATCACCCCCCTTTCCCCCCAAAAAACAGAGTATGTGTGTAATGCGACTACGTGCTGTGACCCTTCCTTACGCCCCTAACGGCTCCCCAGAACCCTTTTTCCTGAACCCAGGGGAGGCTCGGCTACGGCTCGCTTCGCTCGCCGCAATGCGATTACAGGGAACAGCACGGTGAGCGAAGCGAGCCGTGCTGTGACCCCCAAACGCCCCCAGTCCCCTCGAACCCCCCCACCAAAAATCTGTAATGGGTATCGTTTTCGAATAAGTCAAACTCGTAGAATACATTGTCCATTTCTAAATCCAAGATGGATGACATTTTTTTATCGCGGTTTTCACTCTTGGATATTGATTTTGACAAAATCTAAAACGTAGGTTACGAAAAGGGGAACTAAATAAAAAATCACTGTAATTTTTGTAGTTTCCAACCAGGGATTTCAGCGCTGGTGAACTTGGAATGATTACTCATGTAATCAAAAACCATGAACGAATCAACTTTTGGAAGGTTATCTGATTGAGCTTGCACAAAACCAGCTTCTACTTTATTAGTATATTTAAGTACGTTTTAACTGAAATATTACAAAATTACACTCTAACCAATCTAAACAACACTCTAAGTAAATAATTTGCCAAAATAATGACCAACCGCGTCGCCGCTCCGTGCCGGCTGCGCTCGGTTCGGGCGAAGTGACGTCACACTCATCCGCGTACATTGATTTTACCGGTAGGAACGACGTAATGTTTATTACTTAATATCTTCATACGTAATGGTCCGATTTTGATGATTCAAAAAGATATATTTATATATTTCTTATGCCATACAAAATTACGTAGATAATAGTTCTAATGAATTAGCTTTAACTTTACTGATCCTCATTGGTTACAAAAGCTCTATATGAATGGAAGCAAAAAGTTGTAGGAGCGAGTTCACACACCTAACAGTATTCCGGATTCAGTAAACTTTTTTCTTGTAACTAAAAATCCTTTAAAAACGGTCCGGTAATAATCGTTTACCGGATCCGGTATATTTTCAGGTGTGTGAACTGGGTCCTACAACTACATACATACGCCATCACGGAAAATAAACGGATGCTGTGTGTATGAGCCCTTACTAGGCCTAAAGTGTGAAGCATTACCTTTGAACCTGTCCATATAAAGACGCGTACGAAACCTCGAGCAGAATGAAATTATACAAAAACCCATTTATTTCACCTGATATTGAAAATTTTGCATAAGCAAGTATTAGGTACGTGCCTGGGATGAAATCGTCAGTCCATTAGGGACAGGAAGAATCGAACTCGGCACCGGAAATGAAAGAAGCAGACGCCTCTCAGCGCCAGTACTCTTGCCTATACTGTACCAAGTAGCCATCTGACTACAAGTGTCTGCAGGTACAAAACAAACCAGGACCTGACTGAAAGAAAAGTCATCATAATCATCATCATGAGACCTGACTGAAAGATAAGTATGAGAAGTTAAATGAACAGAAGTTAATAGAATAAATAAAATAATTCTGGACATTGCGAACTTTAAAAAAGTGGTTGTCAGAGACTAAGATAGATGGCGCTGTATGAAACTCAGTATCAAAAACCTGCCTAAAAAATGGGTAAAATTTCGTTATTTATTCTAAGACAATTGACATTTACTCTTGAGTTTTGTGCAGCGCCATCTAGTGTCAAAATAAAACATTTGATTGTTTTTTTTTAAGATTGCATTGAAAACCCTCATTCACACAGCATCATCATGCTAGATAATTGTTAAACATACAAAAAAGGTAACAAAGGAACTTCCAACCTATTATAAGGATGAAGACTTATTTATTCCCCAACGTAAATAAACTTACAGAACTAGAAACTCAGCCTAAGTTGGGTCCCAGAAGGTATTAATAAAATTAGCCAAGGTTCATTACCAAAGTGAATTCGCTAATATAAACATTATTCGGACAGCCGCTAGCCACAAGGTTCACAACATAGGGACCGACCCCTAGTATTTTCAGGTTCATTCTCTAGCGTACCCATTTTTAACCGACTTCGAAAAAAGAGGAGGTTCAGTTCAGTTGCTGTGTTTTATTATGTACTAGCGACCCGCCCGGCTTCGCACGGAGCACCCGTGCGAATGCTGATACTAAATTATAGTACATATAAAGGTTTCCCTTGAATCACTCTGTCTATAAAAAAAAGCTGAGTCAAAATTCGTTGCGTAGTTTTAAAGATCTAAGCATACTTAGGGACAGACAGACACCGGGAAGCGACTTTGTATTTACTATGCTATGTAGTGATAATAATGATTGTCGACATCTCCGTCAATTGTGAATTAATTAGTATTCGATGATTCTTTGCTATTGTATAGTATAGATAATGATCCCGAAGTGGCCCCATTAAAAATATACCTGAGGGATAAATCAATTAAATTCAATTAATTTATTTAATGAGAACGGTTAAACAAAACTTAAAGTCGGGAAGTTTGAAGTCGGGTTTTTGTTTAGTTTTCACATAACAATTAAATTATTAACCCCCGATAAAAAGGGGGTGTTATACGTTTAACGTGTTTATCGGTGTGTCTTATGAGTAATCGTTTCGTGTTGGTGCGCATTTTAATGACTTTTACTATTTTCCGCATTTTACAAGGAATAAAAATGGCGGAATAGTAATTTGCCGCAAAACGTAAACAATTTTCTAGTTTCTTATGAATTTACTTTTTCCATTAATTTATGAAAACTATCAAAAAAAATAAACGATTCAATGATATTTTTGGGGTGTATGGGAGAAAAAAAATTGGGCTAAAAATCATCATTTTCCCAAATGCTCCCAATATTAAATTGAAACGAAGTTGATTTCATCATGGGTTCATAGAAAATTGTTTACGATTTGCGTCAAATTACTTTTCCGATAGTTATAATCCTTGTAGAACGCAGAAAATATTAAAAAACCACAAAAAAAATTGAATCTCGTGCCAACACGAAACGATCGACCTTTAGAATTAATAGAATAAAAAAACATGTATTGCCTTAAAAACTATTACAATCTAAATAGTATGTAATTTAAACATAACATTAAATAAAAGCTAAGGCAAAATGAGTAAATTCTAGAACGAGCAATTTCACTCTACAATGCGTTCATCCGAAACAGGCTACTATTAAGCGTAAATAGCTGGGATTTTCGAGAGGGTTAAATTAATATACCATTTTGATTGTGAGACTTCTGAGGTGTGCTAGGTATTTATAACTACAATCATTATTTATAGGTATTTATAAATACTATATAATTCTTCTGAAAATGCCCGGGAAAACTTTTTAGGAAGTCTTTTACGAGTCGAACATAGCGGGACTAGAGCATAGGGGGAACTAATAGTAAGGTTTGAATGAATTCCAAGATTCAACCTATATGAATTAAATTTTGCTCATCTAACCCTTTTGTGATTTTCGATAAATAGTTGAACCATTATATTGATTCAAACTTTTGAAGACCGGATTAAGAACTAGCCTGCTATATCTGCCGGAGAGTGGTAAACGGTCCCAACGCTCGAATTCAACAAATTGCTGCGGTACGATAGTTGCGCTAAATGCATATTGAATTGAGTTAGCCAGTTCGCCTATAAAAGGGTATCACCTGTTCACGCCAACCATTAGGGTGCTTGGCTCGTAAAAACGCAAATAATGAAAACAAACATTTATAATGAAATCCCCAGCATCAATAATGAGGAAAAAATATACAAAACATTCCGTTAAGCTTAAAAACCTGCTTATATTAAAATGCTATTACTCTCTTGTCAAATTCCTATCTGATTTCCTGCATGACATAAACTAAGATCAATCACCTCGATACCCTACCATTATCATAGTTACGTTGACCACCCTAGACGCCATAAGTAATTCAATTCAATGTGTTTATTTCAGCTTAAAATACAATGCATATTTCAGCCAGAGCTTAACTAATTAGAAACATCTTAAATTAAAGGGTACAACAATTTGAGCTAGTTTACAAAAAACGCATGACACTATGCGTGCGCGTCCAGTGCTTCATGAAAGTCTGTATCTGTGAATTGAATCTTCGCTTCTCACCCGACTACGAGAGGGTTATGATTTTGACACCCTATGTATGTATGTATGTATGTAGCCGATTTTTATGTTCCCTGGTAGCGCTGAAACTACTGGTCCGATTTCAACAAATGCGGTGTCATATGATTCGTCTTAATAGCCCGATGGTTATAGGCTATGTGACGTCAGATAAAAATGGGGGTCTAACGAGATAGTGGGGGTCGAAGAAAGGGTCGAAAATTTCAATGTTAGTAAATATGATCGTGTGTGGTATCGTTGCAAAGGTCTTTGTTTGTAGTCGAAACCGTTTCTCAAACTTTTGTGAGGTTTACGATTCTCAAACTATTAGCAAAAAGGTGTAAAAAATATATAGTTAAAAACGAAAACCCGACTACATAAAAGTCTTAAACAAGCGTTCACCTATTGTCCATAGCATTTTCTTTTGATACTTAGGTAGTCGGAGGCACCCACCCCATTTACCTAGGGTACAATTAGTAACAAAGGCCTCCGACTACCTAAGTATCAAAAGAAAATGCTATGGACAATAGGTGAACGCTTGTTTAAGACTTTTATGTAGTCGGGTTTTAGTTTTTAACTACATATATTTTTTGTGATTGTTTTTTAAATTATAACTTTACTTAATTTTCATTAAGATTGACATGCATGATTTACTTGACCTTAAATTACTTGATACCTATCTATTTTCATCTGAACTGAATTTTCTCATTTTATGTTGGGCACTGCAAAAGAATTCAAGGTCAATAGTACGTACTATTGACCTAAACTAACATTAAGACCTAAGCTGTATACATGTTAGTTTAGGTCAATAGTACGTACTATTGACCTAAACTAACATTAAGACATGTACTACTTACATGTGAGCAAAATAAATAAATGAAATGAGGTTTCTGAAAAACAGTACCAATATCGCGTCCAGGGCAACGGTGCAGAAGCAACGGATTTAATAATTCCTATCGGCCCCTGCGCTTGAAAAATGCCTGGTCCATGAGACAGACGATCCCAACTCACATTACCAGCAGCGTGGGGATTTTAGCACTACCCCTTATGATGAAAGTGAATAAGGCGCTTATCAGAAGAGGCTATGTGCAGCTGTGGACGGATTATTCTGGAAAACCCCCACAGCCATGCCGCACGTGGGGGATATCCGGATTTTTTCCACTTGTGGAGGATTTCTGGAAAACATATTCCGGAAATCCCCCTCAAACTGGTGATGTGTGATAAGATGTGAAGCAGGTGGTATTTCAAAATAGCCGCTTTAGCAAACACTGGCCTTTACACTGACGTGCTCTATTATTAAATTGAGAAAGTTTCAATAATGAACTTTCACCTTACCACAGCTCTTTGAAACTTCTCTTGATAGGTACAGGAAAACTATGTTTCCAGCAAAAGTGCTTCGTTCTTAGCTACTGAATAGAGGATATTCAAGTCAAGTACAAAGGCTTGCCTACAGTAGGTAGATTTACATAAAATATTGGTACAGTGTAGCTAGTACAAGTATCGAATACAATTAATGCTGTACTGTAGTTGTTTAATTGTCACTCTTTATAATGTTTTACATAAATAAAATAATACATAAATGTGGCGCAGCCGGTATGAGTCACAAGCACCGCACACTTTTTGAACCGTAGTAAGATATTACCGTAGTAAGTAATAAAACTATGGACCAGTTGAGCTATCTGTAGATTGTTTGCAACAGTCTGCAGTTAGCTCAATTGTTTCAATTGTAAATACTAGTTTAATTTCTTTATATTATTTGATTGTTATTTTCTTTGTCAATAAAACTATAATTAGATTGTTTTAAAAAACTAAAAACCGATATTAAGTTCTAATAATAGTATTAAGCTATCCTGTTTTTTAAGGGACAAATACTAATCCCTCGGGAATTCAAGTTTCATGGGATGAAATCGGGATCATTCTCTATATACAACAATCAAATAATGTTTTTAATCGATTCATAATTTACGGAGTAATCGACCAACATACATAAAACAGAATCAGAATCAATAACTTTATTTTTTTAGAAACTAGAAAAGGTTTTTAGTTACCCTTTTGCTCAGAATACGTGGTAATAAGAGTCCTCAAAAATAAATGACTGCAAAAATAATTTAAAAAATCTATTGAAGATGTCATACGGAACCCTTCAGTGGCGGGTATGTTGTTTTATATCTATTTCAGCCCAATCTGATGAAGCTATTGATAAAACGGTAAAAAGCTGACCCTTAAAGTTGCTCGAACTTTGTAAATTTCAACATAACAAGAACTTTAGCCAAAGTCATGGTTTACTCGCTGCAATACGCGAGTAAACCATGACTAAAGTTTATAATGTAAATAAATATCTTAAGACAATGCCTTTTAAAGCATTCATCCCAAAATAATGGAGTTGCGGCTGCAACTTATAGCAAGTACACATTATAAGCGTTTTGAAGCGCGCGCTTTGCTGACGCGCGTTGTGTAAACCATAGTTCAATACATTCATCATAGTACACACCCAAACCCGCGCTTCTGTCCAAGCACGTGACAGATTTTGTTCAGAGCTCTTGTAAGCGCGCTCTTTATACACCTAAATTATGCGTCCAGGTTATATTATGTTACAAGGATGTTAAAAACTTATGAAACAGGTTTTATGAGTGTGGACGATTAAGTGTATAACAGAATCAGTATGAATATTTTGTTGTATAGCATTGTTATATCTCGTTCTAAGTACTGTTCTCTATTGTTTAAATAATGAAGTGATTATACAGAATTATTTATATTCAAGGACATCCGTGAGGGCTGGTTTGGCGGCAGATTTGGCCAAGGATCTCAAGAGGCGCAAATATGCAGGTCTCGACAGAGCCTACGCATTTGCTCCCCTTGGAGTCGAGACCCTAGGTCCGTGGGGTACCGAGGCTCTCCGGGTTTTCAAAAAATTATCTGAGCGCCTGGTCGAAGCGACGCGTGGCCCGAGAGCTGGTGAGTATCTGGCGCAGCGCATTAGCACTGCCATACAGCGGGGCAATGCAGCCAGCGTCTTGGAGACGCTTCCGACTGGTATTGATATGGACCAGTTGAGCTATCTGTAGATTGCTTGCAACAGTCTGCAGTTAGCTCAATTGTTTCAATTGTAAATACTAGTTTAATTTCTTTATATTATTCGATTGTTATTTTCTTTGTCAATAAAGACTTTATGTCCTAACAGAATTATTGGTAATTTTGTAAATTTATTATAATATTATTATTAAAGGGGCATATACAAGAAACCATGGGAGACCATCCACTCGATGGACCGACGACATCGTAACGGTTGGACGGAGTCGATGGATGAAGGCGGCTTAGGACCGCTATTTGTGGCGTCGTATGGGGGAGACCTATGTCCAGCAGTGGACGTGTACGGGCTGATATGATGATGATGATGATGATACAAGAAACTAGATTTTTATCTCGTTTTGCTTTACTTTTGACAATGCTGGTACACAAGGCATACAGTTATTCAGGAAGTACGTGTAATACCTACATATATAGTTCACCGACATTCCTACATTAGCTTAGGAATGTCTACCTACGTTTAATACGTGATGTTTATTCTTTCGTATTAAACCTTTCATTTTAACTTAAAATCTAATAAATATGCAGTAGCGATCAGCGTTAGAGTTATCATTCCATTTTCCCGGTAGCTCTAACAGCTGGTCCCCTATATTATTATTATTAAATTTATTTATTCAGATAATTATAAAATCCATTTTGTTACTTGGCTTAAAACTAGAGGTTAGTACTTAAAATTAATAATTGATTTTGTCCTTTTAAACAAACTATATATATATACTATATACTATATATTTATGTCATTTTTATATTTGTTGTAGCGGAGTAATACACATTCTGTGAAAATTAAAGCAGCTAGACAGTAAGTCTACCTATTACGGTTCATGCGATACCGCTGAAGGACGGACGGACAGCTTGACAGACAGACAGCGGAGGCTTAGGAATCAGATCCCGTTTTCACCCTTCGGGTACGGAACCCTAAAAACTGGTGACTTGTGATCAGAAATCTTAGGCTAGTGTACTGTGGTATAGTGGAGTCATTAAGAAGAACTAGCTTCTGTCCGCGGCTTCGCACGCGTTGTTTCTGTGGAATCGTATACAAGTAATATCTATCCCATGGGGATTGATTTATGGGATAAAAAGTAACCTGTGTTTGATTCCAAGCTTAGAAATAGCAGTATGCAAAATTTCAATCCGATCCGTTCAGTAGTATTTGCGTGAAAGAGTAACAAAAATTGGTACATGCATACATATAAACTTTCACGTATAATAGAATACTAGCTGCTGCTCGCGGCTTCGCACACGCTTTCATGTACCCTACGTCCGTCCCCGAGATACCATCTTCCTCCCTGCCAATTTTCATTAAAATCCGTTGAGACGTTTAGGCGTGAAAAGGTAACAGACAAACAAACAGATAAACAGAGTTGCTTTAAAATTTATATTATAATATATAAAATCATTTATTGAAAAAGAAAATAACAATCAAATAATATATAAAAATTAAACTAGTATTTACAATTGAAGCAATTGAGCTAACTGCAGACTGTTGTAAACAATCTACAAATAGCTCTACTGGTCCATATTAATACCAGTCGGAAGCGTCCCCAAGACGCTGGCTGCATTGCCTCGCTGTATGGCAATGCTAAGGCGCTGCGCCAGATACTCACCAGATCTCGGGTCACGCGTCGCTTCGACCAGGCGCTCAGATAATTTTTTGAAAGCCCGGAGAGCCTCTGTACCCCACGGACCTAGGGTCTCGACTCCAAGAGGAGCAAATGCGTAGGCTCTGTCGAGACCTGCATATTATAATATTATATATAATAGGATAGGATTAATAAGGATGGTACTTAAACGCAACCGATAATGTCAAAGGATCCAGCTTTGAAGAGATGCCAACAGAGCTATCCAGTCTATGCACATGTACCTAACGAGCTAGATGACCCTAGAAGCTGACTTTGTCTTAACTAACTAAACAACTAAGTACTTGATACTTCAAAGAGATGGAATATTAATACCTCAAAGGGATATTGTTCATTCGATATACAAAGTGGAAGGTAAGTTGGACTGACCAGTGATATTATTCTACCTACTTATAGCCTACATACTACTTAAATAGATTATTTCTGTGACGTTTTTTTTTATTTAACTGAGTCCACCAATTTACGGAATTGAACGGGGCGTTCAATAAAATACGGGCGTTTATCACAGGTGTTAGAAAAAAAATCTTATATTAACCTTCTACAGATATGTATTTAACCACAGGCGACATAGCTCAATGAATTAGCAAGCTGAAGTGGCAGTGGGCCGGCCATATCCCGCGAAGAACCGACAATAGCTGGGATAAACGTGTTCTTGAGTGGAGACCGCAATCCGGCAAACGTAGTGTAGGACGCCCTCCGGATGACGATCTGCGGAAGACTGCAGTCAGATACTAGAAAGTAGTGCGGCAAACTGAAGACAGGGTGATTTGATGCTCATTAGGAGGGTCATGTCTAGCTGTGGACTAATATAGGCTGAGGCTGATAGGCTGCTGAGTAATTTAACCATAGAGTTATTTATTATAGTGCATGCTTTTGTAGTAGCATGTAACCCACCTTGGTTACCAAAGAGATTATATAAGAGTACTAGCTGCTGCCCGCGCCTTCGCCCGCGTTTTATCGGGATAATAAATAGACTATATGTTATTCCAGGTCCCAAACTATACCCATACCAAATTTCAGCCTAATCGGTTCAGTAGTTTTTGCGTGAAAGAGTAACAAATATCCATACATCCATCCATACAAACTTTCACATTTATAATATTATATAATATGAAGGTTTTTTTTTTCATAAAAATCATAGAGCATTTTGCAAAGTTAGTAACTACGAGCAGCCCTCGAGCCCATTCTGTATGAGTTTCATACATATTCATACGTTGAAAGGGTGTTTTTGTTCGGTCTAAAGCCGTGGTAAGCTAATAAAGTAAGTTTCAATGAAAATTTATCCGCACATTTAGTTTTATTTGAGTTTTAGAGTTGGCTAGTGATTTTAGTTGATTATATGGGCGTTCTCATTGGACTGTTTAGAGAATAATTTAAAAAAATTATGTGACTTAGGTAAGCAATGTGATTTGACTACTCTATTAAGTTGTCGAAAAGTATAGAAGATACCTTTATTGCACACTTAAAACCAGAAAACATTAAAAATGTGACAAAAACAACATAAGTGACAATGGGCGGTCTTATCGCTCAAGAGCGATCTCTGCCAGACAACCTTGCAATTATCCTACTAATATTATAAATGTGAAAGTTTGTATGGATGGATGTATGGATATTTGTTACTCTTTCACGTAAAAACTACTGTACCGATTGGGCTGAAATTTGGTATGGGTATAGTTTGGGACCTGGAATAACATATAGGCTATTTTTTATCCCGATAAAACGCGGGCGAAGGTGCAGCATCTAGTTATTTAAAGTTTTACAAGTATAAAACAAAACCGGAACAAAAAGAGTTTTAATTATTATAACGAATGTATCAAATTTAATCAACAGAGTTAATATTAATACACCGCATAGATGATTAATTGTAATCGGTCCCCTGTGATGCAACAAAGTAATTATAAAATTAATAACAATACCGAAAACAGATGCTAAATAATTAGTTATATTAATTTTCAAGTAAACACGCTTTTAATATGAATAAACTGAAAAAAGAATTACATTTAGCAATAACTTCCTAAAGGGAAATAAATAAGTGGTACATATAATATTATGCTACCACAGGTAATATAATACTAATACCTAGTATACTGCTTCCTATCCTACTAATATTATAAATATCAAAGTTTGTAAGGATGGATGGATGGATGGATATTTGTCACCCTTTCACGCAAAAACTACTGAACCGATTAAACTGAAATTTGGTATGGGTATAGTTTGGGAGTATAGTATAGACGGGCCATCCACTCGATGGACCGACGACATCGTAGCGGTCGCAGGGAGTCGATGGATGGAGGCGGCTCAGGACCGCTATTCGTGGCGTCGTACGGGGGAGGCCTATGTTCAGCAGATGACGTGTTTGGGCTGATGATGATGATGATAGTTTGGCACCAGGACTAACATATAAGCTATTTTTAATGGCGATAAAATGCGGGCGAAGGCGCGGGCAGCAGCTAGTAGTATTATAAAATCTATGCTAATACATTATATTATCAAACGATTCCAAACAAATGTTCGAAACATACATTTTAATAATGATTATAATTGTAATTTTAATATTATTTTTATCATGTGTAACTCTAATATGGACACCTTAATTATTTTTTTGTATATAATGAAATGTTGTTTGAAATAAACGTTACTATGTAAATTCCAGAACATTTGGCGAAAGCCATATAAAATAACAACGATAACAAGGGGAGTGACACGACTTGTCAACGTCACTGTACAGCTGCCACTTTATTGCAACAAAACGTAGAAGTTGGGAAATAATGTGAATGTGTATGGATCATTGAAAAATCAATAAAAAAATATCAATCGTCAATTTTGTTTGAGATCAGTCAAAACAGCTTTAGTTAGACACGAACAAATGTGATAAATAATTAGTAAATAAAAAACCATATAGTTTTATCAGATTCATACAGGTAATACAAGGAGCTCGGGGAGTTGCGATTTAACGATACGGTAACACCAGAAAACAGATTCGTCTTCTCATTCGTCGATGGCGATGATGACGTGGGCAATTACCACCCACGTGACCGTCTCAGAAGACCATAACTAATATTATTATACTACGTGCGGACAATATCACATATACAAATTAAATAATATCCCAAAATTTTACGATTCCGGCGGGACTTGAACCCGCGACCTTCCCCTGAATACGGGACTGCGCTAACCAACTGCACCACGGATACAAGTACCCGACTAGTCGAAAATCTTTGGAACTTCCTTTCTTATGGACTTTAGCGCCGTTAGCTTATATAGCGGGGCGAACCTGGATGAGATTGGTGCAGGACCGTGAGGAGTGACACAAAAGTTTGGAGACCTATACTCAGCAGTGGGTGAAGTCAGGTTGCGGATGATGATGATGATCATCAGTAATGAGTAGCATTGTCCCGCATTGCGTTAAATTAGATGTGATTTATAACCCAAACGTTTATTAATTTAGATGTGTCACGTTAGTTATGGTTTGCTACGCGGTTGTCCATTTTAGTCGAACGTTTCTATCTGATAGTAGTGAGCACGTAGTATGAGTTTAGATAGCGCTAATGTTGGATTATTGATGGCACAGTTGTTTAGTGGGGGTATTGTTGGTAATAACAATTGCTCGAGTTGAAGTTTATTTCATTTCTAGACGACGTCAGTGGTGTACTGGTCGACACTCCGCTTCCGATGCAGAAGGTTTGATTCTCGCCGTGAGAAATTTTTTTTAGTCTGCTGGTGAGTAATTAATACTTTTTTCAGAGAAGATAATTAGTAATTATTTGCAGAAACGTTTTGCGGGACCATTTCGGGATCATTATCAGCATAAAAACAAGAAGAATCTTTAAATTGGTAAATAATTGGCAATTAATCGATTAACAAACATTCCCAAAAATATACAACCTAATTGAGAACCTCCTGCTTTTTAAGTCAGTTAAAACCGTCTGAAAAGGCGGCAATTCCGGTAAAATGTGGCCTCGAGATTGTGCCCCTACCTACATAGGTATACCTTACTTCCCCTCAACCAGGAAGTAAGCGATCATCTTAATCCTGCTCCCTTCGTAAAATTAATGTCAACGAGGAGGTAGCTACCTCTGCTGACTTGTGAGTTCTTCCTCTTAATTAATTAATTGGAAGGAACATTGGGCGTGTGAGGAAGAGAATCTTTACATGTCACACAGGAGAATTATTATGTAATTTACGTTGTAAAGTCAACGACAAGAATCGCTGTACACGTGGAATCTTCCAGAAGCGTTATTAATAAGTTCAGCTTTTTTTGTTGACTCTACCTGTTTACCTGTTGATATAATGTAATTCACAGGTAACAACCAAATCCTCTTTGGTGCAATTGGTTAGCGCATTCCGTATTAAGGGAGGGTTGCGGGTTCAAGTCCAGTTGAAGTTGACTTTTTTTGGGATATTAGTTATAAAAATCTTAGAAATATGTAATAATCCCTACGTTGGGAGAACATCCACTCGATGGCCCACGACATCGTATCGGTCACAGGGAGTCGATGGATGGAGGCGGCTCGGGACCGCTATTTGTGGCGTCGTATGGGGGAGGCCTATGTCCAGCAGTGTATGGGATAATATGATGATGATGATGTAAAAATGTAAGATATATGGAAAAATGTAAAAACAGGCGATTTTATTATAATTCAGACCAAATCCTGTTGACCTGATAAAAGTGGTTATAAATTGGCATATCTGTGTTCAAACAGTGCTCAATATAGAGCTAACAAACTTAAATGGCCAAACTTTCGAATTCATAATACCTAAATTAGTATGAAGATTCCCAACTGCCTGTATCCACGGTATAATTATGTAGGTATATGGTACTTTATTGACAAAGAAAATAACAATCCAATAATATAAACAAATTAAACTAGTATTTACAATTGAAACTATTGAGCTAACTGCAGACTGTTGCAAATAATCTACAGATAGCTCAACTGGTCCATCATACCAGTTGGAAGCGTCCCCAAGACGCTGACTGCATTGCCTCACTGTATGGCAATGCTAATGCGCTGCGCCAGATAATTACCAGCTCTCGGGTCACGCGTCGCTTCGACCAGGCGGTCAGATAATTTTTTGAAAACCCGGAGAGCCTCGGGACCCCACGGACCTAGGGTCTAGACTCCAATGGTTATATGGTTCACTCATATGGTTCTATGCCATGTCCCAAAACATTCGTACTTTTTTTACATTTTGTGACATTTGCTGTCATTAAGACATTCACCGAATTTCATTGGACATTTTTGCAATTATATTATAACTAGCGGCTGCCCGCGCCTTCCCCCGCTTTTTATCCGGATAAAAATAGCCTATATGTTATTCCAGGTCCCAAACTATACCCATACCAAATTTCAGCCTAATCGGTTCAGTAGTTTTTGCGTGAAAGAGTAACAAATATCCATACATACATCCATACAAACTTTCACATTTATAATATTAGTAGGATAGTATGATATTTTTTTTTTAGAACTACCGCACAAGATAACTGGGGAAAACCGTTCCTAGCACAAGATACTGGAAAGGAACATTTCATTCTGACTACTATAATAATGTATAATATCTATAACAGAGTGAATAAATTGTCGTTATCTCTGTAGTAATAACGTGAGCCCCATACATTCTCTCGACGGTAGCTCATGTCTCACTCTGTAGTTAGCAAACCAAATCACGCGATATGAACGTTTATACATTACCTAGTGGAGAGGTTATTCAATATCACTATCTTTATGTAAAGTAGACTAGACTGCAGGATGGATAGGATGTTATGTAACTGTGGTTGTCCCCATCTATTAGGTCTGCTGTTTTAGTATAAAAACTATCGTAGTTTGTAGAATTCGTTGCGGATTGTCTAGAACCGCACTCACCCTGAAGTAGTCTCTCGCACGTTGGTGTTTTTCTAACACAAATCCTTACTAGTAATAATATAAATGCGAAAGTAACTGTGTCTGTCTGTCTGTGACGTTTTCACGCCAAAACTACTAAACCGATTTAAATGAAATTTGGTACACAGATACTTTAGAGGCTGAAAAAGGACATAGGGTACTTTTTAATGCGAAAGAGGATTGTAAGGGGTTAAAAGAGGGGTTGAAAGGTCGTATTGAAATAAATAAAATGTCATGTAAAGTTCCTAAAATTTTACCCTCAAGAGGGTAAATTACCAAAGGGAATAGGGAATGAAAGTTTGTATGAAAATCACATTGTCACTATTACACGCGGACGAAGTCGCGGGCACAGCTAGTATATTATATACGTCAAAAGTGTCAGGTTTGAAAAATCTATATTACCTAGCTAGAGTTTCTTTCATCTACATATATTCATTTCTGCGACGATAGGTACCATTGTCATAATTAAAATCAGAATCAATAACTTTCTTTCTTTAGGCTTACAAAACAAGCACTTAAACAAGTCAAATTTTATACTATAAACATAGTTATTATTATTAAATAAGAAATAAGGTGTTATTGATATTCTCTTCACTTAAATTTTTTGTCCACTTGTGGAAGAAGTGAAAAAGAAACCACTAGCACATTTATATATAATAATAATATACCTGCAGGGCAGCTTGTGGCGAGCTGTTGGTGAGTAGCGACACCACGGGTATACCGAGTGCTCCCGGGGAAGTTCCTGGTTCTAGTCCCTGCTTGCGGAGTGGTACCCCAAGAGAACCAGATCCCCACCTCTTGCTTGCCTTCATTGGCCGGTCTGAGTGGAGTCGCGAGAGATGCATCTTAGGATGTAGACTCGGGGGTGGAAGTGTCTAATGGCGTAATAACGAGGAAGCCCGCTCACGTGTCTTCGTGATGGTGAAATCGGGGCCGCACCTCTCGACACCCCTTAGTCGTTTGCACCGATGTTGTTCCTTTACCGGCATTTACGCCAACATTTTGAGGAACCCATCCAGCATTCGGCAAGCCACTGTCTGCCGCTTGTAACAGTATTGAGAGTATGTTTATGGCAGGCGTCCATAGTTTCCCCCATAGCCCAATTACCCAGTCCATCCATACACCACAATAACATGGCTTTTTTGTTATTTTCATTTTCCTTTGCAATAGTCTCTACACCTGGCGGGTATCATCTTCGGGTGTATCATATTGTGCAAGGAAGGATGATACCCGCTATGTGTAGCTCTCGCCTTTAGATTAATTCTCATAATACATATGGCCATATAGGCCATATAGTGACCCGGTCCTTTGGGAGGCATGCCGAAGCCAACAGCACAGAGGCCCGTGATCATGGAAATGAGAAACAGGGGTATTAAGAATTCAATAATATAAATGTATATTTCCTAAACTTTTGTGAAAAAAATGCATCGCTATTTGAGCACGTAAATACATTTTTCACAAATAATTGGCGTGAGACTTTATTTGTTCAACTACTGACTAAATATAGTGAATATTTTTATTCACATATTTTTTGCAATTATTTTTAATTTCGCAGTACAGTAGTTAGTTTTTACAGTGACGTTCATAGATCGGTAATATCCTGGCGGGTTCCAAGTTTCGTAATTACAATAGTATTATACTTTTATACGTATTTATTCTTTTTATATAAAAACTTGCTAAGTTCATTTTACCGAAAAATACTGTGTTGAAATATTTTTCATCAATAGAAATTGACTAGAAACTTAAGAGAGGCCAGGGGGGGGGGGGGGGTATTGATGAACATCACTACAGATTTCGCTTCATTATTATTATTATTTTTATTATTATTTATTTTTTATAATTTATTTTTCTATTACAATTTTCATAACCATTTATTATTCCTCGCCCGTGTGTAAAAAAAAAAACAGTTTTAGGTAATCATGGACGAAATAAACTATCCTTCATTCAGACGCTACATGTGTAGACACACTTGCGCCTTCCCATCTTTCAAGGACATCCGTGAGGGCTGGTTCGGCGGCAGATTTGGCCGAGGATCTCAAGAGGCGCAAATATGCAGGACTCGCCTACGCATTTGCTCCCCTTGGAGTCGAGATCCTAGGTCCGTGGGGTACCGAGGCTCTCCGGGTTTTCAAAAAAATATCTGAGCTCCTGGTCAAAGCGACGCGTGACCCGAGAGCTGGTGAGTATCTGGCGCAACGCATTAGCATTGCCATACAGCGTACCAATGCAGCCAGCGTCTTGGGGACGCTTCCGACTGGTAATGATATGGACCAGTTGAGCTATCTGTAGATTGTTTGCAACAGTCTGCAGTTAGCTCAATTGTTTCAATTGTAAATACTAGTTTAATTTCTTTTTATTATTTGATTGTTTTTTTTTCTATGTTTATAGTATAAAATTATCCTTCATTTATGGTAATATTAATATGTACTTCGTTGCATAAAACCGATGTAATTTAATTTATTCTAACTTATTTTATTCTATCCACATAACTTAAATATATTACAGTTAATTTATTTTAGTTTCAGTGACCGTGTAATTGTGAATTTTATTTATTTTTGTGTATAATATGTGATATGGATTTAATTATCTGAAATAAATTAATACAATACAAAAAATAGGTTTGGTCTATGAACTTTTATTTTTCCTGTATTTCTCGGAGTTTTCCCGGAAATGAAACTTTTAAAAAGTCAACCTTTCTGGCGCCGTTACCTAAAGGCCGACTGACACGTAAGGTTTTTTTTTTATATAGCTTATATTTTTGTGTTATCATAACGACAAAACTTTTATAAATAATAAATTTCCCCCTACAGACATCACAATGATTACTTGTAACGGTATAATATACTTTAAACGAAAACGCCCCAAGCATCGCGAAATAAAATACACCAAGATAAATTTCATTTCCATAATATCAGAAACAAACTTCAGCCATTACATAATATTAAGCGATCTAGGCTGAAGGAGTTTGGAGGTATTCTGCAAGCAGCCACAACATCATCATTGAATTAAATCAGTACCGTAAGCATGTCAGGGGGTAACAACCTATAACTCAGAACAGAAGCGTCTCGCGGCCCATAACATTCAATCGTCCGGACGAGGGGAGAATTTTCATGACCTCTAGGAAAGTTTGCGCTAGAACACTCTGTATAAATCCGCAGAGTCATGTAGGGATTTCCTAAATCACCTTTTTTATTTACGAGACTCGGCGACCGTTTAGGCGACGTCGCGTAACACACACGTGCTACTTTTTCACTGGGAGGATGACAGATGGGGGTGCCTCCATTCAGCTCTGTTCCTGTTCTCGTAAAATAGATCAGACTACTAGTTTATCAATCGGTTTTGACAGTTTCTGAGAGATAAAGCCGAGTGGTTGTGTCGATAAAAACAGAAAGCAGGTAGAGTTCTTCCGAACTGCAACACAGCTGCATTCCAACGCCACCGATCTAAAACCATATTTTGGCGAAACTAAATAATAATTTACATACAAAATAATTAATTTACCATTAGGATTAACAAACACAGGACTTAATGTTAGGTACCTATCATCATCATCAGCCCATACACGTCCACTGCTGGACATAGGCCTCCCCCGTACGACGCCACAAATAGCGGTCCCGAGCCGCCTCCATCCATCGACTCCCTGCGACCGCTACGATGTCGTCGGTCCATCGAGTGGATAATCACCACGCTTGGCAGGCGGATTGGTGATCGCAGTGTTGGTGTTTAAAAATACTCAGAAGGAAGCTGCTGCCCTTCCTCTGGTAGGTTCCCTTAGTCGGCTTTTACGACATCCACGGGTTGAGTTGGAGGGGTCGATATTCGTACGCCGCGACCCCACGGCAGGTACCTATAGTAGTTACAATTGTATGATTTTACATAAGATTTATAACTAAGCTGCTGCCCGCGTTTTATCGGGATCAAAAATAGGCTAGGTTTATGTTATTCCAGGTCCCAAAATATACCCATACTCAGCCTAATCGGTAACAAATATCTATTTATTTATTTATTTAATATCCATCCATACATCCATCCTTACAAACTTTGACATTTATAATATTTGTAGGAGTAGGATAGAAATGCGATGCACAACTTAGAAGGTTTCTTTGTTTTTACCCGACTACGACGAGGTTTATGATTTTGACACCCTATGTATGTATGTATGTAGCCGATTTTTTTTGTCCCACGTAGCGCTGAAACTACTGGTCCGATTTCAACAAATGAGGTGTCGTATGATTCGTCTTAATAGCCCGATGGTTATAGGCTATGTGACTTCAGATAAAAATGAGGTTCTAACGAGATAGCGGGGGTCTAATAAAGGGTTGAAAATACCACCATATACCTAGGGTACAATTAGTATCAAAGGCCTGCGACTACCTAAGTATCAAAAGAAAATGCTATGGACAATAGGTGAACGCTTGTTTAAGACTTTTACGTAGTCGGGTTTTCGTTTTTAACTATATTTTTTCCTGTACATGAATCTGCTAAAAAACAACAAAGTCGCGCGCAATGAGAGGAAAACACTAATTTAAAACTACGACAATAGCAAAGATCAGATTGTTGAGCTGATGTGTGGCATATTTGGCTACATATCAGTTCAACAATCAAATGATTTGTTATAAAGCAATATAATCAAAACTTCGGAACGGAAAGAGCGCACTATATCGTGTGTTAGCTCAATAAATCTACACGAGCTCGCTGTATTCAAGGATTCCAGTCATGTATCTCATCGGTCTTCCGACTGGCCATTTTGTGTTTACGCTTTTATTGGTCTTGTCCCTGCCCTTTTTGTTTATTTACTCGAAAAAGAAAATAAAGATATTTTTCACTTTAGCCGGGAAAGATTCATTAGTATTTCTGTGGGGGCAGAGTTGGTAGTAATATCTATATTACTTAGATGTGTACTGCATTGAAATGGAATATTTTAGACATAGGAATATTTTAAACTTTTGCAACTTAAAAATAGGAAAGCGTTCAACTTTAACTTCTTGGTTAATTGGCTCTGCGTCTGGATTGACATAATTCTGCCAAAGATAGCGTTAGTTAGAATAAATATATGTATATTAATTATTTATACAGTTTGTTAACTTAATATATTGTAAAACAATACAATTAGGTGAGAACGAGTGCCTAGATAAACTTACCATAGGCTTTAAGGCACTACTAACCCAAATATGTAATGTTTTTGTACCAAATAAATATCTATCTATATATATGTATGTAGTTACCAGTCTCCAGTCTGGCTTCCTCGATACAGGCTTAGCCTAGTGAGGAAGTCGACGAAAATCATCTGTAAAATCTACTAAGCAAATTACAAAATACTGTTGTAAGTAGAACAGTATTTTAAGTTAGGCTTTGTTTAGTTTTAGTTTGGATGAAATATTGTAGTTTCAGTAAAACTTTGTATATGCTGCAAATAAATATTTTTATAATTTCATATTTATTTATCTATAGATCTACCTCCTATGAGACGGTCAATTCTGACGGCACAAAATGTGGTGACCATTTTTAGAAGATTGAACTAAAAAGGTGGGCATATTACTAAGCCTACATGGTGTCCATTCTGGTAATTCTTGTTGACGCTAAAGCCTAAACTTGGAAAGTTTAGGCTATATAATATATAAATATTACCTTCCTTTTTTTACCGGCGACGGAACAGAGACGGTACCTGTTAATTACAATCTGGGTCTCTTCAAGACAAAAGTGAACAGGTGTCTTCTAGACCTTCGTGATACAACGTCGGCCACATCATCACTTTCCATCATGTGAGATTGTGGTCAAACGAACGTCTATATACTATAAAAATAAAAAATAAACCTGTATGCGTTTAGGGTGAGATGTTGTTTGAATCAAAAAATAGGGAGGGCAACATTTTTATGCAATCAACTCTCTAACACTGTCTGTGGGTCTGTCTTACACTGTATCTAAATTATCTGTCCGTTTCGTGTATTTTATAACGAAGAAGTGATAAACGTCCGTCTACATGTGACTAGTTTGCAATTACACACCTACATTATGTTGTAAGCCTAACCGGCAAACTAGAGATATATAATATATATATTTGACATAAGACTAATATTAATGTAATGTTACACCCCCAACACAGGGGGCGCTCGCCTCCAGAAAATAGATGCCGCGTGGGGGCCCGCCAGTTGAGAGGTAGGATTTATTGTAAAATATCATCGTTTTTAGACTCGAATGATACGACCAAGACCACTAGTACAGAGACATTTCATTGATTAACAAATTAAGAAATTGACACAATTAAATAGCATCAGAACTGCAACTGGTTAATTCAGATGGATTATATTATTTACTAGCTGCTGTCCGCGCCTTTACCCGCTTTTTTACAGGGAGAAAATTAACCTATATGTTATTTCAGGTCACAAACTATACCCATAACAAATTTCAGCCCAATCAATTCAGTAGTTTTTGCGTTAAAGAGGAACAAACATCAATACATCCATCCATCCATTATCACTTTGACATTTTATAATATTAGTAAAATTTATACATTTGTACAATTTTAGCCTTTTTTGTACTTTCTTTTGTTTTTATTAGTTTTAAAAATGCACCCAAAATGGTTCAATACTCAATTTATTATTGCAAACATGTTGTACAGTAAGTCTTAATGATAACATATTTTAAACATGCACCCTGCAAGGGCACTGCAATTATTTGTTCCGTTTTATTTGTTTTGTTCTGTGAGTTATACTCTCGTAAATGCAACTGAATTGACCAGCAGTGCGTGGATGGAAACGCCATTCTATCTCACTCTATAATATTTCTGATGATTTGATTCAGTAGAATCAAACCCAATAGTCGTAAAAGTCGTCAAAAGGTGATTCTCGTGTACTAACGAGAATCATCTATTAAAAACATGAAGGTAAAAATATTCAAACGCGATGAAACTCATAATTACCATACCAATACCTGGTATTGAAAGCATAGGATTTGATCTGGAATACAGCCTGGCATTTACATTGGGCCTGCATTCACTAGATTCATTTCATGCTGAGCCTATTGAACAGGCTTGCATCCAGCATATTCAATAGAGAAATAACTTGATGGAGTGTCAAATATCACTATCATCAGCTATGTTGCATTATTTCTGCCATACATTTCTATATGACATTATTCCTGAGTATTTTAGGCTGTGTTTTTTGAATGGATATGTATTACAATAAATATTTATACCTAGAAATATTCTTGAAAATAAAGATAATATTGATATCCAGTGTATTCTATTTATATTTTGGTCGACTAGGATTATTACTTACTCGTAATACCTAGTACTTATCTTACGTCGAGTCGAGTTCATATTTGAGACTGTTTTAACTTTAATAACTTAGTACGTACAATATGTTCGCAAGAAACTAGAACTTAAGTAGCTTGGCACTTAGAAGTGCCTGAGAAATGTTTAGACCGAAAGTTGAGCCACTCTGTAGTCAAAACATTTTAGATCAACCGAATTTCGAGCAGAAAAAAAACCTTTAGAAAAATAGCAAGTTATCTCCAAAAGTTTATTTATTTTCTGAACCTAAAAGTGTAAATTGGTGGAATCTATTAATTTTAATAATACTCTTGTCACACGATTCCTTTTGATTAAATTGGGCTTCCTATAAATCCAGAATAGATTAGGCCGGATAGATTAGAAGTTTCTAATTGGCCCGAGGTACCTCTAGCTAAAAGCTTACATAGTAACGTAAACGATTTGGAGGGCGGAAGTGAGTTCACGGCTCCAGCGGTGGTTGCGCCCGCCCCCAGCCTCTTAGCTGCCTTTTATGTCGCGCACTATGAGAAAATTATGCGGACATATTTAGTGCAACTGTCCTAGAAATGAGCCCGAGTGAAAACCCCACATGGTCCTAATACCCATCGCTTAAATTGCGAGAGTGTCTCGAGTGTGTTTCATTTAGCGTGACGTATACGTGACTATCAACGTGTTTTAGCTACAGGAGTTTTATGATATATTTTCTGCATGAAATGAAATGTTATTATGGAGTAAACACAATGATATCATGCGTGAACTTTCGTACACTTTCTACTGATTTACTGTGTATACCTAGATACATAGTAAATCAGTAGAAAGTGTACGAAAGTAACTTTTGACAGAAATAGAGAGGTATTCCCAATACCAAAAGATTAACTACATATATACAATAATTTGGCGTGTTTTAAAACCGATAGACCGACTTTAAATTCCTGAACCTACTCTTTGTTTACGCCCGTTGCCGTGGAAACTGTTTGTTAACAGTCATCGTGATAATTTGATTGTTTTCAAAAACCTAATTATCGACATCGAATCACTTACTTTTACACTGTTTTTTAAGTTTTGCGGGATAAATAGGAAAAAACGAATCCCCTGGGGATACAATTTTATGGGACCACCTCGAGATCATTTTCTATACAATAGTGAATTTCCAAAATCGGTCCATAATTGGCGGAAATATCGCGTAATATATCACAAAAAAACATACAGACGAATTGAGAACCTCCTCCTTTTTTACAGTCGGCTAAAAATGCATGCCTGGTTGACATGACCAATGACCACTCTACCATAATAATTCTTCCAATCTAAGGCTCTCACTCTTGTCCAAAGTGTGGTTTAAACCAGAGCATTTTAAAACAAGACACCAACCAGTTCACGCCATGTGACTTTCTGTTGATATACAGCTTATTATGACGGAAATTGCTGTAATGCATGAATGTCACGTCTGAAGCTGCGCAACGAGGCAAGACGCGACAGTCGCTAAGTACATTTTTGTAGTGGACGTCACGCTTACTTTGGGCTGAGTTTACAATGTGTTTGCTCCTTTATAACGTTTTGCCGAAGATAAGTGCTATATCAATCAAACTTAAAAGAGGAAATGGGGTTGTACGATCATTGGAATCTCGTAATGGACGCGAACGACATCGTGACTACAAACCGCCGTTTGTCACATCACTAATGGTGCGGAAAATCGCAAAAGTCCCGCTTTCTAACAACGCTGGAGTAAAATCGATTGAAAGCGAATAACGCATAACTTTTATAAAATTGTTGAGCTGGCTGTATAATAAAATTCAGAGCTTCGTTTCAAATGAACGTACCTCTTAGAATATTTATCTATACTGAGAAATTATATGTATAATATACTATAACGATATAAGTAAATGTATTTTCCAGTATTTTCTATTAAATAAAGTTCAAATATTACACAGTAACATTTAATTATATTTTAGGGAAATTGTTTTGGGTATGTTTGCAACACTTTTCTAATCTTGTTATGTTTACATTTAGGTCTACAATCTGGTTCATTACTCTAACTCTATTATTTATTGTATAAATTTGTAACCTTATTACAATAAAATAAAAAATGAAAATACTTAAAAGTGCATTTGTACAAATCGTTTGACACACGGTTTCCTTACGCCAAGTTTATGACACATACACAGACACTGGTAGACTCGTAGCGAAAAGCAAGCGTCGCCATAAAATAAGAAGTTGAAGTTGAACTTTACGTAAAGTTGACGTTCAGAAACCTCTGTTTTATGAAATCTTTGCACGTGCCTTTATCACAAAAACACAAAGAACGGTTAGATTATACGGCTGATTAAATATTTTCACTCCATTGCAAATAAAGGGTGAAGGGAGGAAAAACACGCGAACATTGTTATTCTACCCTAAACGTCATATGTGACAAGCTATGTACTGAGCATATTGAAGGAGTGGAGCCATTTTATTAACCGACTTTCAAAAAGGAGGAGGTTCTCAATTCGACTGTAAGTATGTTTTTTTGTATGATGTTACGCGATCATACCGTCCCGATTTTGAAAATTCTTTCACTATTGTATAGAAAATGATATCGAGGTCCCATAAAATGTATTCCCAGGTGATTAGTATTTATCCCGTAAAAAATTAAACAAAGTTAAAGTAAGGGATTTGAAGTGGCTTCTTTAGGTTTTTGAAAACAATCAAATTATTTGACGACCTTTGTCAAGAGCTTGTGTTACGGGTACTACAAAGATAACTTTAATACACTACTTATAGAAAATATCCAGAACAGCTTGAACAAATATCTGCAGATCGTACAAACATTTGTCCCGAGGCGGGAATGGTGCCCGCAACCTCTTGCGTTGCAGGCGGACCTTTGCCCGCCGCTCCACATCGGTCGTCAAATCTTTTCATCTATTCAATAAAAAATTAAGAGTTAAAAGCTTGTTGGTGACATGGATCTCTCTTGGGCGTTCTTCTCTGTTTTGTTCGTTCTTTTTATTGTGTAGTTTACAATACTCTCTTGGTCGTTCTTCTTGTTATGTAGTTTACAATACAAAATGTACCTTTATGTAACCAAATTCATGCTGCCTTCATTTTTAGGAAAAATACCATGTGTGCAAATATTAGGATTTTGGGGCTCTCCAAACCCCAAAATCCGGATTAAACCTGAAACAAATATCGAAATTCCTACGCAACAGGGAAAAAAATTAAAAGTCCCTCAGTCAGTGAACGAAACCGCGAGAATTAAGCGGGTCACGTTCGAACGGATAACCACTCCGTACATTTCCTAATTTGAATATTATTTATCATGGCAACACGAGCTGACCTAAATACGTGACGTCTCGCTCTGAAGGGGAGGTGAGACTTATTAATGTTATATTATTTTGTAGGAAAAACACCGGACGCAAAAAGTGGACCTTTGGCGTCCCGAATGTCAGTATTAAAAGCGAGTTATTTCCCGGTGGTCCCGGGTATCTCAGAGTTACATTGCGTTTACCCAACAATTTGCCATCGCTGCTGTGTTACTGAGAACAGACAAATTTTATTTTTTGTCATTACTTAGCCCGTTTTCCTAGAAAGGAGCAAGGAAATAAAGTGCCCATTGACTTGAAAGTAAAGCTTTGGTTTGCTACCAGTAAATAGTATTTTTTTATTTTGCTGTAACGCGTGTACGTCACGGTCTACAACTTGTTTGAGTTTATTAGAAATTAGCGTAACGACAACTTGGTGGAGGAAAAAACTAAATTGGCAATATTAAGGAATAGAAAACATTGTTTTTTATTTTTTTATTCAGGAATATATTAGAAGGAGTCTATCGTTTATTAATCAGTGAACTTACATCGTGAGTTTAATTTACATTCAATTTTGATATTAAACTTACGAATTAATCTGGCTATGTCCAGATCTAGGCTACACAAGGGAAATAAGGGCTTTAAGGGGAAATGTATACGCTTCTACAACAAAACTCCAAGTGAGTTGTAAAAATTATCAATTAATGAATTCAAATAAATTGTGAATTATATCCTTCTTGGAAAAGCCGACTTCAAAATATTAGATTATCTAGATGAGAAAAAAGCTTGGGATGAATTTTTCTCCCACTCTAAAACTATCAACCTAACAACCTAAAGGTCACTTTATTTCCTAGTTTTACTTATGAAATATGAATTTTGTGACGTGTCCAAGAGTCCTGTAAGGTCTAAAGGAGATAAAGCACCTTGATATTTGATAAAATCAGAACCTATATAGCACAATGCTGAGCGGAGCCGCGTTTGCCTTGCGCTCTGTTACGCACAAAATCGAAATCTCGCAACCTAATATTAAATATTATAGATTTATTTTATAGTAGTTCGTAAGGTAAATGAAAATCTTTCATTCATTCTTTCATTCATCCTATCCTACCATATAATGTCTAAGTTTGTATGGATGGATGTCCATACATCCATATGTATATATTTGTTACTCATTCACGCAAAAACTACTGAACCGATTAGGCTGCAATTTGGTATGGGTAGGTATTGTTTGGGACATATATATAGGCTATTTTTTAACCCGATAGAACGCGCGCTCGCCCGCCTTTTATTGGTATCGGTATAGTTCTATCATATGTCTACTTTTTTCAAACTATAACAGGCGCTTTCACATCAATGAACCACAAGAGAATACATAAATCAGTAAATAAACTGAACTTTTAATGAATTCGTGATTCAGTGAATATTCATAACTTTCAGTTTAAACTACTCAGCGACCTCTGGTTACTAAAAACAGGTTGTTTCATAACGAAACGTGAACTAGGTCAGCTAACGAAAAGAATTTATAAATTTTATTAAAATGAACCGGCGATTGATTTATGCAGAGGCAGAGAATAGAAATTATAAATAAGTACTTAATAGTAGTTGTCCGGTAGAGATTTTGAGCGATAAGACCGCCACTTGTAACTTAGTGATAAATTAGTTATTTTGTTTTTTAACTTTAAGTGTGCAACAATGAATTTTTTATCTATCTAATATAACCGACTTATGTAGGTATATTTTTAACCGACTCCAAAAAAGAGAAGGTTTTATGTTCGGCTATAGTATGTTAATATATTTATGTATACGCCGATTTCTCCATCAAATTGTAGATCGATTTTAATAATGATTTTGCTATTGTATAGAAAATGATCCCGAAATGGACCCATTAAAATTATTGCTGAGGGTAGATAGGGTATTTGCTCCGCAAAACTAAAATAAAAAAATATTGTAATTTGAAGCCGGTTTTCAGTTATTTCCTAAGTATATATAATAATAACTACTCGCGTACGGCCCGCGCGGGCTAGCTGTTGTATAAAATTGCAATTGGATGGCTGCGCGGCGGAGAGGAAAGCTTGTGAAGATGTAAGGATGTATGTGGGTTCGTCATGCAAGAGAAATCGTCAAAATTACTGAACACATGGGATTTATTTGATTGGATCCGTCTGAAATTCTGCATGCATTACTTTCTGGACCTAGAATTAACCTACTACTTTTTATCCCCGAAAAGAATGTATGTCTAATTATATTTATCTATTTTTTGTTATACACTAGCTGCTGCCCGCGCCTTCGCCCGCGTTTTATCGGGATAAAAAATAGCCTATATATTATTCCAGGTCCCAAACTATATCCATACCAAATCTCAGCCTAATCGGTTCAGTAGTTGTTGCGTGAAAGAGTAACAAATATCCATCCATCCATACAAACTTTGACATTTATAATATTAGTACCGACTACACGGGGATACACCCGAACACTCGCAAAAAATTTGACGACCGATGATGTGGCGTGGCGGGCGAAGGTCTGCTGCGACGCAGGAGGTTGCGGGTTTGATTCCCACCTTGGGACAAATGGTTGTACTATCTGCAAATATTTGTCTCGGGTGTTCTGTAAATTTTCTATGTACATATAGGTATGTAATATTTTTTTTAAAGTATATGGGTAATATAGTATCCATAACACAAGCTTAGCCTGCTTAGCTTGGGGCTAGACGATGCTACATGGATTGTCCAGCATTATTTATTTAATTAGTAATTTTTATCCCTAGAAGGAAATCAAATCCGCAACCTTTGCATCGCAGGCGGATCGACACCCGCTCCTCGATTGAGTATGTTGCTGTTTGCTTTCTAGAATCAACGCTTTGCAAAGTTATGAATGTAACCGGGTTAACTACGAACCTAGTTTGTGTTGGAAGAACACCAACGTCCTCAAGAGGGTGAGTACTTGGTCCGTAGTTAACCCGCTTACATTCATAATTAATTCGTCAAACTACGAAAGTTTTAATCGTTCTGCAAAGTATTATTATCAAACGTACGTTAGCAACGTCAATCTTTACTCGTCTTTAATCGGGGCTCGTAAAAGTAAAGGCCTTTTCCGTCGCTTTATTTGGCGCGTCTTATGACCGTGGATTTAGTTTTTTATTGTCCCCCGTCGCTTGCTAATCCTGTGGATAAAGATTGTAGGAAAGCTTTGTTGTAGAATGGTAACTATCGTGTGCAAATATTAGGAGTTATATTAATGCCGTCGCTGACTCGGAAATGTCGAGAGAATTGAGGAGGATCGGGCTGTCAAGATGGCATATGAGTGAAAACCATTGGTTTGTAGATTAAAAAAGTCGATTTCCGTTTCCCCCTTAAGAAGGCTACGAACCTCTTCCACACGGAAACGGATCGGCCCATGCGAATTTGTTGTTGTTTCATGTCGAATGAAATGGGGCGCGCTATTAGTAAGAAAGCGCGTCTAACCATCAAATACGAAGCTGTCATGTGGCTGTGTGCGTGTGCTCGGTGTCGGAACCATTTTTTGATATTTTTTCGTACTTTTCGTTACTTTCGTTACTTTCGTTTGAATAAACGATTGATTTCAGAAATATTTTCGATTATTTATAATGTTGAATATATTTAGGATGTTTGCAACGTGACAGATTTTCGAATAAAGGTCTATGCATAACAAAAAGCTTGAAAATTATTCGATTTGATGGTCAAAATTAGTTTCGCTCTTTTTTTCAGTTTAAAAATGACTTTCGCTCTCATTTACAGATCATTATGTTTTAACTAAACCGCTACAAACATATCTATTTTTCAATCGATTCCGTATGGAAAATTTAAATAAGATCGGGGACATAGTTTCCAAATGAAGCGGAAAGTACGTTTGTGTAAGGGGCTAAGGCTATCCGCTCCATTCTTAAGGGGGATTTTCAAGGTGAAATAATTAAAAAATATTTATTCCAGATTTCCTCCTTGAAGATCCTTCCCTTATTGTAATTAAAAAATATTTATTCCAGTTTTTCCCCCGAATTTCTAGACTTGAGGGAAAAAACTGGAATAGATTTTTTTATTCTTTATTACGGGCTTTGTCGCACATGCGATTATGACGCCGCCCTGGTGAGTTTAACATAACAAAACAAAATCCAATCCTAGAATCTAAAACAAAATCAACCTAATTACCTCATATAACGTCGATTTAATTCTTCCTCCTTAAGGGGATCTTCAAGGGGGAAAACTGGAATAAATATTTTATCATTCCAGTTTTCACCCTTAGGGGGCATTTCAGGGGGAAAACTGGAAAAAGCCTCATTCAGCCTGGGTATTGCTGGAAAGACAAAGTGAAAGCCATGTCTCCGCGAACTCTATACTACTGGCTGTCAAGAGACAGCTCAGAACCGGGATGCGTAGTCTTAAGCTTAACACTTAATGGTTTGTATAATATTTTTATGTCTTAAATGTGATTTTTATAAAAACAACAGCTGACACTGTCCGGTGTAACGCGGATCTACGCAAGCTAGCTGTCAATATGGTACATTTCCCGAGGCTACACTTCTTCATGCCCGGTACTAAGAGTAGACAATGGCGTATGTTTTCCTAAAAACAAAGCCTTGCATGAATCTTTGGTGGCTAATTCACCGCCACAGGAGTAAGTACTCAGGGTGTTCAATTAACGTTGCGCGTGAAATTAGAATTTTATTGCGGTTCTTAATTTTTTTTGCGTTCTATAAGGAATGCGGAATAAATAGCGGAAAATCGATTATAATTTTCTATGAATTCACTAATTAGATTCAAAGTTATTTTTGGAGCATTTGGGAATAAGTTGGTTTATATTTTAGCCCACAATCTCTTATAATATAATATAACAAATGCACTTGCCTCCTACAAGCTACGATGTAGCATTATCGTAGTAGTCGGCTAAGGCACTTCCGTAAGGTTACAGGCCCATGTAATGACCTACGACGTAGCACTAGCATAGATGCCTACGTAACGACCTACGACGTAGCACTAGCGTAGGGGCCCATGTAATGACCTACGACGTAGCACTAGCATAGATGCCTACGTAACGACCTACGACGTAGCACTAGCGTAGGGGCCCACGTAACGACCTACGGGACCAATGAAGCCTATGTCTAGCAGTAGACTTGAAATCTGCAAATGTTTTCAATCTGACGCAGGTCTGAACGTAGCAATTTACTATTTGCAGCAATACGTGGAACATGCAAACAATTCGCAAACTGACTGAGTTCCCCACAGCTAGCAATAGAAATTCGATACTAGCTGAGCCGCTAGGTTCCCTAAGCACTTACGTGCTAAAAATAACGTATCGTGCAGCCGGCAAGGAACATTTTAGTACAGCGTTGGTACAGAACCGTCACGGTACAGCGATGGTTTTTTCAAGTAATCTAAATGCCAGCTGAAGGTTACAAATGACAAATGTTTGTACAATACAACATAATGCTATCTATAAATGTATTTTTTTGATTAAATTGTATTTATATTTTAGTTAAACATGTTTTTATTTCTTAGTATACCTACGCATTGAAACATTACCTTGTCTAAGTAGACAAGGTAATGATTCAATGCGTACATAAAAAACAATCGGATATTACCTACAGGACTAAGTAGTCCTGTAGGTAATATCCGATTGTTTTTTATGGAAATTGAATATTGGTAAGGTAATGATTACAAAGATCAATAGGTAGGTACCCTACTACGATAATAATCAACGTACAAAAATATTAAATTGAAAAATAGATAATTCTATGAACTCAGAGTGAGGCCGCACTCCGGCACCACATTTACCTCGATGCTACATTTAAGAATTAGATTATGAATGTTTTATTTGTAACCATTACATGTACATTTACCTCGTCTCGCCACATGTAGCGACATAAGAAATGGACAAACTGCACCCGCTACGCTACAAATGTGTCCTTGGTGTACGTGCTTGCGTGCATATATACAGGGGCGATAAATACATATGTCGCGTATCAAATGTGGCGCAACAATTGTCTTAATACAAGGGTATGTCTGGTGTGCACCGCACAAACTACTTTTTGTGCTTGCGCACTGATATGTGGGGCCGATAAATATGTCGCGTATCAAATGTGGCACAATTTTCGTAATACAAGGGTACTATGTCTGGTTTGCACCGTACAAAGTTCATATTTTAAGAAAAACAAAAAAAAAATGTGCTTAACGTCCCAGACGTAAAAGGAAGTACCAGCACGAACGAGCTCAGCGACGCAAACTCGACAGGATTTCGTTAAGATAACGTCGATGATCGACACTGGCGAAAATTGCTTCGATAATTCAACATCGCGCTACTCTTTTGCCTTCGCGTGTATTTTTAGAACGGAACACTTTGATGAATTGGATGGCAGAATATGGTGCGCAAGGTAGGAGGTAATTTCTGGCAAACTGGCTGAAAATAATGTATTGCAGCTTAAATAATTTATTTTGAGACGAGCCGGTTTGAGATCTAGTATGTATATATGATATCTAGCCTACTTCCTACTTAGTATTATAAATGTCAAAGTTTGTATGTATGGATATTTGTAACTCTTTCACGCAAAAACTTCTGAACCGATTAGACTGAAATTTGGTATGGGTACAGTTTGGGACCTGGAATAACATATAGGCTATTTTTTATCTCGATAAAACACGGGCGAAGGCACGGGCAGCAGCTAGTGTAGAATAATGCAAAGCTTACTTGTGTTACCTACATATTGCTCATTTGCGTATTGTCTATGTCTTATCTAGAAGGTTCTAAGTGGTCTTTTATTTCTTTGTTTTTATAGTGTTGTGTTTTGTCTAATAACTAATTTTCTTTCTTTTAATAACCATAACTCCGATCGGGAATACCTATGGTTGATACGACAACGTTGTTGTTTTGTAAATCAGATTCTTCTTACCGGATTTTATACCAAAATTGAAAATTAAGCTTATTTTCAGTTGTTATGTACATACATATGTATATTATATGCTATGGTGTTGTATTATGTTTTTATGTATCAAAAAAATACCATGCAAGTCCTCTAAAATGTTGAGGAATTAAGTGGGAATTTTGTATAGGATTAAGTCTTAAACCTACTAATATTATAAGGTCAAAATTTGTGAGTATGGATGTTTGTTCCTCTTTCAGACAAAAACTACTGAACTAATTGGGCTGAAATTTGGTATGGGTATAATTTGTGACCTGGACTAACATAATATAGACTATTTTTATCTCGTTAAAACGAGGGTGAAGGGGCGGGCAGCAGCTAGTCGTACATAATAGCTTAATAATTCCAAAGTACAATATTCTAATTTATGATTCAAATTGATGCTAAGTACCCGCCTGAAACAACACCGAAAAGAGCTAATTGTCACCAAAACCTCCTAAACAGCGTTTAGTATCTCCTGTAAATAAAATGGTGGAATTAAGCCGAGTTTATGTAACCGAGTTGAATGAGTGCCAGAGCTAATGAGAATAATATTGAGCTCACAACCTCGAGGTGGATTTTAGAGAGATTGCTACCATTATATTTTCTTTTAAGCAACGGTTGTAGAAACTCGCTGCTCGTTCTGTTTTCCGACCAACTGCAAACCTGGGTCTCTTCAAGACAAGAGCGAATAAGGTCTTCTAGACCTTCGTTATACATCGTCGGCCACATCGTCCATCACGTGAGATTGTGGTCAGACCTTTTTATTTTCTGCTACAGTGTGTAATATTAGGTCATGGATGTAAGTTCACTATGTAGGTTGTCTATCAATTACTTAGGTCTACATACGATAAACATAGTTATTATTATCAAATACATATGAGTAGGACTTTGGGAGTTTTGGTTTTACTGGTAAGTAAGAGTACCTAGTGGAGGTATAAAGTTCCCAGTGGTCTTACTAGTAAGTCTGTTGGGAAGAAAATTCCCAGTAGTTAAATAAATAAATAAATAAGTTCAACATGTAAGACTACTCGGTAACACTACTAGGAATAGATCGTCAAAGTAGTTTTTAAGTATACAGGACGTAACAAAAAGCAATTAGCGCAACAAAAGAAGTTTCATTTTTGAATTGGAAATCTTGACAGTTCAGACAAACCAACAGAACAATTACCATGGCCACATAGGTATAAAAATCTCTGACCCGCGCGTGACTTTACTATGAGATCTCCTACCTATACGATCGACTACTTTTGGTAGCAGTTCACGCATGAATAGATACTAACTAGGTTCCGAGTAGGAGGGTTCACTTTGCATCAATAATCAAGTTTCTGCTTTCGAGCGAGCGAATAAGCTCGACTCTGCCAATTTTGGTTTATCACGATGAACTTGGTATAGTTAGGCCGGTTAAAAATTGCACGTGACGTCATCGCATCAAGAATACTAATAAACTGACTGTATTATAAAAATCTAGACGTTTTTATTTGTGGGAGCGAATAAGCTCGATTCTGGCAATTTTGGTTCATCACGAAGAACTTGGTAAAGTTAGTCCAGTTAAAAATTGCACGTGACGTCATCGCATCAAGAATACTAATAAACTGACTGTATTATAAAAATCTTGACGTTTTTATTTGTGGTTCTTCGGTTTTGTTTTATTTTTTATCGAGCATTTTTTGTCTGCTCAGATTTATATTTGACTTACGTCTGAATAAAACATAACCTCTGTCCATCATGGATAATGTAGCTTCCTATTACTAAAATAATTCCAATTACTTCCACTAGTGGACAAAAAATTGAAGTGAAGATAATATCATTAACACCTTATTTCTTATTTGATAATAATAACTATGTTTATAGTATAAAATTTGACTTGTCTAAGTGCTTATTTTGAAATCCTAAAGAAATAAAGTTATTGATTCTGATTCTGATAATTTCCCAAATCGGGCCTGTAGTTTCACAAATGAACTTGGTAGTTAAACTCGTAAACCATTTTAAGTTCTTTATTCCCATTTTAGTTTTGTTATATCTGCCTTTTTATGAAGATCTTAATCGGGTGTCTATCAAGTTAGCAGCTCCAGAATAATGTGGTAGATTTTATGTACGTCTCCATTTCTTGTTTTTTTTTTTAAATCTAGTTTACACACAAAATCTTCTTACCTGAGCTAGATGATTGATAACACAATAATGCGGAAAAATTCACATAGTATAATTTAGTATGTCAGGAGATGATACTGTGTGATACAAGGCTACAAGCCTATTTAATTTTGTTTCATGATAATGTGGTGTTATTGAGTCCGCAACTTTAGACTTGGCGGATCATAACAAATGGCTCTGTTACAAAAATATTTCTTAAAGTAACTATGTAACTTTCGCTACAGTCTAAGTTGAATAAAAGCGAGTGAAATGAAAGAGGTTCTTTGTTCCTGAATAAGCTCTGAATATAACGAGTTATGGGCTTCTGAAGATAGCACGTAAAACGTTTTAAAATAGGGGTTGCTGTTCTGATATGCGTACAATAATAATTGAAAAAGGAAGATTCATACAACAAAGAACCATCTCTCCGTCAGCGATTTCACTTTTCAACAACCATAAAGGGGTGATCTACAAAATCTCGTCGCACTTTTGCGCGACATTATTGCGACGCACGTTATATATAGCTATACTCGCCAATTTTCATTCTGCATTAATATCTACTACTCCTTGCATAAATCTCACTCGTAGAGATTGTCCTTTAGAGTGCATTATAGTCCGCTAGCAATAAGAAAAGATGTAAGGAAACTTGTAAAGAAAATATGTAGCGCCTTTTTGAAACGCGACACATTTATCGCCCATGTATATCTGCGCGCACGCACGCACATCAAGGAGACATATTCAGTAGTGGACAAATGGGTTCATTGTATGTATATATATTTTCGATAAAATTTATTGACAATGAAAATAACAATCCAATAATATAAACAAATTAAACTAGTATTTAAAATTGAAACAATTGAGCTGACTGCAGACTGTTGCAAACAATCTACAGATAGCTCAACTGGTCCATATCAATACCAGTCGGAAGCGTCCCGAAGACGCTGGCTACATTGCCCCGCTGTATGGCAATGCTAATGCGCTGCGCCAGATACTCACCAGCTCTCGTAATATGTATAATTATCTAAATTGACAAAGAAAATAAGAATCAAATAATATAAACAAATTAAACTAGTATTTAAAATTGAAACAATTGAGCTGACTGCAGACTGTTGCAAACAATCTACAGATAGCTCAACTGGTCCATATCAATACCAGTCGGAAGCGTCCCGAAGACGCTGGCTGCATTGCCCCGCTGTATGGCAATGCTAATGCATGTATATAGTATACATATGTTTTTATATTTGTGAAATTTTAAATTTAGTGAAATGAAACTATGTATCATGTACAATTGTAACGCTACATATATCGCCCCCTTATATCGCAAGCATGCCCAACAAGGACACATTTTTTATAGTGTACAAATGTGTAATTGGTGTGGGTTAAAGATGCGCGACTGCGAATTATCTGTCTAGTCGAATGATGAACAACTACTAATTTCCTTATTTGACTTCAATATTAGTAATATACTAATCTTCAAAGTCGAATGAAACTACTAATTAGTAATTACTAATGTCTCTACAAATGTATCATTCATGACTCCGATTCGACTTTGTTAGTCGACCGATGGTTTTGAGTGAGGAATGAATTATTCGTCGCTCCTGCGGGGATTGAATCGAAACCGACTCAGGCAGTCGAACGAATGACTCGCGATTACTAACCAAATTAGTTACTAATTTGCTCTAGTCATTCGAATCGTTCGAATGACTTGTCAAGTCGAATAATTCGAATGAAATCATTCATAGTCGCGCATCTTTAGTGTGGGTACTTGCACACAGATATAAAGGGAGCGATAAATATGTCGCGATTCAAAAGTAGCGTTACAATTGTACGTCTGATATAGGACAAGTAAAAAAAATATGTCGTGACGAAATAAATTATGGATTACTTTTATAAAATATCTACAGATAGTGCAAACTATTGTCTCGTGCCGGCGATCAAACATTATAACGACTATAAGTGAAAACCCATAGACAATTTGACGACCGATGTGGCGCGGTGGGCGAAGGTCCGCCTGCGACGCAGGAGGTTGCGGGTTCGATTCCCGCCTCGGGACAAATGTTTGTACGATCTGCAAATATTTGTTCAGGGTGTTCTGGTCGTTTTTCTATGTATAATAAAAAATACCTATCTATGTAATATATTGTATTATGTATATCAGTTATCTAGTACCCATAACACAAGCTCTGCTTAGCTTGGTGCTAGATGATGCTGTGTCAATTGTCCAACATTATTTATTTATATAATTTCCATTAGTTACACTTACACAGGGTGCCATCAAGATGATCGTTTTTAGCTAGATAACACAAGTTATTATAATGTCAGTTGTTTAGTTCCCGCATCAGTAAGATTGCCACGTTCCGTACATTAATATTGCAAAACGGTTTTGGGCTAAGTTTAGGATATACCGGTCTAGTTGTCCGTACAAATCATGGCTTTACAAGCTAGTGCAGTTTACTTGCAGTTTATGTTGGTTTTGCGATGGATTTTTAAGACTTCGGTACTTTTAAGAGTTTGATACTTTTTAAGACTTCGATACATTTATTGACATAATAGCTTCTGCCCGTGGCTTTGATCACCAAATCAATAATATATTTGAATAATTTGACTGTTTTGAAAAACTTAAAACTGATTACTTATTCCTTAATATCTACACTGTTTTTTTAAGTTTATTGGGATAAATAGGTACCTACTAATCGGGATCCTTTTCAATACAATAACGGAAGAATTTTCAAAATCGATTGTTAATTACAGAGAAACCAATCAACAATAAGTTTAAAAGAGATACTACAGCCGAACATAGACTCTCCCCTATTTTGAAGTAGGTTAAAAATATAAAAAAGCAACTGGCTTACTTTATAATCACAAAACACCAGCACACACATATTACATTACGTCATCATCAGCATCAGCCTATATTACTCCACGGCTGGACACGTTCCAGTTTTTTAAGTCCATGAAAAAAGGGTCCCAATCTGACCAGGGCTTTAATTGATTTCTTTTCAAAGCAAAGCTCGTTGATTCTAAAATAAATGTCAGTGATTAGTAAAATTTTATATAAATAATAGACTCAGGCGTTAGTTTGCGGACACCCATTTTAAAATATAGGGATGAAATTATTATTACTATTCAGTAATAATGCGCAAAACCTTTTCTGATAAGATCCAACAAAATGTAGGCCGCGTGCAACGCCCGTCCTCCCACAAATTGTGGCACACACCAACCTTTTGAATCTTTTGTAGAAGTAAATAACCAACTTCACAGTCTAAAAATCTATCAAATTAAGTTGTGAACTAGTCTCCACATCCTGGTGCGGACGCTCTATGGTAGCCACAGAAGTAAGAATACAAAATATCATAACTATAAAGGGCGTTTTCAATGTAATTTATTTCTAACACTATAGCCGCTGTCGGCCTGCCGACCAAGTTTGCGAAACCTACAATATTCATGCACTGAAATGTCACTCTAACTCGCCAGGTTGTGTCGTTGACTTGGGCGTGTAGACTCTATTACTGTACTGTGCCCATCCTACGCGACAGTTCCATTCGCAGATGTCAGAATACCGCTTTCGCTGCCTCCGAAAATGCTCAGGCATAGGTACCATTTCCAATAATTCAATACTCAGCAACATTCCAATAATCTGCCACAAAAAGCGGCCCTCTTTCATTCATTACCTATAAACCCGTTAAATGAATTCATTGGATCTACCATTCCTATACCAAAAAACCAAATTCAGTTACCTACGTAATAATTTTATAATACAAAACGTGCCAATTGCCAACAAGGCATGTTTTTTTTGTTTATTGAAGAGTTTATCGAACGCAATCAAACGCTTATTCAGCTTCGTTTGGGAATTAGGGTATGTAACGCTCCAGGTGGATCCTCTAGAGTTTCGCAAACAAATATCACGGCCCTTGAGTCAACAGCTCCGATGATTGCACGGATTAGGTACATGTACGTATTATTTTGACTTTGGCTGCTGTCTGTTTTTACAAGGATTTAGAATTAGACCCTGTTAGGAAAAACAAAATATGGAACAGTAAAACAAAAATCGGCAAGACTTGAACGCCAGTCATTTGTTTGGTTTATAAGTTTGGCGGGGTATTGGGTCCAATGCAAAGCTCGGCTCGGAAAATCAACTTTGGAGCTATTTAGGAAGATTATAAATCACATATCCAAAAGTAATAAAGCTCACACTCACCTAAATAATTGACCCACAACTATGCGCCAAGTGACAATTACAATTACAAAACTCTTTATTGTACACCACAAAGATAAATAAAACACATAGATATTAACATAAACAGGTACAATGGGCGGCCTTATCGCTCAGAAGCTATTTCTTCCAGGCAACCTTGTGTTTGTCGTGTGCTATAAAATATTAATGCATATGTGGAGATGGAATAAGTACTTGTAATATCGCAAAATTACATATCTCTTATAAATTACACAAAAACAAAACAGTGTTACTTTTTACATCTGGCTCTTTTTTCCTTTATCAAAAGAGAACGCACATGTTACAAATTGTCTTATTAACAAGTAAATATTTAGTAATTAAGAATATAGCATAAAATTCCTTTAAGTCAAAGGCATATAGAAATTTTATGCTATGCAACGGAAACACGACGACCATGGATACCAATATACACGTTCTTATTTCAAGCATGATGTATTTTCATAAATAAATAACAGGACATCAAAACATATAGAATGTCAAAACATCTTTATCCTAATGCATTACGTTTCCTCAAACGCGAGTACTGAGCGAAAAGGCTACGTTAATCGAGCCATCAAGGCCTTTTCAAGGAAAACCCCGGCTCCCACAAAAACACGTCTAAAAAAATTACTAAATCGTGTAGGTACATATTCCGCTTCCACTTGCTTCCTCGCGGGTAGTACAGACTTGGATTGGAGCTGGTAAATTCTCCTGGAAGCAACGCAAAAAAACGGAAAAGAAATACAAAAGGCGCATCCCGACAAGATTACTCCAGACCTCAGACGATGAAATATCTGCTATGCGGTGAAGGAAATAAGGCTCATATAAAATCGTGTAATACATTGGCAGACATGTTCGTGAGCTTCATTTGGGCAAAGGGAGGTCAAACACTTAAACTCCGGAGATACAAGATTGCCGACGAGTTGGGCCAAACGAAGCAAGCCTTATGAATCGCTTTCGTGCATGCAAGGGGAATTTTGAGGGCCTGTCGAGACATCTTTTATACTAGGTTCCTGTATCTTCGTAACCTCATTTTGTAATTACCTACCTCATGTTTGAAAACACGAATATTTAAATTTTAATGAGATCGCGTATGCGGCTCTAATTGGAAAAGCAACGAATATAAACGTATACTTAGTTAGACGGGCTTATAAATGTAGGCACCTATTTTATACCCAGTACCATACGTATTAAAGACAGGTGAGGTAGATATTTTCATTATCAACACAAAACAGAAACGATGAATGTAAGAGATGACAGCTATATTTATAGTCCGTGCATCATAAAGAACCAAGGAACCGTTTGAGCAAAGGAGAGTCGGAAAATGTGTGAAAAAAGGGCTTTTTTTCTCTTCGAAAGGCGTGAAGGCAACGCATCACCTATTTCTAAAGGCGAGTAAATAAACGTACGTAGGAGTGCGTCTGTAGTCTGAATCGACACATGGATAGCCTGCTCCACCCTCCGTGTCAACATTCACCCTCAAAAGGATAACATCGCTAATTTTTCTCGGTTTTCTTCAAAGGGTTGAAGAAATATCAATAAGTTCCTAGTAGCTACTGTATGAGTTTTCTTTGATCCGTCCATATAAACGATGTTGTATTGATAATAAACATACTAAATGTATATAGAGTATTTATTTTTTTAGGTCAAAGAGGCCGGGTTTTAGAAATACGGGACGAGCACCGGCGCGGTGAATTGATGACATCAAAAAATCTCTGGGTAGCGAGATGCCAGACTGGTGTAGGACCCAGGCGAATAGCTCAAACGAAGTGATATCTGTGCCTAGCAGTGGAATGAATCATAATCATAATCAATCGTTTATTTGCAATTATACAAAATGTCAAATACAGTATGTCAGATCTTAAAACTACGAGTATTTTAGTAATTATTTTCACTATAAAAACTTTCGTAGTTCATTATGTATGTAAGCGGGTTAACTACGAACCTAGTTTGTGTTGGAAGAACACCAACGTTCATCACCTTTATCGCGTTTATTTTCCAAATTTTTCCGACGTTTCAACAGAACGTGCAACACACACTGTCATGGTCAAGGGATGATGGAATACTGGAAAGGTAAATAAACTCGATAAGTATCACTTATAAGATTCGATAAGTTTCACTTATAATTATGTTTTCAGATCGCGTAAGTTTAAACATACTTATGACATGTACCTATTGTGTTATTCTGAACTGAGTCTAACGAACGGATTTCCACCCACGCCCAATTACCTATGTTCTAAAAATGTGTCACAAATGTGTCATCTAAATCAAAATGTGTATTTTTCTTAGCCCGGTAATTCTATAATCAGAAAATGATTTTTCCACAGAGGGGATAAAAAGGCTTTTTGGTGTCGTGAAATCGAAGCCATTCTTCTTATCCCCGAAACTTTCACGTTCTTTTTCCCATGAAACAACATTCCGGTTCAATGATAACTTATGGTTTCTGTGAATGTGTTGCTAGAACTTTCAGTGCGGAGCTTTTACTCAACCAAGGGATATTTAGGTGTTTTGGGTGTTTTCTATGTAAGTGGATGTTTTTTTGGAGTATTGTGTTTTTTAGCTATATATTTAACACGTGAGTTAAAAAGACACAAATAATATAAATAAACAATTGGTTTTCTTGGTCTAACCTCAAACCAAACGTTGTCTTAACAACGCCACCTGCTGGAGTAGCTTTGGTGTTGTTGTGTCGTTAGAGCAGTTAGTTGCTCCCATAGACCTAGAATTTTTATTACACCCAATAAAAAAAATAGTATGATTATTCGCCAATAGATGTTAGGAAGAGTCCTATTTTTCAGTTTATGTAACGGCTGGTTATCAAGGAACAAATATAATAGAATTTATGTTTGGCCTTTTCTATGGTTAATCTATCTTAGCTGACAACTTTCGTCCCCCAGTGTGACATCATATCCCCCAGTGTGACATCATATCATGTGAGCATATGCAGTAAATTAAAAAAAAGCTGTTATACATGATAGATGAAGGCTTTGTAGAATCGAAATCTTGTCTATGGGAGTGCCCTATCGATAAAGTTGATTATTGAAAATACGAATAAAACGACATTTTCTAAAAATTAATGGTAGCTCAGATCGATTTATCGCCCCCGAAACCCCCTTAATGAGATATGACGATCAAGCCCAAGCCACGTCTGAGGGACAACCAATAAGATTGTAACTATTGACTGGATACTTTTAACAAATTAGAGATAGAACATTTACTAAATAGCGTATTCAGAATTATGAAATTCCAATGCGAACCCTCAGTCGTAACGGACACTTATCTAGCAAGGGATTATTTCACTTACCTATGTACATATGAAGAGCATTTTACATGGAAACGTTCATAAATTGTTTACCATCTCTGGAGAAATTCTGGAGGTGGCCTATTCGGTGTTGACCGATATTGATCAATGAATAAGGCCACTCTCTACCAAAGCGAAGATGTCTGAAGTGGAGACGAGACGTTTTTAGCTAGGATGTCTCCAGAAAAGCTATGCGGAGATGCGTACTGATGCCTAGACTGGAGCGGGCGGTGTAAACCTGACAACCGACTTTGATATAATTATTCATATTTTTTAATCCAAATAAACAGACATTAATTTGGTAAATTATACTTCGCAATGAGTCTGAATATAATAAATAAAATAAATCATTCCACATTATTCATATTACATTAGTAAAATTAATGCACATTATTCGGATTGTACCTGCAAAATTTTCGTTTGTTATGGGGTAAGAGTTATACTTATGGGGAGGAGGTATTTTTCAATAGTCGATTTTGACCTATGTTAGTAAAATGAGTAATTCGATTTCAAATATAAAATGTTTTGTGACACGAAGACACAGATTTTGTTGGCACTTGAAACTGACAACGTACTAACAAAACACGTAACGGCGGAAATAAAAAAAAAGAATTCCATTTTAAAAATTTTAATGATTATTTTTAAAAAAATTTAAAAGGGATTCTTATAAAGTTTTCTTTCTCATTCTGCAACCATCAAAGAGGTTAGCTTAGTTTGGAGTAGAATGCGGATTACGAATTCGTGGTTCAAAACAAAACAAATCACAGCTCGATCTAGTTTACAAGAGCTTTCATATCTAGGATATGATATGATTTTGTAGGTCTTCCGAGTATGCACCAAAATAGCTGACTGTGGTACATATTAAAACGCGGATTATTTAAAAAAACTACGAGTATAAATTCACTACAAAATATTACTTTTTAAATTTACTCTGTTGAATGTGTGTGTAACTTTCATATTAGACCAAACTTGATTTCATCATCATCATAATATCAGCCCATAAACGTCCACTGCCTGACATAGGCCAAACGACCCCACAAATAGCGGTCCTGAGCCGCCTCCATCCATCGACTCCCTGCGACGACCGCTACGTTGTCGTCGGTCCATCGAGTGGATGGTCTCCCATGTAGGGGGGGGGGTTGCCAAACTTGATTTAGTTGATTGATTTGACCCCCCTTTTGACCCCCTTCTCTTAAAAACTCCTCGACTTTGGCTTTACTAATTTACCAGTATATCACATGTCTCTTCTGTACTCTTATCATATTTCACGCAAATCGGATCAAATGTTACGGCTACACGCTCAAACATTTGTGCATGCATGATTGCACAAACCATTTTGCGCAAGCAAAATGAGCCCGGCCACATACTCCAGGCTGATATGATGATGATGCACGAAGTTATTATTTCACTATACAGCCAAATCGTCCAAGCTGTGATTGAGATCTACGCTTCCCTCATTTCGATCAACTTATAGTACCTACTTGACGCGGCCGGAAATCCGCCTGACGGGAAAAGGGGACTTTGAGCTAAATGGCTAGATATTTTACTTATTCAAAGAGAACAAAAATGTTTGCTATCACTAACGAAATGGGTATCCGACTAAAAACTGTCGCACAACAAAATCAAAGCATCCATTAGTAAAGTTGTAGGAAGTAGTAAATCTGTTCGACCGAGTATTTATCGTCAGGGCGCACAGCTCCTCTAATTACTGCTCTACGACCAGCGGTTTTATCACAAAAAATAAGTATTCTACTAATATTATAAATGTCAAAGTTTGTAAGGATGGATGTATGGATGGATATTTGTAACTCTTTCACGCAAAGACTACAGAACCGATTAGGTTAAAATTTGGTATGGGTATAGTTTGGGACCTGGAATAACATAAAGGCAATTTTTATCCCGATAAAAGCAGGCAGCGGCTAGTCATCATCATCATCATCATCATCAGCCTATACACGTCCACTGCTGGACATAGGCCTCCCCCGTACGACGCCACAAATAGCGGTCCTGAGCCGCCTCCATCCATCGACTCCCTGCGACCGCTACGATGTCGTCGGTCCATCCGAGTGGATGGTCTCCCATGTAGGGGGGGATTTGCCATAATCACCACGCTTGGCAGGCGGATTGGTGATCGCAGTGTTGGTGTTTAAAAATACTCAGAAGGAAGCTGCTGCCCATCCTCTGGTAAGTTCCCTTAGTCGGCTCTTACGACATCCACGGGTTGAGTTGGAGGGGTCGATATTCGTACGCCGCGGCCCCACGGCCCAGCGGCTAGTACAGAATGAATAAATAAATAAAATAAATAATAAATAATGCTGGACAATCCACACAGTCTCATCTAGCTCAAGATAAGCAGAGCTTGTGTTCTGGGTACTAGACGACTGATATACATTAATACATTACATACATAATATACCTCAATTAACAAAGAAAATACAAATAGGTAATAGAAACAAATTAGAACTAGTATTTACAATTGAAACAATTGAGCTTAATGACTGTTGCAAACAATCTACAGGTAGCTCAACGATTCCATATCATACACAGATAGGTTTTTTTATCATACATTGAAATTACCCAAACACCCGTTTTTATTTTTATCTGAGTTCTTGTGATATAATTTATGTTAAAACGGTAAGTTAACTTACCTCTAATGTTTTGAGGTTCAAAGTTCAATCCAGAGTGAAACAGGCTTCCAAATCGCTGCATCCAAGTAATCATACCATTAATCCTAAACTCCAATTGGACCTTTTGACTTGCACAAAACAGAGCAAGATGTTTCAGACAGAATTAAATCGTTGCTGACATTTTGGTTGTTTTGCTGCAGATACTTGAGACGGTTTTTACCATAAATATGTAATTACAATATATGTATTAAGTAGGTATATGTATAGTAAGTAGGTATATATTACGTAGTGTAGGTATCATTATATTATAATTCGTTAAACTCAAACTCCACCGTCTATATTGTTCTTTTATGTCCACTCCATGCTAAGGTTGCCTGGAAGAGATCGCTTAAAACGATAAGGCCGCCCTTTGTACTTCTTTGTTTGTTAGCATTTCCTTCTGTATTGTATTTTGTTTTGTGTGGTATAAAGGTACAATAAAGCGTTATCTATCTATCTACAATTGGAATAAGTCTGGTGCGTCTCATTGCTGGGAAACGGCCTCCCACTGGTTACAATAAGAAAAACTAACTACCCTACATAATATGTTATAACTTACTAGCTGCTGCCCTCGTCTTCGCTCGCGTTTTATCCGGAGAAAAAATAGCCTATATTAAGGCAATTCTCCGGATAAAACGCGAGCAGGTTCCAAACTATGCCCATACCTTTCAGCCCAATCACTTTAGTAGTTTTTGTGTGAAAGAGGAACAAACATCCATTCATACTCACAAACTTTCACATTTATAATATGATGACAGCACGGATAATGCTCTCCCCGATTTTATGACCCGACTTATTAATTAACCTGTTCAATATATTCTTTTTTCTATAATATGAATAGTAATTAATCCCAGAGTCGAACAAAAGTCTATTAAAGAAGTTAAATAACTTTCTACCACAGAATGACAAGTAATAAACTATCAAAGGGAACTAACGGAACAAAAGCACAAAAAGCTCTTTGCAACTGCAAGCTTTGTTTAATGGTTTTATGTCATTCTTAAGGACATTACACACCGAACGCGCCAACGCCGCGCCGCGCCGTCGCGTCGCCGCCGCCGTGGACATACCCCGACTGTTTGGTGTCGGTGGCATAATTTTATGGAGAGTTAGAAACTAAAGTCTACAAGATAAGTTTAAAAAACACTGTCGGCTGCCCACAATAAAATGAAAGACACTGAAATGTCGCACCAACCCGCGGGTGTTGCCGACTTTGGTGTGTAGATTCCATAAAAAAAACTATATCGGCAACATTTTATATGGTGACTTATGGCGACATTTCGGTGTATAAATATTGCAGGCCGCCGAAAGTGGTTTGCCTACTTGGAAGCCGCTTGCATACCCCGCCCCCGGGCTGTGATGCATGACGGTGGGCTATGTTGCTATATCAGAGGGCAGATGACTTAGGTTAGTTATCTCCATTAAGGCGGTAGTATGCCGAAAACTAAAGCTGCTGCCTTCTTATAATTGCGTTAATCAAAGGAATTTTCATATACCCAACGTAAAGTTTATGATATTATTATAAGCTTTTTTTAGATGTCCGTCAAATTGTTTTCTTTTATTTCCTTTATGCAGAATAGCGAAGTTGCTCTGGGTGGCCACCAAACTCAGTTTACGTTTCTCTGTCTTAATTATATGAAACTAAACTATTTCAGAAGGATAAAAAAACCTTAGTATAGATATCACAAACTGTACATAGGATATTTGAAATACTTGTGCTTAACGTTGTTATAAGTAAAAATAGCTGGTGGTAGTGTGCGACATACAACCAATTTAAGGTCACAGCTTGGCTTCCAGCCACTTTATTTGGCGGTAATATCATCCCTCGTTGAGTAGATGGCTGAATCTTACAATGACTTCTACCAAGGTCAAACTTCTGTGGTTCATTAAGTTCAATTACATAAAATTTGGCTGGTGTAATATGTTTAATTACCTAAATTGACAAAGAAAATAAGAATCAAATAATATAAATAATTAAACTAGTATTTACAATTGAAACAATTGAGCTAACTGCAGACTGTTGCAAACAATCTACAGATAGCTCAACTGGTCCATATCAATACCAGTCGGAAGCGTCCCCAAGACACTGGCTGCATTGCCCCGCTGTATGGCAATGCTAATGCGCTGCGCCAGATACTCACCAGCTCTCGGGTCACGCGTCGCTTCGACCAGGCGCTCAGATAATTTTTTGATAACCCGGAGAGCCTCGGTACCCCACGGACCTAGGGTCTCGACTCCAAAGGGAGCAAATGCGTAGGCTCTGTCGAGACCTGCATATTTGCGCCTCTTGAGATCCTCAGCTCAAATCTGCCGCCGAACCAGCCCTCACGGATGTCCTTGAAAGATGGGAAGGCGCAAGTGTGTCGACACATGTAGCGTCCCACACAATAGGCCTCCCCAGCTCCTAAGGGACTAAAGTCATGCCGTCGGGCCTCTTACCATCGTCACGCAACAGGCCATTCGGTTCGAGAATAGCTGGTACGTTAGCGGTGACAAAGGCCCGTCGGATGATGTCGTTAAGGCTGGCATGGCGAGATATCCGACCGGCAGCCCTAGTACACGATAATCCGTGATGACCAAGCTGTTCGACAACAGTACCGCACTGGCATTGATGAGGCGCGCAACACCTTGCACCCAACCGAAGACATGTTGCTATACGGAAAGTTACGGGATCCAATAGAGTGCCAGTATTATATGAAGGAAGTGCTTGCAACCAATGTCCTGACTCCCATTTAGAAACGGCCATGAGACGGGCACGATCTGCAGAGCTGGAGCACGTTTGTAACAAACAATTCCGTGTCAACTCACACAGAGGCCCGTCCCATTGCCGTTGGGACAAAAGAGATTTTGGGGGAGCAGCATCAGGGCAAGCAATATGCCAAGCCATTCGAGCCTCGTCTAAAAACGAAATTTTGAATGAATTTCCAGGAGAGACCAAAGACGGCTTTAAAAAATTTTCCACTAAAGAACTAGTGCTGTAGACAGAGGACAAGAACGCTGGCAGGGCGACACTTGAAATTTTGCGGATACCTAAGTCTCCTAATTTGACAGGCAGGGAGGCCTGCGACCATGCCTTGTCATCGAAACAGATATTCAAAACCGATGATAAAGTATTCTTTATTATGTTGTCTAAGCCTTCTAAGAGCTCGCTGTGTTACCACAGTTGACAACAACTCAAAGAATACGTAAATTTAGGTACAAACAAGCAAAACCGAATAATTGTAAAAGCCATATGGCTATTAATTTTGAGAAGTCTGTCCGAGGTTTTGTTGAAATTTTGAATTTTCTCATCTACAAATGACTGAAAAGACTCATCAAAAATTGGTGAACCAAGGAGGCGAAGTGAACATTTATCTACAACTGTAATGTTGGGAGCCAAACTATTGAATTTTATTATGATATTGTTTTTGTCTACACAAAAGTCCGAAATAAAAAGCTCGCACTTTGAAAAATTTAGGTCTAAACCTATTTGCCGAAATTCATCTGTGATGATTTTTAGATCATTAAAAACTGAGTCCACGTCTCCCCCTATCGTTCCGTCAATTATCTAAATTGATAGAGCTCTTTTCAATAATACCATAGACTAATTACTTCATACGAACCGCAGACAAAATTTAGTATTAAATATATTTTTTGTTGCCAAGTGTACAGGTTACTTTATGAATTTTGATACGAGTAAGCAAATCAAGCAAACATAGAAACGTTTGCTTGGTTTGCTTATTAAACAGACAGTACTTTCTTGTAAGGAAATTATGTATCAAAGAAAAAACTAATGGGCATTATGCCGACCTTTTGTATATTTAATTAAATGTGCACACATTAAGTAATTGAATAAATAAAAATAAAAAACAAGTAACATACCCTCGGTTAATTTGAAGGGTAGCTACGGAAATTACTACGCACACATCACTTAGATTTATCCGCTGGACTAAACGCTTCAAAAGGGGTAATTTTTTAGCCCTACATTGCACAAACAAAAAAATAGAAACGATGCTTGAATTCCTCGAACCCCTTAAAAGGTGAGTAACATATGGCAGTACTTTTTCAAAGGCAGGTACACTTTGTGCCTCTAAGTATGCAATAAAAGGGAACCTACAAGAATAAATATGGTTGATGAGAATGTATATTTCGGCGTCTATCTGTCCCACAAATCAGAGTTAAATGGAAATTTCCCTTCGCCCTGTGGGTGGGGTAGGTTTGTAACAAAACTTAGAATAGGGTAGGGTACCGTGACTTGTACGTACTGCCTATCTATCTTGTAGACTGTGATATATTCACGTTCCATGTGTTTAACCTCGTAACTTTGTTTTTTGTCGCTGAGATATGATTTTGCTTAAGGCGCTACCCCGACCCAACCAGCGCCGCCACCTATTTTATCATATTTTACGATATGCAAAGGAATTTTCTAAAATCCCGTTTGTGATACTTATCATAAGCTTATTTTTAATGCCTCTGTAATAGTTTTATATTGTATAGCTTAGGAGGAGATGCGAAAACCAAGTTCAGTGGACAAAAAGTGCTTCTTCGCATCTCTTCGTAAACTATACAAAATAAAACTATTACAGAAGCATTAAAAATAGGCTTATGATACGAGTAGGTACAAACACACACAAACTGGCCAAGGGATTTTTGAAAATTCCTTTGTTTAAAGTAATAATACGATAAAATAGGTGGCGGCGCTAGTTTGGGTCTGGGAACCGCCTTAAACCCGTGCATGTTCACATATTAGATTCTAAGAGGCTAAAATATCTCTATACTATACCTTTTTCTAAAGTTACAGGCAAGTAGACTGCCAAATCAGTAATATAAAATTAACTCTAGCGAGACCGAGAGTGAATTTTTGACGCGTATTTGTTGGTAGAAATCTGCCCCGGATACCAACCCACGCTACGGCGCCACTGCTCCTTCGGCCCAGGTGGGCCTTCGCCGACTGCCCACTGAGGTCGTCATTCTACTTACATAGCAAAAAAATCTATAAAAATAGTATTTTTCGACCGACGAAAAACCAAAGAGGATGACGTTCTCGGTGATGTTCGGCTTTTCTATTTTTAACCGACTTCAAAAGGAGGAGGTTCTCAATTTGTCTGTTTCGTTTGTTTCTTACGTGTTTCTTTCTTCTTTCTTAAAAAACAGTGTACCTAAAACTAAGGAATTAGAAGTCGTTTTTTAGTTTTTTCTTAACAATCAAACTATGTCGTTGACTGTCCATAATCGAGAAGACAAATGTCGTGACGTTTGTCACGCCCTCAACCCCACAGATGTCGCTTCTCTAAATGGCGATAATAAATGCTAAACAGCTATAAGACGTGTAATTTACCTAAATTATCTTACTTAGGTTTCACAACGATAACAATAACTTTAAAATGTTTAATATTATTGTCACTGGTATTTTCTCCTTTGAAATTGAGTAAGCCTTTGGTCTCGTAACTCATTACTTGTCGAAACGGAGTGTGGGAAGACCTCCCACTCGATGGACCGACGACATCGTAGCGGTCGCAGGGAGTTGTTGGATGGGGACGGCTCAGGACCGCTATTCGTGTGCCTATAAACGTAGATTTCCTGATCTAGAATCTAGGCAAGCTTTCACAAGGAACTTATTCACGTTTAATTTGCTAGCTAATCCTACAATAGCTAACAAGGTTAAAGTTAATTTTCGGTTTTGAATTGGTAAAACTCACCTCTTTAAAGATAAATACTTACCGATTTCATTACAAATGATTCAAAAGGACCGCAATTCTATTTCTATTCGAACTATGCAGCCATTGTATCCTTAGCTATGTAGCTCTGCTCAGGCAGTTCGTCAAACGTTCCATTCGTGAAATAGCGTCAATGTTGAGCGATCGCAAGCGACAGTCAACGATTACCTTGGTTTATTGACGGATTAGTCGGTCGGTGGAACCGGCTCTACTATTTATAAACGACTAGCTTTGGTCTAGTGTTTGTGAATACACATATGTACAATTCTCATAGACGTACAGTAGCACAGTTTATGTCCTATATTTACATATACATATATCAAAGCGATTTCGTTTTGAGCGATTCTGTAAAAAAAACGCGACACTTGTTGGCATGATAAATGCTAAACAAAACGTAATACGTGTAGTGGACGAAACGACACTACGTCATATATTCAATTTTACACCTTCAAAAATCAAAGTAACTTTGTTTTGAGCGCGTCTGTAAAAAAACTCAACGCGAAAATTTGTTGGCATCTGTATAAAATCTAGACAACCATAAACTCTACGTTACCTTGACTAATGTTTAATAACCGGTAAAAACCAGTAACAATATAAAAGGCATATTAAATACGATACTTCCTTATAAAGCGGACACTAACGAGGCAGCCATGAATATTCCTCAATTCCCTGCATATTCAACAGGAATGAATCATAATACTTTTATATTTTAGATATTTAAAGGGGTGACCCTAAAGTTCTTTGTCGCGGGCCGTTATCGAGGCCTCATTTTGCATATTTTTTTAATAAACAAGTCAGCAGAAACTGCACGAAAACATATAAATAAAAAATGCTCCTAGCTGACTTATATACATAGGGCCAAGGGCCAATCTTAATGATGTGCTGATGGAATACCTAAAAGAAAGAAACTAATCCATCCCCTGGGGATAAAAAATTATAAAACCCCTTCGGGATCATTTTCTATACAATATTGAAAGAATTGTTTAAATCGGTCCTTGGCGGAGATATCTCGTAACACAAATACAAAAAAAAACAATATACCTACCGACGAATTGAGAACCTCCTCCTTTTGAAGTCGGTTAATAAATAAAGAGTTACCATGTGCGCGGGACTTAACCTTTGGTCAGTCGCGCATTTTTTGTTAACGCGGTTGGTCGCATGGGGTCTCTGAAGACCCCAAAACTAAACAGCCTAAAAACATTGAATCGCTGGGATAGTTTTAACTGATAAAATTTTCGATTTTTGTAACACCTGGGCTTTCAAAGACCCCACGCGACTAACGGAGGGTTAATTATGTAGTGTCCGAAACACAAATACAATACTGTATTTGTGTTTCGGACACTCTAAACCAGAGAAGGTTTAGTGCCTGCGCCTATGTGAACGGTTGAAACAAATGGTACGAATATCTACCACTAAAGAATAGTGCACTAAGTATGTGTACAAACACAGGTGCACTCTATTCTCTCGAAACAAATGGTACGAATATCTACCACTAAAGAATAGTGCACTAAGTATGTGTGTGTACAAACACAGGTGCACTCTATTCTCTCGAAACAAATGGTACGAATATCTACCACTAAAGAATAGTGCACTAACTATGTGTGCAAAGACAGGTGCACTCTATTCTCTCGAAACAAATGGTACCAATATCTACCACTAAAGAATAGTGCACTAAGTATGTGTGCAAACACAGGTGCACTCTATTCTCTCTCTCATTACTACATTAATACGATGGGATAGACGAACAGACACGACAAAAATAATAATTAAAATAATTATGCTACACAGACAAGCTAATCAATTACTCTGTGTTATTGTTCTCCGGAGAAACTTAGTAATTCCAATTTCATCTTTTACTATTTAGTTTAATTTGTTTATATTTATTGATTGTTATTTTCTTTGTCAATAAAGATTAAATAAAATATTTCATCTTTAAAATAATTTTATCAATTATCCAAAACATTTCGTGGGATTTTTCTTTAAGTAATTTTACCCTATAAATAAACTTTATGTTATAAAGTAGTTTACATAAAAATAAAACAATTGTGTATAGCTCAGACAAAATAATAAGTTGTGTACAAACAAATCTCATCCCTAAAAACACCAACAAACTAAGCAATTTGTATTTGTAGTGAAACCCAAACAAAAGTGAGCCCAACAAAATGTTTGTGTCGCATTTTTGTGGAGCGTACCAAAAGGTCACAAAGCTACAACAGCTTGACAAATCAAACTCCACGAAATGCTGACTGGAGCCTCAAGCCTTACAAACGCGCCTTTTATACCCGTTTTACACTGAAAATAGTGGGAAATATTCAGACAGTATAGCAATGATGAATATACTAGACAATTTTTTTATTATAGTTACCTAATATTAGGAAAAATAACATTTAGTAAAATACCCGCGTAAAACCCTCTCTGATAAGATCAAAAAAAAAAACTTTTCAGTGCGCGTAATTTTTGCTCAATTAGCGTGCACCGCCCGCCATACCACAAATTGAAATACCATGCAATCAGAGAAGGTAAAAAAACAGACTTCATCATCATCATCATCATCAGCCCATACACGTCCACTGCTGGACATAAGCCTCCCCCGTACGAAAAAAAACAGACTTAAGTAACACAAAAAATCACTTAAACACAAATTCACTTATCTTCCAACTTCAAGCACACAAATTAATTATAGAAGAAAAGTAAGTCAAAATAAATAATAGATTCAGGCGTTACTTTGCGGAAATCCATTGCATAATATAAGAATATAGATGCGATAGTAGTTATGCGAATGTCTATTGATTTAAATTTTTTTTAGATCATTCATATTCTCATTTTTATCTGTTTATCTGTACCTAATATTGACTCTTTTTCAGAGGAGGGTCGCGGGTTCAAGTCCCGCCGGAGTCGTAATTTTTTGGGATATCATTAAATTCTTTTTGACAAGATTCTCTTTTATCACAAGATTCATGGTTTAAAAAAACAAGGTATGATCTTCCGAGATACGATGGTCACGTGGATCATCGCCAACGGCGAATGAGAAGAAGAGTCTGTTTCCTGTTGATACCAGTAGCGTAAAATCGTAACTCCCCGAACTCCTGTATGAATCTGATAAAACTATGCGGTTTTGTATTTACCAATTTATTTATCACATCGACTCGTGTTTAACTAACGCTGTTTTGACTGATCTAACAAACATAATTTACGATAGTCATTTTTTTTATAAATTTTTCAATTGACCCTTATTACATTTGTTTCCCAACTTATATATTTTAATGAAATAAAATGGCAACTGGACGTGGCAAGATCCACTTCCGGAGGAGCAGACCTGTTTTCTTGGATCATGAAAAGAGTGAATAGGTGTCTTCTAGACCTTCGTGAGCCACCGTCGGCCACCCGTCGTGCACATCGTCTTTCCATCAGGTGAGATTGGTCGAACGTAGCTCTAACGACGATAAAGAATTACTCCACGAATCAGGAATTATGAAAGTAGATCTAAAGAAAATATTCGTAAGATATTTTATCGGTTTAGCAGTAAATTTATGGTCCTAGATCCGTGGGGTATCTCCATGTTTTCAAATTATCTGAGTGCCTGGTCGAATCGACGCGTGACCCGAGAGCTGGCGCAGCGCATTAGCATTGCCATACAGCGAGGCAATGCAGCCAGCTTCTTGGGGAATACTTCCGACTGGTATTGATATGGGCCAGTTGAGCTACCTGTTGATTGTTTGCAACAGTCTGCAGTTAGCTCAATTGTTTCAATTATAAATAGGTAGTGGTTTAATTTGTTTATATTATTTGATTGTTATTTTCTGTGAATAAAGTATTTTCTGTAAATTTATATAGGTATTATATTATTTCGCCAAACATTTACCTTTCCGCATCAGTAGATTTTCGTCGGAATGGTCCGCCTTGGTAGAAAACATCGAATAACTTTAGTTACGAAAAAGATATCAAATAATACTAAATATCGGTAGAAAGCTCACACTTTAGAGATGTTTTTAACAAATCAGAAGTCATCCGTCACTCTTATTTTTTTTTAATGCAACGCGATGTTGAGCTTCAAAATGTATTTTAACTCTTTTTTATGTTTGAGTACATAACTTTATTTATAGCAATGTGCAACTTTTAATTTTAAAAGGACCTACCGATCCCTTAGTTGTAATAAGGAAAAAAAATATAGATATAGATCTGGCCTTGAAAAAACAAAATTTAGACGGGTTTAAAGGTACAAAAGCGAAAAATTCCAGAAATCTACAATAAATCATTTAAATAAATCTTGAGACCTAGGTAAAATCCTAGTTATTTAACAGACCACCCCACCTGCCCCCTTTTCGTATGTTCAACGTTCTACCGAACATCCTGTATGATAATGTACCCACACCGAGTTACCGGTTTTTAGAGCAAAATCTCTCTACTTACAACTGAAATAACCAAAACCGTTACCACATCGAAAACGATTACCTCCACCGCGATTAATTCAAACGCCGCTATTGATTCCGACTTTGAGACTGGTGTACCGCAACAATCTAAACTACAGCTAATCGGTTTAAATCCCGGATCGGGCCAAGATTTGTGATTTAGAGATTTTTTTAGCAGGAGCGGAGTCAGTAAGTTGGCGGTGTTATATCTCAGCGCCTCGGAAAGTACGTTACAAGTAGCGGCACGTAAGTCTAGGGCTGCGCTACGCGGACGGGATAGCTGCGCATGGGTAATGTACCGCTAGCCCCGCCCAGGTACCTTATTTTTTACTTCTGCGCAATAACGGTCAGCGCTAAAGTTACGTGCCGCTATGTACATATAAGCCGTTGATCCTGCGCCTAACCTCTTTCCTGTAGTGTTGGTGAGTGCACGTGTGTTTGCACGCACACTTGTGCCCATGTGCACTATAATATGTTTTGCCTTCTGCTCACCTGGCTAGTCTTCGCTGATACTGGCTGAAATTCGTCTAGGAAGCCATTATCATCATCTAGAATCTTACATATTTTTTCTAAACCTATGGGACACAAAACCGAAGAAATATTCGAAAAAACTAATTTACGTCATCAAAGCAAATCGCAGAAGGATTCCCGTCCGTTTTCAATATCGATTTTGCACCTTTTTCGCTGCACGTAAGCATATATACTTTGTTAGGTTTTCTTTTTTGTATTATTTGTTATCTAGCATTAATCTTTTACTTTATAAATTTTTGGTTTCAATTTTTTAAGAAACAATATTTTCGTAACTGTTACCTAATGTCTTTGCTTACAAAAACTATTTTGGATTCTAAAACAGAGTATATAATCGGGTGAATCGGTACTACTTGGTAAGACTTTGGCGCCTGTCCAAATGATAAGCGAATCAAGTGCCGAGGTGCCAAAGACTGCGATAAACTGATTAGGTACGTACAGCTCCAACTTGTCCACTATTCTATGGCTATAGTTACGTCCTATGTATATGTATATACGGCGGATAATGAAAGCGGATTATAAATAAAAATAGATATAAATCTTTTATTTCGGACAACAACTGGATCCATAATTTTGTTAGTACAATATAAAAAAAAAGAACTTATAATTAGGGTTAGTAATTTTGCTTAACACTAGGCATTTAATAATAATACTAAAAGTGAGATCACTCTCCGCACAAAACAATACCACGTGGAAGAGGAGATCCTACTAGCTATCGTTTGTAGGATGGTGTCGGGGCTGTCACGTACTCTGCGCATCAGGGATGCGGTCTTTTTACGGAGAATGGCAGCAAACCCATCCGTCTCATATTTATATTATAGATAACTAGCTGCTGCCCGCGCCTTCGCCTGCTTTTTATCGGGATAAAAAATATCCTATATCTTATTCGAGGTCCCAACCTATATACCCTTACCAAATTTCAGCCCAATCAGTTTAGTAGTTTTTGCGTGAAAGAGGGACAAACATCCATACTTACGAACTTTGACATTTATAATATCACTAAGTAGGATTTTCGAGGGAAATATTTAGGGTGACGGGGAACCATTCTGACCATTCCATTAATTACTGATGGCAGACGACCGATATAGCGCGGCGGGTGGTTCCCCTGCGACGCAGGGTGTTGCGGGCTCGATTCCCACCTTGGAATAAATGATTTTGCGCTCTGCAGATGTTTGTCTTGGGTGTTCTGAGTATTTTGTATGTATGATAACAAATATCTATCAATGTAAAATATTGTATCAAGTAGGTACATACATATGTATATCAGTCATTTAGTAGGTAACTAGTACGTATAAGTGTGTTATGGGTAGGTACCCAGCTTGAGCTGCTTAGCTTGGGGCTAGATGATGCTGTGTGGACTGTCCAGCATTATTTATTATTTATTTTTAACTTATAAAAAGATTTTTATTAGTTTTCTATTTAAAAATACTAAATTATGTATAAAAAATCTTACTGAGAACCGAATCAGGTGGGGACGAATGGGAATAAAACTTCCCGTTGGTCCCCACTGGGGACAACGCGTGGGGACGAGCGGGAATAACCCGTTTTTTCGCTCAATGAGAAGGCAAAGGCGTTAAAAATATAACATAAAATAATATAGGAGGACAGACGAGTATTTTGTTGCCTCGTTTAACAAAATCGATTTAGCCGTTTCGATGTTTGAAGGTACCAGAGTATCCGCTAACCACATAGAATCTAGTGTTTTAGCTTAGCTAACTCTCAACATGGATGGCGCCATAACAGGGTTCCTAATATCTAGCATATAAATGAATTTTTAAGACCTTTTACACTGTATTAGGTAGGAGTCCAAAATAAATACTTGATATTTGATTCAAACACTTTAGCAAAAAAAAAAAACATAATAACATCGCGGGAGCAAAAATTTCATCTGCGCCCGGTAATAGTAACCACCAACACGCTGCAAGAGTCGATAGAATTTAGCGTCAAGTGGACACTTGCATGTTTATCATCATCAACATCATCATATGTTGTACGAGGCCGTGGAAGCCGCGGCGTACGAATATCGACCCCTCCAACTCAACCCGTGGATGTCGTAAAAGCCGACTAAGGGAACCTACCAGAGGAAGGGCAGCAGCTTCTATCTGAGTATTTTTAAACACTGCGATCACCAATCCGCCTGCCAAGCTGCGTGGTGATTATGGCAAATCCCCCCCTACATGGGAGACCATCCACTCCGATGGACCGACGACATCGTAGCGGTCGCAGGGAGTCGATGGATGGAGGCGGCTCAGGACCGTTATTTGTGGCGTTGTACGGGGGAGGCCTATGTCCAGCAGTGGACGTGTATGGGCTGATGATGATGATATCATCATATATTAATCCACTGCTGGACATAGGCCTCCTCTAATGACCGCCATAGCACCCTGTCTTCAACTGCCAGCCCAGTTAATGCCTGCAGTCTTTCGCAGGTTGTTACATGGCCGAAGGGAATCCTTCACTACGTTTGCCGAGTCGCGGTCTCCACTCTAGAACACGCATTTTACTATTATTTATTACAATACAAGGGCACATTTTGAAAGGAGAGCGGGATAGAAAAAGCGGTATTTTTTTTATTTTATTGATAATGGTAAAGCGTTTGACCACCATCTCACTCGGGAAAGTGAAGATGTGGCCTAAGATGGAGCACGCTTTCCCAGAAGGAACTTATTCACTCGGGATTTGAAGACTCCTAGATTGTACTCTACTAGAAAAACAGAAGCAGGAAGTTCGTTCCACTCTTTACCGGTACTTATAATGAAAGTAGAACAAAAACGTTCTGATTGTCATTATGATTGTTTTATCGTTTTGCCCATACTTAAACTCAGGATGTTTCCACTATAGTTTTGACCATTGTTTTACTAGATAGAAATTACAATAAAAACAATGACGAGGAGACTTTTTATCCTACACTTTTTGAATTTAAGTCTAACACAGGCCTGATACTAGCTGCTGAAATCTAAGCTGTTTGCAGAGATTTGTAGATATTGCAAGTCAAAAGAGGATTTATTTTAGTCTAAGCTGCTTGTAAGGTTTCTCAACAATATCTGGTGTTCTTGTCTCAGCTTCACTAACTAATGCACAGAGTTCATAGGTTACTTACCTTCTTGAAATGACAAAGACGAGACCTGGGGGCCTACTCGGAAAAGGAAAATCGAAGTTTCGTTTTCGTTTTCATGCAAAACCAACTCTTATATCGCTTGCATAAGATTAGCGTTGGCACGAAAAATTACTAGAAACTTCGATTTCGTTTTTACGAGTACGGGCCCTGTTTTGGCTCGCGAGAACTATAGGCACAGATTAGGATTATTAATAATAATAATAACATGTTAATCTGTCTCAATCACTTTTTATATCGATCAACGAATTAGCATTGCCATTCAACGTGGCAATGCTACCAGCATTCTGGGCACTCTGACATCTGGTGAGGACTTAGATTTTTAGGAAATATATATAAATACTAGGTCATCATCATCATCAGCCCATACACGTCCACAGCTGGACATAGGCCTCCCCCGTACGACGCCACAAATAGCGGTCCTGAGCCGCCTCCATCCATCGACTCCCTGCGACCGCTACGATGTCGTCGGTCCATCGAGTGGATTGTCTCCCATGTAGGGGGGATTTGCCATAATCACCACGCTTGGCAGGCGGATTTGTGATCGCATTGTTGGTGTTTAAAAAATACTCAGAAGGAAGCTGCTGCCCTTCCTCTGGTAGGTTCCCTTAGTCGGCTTTTACGACATCCACGGGTTGAGTTGGAGCGGTCGACATTCGTACGCCGCGACCCCACGGCTTGGCGAAAATACTAGGTACTATGTTAATAAAACTTCGATAGTCCCCCGTTAATTATAAAATCCTAGTGAGTTTACTTAATTATAATGTTTGTCTTATTAAGAAAATTCGTTTACAATGATAGGTAACTATAATGTATAGCTAGATTACCCCTCGGTGCTATTAGGCTATGTTTTTTGGTAATAAATAGGTTTAAACAGCATCATCTAGCCCCAAACTAAGCAGAGCTTGTGTTATGGATACTAGATAACTGATATACTTAAAATAATACATTGCATAGATAGATATTTTTTTACACATAGAAAACATCCAGAACACCCGGAGAAAATATCTGCAGATCGTACAAACATTTGTCCCAAAACGGGAATCGAACCGTCAACTTCCTGCGTCGCAGGCGGACCTTTGCGCGCTGTGCTACAGAGGTCGTAGATGTTACAGTGGTCGCACAACTTGAGCTCTGTGATCTTAGGCACGGAAACAAAAGTGCGCAAGTACAATCAAATAGAAAAGTAATTTTAAAACACGCCATATTATTAGATCATTTATTTTGCTGACATGTACATGTACAGCTTAGATCTTAATGTTAGGTCAATAGTACATGTAGTAAGTAGTCTATGGTAGATAAACCATTGTACCAATATAACTCTATGGATAAAACCAGAGACACAGGCAGAGGGGTCTATGGTTAAATGAAAAGCAAGATGTCGAAAAAGCTCACTGCTCTACGCACGCTGCAAAAGAATTAAGTTACCAGACCCCCAGACTTACGCAGTTATAGTTACTTTCGAGTATATGTTATTAAATATGGATGCAATTACATCTCTATCTTAATTAATGTCTCTATCATGAGGTATTAATTAATTTATTGCTTCCTAACTTATTCCACGATGAAACGGTGCTGTTTCCTCATTAATTCACTCATGAAGGCTACGCACTCGTGTCTAAGTGTCACACGAGTTTTGCGCAGATTGTTTAAAACATGTGGCAATATTGAAGTGAAGACGGTCTTTAAGACGGCGGCACCGTGAAATAATGGCCGTTACTGTTGACGATTTATCCATAAGGATGGACTATAAATAAATTATACTGGACAATCCACACAACATCATCTGGCCTGAGAGCTAAGCAGAGCTTGTGTTATGGGTACTGGATGACTGATACATAATACAATATATTATATAGATAGATATTTTTTATTATACATAGAAAATACCATCGGGGTCAACTTTGCCAACCGCTGCTTGAGGCTCAAGGTTCAAATCCTGGGTCGGGCCAAAAGTTGTTATTGGGATTTCTTTAGCTAGAAAAATTCACAGTAGCAGGGTCAGGAAGTTGCGGTGTAACACGTTGGTCCTGCACCTGACCTCACCCCGGTCGTGTCGGTCTGCCGTCCCATTGGATTATGAGAGTGCGAGAATAGAGAGTGCGCCGTGTATGAGAGTCCCAAGGATAAGAAAAATTGGTCTTTCCCAATGTGCGCGGCTAATAAGGTACCGCCTCAGTTTGTTGACATTATAGGCACAGGACGATAGCGACACGAAGGGTTCCGCACTAAAAAACGAAAAGTACGTAGAAAAGCAGTAAACAGCATTTTGAAATTGTTTATGGATACACTTATAAATCAATCAATCAATCAAATTTTATTTCAGTTGTTCACCATAAATTGTTAGTACATCTACCTATATATATACACATATGTACTATGTTAGTAACCAAATTATTCATATCACATCAAATTATTATTGCAAAAATAATAGGATTCGTTTTTGAGGTAGGGTACCCTAAAAATAAATGACGTCCGTCAAAATTCGTAACGCCATTTTAAACTCTTGTAGACGCTACGCAATAATGAGTGGGGAGCTTCTAAAGTAATTAATTTTGTTTGTGGCAACGAACGCTTAACTTTGGAGAAAGAAAAGTTCAGGATTCAAGTTGACAAAGACTTTTGCGGCGCTCCGCGCCCCGCGCGCCGGGTTGTGTTGAAAGCTTCTTTTAGTTTTTTAACCTTAATAAATAATAATATGACGTGTTTTAAAAAACGATAAACCGACTTTAAATTCCCTTACTTTTACACTTATTTTAGGTTTTGCGGAATGAATACTAATCCCCAGGAGATAAAAATTTATGGGACCCCTTCGGGATCATTTCCTATACAATAGTGAAAGAATTTTCTATATCGGTCCATAATGGGCGGAGATATCCGGTAACATAGATACAAAAATGAACATACAGACGAATTGAGAATCTCCTCCTTTTGAAGTCGGCTAAAAATTAGGACATTAATATTAACTATGTAAGCTATATTTGATATATTCCTTCATTATTTGAAATTTTCTTTGTTAATAGAATTCTAATAGTACTGTATCTAATAAGCAGTAATGTTATGACATTGTAAGGTTGGCTGGGGGAAATGCTCTCAGCGGTAAGGCCGCCTTTTGTACTTTTATTTTGTATTTAAGTGTAAGATTTTGTATGAATGTAATTTTTTTGTGCAATAAGTGTTCATTCATTGTAAAAATGTGTGTTTGTATACCTATCACTGGTGCCTGCCCAGTGAACCAATAGGCCCCACCTCAGTGTTGTTGTTATTTTGAGAAAACCTTTGTATTTGAGTGTTTACCTTTGTGTATCAATAAATTAACTTTCCTTCTTTCTTTCTTTCATTTTGTTTCTTAAATAAAGTAACGTACGGTCACAGATTAGGTAATGTTACTTCGTATTCGGTGCCTATTATTTCGCAGAGGAGTGGAAGAAGGGACGGGACGCCTTTGATCTGTTTTTGTACAACACTACGTAATTAAAATTAGGTAGGTACTTTACATTTAAAAATAATGAAGGTAGATTCGCTCTTCTTTCTGATACCTTCTTACTAACAGGCGTGACGTAGCGACCTGGAGCCGACAAAATAAGAAAGCTGACACAAAAATATATATATAATGCTGGACAATCCACACAGCATTATATAGCCCCAAGCTAAGCAGAGCTTGTGTTATGGGTACTAGATGACTGATATACATAATACAATTGAATACATACATAGATAGATGTTTTTACTAGACACAGAAAATACCCAGAACACCCGAGACAAATATTTGCAGATCGTACAAATATTAGTCCCAAGGCGGGAATCGAACCCGCAACCTCCTGCATCGCAGGCGGACCTTCACCTGCCGCGCCACAATCGTCGTCAAGAAAAAGAAACAAGAACATTAACTGCTGGTAGCCCAAAGAAATATCTAGTTTTCTGTACATTCTGGGATTTTATGCGTAGGCACTTTCTTAAACCTTCGTACGTGAAGAGGTTAAAAATAATTTTATTTCCTGATCGGACTATTATTAAGTTTATAAATCATCATCATCAGCCCGTACACGTCCACTGCTGAACATAGGCCTCCCCAAACGACGCCACGAATAGTGGTTGGTCTTGAGCTGCCTCCATCCAACGACTCCCTGCGACTGTTACGATGTCGTCGATCCATCGAGTGGGAGGTCTTCCCTCACTCCGTTTCGCATTGCATCGCGGTCGCCACTCTAGAACCTTTACTCCCCAGTGGTTATCGGTTCTACGAGCTAAATGGCCTGCCCATCGCCACTTCAGCCTGCTGATTCTGAGAGCTATGTCGGTAACTTTGTATCTTCTACGGATTTCCGTATTCCGGACCCTATCGCGTAGAGAAACTCCGAGCATAGCTCACTCCATAGCTCGCTGGGTGACTTTGAGCCTATGCACAAGGCCTATAGTGAGCGACCACGTCGCGACACGAAATTTATAAATGCATTTCTATAATAAAAATCTCCCCTCGGGCCCTATTGTGGAAAGTATGGAAGTGGGAGATTAAGATCATCTCAAATTTTTTTGCTAAATCTTAGGCTGAAGGTCAAGATTTATTTATTTGAATTTTGACCTTCATCCTAACATTTAGCAAAAAATAAATAGTTAAATAATGTTGGACAATTCACACAGCATTATCTAGCCCCAAGCTAAGCAGAGCTTGTGTTATGGGTACTAGATAACTGATATACGTACATATGTAATACAATATATATATACATAGGTAGTTTTTTTTTTATTATACATAGAAAAATGACCAGAACACCCTGAACAAATATGTGCAGATCGTACAAATATTTGTCCCGAGGCGGGAATCGAACCCGCCACCTTCTGCGTCGCAGGCGCACCTTCGCCCACAGCGCCACATCGGTCGTCAAGATTTTTCAATTCAAGATTTTTATTTGCATCATGTTGTACATTAAAGGTCTTAAAATTAGGTACAAGCTTCAACATGAGCCCGGGTGGGGCACTGCAATATGGAATACAGTTCCCAGATACAAAAAAAACATTTTGTCAAATAATATTAAAATGCGGGGTATATTTCAGCTGGATGTGTCTTAAAAATTTTACAACTACATATATTTTACATACAGGTCCATAGATTCTAATTTTTAAAATAAAATAAAAAACATACTAATTGAGAACCTTTAAAAGTCGGTTAAAAATATATTAACTTCTAACTTAGGTCTGTATCCGATCTCACAGTAAAGTACTTGTTCTGAGTCTTGACTGTATTCTAGCCTAAAGGTTGTTACATACATGGGCCGTACCGCTATCGCACAGTAAAAAATGAGCATTCATTCATTCATTGCTTGGCCCGTATTTGAATACGGGCCAAGCAAGCAAACTCGTAACCTTTTTTTTTGTGTGATGAATTTTTCCCCTAATTCTACGATTTAAGGAGCCAAAGTGCAATATATCAGTGTGATTATGGCAACAGCATTCGTTTTTTTATTTATAAAAGCCATTATGAAACTAACTTTACACAAAAATGTATTACTTTTGAGTTAAATTTGTGTAACGAAAACACAAAATTTTGATGTGTTGCTTTTGTGATACAATTGTCAATTTCCGCGGACTTACCCGTGATGATAAAGTTAAAATAAAGCAAAATCCATATTTAAATGCACATTTGTTTGCTGTGCGCCAGCAGTTCTACCAGGTGTGCGACAAGCTTTACATATTGTGTACTTTGTACTTAGTTCCTAACTATTCTAATGTATGAAACCAAATATTCATTTAATTACGCTTTTGTAGCCAGTAGTTAGTGTTCCAGTGTAAATGTGGTCGCAGGTAGTAGCGAGGTAAGGCTGCCCACAATCGTTCATGTTGGTTTAGTAAATTGGTCGTAGTGGTAGATCCTAATATGCACTCTCTGTTCTGACCATAATTCATACTTCGGCCACAGCTTATTCGATTGAGAAATGATTGTGTTAGCTTTTCGACCACAGGTGTGCATGAATAAAAATTCACTCTTGTTTTTTTTTAATTTCAAAACACATTTTAGGAGACAAGCAATAAAATAGAAAGAAGTAAAGAAATTAAAAAATATATTAGTAAGTAGTTATATATAAAATTATAAAGATTTATTTTCTGCTTACTTCTACTAATCTACTAATTATTTAGTTTAAAAATGAATTTCTCTTATTTAATCCCCTTGGGCCTAACGAAACTAATGGAAAAAACCCATAAGAAACCTAAATAAGCTATATCGGCCAGTCTCACCTGGTGCCATGTGCGTACTGCACAAGTATGTGCGCAAACACAGGAGTACTCTATGTATAAGTCATAATCCGATTGAACGGCAGACCAACACGATCTGAGAGAGGTCAGGCGCAGGACCAACAACTTAACGTGCTTTCCGAGGGTGTAAAACCGCCTACACCGGTCTGCTACAGGATTTTTTCTTGGTAGAAAAACCCCAATAGCCATATTTATCCCGATCCGGGATTTGAACCCAGGACCTCATTATCAGCTGTTGAACACGCGACCGCTAGGCCAAAGAGACGGTCGTGCCTACCTTTACCTATGAAGATAGGCCGTAAACATAATTATACTCCGATTTAGAAACCTAAATATTCTATGTTAACAAAGACATTATATAAATGAAAACTTTACAAAAAACTAAAACACAAACTTCACCAACGCATAATCTAACATGTGTAGCAAACGAAAACGAACGAGAGATCAATTAAATTATGAATGGTAGCTTTCAAAACCAAAAATTGGTTTGATCTTCTGAGCTTTGCTTCGATGATGCTAATGTCTTTAAATATTTTCCGCCAATCCTTGGGTTTTGTAACCCGTTTCTATACGAACAATATCCAGGTTTTTGTATGGGAGTAGTTATAGAGCACCAAAACGTAAATACGAACAACGTAAGCATACACCCTTCGTTATCCCACCAAAAGTTGTATCGAAATTGAATCTGCAACTTTAGATTTAACATCCCAAATTGTATGGTCAAATTATTCATGCGTATCCATCCCAACTGGTTTTGATTAGCTCATCCTGTATAAAGCGTGTGAGTTATTCGGGATTTTCTGTTCTGTTTGTTTAGGCGCGTTAGCCCGGCCCTGAATACGAGTCTCGGTAAAGTCAGGTGCGGCAGGCTAATATCAACTCACAGTTCTGCGTTCAGCGCAACCGGACTTTAATCGAGGTTCTTCGGAATATATATAATGTATGTTATTTAAATTAGTGCGCAATACTGCGGAGGGACGTTCTATTGGTGCCACAGAGTAATATAAAATTAACAAACTTGGTCCAAGGTCAATATTATACATACCCAAAAATTTTGTAACCAACTTATTTCGCCAGCTCTTTAAACTTAATACCGTCCCTCCAAACAACTGATTGCTACAATATGGGTCCTCCGTCCATTGACCGTGCGGCGACAGACAGTTGACCGCGCCGCACGTGCGATGAAACGTGAACTCTGCCTGTCTCGTGATCACGTATAACTCTGTCACTTTCGCGTGGTGGCGTAGCGGGCCGTCGTCGGGTGAGGCGACAGTGGGCGAAACGCATCAAAGAGGCGGTCGCGATATTTTGAGAGGGCTTAGTACGATAATAAGCAAAAAATAAATCGTTTGCGGCTTACTTTGTTTAATTAATGTTAATCTGTAGCAGCAGGTGAGCAGGTGTCCAGCGGTATTGCGCACAAATTCAAATACCTGTATTGCTGTTTGAAAGAATCAATAAGATGAGATTTTATCAAAATTATTTCACTGAAAGTGGAAACATCAAAGTTTCGTCTTCAACAACATAATTCAGACAACGCATCTCTTATTCTTTGGTTAGTCTATCATAAATGGGAGTCTCAGTTCGGACCGCCAGAAGTTGCAACGCGCGAGCCCAAGTGAAAATTCTAAATAAATCAATATTGCTAGTGTATCTTCGGCCCACGCGTCGTTTGTTATAAAACTCAGCTTGACCACTGTAGAGACGGGAAGTAGCAGCAGAATGTTTTGAAATGTGGGGCCAACAAGTGGGGCAACGTAGAACAAATCAGATTTATATAGATAGGTACTGATATTTTACAAAATCGTGGCACATGGTCGGGGCCGTGGTCTTGAAGGGTAGGATAACAAATTGAAATTGAATTCAAAAACTTGTGTCTGAAATCTCATTAACTTGTGTACACGGCTCCACACTGGGATAATTTATAAAATCAAAATCACCCGTGGACGTATGTATATGCCTTCGTAGTTGTTTGTTAGGTAGTAGGTACTCAATGTTCTTTCCAAAACTTGAAAATTACTTGATTTTTCAAGCAAGTTTTGCGTTACCTTTTTCCCATGCTTTGTTAGGTTTTTTTATGGTCAATAGACCTCCGTTTGACCACACAGGTTAGTAGATTTTAGTTAGGTTAGGTATTCAATGTCCTTTTCAAATCTCTAGATTTTTCCGGGGAGTTTTCTGATACCTCTTTCCTAGCTCTGACTGTTTATTTATTGAAAACATACACGTACGTAAAAGAATTCTACCAAAATCTGTGCAGCCTTTCTATATTGAAGTAGGTAATGCTAGCGCATTGGCGTATAACGTATTACTCAATTTTTAATTTTGTGTGTTGTTAGAACATTTTTTATTTAAACAAACAAGCCCGTATTATTTTCTAATCTAATTCATTTGAGGCATTATCTCAAACGTAAAACTCACCAAAATATTATCCATCTCATAAAAATACAAATTCAATTTTGGGGGAAAACTGTCCCAAGTCTGTGAGTACCAACATAGCGAATTTTCTAGTGACAGGCGCAATCTGTTTTCAAATAATTATTTCTGAAAGCCGAGACGAAGGAAATTAATTTCTTTGTTGTTTAATAGCATCGATGCGGTATCTACTTTGTGCTTGTTTTACTTTGTAAATACACTTTGGTACCTAATCTGCGGAATGTGATTCTTCGTTATTATCTTGTACGATCAGAAAAAGACAGAAAATATACAGTAACAGCCCGGGGTCAGAAAGTTGACAGTGTTACACCCCTGTGCCACGAACAGCACGTTAAGCTGGTTCCACGCTCGACCTCTTCCTTTCGTTTCGATCTCCGGATTATGAGAGTGAAGGAATAGAGAGTGTACCTGTGTTTGCGCACACACTTGTGTGCTATAAATGTCCTATGCAACTGGCTAGTCTCCGTTAAGACTGGCTTCCGTGGTCAAAAATACGGCAAGGAGGACATCTTGTATGATCTAAAAATTTTAAAGATATAAACGAAAGTCAGGACATGCGTTACACCATTAAATCCCATGATGACCCTGATGGGAACCACTTTGAACCGAAAATAGTTTAGTGCGACATTATTTTACTTGACCATATTCAGGAAACTTCCATCTCTTTTTTCACAACGTGCGGATTTAGTACCACAAATGAATTAAAATATTAATACTTAAAATTAAGGTAGTAAAAAAGTAATGACATTGATTGTTGTAAGCTAAGCTAAGCTAACAGATTTTTGGAAATTCCTTATCTAATGGGGTCAAATGTCATTTTTATGATAACTTCAGAACCGTAACTGATGGCCCGTCAAAATTTGTAGCGTAGAAAGATAACTTAAAATAAACAGACACATATTTCAGGTTTTTTTTTAAATTTACTCCCAAAAGGTGTGGAGTTCAAGTTAGGCCACTCACTAATAACATATAACGAAATCTCAGCAATTAGAAGAGTTAAGAGGCTGAAGTTTTGCATGGAAGTTTCTTTTAAGACGTAGGATAGGGACCCGAGTTTTTTGTAAATTCGTATTCTTAGGTAGTTAAAATGGGGTCAAAAGTAATTTTTATAATAAGTTCGGAACCGTAACTGTTGCCGTCATTTGTAGCGTAGGAAGATGACTTAATATAAGAAGAAGACACGTATGTATATAAGGTTAATGGTGTGGAGTCAAAGTTAGGCCACATACTAAGTTTTCAAGAATTCTCAGGAACTAGAAAAGCTTTGAGGCTGAAATTTTGTTTTTAGTTTGCATGGAAACCAACCTTACAGTAATACCCCCAGGTTAAGAGGATTTATTCGCGTGGACTTTAGTCCACGCGAATAAAATCATGGCGGGTCAGCTAGTTTACTATAATTTCGTCAAAGTTATTGCCATCCGCCACGCTTCTGCGCTAGCAGCATCCGCTGTTGCCCTGCGACTAAGCTTTGTTTTAGATCTCGCTACCGGGCAAAACAATTACTAGGAGATTATGTCAAAAAAATCAACCCTTCTACGATCCCACATTTAAATCGCATAATCCTGATTAAATTTTTCAGTAGCCGTAGCCAACAAAGGCTACCGGAGTCACCTTAAAGCACTCTAAGCGACGCCATGTCTAAAATCATAATGCGGTTATTATTTCAGCGGGGCTCGTAGCGAGTTTCTGCTGTCGACAAGCGGCCATTTTCGTGAAATTATCGCTACTCGCCTTCGCTACGACAGCGTCGAGGAGGCGCCCGCGGACTTGCCGACGCATTACCGAAAAATATTAGCCCAAGAACACCCTTCCGGTCTATTATATTCCACTTATTGCTGGCTTTTGGAGCATCGAGGGAATATATTCCGTACAGCACGAAGTCTATGTTATGCAGCTGATTTTTACATGGAATTAAATGGGTAGTTATAATGCGGGGGGAACAATAAGGAAGAAAGTAAGGAAGGTTAGGACATACAATAAATATCGGGATTCTTATAAACTTTCTGGTGTAGGTATTATATGATCGAATCTGACTGAATCACCCCTGAGAGGGGTTATTTTTGTTACACCTGTACACCTGCGAGGAATTAGATTGTTATGATATTTATAAAAGATAAAGATTATTCATTGTCGAAACTGTGTACAAAGATATCTTAAACAATAAGGTGGAAACAACAGTTTGTCTGTATTTGACTTAAATAACTCACTAAGAAATTTACTGAACAATAAAATAATTCTGAATTTTTTGGAAATCTGAATTTATTTCAAAAAAATATTAAAATTTTCTTATACCAAATGCGTTGGTTTCTAATTCGTGTTTTCTAGTAATTGTTTTATAGATTATTTCTTGATTCTCATAAGAGAGAGCTATTTTACGCCATTTTGTGAAATGAGCGGGACAGAGCAGAGCGTCGTAAGCGCAAAAATCATGTTTTTGCTTATTATGAATTAATGCAAAAATAATCCAAAGTTCCTTGGTATTCTATTATTTAATACGATCATGACAATAGAAAAATCTTGTGATTGATAGTTTAGGAGAAATACGGTAGAAACTAAGAAAATGGATAATACTTTGTACAATTATTTCTGACATTTAAATAGTTTATTTTTTTATTTTTGAAGGAAGGTTTCCTTCGTCTTGTATTTCATAGATTATAATGTATTTTTATAGAAGCTTTTTCGATAAAGATTGCAGAGAAAAAAGGTTTTATCGTAACCCAATTGACGTCAATTCACATATAACTGCCTTAAAATGCAGAGGAGAGATAAACACATAGGTTACAAAATTATTTCATTGCTCTTGGTCTCAGCTTCAGTAAATGTCCCGTTCCTTAACTTCACATTTATTTATATTGTCTGCGACAAGAGTTTTGTTATCGCAACAGGAAAATGAACCGGGGTCTCTGTAAACAGTAAATAAATATCATAATGGAGGCATTACTACATTTATTAGCGAACAAAGGAATGTAATTAGCCCTCGTCAAATCTCAGTATGAGACGGGGAAAGTCGAGGAGTTTATTTGGAGAGGATTTTCGTTTCGAATCCCGGATTTGCGCCAATGGATTTTTCTTATATAAAATAAATACTCACTGACCTAATCAGTCATGGAAAATGTAATCGAACCGATGCCCAACAGTAAACTACACGTCAAAGTTCAGAGAAACAAGTTTCCAAGCAATAAATATCAAGTAAAAAAGTTTCCTCCAGTTTATTTTACTTCATAACTTTAGGTGCGGTATAGACAAATTCTTAAGAGTTCCCGCGATTCCCTTTTATTTTTCGTATACTGCTTGGATTTGTGACGCCATGATGGAAAAAAAATTATAGAAAAAAAAACAATCACAAATAAAAAAAAAACACTCGGTGCGGTGATCAATCCAATGTCAGAAAGCGCAATTATGTGACTAAAATTATAAAATCACTTGTGTCGGAATGGGGACTTAACTAACGATACAATTTAATTACCTAAATGTTAGCTTCAATATATTCATGGACGTTATCGGCTACTTACTTGAGGGAAGGCTAGTTTGTACGACTTCAGTGGCACAGCTACCGAATTTCCGCCTACAACGAATGTGGAAGCATCTTCAATTCCAGGGACAGATGTCTATGTGATCTGCAGGCATTTGGTCTGGGCTTTTAAATACCGTGTACAGTACACATCTCGTCACAGTTTAATAGCGCTCGGCGAAAGTGGAGGGGGATTTTACGCAGGTATAAAGCGGTGTAATGATCTAAAAATCGACTTCTGCGCATCAAGGTCGGCTCTGTTAAACCATGACACGACCTTGTACTAGCTGTGTCACTAGCTGTGACCGCGTGGAATTGAATTTTCCGTTTCACCCTCCCAACCCCCAAACCTACACTACTAAATGCTGTAGACCCTACGAAAGATGAACGCCTTTCGTGTCTACAGCATTTAGCGGTACCTTACCGTCAGATGTATTATATACGACCTGCGCGCACACTTGTGCACTATACTCCCAAACTTCATCATATCAGCACATACATGTCCACTGCTGGAAATGTATGTGCTGATATGCTTCCCACACGCCACAAATAGCGGTCCTGAGCCGCCTCCATCTATCTACTCCCTGCGACCGGTACGATGTCGTCGGTCCATCGGACATAGAGGGGGTATTGCCATAATTACTACGCTTGGCAGGTGGATTGGTGATCGCACGCAGTGTTGGTGTTGAAAAATACTCAGAAGAAAGCTGCTGCCCTTTCTCTGGTAGGTTCCCTTAGTCGGCTCTTACGACATCCACGGGTTGAGTTGGAGGGATCGATATTCGTACGCCGCGGCCCCACGACCTCTCCCAAACCTACTACTACCAAATGCTTTAGACCCCATGAAAGGAGAACACCTTTTGTGTCTACCTACAGCATTTGGTGGTGACGCGTGACTGATACACAGAGAATAAAACATAGCAAGAACCCCGGGCAGGTGAACCCCAGCGCGCCGCAAGTGCTCGATACCAAGACCATCATGTCCCGGTGACTTATCCGTGCTCATAGTTTGGATGACTTTTCTCACTTCACTAGCTGTAATTCGAATCAGGGCAGTATCGAAATTATGACTGGTCCTTTCACCAGGCGTCCGCTGCACACCTGACTTCACTACAGGTGACCTCACACTAAAGTGTTCCCAGAACAAATCTGCCACCTGTTTAGGGGTCGGAGACCGCGTCAACACTAGTTACTAGTAGGTTTTGAATCTAATTTTTTAATGTTTTTCCAAAACTCAGAGAAATTTTTAACTTTTTTATGACTAGCGATACTATCCATTTTGATTTTTCTTGGTTACATTGACACTATTTAAGTTTAGCTTTAAATATTTTACGATTGTTACACATCTCTTCATATATTAATCCATTACACAGTTTTCCCTACAAAAACCATTCCTTTAATTTAAGCATAGCCTCCTTGTGCACTGCATTGACATGTTTATACCAGCCAATTACATTCTTACCTTTTTTGAATTTCCTTGGTTTACATACAATGTCAAGATTTTTACAATGTCATAATATAAATTATTAATTATTATTACTAGCTGACCCGGCGAACGTTGTTTTGCTTTCAACCCTTATCACTTAGGGGTATGGAAAATAGATAGTAGCCGATTCCCAGACCTACTGAATACGCATATAAAATTTGGTAAAAATCGGTAAAGCCTTTTCGGAGGACTACGGTAACTAACATTGTGACATGGAAATTTTATATATAAGAAGATAGATCTATGAGATATGTCACAGCAATTATTATCAGCACACAATACAAATTCATTTGGAAAATTAATTAGTTTTAAATTGTCATGACAAAATTTTGATTACATATTTATTTGAGGACAATATCTGTCACCCCAGTACTAACTGCGTTTGCACGCACATAATCAGATTCAATAACTTTATTTCTTTATTTTTACAATTGCACTCAGACAAGCCAATTTTTTTTTTTTTTTATTCTGCGCTATCATATTTCCTGAGCACCGGCTGGGCTTCGTTGAGACTATCCGGCTAGGAGGACATCATCGTCGGTCACCTTTACCTTTACCTTACGTATGGGAAGGTAAGTAAGTATTTTTAAAAGATCAAAGACGAAATCTCCGTTTACAATGTAGATTCGATCAAGTTAGCGTTTCTCTCAAAAGCAATTGTAATGTTCAAGCTAAAGTCAAACGTGGAGTCATAAAATAGCTTTACAGCTTTTATATTGAGTTTCTGAGAATGAACGCAACCTGACCTTTACCCGCTTCAGCTGGATGAAAACTGGTTTCAAGAGATGGATTTCATGGTGATATTGTCGAGCACATCCTATCCTACTAATATTATAAACTAGCTGCCGCCCGCGCCTTCACCCGCTTTTTATCGGGATAAAAAATAGCCTATATGTTATTCCAGGTCCCAAATTATATCCATACCAAATTTCAGCTTAATGGATTCAGTAGTTTTTGCGTAAAAGAGTAACAAATATCCATCCATACATCCATCCTTACAAACTTTGACATTTATAATATTATTAGGATAGGATGGCAAAGTTTGTTGATACTCTAATATTATTTGATCTTGATATTTAATCTATAATAATTGTTATTATAAGCCCATTGCAGGACAAAGGCCTCCCTTTCTTTACATAAATTAAAAATTATTGATAAAATTATATAAATAATATTAAGGTACGTATTGAACCACCTTATAAGTATATTTATATGTGAATAATTCTCGCAAAGGAGGGATATTTTTGCTTCATTCAACCGTTCGAGACGAAGATAAACTTTTCTTGTTGAATTGATACCATCCATTCAGGTAAATCGTGACAAATTTCATTCTAACCCGAGTATTTGGCAAGCGCTGGATATATTTCAAACCGGCGCCCGCCCACTCCCGCTCAGATCCGCTGCTTTTGTCGTCATATAGCTCTAAATCTTGTAAGGTTCTCTTAAATTTAGTTGCTTTCTTCTGCAAATATTCCCTGGATCAAGCGCATTTTGTGGAATATTCTTTATAGCGAAAAATCTTCGTGGAAATTCTTAGATGCTGGAGTTCTTCGTTTAATAAAACTCGTGAGTAATCCTGTAGAGAAGGCTTTAACCACTTTTAATTTAGAATATCACCGTTTAAAAACTAATCCTTATTTTAAAGTAGGCAACTATTTTCTATTATAATATTTTAAAGTCTTTTTGAGCCTAAAAATAAAACTTAGAGTGGTCGTAGTTCATTCGTGTACAGCTCGCTATATTGTATGCAAATGATGAGTGAGAGCCCAGAACATAGAAAAAACACTCGACTTTTAAATTAGAAAGTCATTATTCCAGCATTATACCAGGAATCAAACTCTCTATAAACCAATAAACAAACACAACCAAGACGGCCAAACAATTTCAATTATCCACCAAAGCACAAGGAATTATCTCAATCTCAATCAGAATAGTTTCACCCTGTATACAGGGTGTTTACTAGGACGTAACACTCGGATCGGCCGATAGGTAACTCCCGGGCAGCAGTTATCGGACCACAAGGGCAGTAAAAGCTAATTGGTGGGGTGGCAGTAACCGCCGACATGCCTCTGTTTCATGGGAAACAGGTTTAACACGCCTGTTTTTGGAAAACAACCTCTGAGTCCTGAGTTTGGTTAAACGATAGTATCGAGACGTTCCATTTTTAGTATCTATGAGATTTGTGTAGTACCATGTTCCCAAGGTAGAGGCGCTGTACCAAATCCAATAGGTACGTAAGTAGATAATAATATGTAAAACTGCAATTTAAATAATTTATTTGATTAATTTTTATTTTATATTATATTATATTAGTTTTAATACAATTTAAATAAAAAAATTACATTATTTACTTATAGATTAAACGTAAAATATAATATAATAATATTGTCATTCATTATCGCCTCGACTCGAAGTACTTTTAAATTGAGCATCCACCTTACTCCCTGTTCTAAGCAAACCACGTTTGTATGCCACCACGACTTTGAAATAAAGAACTTATACGAACAATAATGGTTTGACCATTATTGTTCGTATGGTGTTCCACAACAATGTTAAATAATGTTTATCCTATTTTTTTAATTTTTATTAGTTTTTTCTAGTTTTGTTTGCAATTTGTATTTTTTCTGAGTTACTAATTTTATTTTAACTATTAAATTAACGTAAAATTTCGAGTTTTATTGGAAAATTTAAAATTTTTGCTTGCAACATTTTTCAACGCTTGTTATATTATATTGCATATTTGGGTAAAATCTAGCTCGTAATAAGAATGTATCTACTGTACCTTTTTATAGATCTTACTCTGTTTTATGAACGAATAAATAAATAAATAAACACAAAAATCAGAAATTATCTCGTTTGAAAAATAATTGCCAGAACTCAAATCGACAAGACTAAGTAATGATAAAGAATTTAATGATATCCCAAAAATTTACGACTCCGGCGGGACTTGAACCCACGACCCTCCTCTGAATACGAGGATGCGCTAACCAACTGCGCCACGGAGGCAAGTACCCGACCTGTCGAAAATCTTTGGGACTTACGGACTATAGCGCCGTTAGCTCCACCTACAGGGGAAACATTGAAGTTATCCAAACCTGCTCAAAGTCTAAAGTTACATTTAGATCGTTTGACGAGAGATATCGCTGTTGCTAATCTCTAAGGTTTTATAGTGGTTATGCCCGCACTTTGGGTAATCTTAATTTTAAGATTACCCAAAGTGCGGGCATAACCACTATAAAACCTAAGTAATGATACTCCATTCAAGTAATCCAAATTCTGACGTAATTTTAAGTGGGTAAGGTGGAGTTCGTGATGTCCCGTTCGTTCCACCAGTGGGACGAATAGGATAATAATAGTCCGAATTAAAATGATGTCCCGTTCGTCCCACCAATGTCGGCAGTGGGACGAATGGGCGGAACATCAAAAACATGAAAATATTATTCTCCAATTCATCCCACCATTATGCTTGGGCACCATAACGGTCAAAGTGACATCAAAGGGTTGGCGTGTTTATAAAAATTTTATGAATGAGTTTAGCAGGACATTGCATAGTGGCAGGAACGGCAAATAAAACCATGTTTATAAAATTGTAGGAATAAGTTTAGCTGGATTTTGCATTGTGGTAGGAACGGCAGATTAAAACCCTGTTTATAAAAATTTTAGCAATAAGTTTAGCTGGACATTGCATTGTGGCAGGAACGGCAGATTAAAACCCTGTTTATAAAAGTTGTAGGAATGAGTTTAGCTGGACATTGCATTGTGGCAGGAACGACAGATTAGAACCCTGTTTATAACATTTGTAGATAACGTTTGTAGTTTAACTGGATTTTGCATTGTGGTAGGAACGGCACATTAGAACCATGCTTATAAAATTTGTAGGAATTAGTTTAGCCGGATATTGCATTGTGGCAGGAACGGAACGGCAGATTAAGACCCTGTTTATCAAAATTGTATTAAGAGTTTAGCTGGACATTGAATTATGGCAGGAACTACAGATTAAGACCCTGTTTATAAAAATTCTATAAATGAGTTTATCTGGACATTGCATTGTGGCAGGAACGGCAGATTAAGGCCCTGCTTCCTGCGTATAATGAAATCAAATTCGCCTCTGCGATTGGGAAAATTAACCTCTTTCTCGACCAGGCCAATTGGCGGCCTATGATTAGTTTGTAATTTGTTATGGGCTTTCGAGTTAGCTTTGAATTACTGCATCAGACATGAGGATACGATTCGAGGATTGCAGCGTTTATCGAATCGAATGGTAGGTACATGTTACTAATATAAATTGATTGTTTAGAAAAAAACTAAAAACCAGCTTCGAATCCCTTAATTTAAACTGTTTTTTTTTTTAGGTTTTGCGCGACAAATTCTAATCCTTCAGGAATAACATTTTTATGGGACCATCTCGGGATCTTTCTTTATTACTTTAGCGAAAGAATTTTTTAAATCGTCCATCATTGACGGAGAATACGACTAACATAGGTACATAAAAAATATACATCCAGCCGAACATAGAAACGCCTCCTTTTTTCGCAGTCGGTTAAAACATGGTATACAAGGCTCACTGAAAATCGAGCCTATCTTCACAGCCACATGCAGGTAAGGTTTATTGTTTCATTTCTATAAAGCCTCACCCACAGAGTAGGTAAGATCCCTTTTTAATTTCTATCAGTCACATGAGATCTCTTATCATCAGAACTTTTATTTATAAAACTCTTTTAACAATAGTATGTACCTAAGAGTCTTTTATTTTCTTCAAGGTAGCCGAATATTGCATAATGGACCCTATACATCGCACCCGTCGACACAACCCAGCGGATTGTAGCAATGTAATACTGTAAGCAGCCGGCAATGTTTTGTCAACTGGTTGGTGACTGTGGTGTGTTGAACTATCATCCAATTTATTTTTCAAAAACTCGCGTAACACAGCACTATTACCGTCAAGTCTTTTTACAAGGGAGTTCTCCAGGATCCTCCAGCTCTATTCCCTGGGGGATCCTGGTGAAATCATTTAAAAAGCTCAACAAAATGATGTCCTTAAAATGGATCACCTTGATTTTATAATCCAAACGTATAATCCAACCAAACCTTGTATATCTATCTACCTACAACTCTGTAAGCAACTAAAATATGATTTAGCAGGCGCCTGTGTTTTATCTCAGTGTTTACAAAGGGAGCCTTTATGGTTTATAGCTCAATAATATAGGCCGTAAAAGGCCGGGTCCCGTCTTTACTCTGTTACACAATTGAGTTGTCCTGGTCCCTTCAACTCCTTTAGGACTTCTTGAATAATTCCGCTTTGTAGATACCTAACAAGATGGAAATGTAGCGTGGTGGGCTTTGTTATCTGCGCTACCTCTTTATGAAGGCGAAGATGTTGTTCGAACCCGTGAAAGTGAACGATAGTAACAAAATTTAGGTCATTATACTTAAAGACGATAATAAAACTTAATTATTATATAGAATAAAAAAATAGGTGCACTCGAAATTGAGAACCTGATCTTTCACTTTGAGTCACATGAGGCGAAAGCAGTTTTTGGCAGATATCAGTAGCATATTTCCAAACACACTGTCAAACGTCAGCCTCAAAACGTCCTACTGACTGACTTACGCACTTTGGTACCTATGTCAGTAAGTATGTATAATATATAGTATTCTTACAGGTACCTAACCTTTTCTTTGCGAAGGCAGGTGAGATAAAAAACAATATTTATTCTCCAAAAGAATATTGCACCGTCCATAATACCCAAATTTAGAATGTAAATGGGTAGTCGAGCCCGAGTAAGGATGCAAAACGGCTTTATAAAAATAATAAAGGATACAAATTATGCTATCCATCAAGGATTCAGAAAGTTGCCTTGTTTAATGTTATTGATGGTTTTAATAATGATCGCTCGCTGATGGTCTCATCCTGGTATCACCGGCTCAGAAACAGACCAGGCCGGATCAGATGAGAAAATATTTTAATTGTGTGCATACAGCTTTATAAATAACTAAAACTGACCAGATACACGTCCTGTCATTCAATTCAAAATTCTTTATTCCAAACGTGTTTAGCAAAGAGTATATAACGCTGGGGCTAAGGTTACATAATAAAATTTATAATAAAGGTAGTCGTTAAGATTTCTTACAATTTCTAAGTTTCTGCGCAATTTTCTCAATTTTTTTTATGTCAGTACCTTCTACGGAAACTTTTTAAAAAAGATGGATGAAATCGGTAAAACCGTTCTCAAGTTATAGCCGAACCAAGAGAAATAGGGGTTTATTTTTATTTATATCTATTTATAAGTAGGATTACTTCGTTTTCCGTCTCTTTATCAAGTTATTTTTTTCTCAGGAATACGGAAAGATTTCTAATTGAAATTAAACACTTTTCAATCAAATAGAATAGTGGGAATCGAACCCGCGGCCTCTCCTCCTTTGACTTAGTCGACCATTCACTCGATACGCTTCAGAGGTCGTCAGTTAAATAGATTTATATGAATTTCAATAAAATCAGAAATAGTAGATTGGCTTTTACGTTAATAAACGAAAAGGTAAAGATATTTCAGGAAACTCTGAACAGTCTATCTTTCGTGGTTTATTTAATTCTGCGTCCCGAATACATTTTATAAAGGTTACGGATCGTATGTCGGGAGTCTATTCGTATTTTTACCCAACTACCGAAGGACGAGGGTTATGAGTTTGGAACCCTATGTATATACGAGTATGTATGTATGTTGTACTTAGGGTACAAGTGGGATCAAGGCCTCCGACTACCTAAGTATCAAAAGAAAATGATAGAGACAATAGGTGAACGCTTGTTTAAGGCTGGATTACCCGGATTTAGGGATTTTTAACTGTCCGTACCTCAATAACTAGAAGGCCTATAGTTTTGAAATTCAAACATATTATAGTTGAGGATATTTTCTAATGCATCACTAGATAAAAATACGATTGGTGACATTTCACCCGATAAAAAAAATGTGAAAGTTACCTCTAAATGAAACTTTAAATCATCACTGTGAATAGAAAAATGAATAAAATGACACAAATTGTATACCAAAACATTGCAACGCAGTACATCACTAGAAAATATTTTTATATGTCATACAAATATTTTTCAAAGCAATAACTACAAAATCGTGCTCGGCTGTCTGCGCACCGTCTTGCTTCTTGCTTGCGTCTTGCAAGTGCTGGGCTCACCTCGCCTTAAGACTTTGATTACGTAGTCGGGTTTTAGTTTTTAACTTTTTTTTGAGGTTGTCGGTTAGATATTTGAATTTGCTGGCATACCTAAGTAAGTTGGGTGACAATGCTATGTTATGGTACCATTGAGTTGGTCTGATGATGGAGACCGATATTGGCCATAGGAACTCCTAAACGAAAGTTTGGGTTCGTGAATTTGTCTTCCCAAGCAGTTTGGTCTTATTATAATAGATAATTTTCGAAAAGATTTTTAAAATTTAAAAAAAAAATATCTTGAATTGGAATCTTATCTCGTGACCACGATCGCTGCTACACTTTTGTAACGTCGGGAAGATGAAAACGCAATTAATACATGCCTATTAGCCATATAGTTCAAGAGGTGGGAAGATGACTTAAAAGCTATCGCTGGGAAGTTATGGCCAAGAACGGCCAGAGATAGAAGCGAGTGGAAGAAGCTGGAAGAGGCCTATGCCAAACTAGGGCAAACAGGTAACACGTGCTAAGTAATTGTTAAGGAAAACAATTGTTAGTTATCTAAATAAAGGCTTATATTATTATTATTATTCTGTTTCTAATTTCCATGATCATCCGAAGCCAACAGCACAGAGGCCCTTTATGAGAATTAATCTAAAGACGAGAGCTACACATAGCTGGTATCATCCTTGGTTGCACAATATGATACACCCGAATATGATATCCGCCAGGTGTAGAGACTATTGCAAAGGAAAATGAAAATAACAAAAAAAGCCATGTTATTGTGGTGAACGGATGGACTGCGTAATTGGGCTATGGGGTAGACTATGGACGCCTGCCATAAACATACTCTCAATACTGTTACAAGCGGCAGACGGTGGCATGCCGAATGCTGGATGGGTTCCTCAAAATGTCGGCGTAAATGCCTGTAAGGAACAACATCGTTGCAAACGAATAAGGGGTGTCGAGAGGTGCGGCCCCGATTTCACCATCACGAAGACACGTGAGCGGGATTCCTCGTTATTACGCCATTAGACACTTCCACCCCCGAGTCTACATCCTAAGATGCATCTCTCGCGACTCCACTCAGACCGGCCAATGAAGGCAAGCAAAAGGTGGGGATCTGGTTCTCTTGAGATACCACTCCGCAAGCGGAGACGAGAACCAGGAACTTCCCCGGGAGCACTCGGTATACCCGTGGTGTTGCTACTCACCAACAGCTCGCCACAAGCTGCCCTGCAGGTTATTATTATTATTTATTAACCATATCGACTACTAAGATTCTGATAGCACAATTGCTAGACGAGCAAACATTACGACATCCAATAAGCTCTTCGATAATTCTAACTTAACCAATAAGGCGCGTTAAAAATAAATTAATTTCCAAGCTAGGAAGATTCTAGGAAGATTCAAGTCTGTCATAAAGGCACGTGTATCTATTAATGTAAATAATTTAATTATGAACTCCTCACCAAGACGTTTAGCGTCCCACATAAGCCTGAACGACATAATTAAGTTAGGTATTTGTTATGCGCAGTCACGTACGTTCGCTTACCGAGGACGTGGAGCTTTTGAAAAACAGCCGGCTTGAATTTCGGCTTTCGGATGATTATGAAATAGATATATTAAAAGCAACGGGCTTAGAGGCTGGCGTATGGTTTTTGAGCTTGTTTTACATGTGGTAGAGCCGTAAAGCTGAGTGGCTCGTATGGCTTTCATAATGCCAAAACGAAAAAAGCTTTTCGCTTACTTCCACTGACCTGCCAAAATTGTAGAAAATATACAACGAAACACTCAAAATCATATAAAAAATTATAATTTAATTTGTAGAATTGTAGCAAAAGCCATTGAACAAAGAAGAAACTGATTGTGTAGGTAGTGATCGCTATCAAATTACGAAATTATACTAGGAAATAATAAATATACTAAATAAAAAAGTATTACGAAAAGTATCATACTACGAAAACTCTCTATCCGGTAGGGTGCTGCAAGGCGTTCAATGTATGGGAGAAAACGAACAATTTTATAACGTAAACTAGCACATGCACAACGCCTACTAAGGACTCTGTAACTCTAGCGTGAGATGGGTGAGTTGTAATTCTACCACGAGCAATTAAAACGATATTGAAATTGATTTTCTTGCCATCGACCCGATCGGGCCCGTAGCCGGTCTACGGCGTACGAAGCAAGAATAACTCCCAAATTATTATTAAGTTCACATTTTAGAACGTAGTCGTTGTATGCATGGCCGGATAAAGGTGTGTTTAGAATATAACCCTGTTGTGGATGAATAGAGAGTGCACACCCACTTATGCACTATAATATGTCCCGCGCACAAGGCTAGTCTCCGTCGAGACGGGCTGCCAGGAGGAAATTATGATTCAGCCTGCTGTGACTAAGATCTCGCTGATACAACCAACTAAACTCCTACCGAGAAGGTTTGCTTTTTATGAGGAATTTCAATAGTGAAATTCCTCATAAAAAGCAAACCTTCTCGGAGTATAGACAGGGCGTCCCACGGCCATGCCACAAGGAATGGAACTATCTTAAATATTGTAGATGGAAAAATTTTACTGAAAGAAGAATTCATTTTGATAAAACAATTTCAACTGCATTCAGAGATTTTTGAATAATCGCCTGTCTGAAACGGGAATCGAACTTTGGCAGGTTCAATTTTTTAAAAGCTGGCACGATGGTCTTTTCTTTTTACATAAAATTGTCCTGTTTGACGACGTAAATATGTCGATACTGCATGCCTACTCTAGTTCTTATTATCATCAGTTGCGAAGTACGGTCGCAAAACTCAACGTGTAGCAACTTATTCGTAAGTAAGCGTTACGAATAAGCCGTTTTCGGACGAATCTTATGACTGTGATTTTTAAATGGAGCTAAAACTTCCTGTCCTATAAACTGACCATATAAGAAAATTATAAAATTTGTTATTCTGTTAAATACATTTTTACATATAAACAATAATAAAAAACCAAAGTTCCAGTGTCAAGTAGAATGAAAAATATACTATCATCATTCCAAAGTGAAAAAGCAAGTCAACATCATCGTACGAATATTTCGTTTTCGTTGGATTAGAATACCGAACGAACGAAACAAAACTTCCTACAGTGCGCTGCCCTATTAACGTTCATTAGTATACAACGTTTCTGACCATATATGTAACTAGCTGCTAACTGCGCCTTCGCCCGCGTTTTTTCGCGATAAAAAATAGCCTATATGTTATTCCAGGTCCTAAACTATACCCATACCAAATTTCAGCCTAATCGGTTCAGTAGTTTTTGCGTGAAAGAGTAAAAAATATCCATCCATACAAACTTTGACATTTATAATATTAAGTAGGATAGGATAGTGGGAAGTAGGATAGGAGAGGAAGAAATAGTCGTCCTTACAGGTTGATGATTTCGAAAAATAAAAGAGAATTGCGCCAGGTTTCAGTAGGTAATTTCATAATTATTGTAAAACAAAGTACTTACCGTATTTTTTTGTCTGTCTCAACTTAATGAACTCAAAAACTACTGAACGTCGGAGTGATTGCAGATTCATTGGGATTTTGCATAAATTGTATGATATGACGATGGTTTTTGATGATGTCGGAAAAAACATGGCGACTAAGGATCTCCGCTGCACCGCGGTACGACCCGTGGAAAGCCGGGACGTGTATGTAGTTTTTTTAAATAATACCAAGTGCTTTCGAGTTTCAAAAATATAGAATACGAAGTTCGAATCTTTCAGCAAATTGCCAAGAATTATGGTAAACGATCAGAAATTTTACCAAGTTTAATGAAATAAAAAACTTTAATGACGGAAATATACTGTCCTGCACAACAGAACGTGCACCAACTCGATCTCTTAAATTGGTCGTTTGTATTTCATTTTGTAATTAATCACGCTGGCTGTCCCTCCCAGTTGTGAGGATTTCTTTTGAAACTAGCTGTGGTATTTCATGTTATTCTAGAAATCTTCACAATATCACTTCAGTATTCAGTATTTATTGCATTCATACATAAATCAGGTCTTAATGATAAGGTGTGTTTATATAATTCACAGTATGTACCCATTTAGGGTGTTGCAATGGAAGACTGGCCAGGTATCATGCCTTTTTACTTAAGATACGCTTACTTAATATGTATCTACTAGGTACCTACACTAAATATTACGAATCGCTAAAAGTATCGTTAAAACAGTCGTCCGCTTCGTTAAAACATTTTTTTAAGAGCATCTCTTTTAGTTTGGTTTCGAACATGTTTTTACTTGACACTGAAAAGCAGAATCTATTTTACGGGGAACGCCACCAGGCCTAGGCAAGGCGAGTAATTCCGTGTTCGTCGCTCTGGCTCCGGCAAAGTAGTCCTAATACGGAAAATCAAATTCAGTGCACATTCACTGGTGATTTTAATCATTTCATGATTCGCATTCGTCCCATTCAGAAAACTAGGCAAATTACTCTTAACGTTGATATAAGATCGGATGCGAGGATGATCGTAGAAACATAATTTAAGCTGAATTATGCCTAATGACTTGTTATCTTTTACATTTTGAGCACAAAGTATATTTCAGTATACATAATAGGTACCTATTCAACTTCAACTTCTTCGTTTATGGCACCGCTTGCTTTTCGCTACGACTCTGTCAGTGTCTGTGTCAGAGTGTCATAAACTTCTCTGCCATTTAACCTGCCTAGTGCGAGTCGATTTATCTAAGTTATTCAATACTAGCTGCTGTCCGCGCTTTCGCCCGTTTTAGTGGGATAAAAATAGCCTATATGTAATTCCAGGTCCCAAACTAAACCCATACCAAATTTCAGCCTAATCGGTTCAATAGTTTTTGCGTGAAAGAGTAACAAATATCCATACATCCATCCATACAAACTTTGACATTTATAATATTATATATATCATCATATCAGCCCATACCCGTCCACTGCTGGACATAGGCCTCCCCCATACGACGCCACAAATAACGGTCCTGAGCCGCCTCCATCCATAGACTCCCTGCGACCGCTACGATGTCATCGGTCCATCGTGTGGATGGTCTCCCATGTGGGGGGTTTGCCATCACCACGCTTGGCAGGTGGATTGGTGATCGCAGTGGTGGTGTTGAAAAATACAATCAGAAGGAAGCTGCTGCCTCCTCTGGTAGGGCTGATTATATTATATACAGGACGGCCCACGGATATGCCACATGGAGGGAAAGTATCTTAAATATTGTAGATGGAACATTTTACTGAAAGAAGGCATTATTTTTGAATTAAAAAAAAAACAATTAAAACTGCGTTCATAGATATTTAAATACTTACATGGTTGAACCGGGAATCGAACCCGTTACACGAGAAAAATAATTATCCTGTAGGAAGTAGGATTTCAACACAATACTGTATTTTAACATAATAAACTTAATTTGTAGTACAGGAAGTGAAACTGCTTTCGCAGTGAATACTATAACATCTTCCAAGTTGCGAGTAAGTTAGTATACCTAATTCATTGTTACGTAGAAGTTTCTTGAACTAGATAAATTAGCTCAGTGTGCCGTGCCACCGTTCTCCTCTCGCCGTTCATTTCTTCTTTATTATTCTGCCACACTCGTCTGGCAACTCTGAATTAAGCAAGAACCACACTATTGTAAAAATGCGCGACTGCGAATTATCTGTCTATTCGAATGATCGACAACTACTAATTTCCTTATTCGACTTGAAAATTAGTAATATACTAATCTTCAAAGTCGAATGACAACTACTAATTAGTAATTACTAATGCCTCTACGAATGGGTCATTCATGGCTCCGACTCGACTTTGTTAGTCGAACGATCACAATCCAACCAATCCACGTCGAATACCGAATGAAATGAAGGCCGACTCGGGCAGTCGAACGATTGGAACGACGCGCGATTACGATAACCAAATTAGTTACTAATTTGCTCGAGTCAGTCGAATCGTTCGAATGATTTGTCAAGTCGAATAATTCGAATGAAATCATTCACAGCGCATCTGTACACTATTGTATTGTGTTTTGGCACGTCAGTAGTCAGTAGTACATCGGTTTCATAATTTCACTTTTTCGGATAGTGGACATAAAATATATTCAAGAGGATCAATTAACACTGTAGAGCTAGCTTCCTCTAGATTTATTGGCAATAGTCTGCTATCAGCTCAACTTCTTTAATTGTAAATATGTAATAGCTCTAATTTGTTTCCATAATCTTGTCTATGAGTATATTTTGTATGCCTAAAGACAAACGTTTTTTGCTGGATTGTCCAGCATTATTTATTTATTTAAAACTGTTGGGTGCTTACAATATTCATACCCAGATAATGTCGGACCAACCCACCCCGTCGAGCTATCGTCAACTTTGCCGTGTGTGTTGGGTTCGATCCTCCATTAGGTATATTGTATTTGCAGCTTCGACATCATTGGACGCATAATTTTATGAAACACAAAAGACAATTGTATAGAATTAGGTAATTAATAACACAGATGAGGTGTCGGTGAGGTGTCGGTGTCGGATCGGGTCTACTGATGAAGAATCGCTCTTCGTAAGTGCGGTATCTAGTATAGGTAATTCAAGTCAATTACATCAATAAGCTTCAAGCCGAGCTGAGTAGGCCAATTATCTCCCGTAGCACCTATGAGATTGCATTAACAATAAGTACCAAGCTACGTATGCTCTACGGATTGTTGTTCAGCTTAATGTATGCTATGCCAGTTGTAGTGATGTTCCGTTTACCTCTTGCAAGCTTGCTCTCAGGTGCTGTACTTTGAAAACCAAATACGATGTCAGATGACGGATTGTACGTTTCTCTTTTACTGCGAAGTTGTTTCGACGACGAATGATTCGACTATCGTAATTTAACACAAGTTCTTTCGATGAATTTATTTCGAAATAAATAATTTTAACATTTTTATTTCATAAATAAATCTGAAACAAACGATGACCTTGGTGTCGCGTTCGATGAAACCGCGTTTCCCTCTTTGCTGAAGTAAACTGCTCAACAAAGTTGGTCATCCTTGGTACGAAACGAATTTTAACCACTGAATAAACTTGGTGATAACTTCGATTCGCCTTCGTTTCGCTACGTTCTTGATTGTTTCGTTTTCCTAGTCGGCCTCGTGGACTAATTTCACTGTAACGAGATAGGACGTAGAGCGTCAGCCTAATTACGGTAAGACTTCGAAGGCCGAAAGCTTCTAATCTCCTCGTGAAAAGTGGACGCGAAGCGACTGCGATGTCGCACAAATTCGTAGTAACACGGTTTTGAACTTAAATAATGTCGAGATTATTATTAGATGATTCGATAAAAAAAGCGGGGTTATTTTAAGAGAATCTTTCTTTGTGTTTAAATTGTTATGACGATCTTTGTGATTGCCGACGGAGAAGGTCAGACGCAGAAGGTTACAGGTTCAAGTCGCACCGCAGGACAAATTATTTATAACTCTGTGTATCTTATCTATAGTAAAGCCGATTATCCACTAACCTAAGTTAACAAGCTAAACTAAATTAGTTTAGTTTAGCTCGCATAGTTGAGCCAGTTTTTTATTTTTGTTAGCATAGGTGAGAGGTTTTAGGTCTCCAGATTCTGTCAGGACGCAGTTGATGGAAGGATCAAAGTATGGAGACGACCCGGAGAAAGATACGCTCAGTGTAACATTGTTGGAATAGAGCCTTAAACTGGCGATATTTGCCTCCATTTTTTGCGTTTCGCTAAATTTGTCCATGAGTGTATAAAAAAGGTGGCTAAGTTTGCGGTGGACGCACATGTATGAAAAACTTGCTCAACTATGTGAGCTAAACTAAGTTTAGCTGGTGTTGGACGATCATGATCGGCTAAGTGTACCTACGTATACCTAGTCTGTTTCTATCTGTTTATTATTATTATTATTTCCATGCTCACGGGCCATATAGTGACCCGGTCCTTTGGGAGGCATGCGTGGAGCCGAAGCCAACAGCACAGAGGCCCTTTATGAGAATTAATCTAAAGGCGAGAGCTACACATAGCGGGTATCATCCTTGGTTGCACAATATGATACACCCCAAGATGATATCCGCCAGGTGTAGAGACTATTGCAAAGGAAAATGAAAATAACAAAAAAGCCATGATATTGTGGTGAATGGATGGACTGGGTAATTGGGCTATGGGGGAAACTATGGACGCCTGCCATAAACATACTCTCAATACTGTTACAAGCGGCAGACGGTGGCTTGCCGAATGCTGGACGGGTTCCTCAAAATGTTGGCTTAAATGCCGGTAAAGGAACAACATCGATGCAAACGACTAAGGGGTGTCGAGAGGTGCGGCCCCGATTTCACCATCACGAAGACACCTGAGCGGGCTTCCTCGTTATTACGCCATTAGACACTTCCACCCCCGAGTCTACATCCTAAGATGCATCTCTCGCGACTCCACTCAGACCGGCCAATGAAGGCAAGCAAGAGGTGGGGATCTGGTTCTCTTGGGGTACCACTCCGCAAGCGGAGACGAGAACCAGGAACTTCCCCGGGAGCACTCGGTATACCCGTGGTGTCGCTACTCACCAACAGCTCGCCACAAGCTGCCCTGCAGGTTATTATTATTATTATTAGTGATACAGAGTCAGCTCTTATGCTGATGCGTGTATATCAGAGTCTTTGTCAATGCACTTTAAATATTTGTCCAGTCTATTTTTAAAAGAGTTCACTGAGGGGGCACTGATCACTGATTCCGGTAAACCGTTCCAAGTTTTTACGATTGGGCAGTATGTGCTCTCTGGGTTTGCTTGTACTTGGCCCGCGTTGCAGCTTCAGCGAGTGTTCTCTCAAGTTTGTGGTTGTTTGTAGGTATCATTTGGCCTTTTTTTTCATAAAATAATTTATTCAGGTACCTATATGCTTACCTATAGTATTAATATCTTATATCAAGCGTTGATTACTTTGGCGCCATTGAGTATATTATTTAAGTACAAAATGGTCAAATGTGAAATTAACTTTTGTAAAAGGCAGGTAAAAATCAATATCTGACTTAAAAAGTTTACCAAGACCATTTATTCCATTTTTGAATTATTAGTTTATGATTTTATGATATTGTGGGTACAGGTCACGTCACGGTTTAATGGCGATGACCAGAATCAGAATCAGAAGCTGATTTTTAGATTTTTACACCGCTTTACACCTGCTCAGAACCACTTTAGTCGAGCGCTATTAAACCTCGACGAAACGTGTAAATAACAGCAAGATCCCTTTACCAAGGAAAGAAAAAGGTATTAGACTGAATCTTTTCCAATATTCAGATCCTGGGTAGGCACACTAGGCACCTACTTTATTGATAACCTAAAAGCTCCAACTCCGGTATCAAACTACGTACTTACCTACTCGTCGCCGAAATGCCTAATGGAATGCCTCGTAATGCCTCGTGCTCCCCTAATTCCTCGGAATGAATCGAGAATTATATTACGAGCGGAAATCGATCGGCTCACGAAAGGTGATCAACGAATCACTTGCGAAGAAATCTTCGGTTTTTTCTGAAACCTACGTTTGGTTATTGATTGTTATGGACTAGCTTCTGCCAGAGACTTCGCATGCGTTTTTATGAGACAAAATGCAAACAATAGCCTGTAATGATATTCATTATTTATTTTTATTAATTTTTTTGTGTAAACTTTAATTTTATATATACCTATAGTGTGACATATGAGTTCATAATAATAATATTCCAGGCTTAGATGCTAGAAGGTAGTCTATGCAGGATGTAATATCATAATTGGGACTTATCCATTCAGTATTTTGGCGTGAAGAGGAAGGTACCCAACATCCATCCATCCAAACATTCGTATTTATAATAGCCATTAATGTGAATAAGTATTTAAGCGTGATTGTGAGTTTGTTTCGTTCGTAGGTGTGTGTGTTTTTTTTCGATATCTTTTTGATTGATTTTTGATTGTTATGTATAGGGACAGTCATATAAAAACCAGCTGCTGCTTTCGCCTTCGCCCGCGTTTTATCGGTATAAAAAATAGCCTTTAAGTTATTCCAGGTCCCAAACTATGCCCATACCAAATTTCAGCCTAATTGGTTCGGTAGTTTTTGCGTGAAAGAGTAACAAATATCCATACATCCATCCATACAAACTTTTACTAATATTAGTAGGATGATAGTTGACATTAGCAAGGTAGAGACAAAAAAAATAAGGTGGTAGATACAAAACAATTAATTAACAAAGAAAATAACAATCAAATATTATAAACAAATTCAACTAGTATTTACAATTGAAACAATTGAGCTAACTGCAGACTGTTGCAAACAATCTACGGGTAGCTCAACTGGTCCATATCAATACCAGTCGAAAGCGTCCCCAAGACGCTGGCTGCATACATTAACTTCTAAAACAATAATACAAAGTTCACTTATTAAAACACGTAGGTACGGTAGGTACAAGTCACTAGAAGAAGCTATTATGAACCAAGAGCAGCTTTACAACGTTTAACATGGTTAAATAATGAAGCAAGCCATCCAAGTAATATCTGTCTCGGGCTAAGTAGGCAGCTATGATGATCCTTGCTTCAGGAAACTAAAGCGCACACTTATTTTTCATGCCGCCAGGCTCTCCTATATTAGGCTTTTAAGTACACACACGACGTTCCCCTTTCCCCTGTAATGAAAATATAGTGACGAGCAAAAAAATTGGACCGTTTTCCAGAGCCAGATATTTCTAAGAACTTCTTAGAACAACATTAAGGATAGATTATTATCTGTCCCAAAAATGTCTGTCCACTATATCCTTTGTTTTTTAATTTTTAATTATACCCGGGAGTGCAATGGTAGGTACTCCAATGTCAAATTAAAAATACACGAGATGCCTTTTTGTGAATTTTAAAATTCACCCGTGGAGGCAATATTCTTTGTAAACAACTTCAAACTACTTTTTATAAAAGTAAGATCGTCTTCACTTTATTTTGACTTAAAAATATTGCGAGGGTGAGAAAGTACAGTAACTTTCGCAAAAAAATATAAAAGAGAAAAGTAATTTCCGAGAAATCTAGTCAATATTCTATTACGGAGCTGGACTAAACGCTAAATATCCATTACCTCCTGACACCTCGACGTTGGCTAATCCTAAATGCTTTTACTACTACCTGTAGCAAGATTCAGTGCCGCCGGCGTCGTCGTCTACCTCTCAGCTGGCAGGCTTAGGTCTAATGTACTTAAAGTATACGTAACTAAGTCTATGCTGGCTTATAAGCTGGAAGCTACTGCCTACGGCTTCGCTAGTTTTAACTTAGACAAATCAAGCAGGACTGAGATCAGGCAGTTCTTGGTTTTGAAATAAAATCAGCAGTGAGTCGCTTGCACACGAAGTATTCCGTAGGTACCATCGTACAAAACTTTTACGCAATATGAAGAAAAGAAACACTGAAAGCCAGATTTTTTTGATAGATCGAAAAAAGCAAAAAGTCAACATGATGCAATCACCCATCCAAGTACTGACCGCGTCCGACTTTGCTTAGCTTTGATGATCGGCAGTTAACGTGGAGGTTGACCGCCTTAATTATTGAATTTATTTTATAATTTTTTTTTGTTGTTATAGCGTCTATAGAAGTACATATTCTATGAATATTGCAACCGTCTATCTTTTACGGTTCATGCGATACAGCCTGCTGACAAACGGATTAGCCATAAGGTCCTGTCGCCGGCACCCTTTGGGTACAGAACCCTAAAAACATGTCTCATTTTCACATTATACGCTCTAAAATTGTGTAAAATATTTTGACTTTTCGAATAAATGTGTTAGATTTTGTTGATCTACATATTCTTTGATGTTGTTATTTACATAAATTACTCCCGAAATTTCTTTGTAGTTATCTACCTGAACCGAATAAAATCTTCTACTACATTAAATTACGAAAACTTCCAAGAAAATATTTACTAACTAGAATAAATGTCTCTTGTGCATTCAAGAGCTTAAGTGAATTGTTTCGTTTACGTTTGTAGACTACAGAGATAACTGAGAAGATACCCTTGTGAATAAATTTATTGCTGTAATAATGCAGCTGTAAAATCAACTAACTAAACAAATAACTATGAACTGGATAGTTACAAAAAGCACCCGGATGGTTTTATTCATAGCACCCAGGTTTTTCTCATAGGTTAAATTTGCAAACAAACAAACAATAAGCAAAACACATATGTATGTATTCACTTATATAAATGGAAGCTTTGAAATGTAAGCTATATCGTTAAAAAAATGAGAAAACTGAATTCTTAGACAAGGATGTAGGTTCCAAAGGGAAAACTGGCTAAGGACCAGTTTTTTTTGGATACGCTTAACTTAACTTTGATAAGTGGATTGAAGTTTTGATATTCTTGCAATCCTGTTACGTAGCTACCTACTACTAGCATCTTGTTTGCATCTCGTACTAGATAACAAAACTATCAATGCTTTTTTTTACTAGTTTATGCCGCGGCATTGCATGCGTTGTTTCTATGGAAAACGTTTATCTATAGGCTATTTTATACCATGGGAACTGATTTACGTGATAAAAGCATAAGTTTTATTTGAGGCCTAGAACTACCTGTACGCAAAATTTCATGCCCGATCCATTCAGTAAATTTGGCGTGAGGAGGTAACAAATCTCCATCCATCCAAACTTATAATTTATAATATTAGGCTGTTATAATTTTTTTATTAATTTAATAAAATAGATCTGACAACGTGCTTACAGAAGTTGAAAAAAAGCTCTCCTCATTAGCATACATTATGTCCACTACTGATCATGCCTTCTAAAAAAGGCTCTAAAGCTTTATGAAATGTCAGTCATAGATTTATGCTTTTATGACGTTGGTGCTACAGAAAAGTGTTACTCAAGCATAGATCGATGACTGAGCAAGGTTTTATAAAACTGGCCTTAGTCTTAATAATAACAGAAAATCTATAATACTAATATGTATCTCTATTCTTGTGGCTATACTCTTGACAGAGTGCTCTTAATAATGATACCTCTGAGTAAAATTCTAAAATTCAATTTAAATTTAATTTAAATTTTTGTTTTACCATTGGACTTACAGTTAAAACTTACTACAGAAGAAAAACTAACAGGAACAAATTACGTTTGACGTTTGTCTAATTTTCTTGGCAGCTAGTGTACAGCACTTTATTTTAGCGTCATCAGGGCTCGCTTCCCCAGCGACACATGAATTCGGGGATAGACAAAGAATACGCTATGAAAGGCCCTTTCAGACTCACGACTGAGCTGCCGGCTCCATGATAACGGCTTACGATCCTCAAGTTTATAAACTTATATGTGGGCATGTGTAACTTTGCACAATAGGCCTTGTGAAGATTAATATTTATGCTGTGTGCTTGTGTTGTGGGTAATGATCGGAGGTCGACTTCCACTAAATTAATCGCTTTACCATTATTATATTAAGTTAATTATTTGTGATGATTTTTATGGGACGGTGTGGTTTAAGCGACAAAACTCGTCTTTAAATAAAAAAAAACGGTATGGTCTCTTAATGACATTTTGGCATTTAGGGGAGGCAGGGGGAATGCCGTTCACTTAAGGAAAAAACGCTATAACTTTTTAAAAACTTGGTTTATTTTAGAAAAAAATATAAGAAACGTTGGTTAAACTATTTAGTTATCAACATGCATTACAACCTATTATCTATTTCTCTTATGAAATTAGTAGGAACACGTACAAAAAAATATAGGTTTGACCGTCATTGCCCCTGATCATGGGTAATGCCGGTCATGCAAAGGGGTAATGGCGATCAAAAATTATTTTCTTAATTAAAATAATCCAGATCCATTTTTACTTATAATAAACTATAGAGATCAACCTTACTTTGGCATATTAATAGACTACTATGATAATTAAGCATAAATGATAAATAAATCTGAGTAAAAAAATCTGTAGTAATCTTAGGCACATAAATCGCAGATGTATCCGTTTGCAGAATCCCATCCTGAACACATTGCATGAGACCATTGGCCGCACGCAGTGCATCGATACCACATCTCATTGTTTCGCCCGAATTCTTTGCAAATGTTGCATTTGTTGTTATCGCCAATATCATCCATATCATCATTGCTATCATCGTTGCAAAGGTTAGGATGATTTTCTTCATCTTCCGATGAACTTTCTTGCAAAACTTTGCGTTTATAAGACTTCTTTCTTGTTATATTTTTGTCAGATTTCATTTTAGCCTTCGTTTTGTCAGTTTTCTCAGCTCTTTTGGTTTTGACTATTTTCTTAGCTTCTTTCTCTTCTAATATCGCTTTTAAAGGAGTATCCGTGAGTATGGTAGCGTGTTGTCTTTTCCTCCTTTGTTCTGACTTTGAAGACTGTGAAACAGTTGGTGTGGAAGCTATATCAGCGAAAGCAACCGGATTTAGTCCTCGTTCATTAAAAAGTTCATGGCTGTTCTTAGATGGACCAGGAAGAGGAGATTCAGGTGTAGCAGAGCATAGAATCTCGTTTGAGGGACCCGATTCAGATTCCAAATTCAGTTGGAAGTTTAGTTCTTGAGTCTCTAAAGCAGGATTGTCTTCTATTTCTGTTTGAGTGGGTTGGTCTGAACTTTCATTAATCAGTGAAGCTGCCAAGAAGTCTTGCTCGGTGAAAACATTTGGGTTTAACGGGTAAATTCCCGTTGCTCGGAATCCAGCTTCTCCTTTACTTATATTTGCAACTTGTGCATATGCTTTGTTGAATAAAGAGGCTACATCGTAAGGAGTAATTTTTGCCATCATATGCGTTTTCATGTGCCTGTTGCATTCGTGTCTATAAGCAGCCTTCAATGGTCCATAAAAGGAGACATCCAGTGGTTGAGTTCTATGTGAGCTGTGTGGTGGAATAGACAGCATAACAATGTGATTTTCTTTGCAATGGTTGAAGGCTGGAAGTGATATATGGCTGCTATGGTTATCAAGTACTAACAGCACAGGAGATTCTTGCGTAGGCTTGGCATATGCCGTGAAGTGTTTTAGCCAGTCAACAAATAACTCTTCATTAATCCAGCCGTTTTTGGAATGGGTGTATAGTGCACCTGGTGGTCCATCCTTTTCCAACAAGGGTGTCATTCTCTGCCGTGGAAATATGAACATGGGTGGTATGAAGTTACCAGCAGCATTCATTGCGCACATTACTGTAATGTTTCTGCCTCGTTCACCGCTAGTGACAGCCCCTACTCTTCTTTGACCTTTTTCTGCTAGCACTTTTCCAGGATCTGTGACTGTTGTGACGCCTGTCTCGTCTGCATTATAAATGTTACTAGGAGTGAACCTATGCTTCTCCATCAACTCGCCAAGCATATTGTAGAAACGACTAACTTCTTCTTTGTTGAATGCTGAAACCCTATTCAAGCTTGTTCCTTCAGCTTTGCGTACAGAAACAGTAGGATTACGTTTCATGAAACCATGCACCCAGTCTAATCCTGCCGTTTTGCTGTTGTTATCAAAGTTATTCTTGATATTATTGAGCTCAGCGTATTTGTAAACCAACTTACGTAAATCTGCTAAGCTTAGGCCATAATAGAGTGATCCTAACAGTTTAACCTGTGCGGCAATTTCACTTTCTTGTTCTTTACTAAAAATTGGCTTACGTCCCAACTGTGGACCGCTCATGTTTTCATTCTTCAGTCTTTCTTGCAACGAAGAAAATAGAATATTATGCTCTTTAGCTGCTCGTCTTTTAGACATCCCCCTTTCAATCGCAGATTTGGCATGCATTAAGTCTTCTTCACTCCAAGCCGCTTTAGCGGTAGTTCTTTTTCGATTTCTAGGCATATCTGTCGACAAAATAATAAAACATGACTTTGGGGTAATGGCGGTCACTTGACCGGTATAACCCCAAACGACGGTTTTGCCCTCAAGTAGAATTTTCACAAAACACAGATACAATTATTAAGAAGTGTTTAAGATATCGTTTAATTTAATGTTTGGGCACAAATAAAATGAATTAAAACATTGAATTACTGAAATAAATCTGTACTTACCGACTGTCGCACTCAGCCAAAAATTAGATCCGGGCGGCCCGAAACAAACACACGCGCCTCTCTCGCGGGTGCAGTGAGCTGACTGAACAAACTTGTCGCTACCTGCTTTTGCGTCTCGCCCCCCACCCTTCAGCCCACTTACCGCATTTCTATGCACCGTATTTTGTTAGTTATTAGGGTGACCGCCATTACCTCGTGACCGGCATAACCCCTGCGTCCCCTACATTTCATGAAAGAAGCTACAGATGTACAAGTTTAATAAATTAATGAACAATCCAAATAACTTTATAGCTTGAATGCTATCATGAGACGAACACTGGCAGTATATATTGCGTCATTCCAGACGCAGAGCCATTAACCAAGAAGTTGAAGTTGAGGGGCGCGTGTCAAAAGTGACAAGATTGAAACCAATCTAACAATAAAACCTCTGTAATTGTGTTCGATGTAAAAATCTCACTGTTTTTTTTTAATTTACCGCTCATATTGTATTGTTTGAAACTCGCCTCCATTCCATGATTATGAAATTTCCATGAACTGACAGATAAAGATAAAGATCATTTATATGCTTGACACAATGTACCTACATAGGTTACACAATGTTAATAATATTTAGTTTCAATTATGTTCTACTAAGAATAGCATGCAAATGTTACATTCATTTCAAATTTATACTAGCTTTCTAACAATAACCTACTCGTATATTGCAGTATTAGACAAGGTCAAAAAATTCAAATGTAATAATAGTAAGTAAAATAAGGTAATGTCAAAATTTATCTGTCATGAAATCGTTAATATTATAAAAGCATTTGTTAGTTAATAATTGTTTCCGTTTAGCCCTAAATATACAGTCGTCAAGATCTTTTGATGATTTAGGTATTTCATCTCATCACATCACATCAAAGAAAATCACAGAAAAGTGGCAACCCAGACACATATTGCCAATAACAAAGAAGTCAAGTCTGTGCAAATAACACTGCACGCAACATCTAGAGCATACATATGTATATGGGCAACGATCGGCCCGCGGGCCGGATCCGGCCCGCCTCGACTTTTGACCCGGCCCGCGAGACATTTTGAAATTTCGCGCGAAAACAGAGTACGCACGCTGTAACTATAACTATAGAACACTAAAGTGAGCCCTTACTAATAAGCTTATGGGAAACACAAATGCGATCTGGAAGCTGTTATAATTTTTCGAAATTATGCAGCCATGGAAATGTAACGTACGTTCAGTACCTATGCTGATGAACTGAAATCGTTGTCGGAGCAATTTACTAATAGATTTTCAGACTTTAAGAAGATGGATAGCTACTTTAACCTATTCGCTACTCCGACGAAAAGTGACGTAAATAATGCTCCATTACAACTGCAAACGGAACTGATCGAGCTTCAGGAAGACACAAACTTGAAATCCAAATTTGAAGACGTGGACCTGTACGAGTTTTACAAAACTTACATTGAAGAAGAGAAATACAAACAACTGAGAGCGTTCGCGGGAAGAATCGTTTGTGTTTTTGGAAGTACATACAAATGCGAACAATTTCTTCGATGATGAAGACTAATAAGTCAAAATGCCGTACGAGACTCACAGATGAAAATCAGGAAAACTTTCCGCCTCTGCACAAGTGGAATTTATCCAGATATTAATAAACTTGTTTCTGAAGTTCAAACACAAATATCACATTAACCGTTACACGTAAAAAAATTGTTTATATGTTTAAAACCTAATAAAAAGATGAGAGAAGAAGAAAAAATATTTTGTATTTCTTGTTATGGCCCGCAGCTGCATTTATATAGTAAGTTTGGCACGCAACTTGCCGAAGGTTGCCCATACCTGATCTAGAGTTTCTTTCATCTATGGTCGATAGCATTGTCATAGTAAAGCGAATGGTTAGCAAAATTCGGCTCCTGAATTCGGCCCTTGAATTCGGCCCCGGTTTCTGTAATGGCACAGGCTTGCTTTTTGTAATGGAATCCTGTGTCTATTTGCACTGTCTGTGACAATAATATTGATTTGTTATCAATATTATTGTCACAGACATTGATGAATGATGAATCATAATCCTAATATAGAAAATAACAATCAAATAATATAAAGAAATTAAACTAGTATTTACAATTGAAACAATTGAGCTAACTGCAGACAATCTACAGATAGCTCAACTGGTCCATATCAATACCAGTCTGCATTGCCCCGCTGTATGGCAATGCTAATGCGCTGCGCCAGATACTCACCAGCTCTCGGGTCACGCGTCGCTTAATTCCTAATATTATACTATGATATTATAAATTTGAAAGTACCTAAACACTATCTGTCTGTCTGTCTGTTACCTTTCACGCCTAAACGGCTAAACGGATCTGAATGAAATTTGGCAGGGAGGTCGATGGTATCCCGGGGACGGACACAGGGTACATACATGAAAAGCGCGTGCGAAGCCGTGGGCAGCAGCTAGTAAGTAATAAACTAGGAATGGTTAACTTATCAGAAAACCTGGGATAGTAATAACTTATTTTTCCTTAGAAACAACGCGTGTGAAGCCGCGGGCAGAAACTAATTACTAAATAAATTTAAAAAATAAATAAATTGTAATCTTGCTTATCTCAATAAAATAATCAAAATTTGTGAAATTACGAAAGCAACATCTATAGTAACACGAACAAAGCTTTTCCTAGATTGCAGTGGATGCAATCCAGTGAATTCAATCAAACTCTAGCTAAAGTAATTACTTGGTAATTTCTTCGTACTCGGTATCGGTGGGGCTCTGGTGTCTGCGTTATTTGTGCCTCTCCTCTCAGTCGTTTAACAAAATGACGGGCCCTTTTTATCTTAGTCGCTCCGCAATTTGTTTCTCGCTCTATTTTCTCGAACCGCAGACCGGGCGGTTGCTATTTTGAATATCCTTTTCCAAAATTAAATTGTGTTTGTCAAGTTCGAAGGGACCCGACAAAACGGTCTTTGGAAACGAATTAGGGATGGTGGGAATGAGAAAAAACAGGAAAACTCGAGGTAGCTGACGAAAAAGCGTCATTATAAAGATTTGCTGGAGCGACAGGTTTTCTACGTAATTTTTCAGAAATGATGTTTATTTTTCGAATTTTACTATGTGCACCATTCTTTCCGTTAAAAAAGACCGTTTCACTAATATTGAAAAGAGGAACTTTGTTTGAAATTGAGATATCCGGAAATACAGGTCGGTTTCTAAAAGTACTACACTCCAGGTAAACACGTTATTTCTGTATATGAGTGACGTGATAACGTTTTAATAGGTGCCAGTTGAGAGAAGCTATACACCAGCCAATCTCGATGTGGAATGTTTGTAAATCAACAAGGAAACAAAAAACTTAAACTCACTTGATTAGCGTCGAGGAAAAGATCTCAAATCAACAAGTAATGTAAATTGCGTGAGGCAACAGTGTTTTGAGGTTAAGTATGGGCGGATTGTTTACAAACATTCCACATCAACATTGGCTGTGTATAGTAATAGTCTAAGTACCTATGTAGGTACCTGAATAGTATAGGCCATAAATTTTATACACAGCCTGATTTAATCAGGCAGCTGGTTTCCATAACCAGCTCTTTATTGATGAGACTAGATAATGCTCTGCAATAAATAATAATAAATAATACCTAATGCAGGACATTCCACACAGCATTATCTAGCCCCAAGCTAAGCAGAGCTTGTGTTATGGGTACTAGATAACTGATATACTTAATACAATAATATTACATAGATAGATATTTTATATTATATACATAGAAAATACCCAGAACACTAGAGACAAAATATTTGCAGATCGTACAAACATTTGTCCCTGGGTGGGAATCGAACCCGCAACCAGCGTCGCAGGCGGATCTTCGCCCGCCGCGCCATATCGATCGTCAATATTCAATATTCAATATTATTTATTTATTGGTAGCTACAAATAACAGGATCGCAAAACGAAATTATGAACAAATTTAATAGGAAACATTATTAATATTAATTTTGCTTCATTATCTATTCTATAGCTTTTGTAAAGCTTTGTAAATTGCAGCAAACATTTAGGATAAATTAATATCGACCTAACAGTAGAGCAAGCTGGTATTACCACTAAAAATAACGTCGGGCAATGCCCGTCATTATTTGACTAAAAATCATAGTTAGTATGAGTGAACAAGTTCCTTCTGGGAAAGCGTGCTCTATCTTAGGCCACATCTTCACTTTCCCGAGTGAGATGGTGGTCAAACGCTTTACCATTATAAATTAAAAAAAAAAATGTAGGTTATATATACTTATAAGCATAGTTCACATCAATGAATTAGTATGAGTCACGTAGATAAAAATTAGGATTGAAAATTAGCCTATTAATATTATCAGACTGCTTCTCATATGTTGTTCCGCTAAGATCATATTTGATCGAATATGATCTTATCGGGACAGCATAAGAGAGCCCATCATTTTTAATTACGATCTTTATCTACGTGACTTATAACTAATTAGCTTCTACCCGCGGCTTCGCCCGCATTCTATCCTACTAATATTATAAATGTCAAAGTTTGTATGGATGGATGTACGGATATTTGTTACTCTTTCACAAAAAAATTACTGAACCGATTAGGCTGAAATTTGGTATGGGTACAGTTTGGGACCTGGAATAACATATAGGCTATTTTTTATCCCGATAAAACGCGGGCGAAGGCACGCGCAGCTAGTCCAATATATTTTATATCAACAAAGACATTTATGAATGAAAACTTAACAAAAACTGATAAGAATAACAGAAAACAACAAGGTAGCAGCAAAATTATCAGAATCAGAATCAATAACTTTATTTCTTTAGGCTTACAAAATAAGCACTTAGACAAGTCAAATTGTATACTATAAACATAGTTATTATTATCAAATAAGAAATAAGGTGTTATTGATATTCTTTTCACTTCAATTTTTTGTCCACTAGTGGAAGAGGTGAAAAAGAAACCACTAGCACATTATAATATCACTTATGTGTCTAATACATGTTTATTTTGCCTATCTAAATCTAAATTTAATGCAATTTAGATACATGTCAATATTTCTTTAAAGCTAAACAGAACATTTCCTACATACTACTGACAGTGCGGAACGGATCTATCTCCAAAACGAAAACTTCAACAAAACATAATCTCACATGTGCAGAAATTATATAGTTTTTTTTTGTTTTAGAGTTTCCGTTCATCTCTCTTCCGTCTCTCGTTCTCAAATTTAGACCAATTTAGCTGCGCGTGTCATTTTGTTTTATGTGATTAACTTTCGTCATGTGTGCCACCTGTGTACTTTGACTGTTATTACTATAAGTTATTGTTAACTTCTCATTCATTAATATCTTTGTTAACCATAAATATATTGGACTCGAGAATCAAAATCGAGTAAAAGCCTGCTCAGCTTAGCCTGGTCGGTCGGCCGTAGAAAAAATCTTATTTCAAACAAGTTTTAATACCGTTTTCCCCTGTAAACATCATTATAGAGAAGACGCAATAAAAATCGATGTGCAACGCAGAGATCGAGACCACGTAATTGGTTCAGCTGTCGACCGCAATCGACCACTTCAAAGCATCGATGAAACGGCTCCAATATATCGTCTGAGAGCTATCATAATTCGATTTATAAAGTTTAGTATCACATAAATTCGTTCTTTTGCTCTTGAAGGGTCATAATTTCGGAATTTGTACTGTATCGGTGACGTATAGAATTCTGAATTGGCGTTTGAATGAATACTTTGCTGTAGTTACTTATGATACGTGGACAACAACAAAATAATAATAAGGATAAAATCTAACAAAATAATAATAAAATTATATTTTTTTCATTTATTTATGTTATACATTAATTACTTGTTATATAATATTAAACATTATATATATAATATTAACCAATGTGTGCTACCAGTGATGACTTACGGATCCGAGACGTGGTCGCTCACTATAGGCCTTGTGCATAGGCTCAAAGTCACCCAGCGAGCTATGGAGAGAGCTATGCTCGGAGTTTCTCTACGCGATAGCGTCCGGAATACGGAAATTCGTAGAAGAACCAAAGTTACCGACATAGCTCTCAGAATCAGCAGGCTGAAATGGCGATGGGCAGGCCATATAGCTCGTAGAACCGATAATCGCTGGGGAGTAAAGGTTCTCGAGTGGCGACCGCGATGTAATGCGAAACGGAGTGTGGGAAGACCTCCCACTCGATGGACCGACGACATCGTAGCGGTCGCAGGGAGTCGTTGGATGGAGGCGGCTCAGGACCGCTATTCGTAGCGTCGTTTGGGGGAGGCCTATGTTCAGCTGTGGACGTATACGGGCTGTTGATGATGATGATAATATTAAAGCTAACTTAAACTGTAGAAAAATCCAATTTGTATGTAAGTCTGTCTCAATTGGTGAAATATGTTTACCTATATTAAGACTATGTACCTACCTATATACCTAAGTAGTTAGATAGGTACATATGACTCACTATATTATTAAATAAAAATAATATTGGATAATCTACACAGCATCATCTAGCCCCAAGCGAATTATGATGTCGTCTTAGAATTAATTATATAACATTATCACAGCCACGTCGTCGTTCGAACGTACAATTTTTTTTTTTTGCAATTTTGCTGAGTTACCAAGCATGTACCTATGTTAATATTGTATTTAAATACAGTCCGATAAAACATGTATTCTAAAAACTTTAAGACAGGGGAAAGAGCGCTCACATTTAGTTAGATAAGATCAGTTAGTCAAAGGTACACAACACACGTCGTTATTTCGGTTTGAATATTACAGAACTTTATTATTGAAAATAGGTTTTTTCTATTATAGTGCGTAAGTCTCACACTAATTTCTATATATTTTTTATAATAGAAAATTGTTTCTGTATACATTCTAACCTTCTGTGTTACCTAATAAAAGTCCATTGTGATTCCACAAAACAATACCTATGCGTTTTGTTTGTTTTGTATACACACATCAACATCGTCTAGGGATATTTTGTATAAAGTTCTTGAACTCTAAAAATACTGGCCGGTTTTAAAATCTTTTGAAGAAACCTTATTTTTTAAGCCTATTTTAATGATTCCAAATTTTAATTTGAACAAATGAATAAAAAACAAAAGATTTGCGCGGCACTGCTATAGCGAAGGTCGAAAGTTACAATTTATCTTCCATAGTTTATGGTATTTTTTGTGTCAAATTGAAGTTTTAAAACACGTTATTAATTAATTTCGATTTTATACTACTAAATGCATCATGCGGCGGCGCCATTTAACTAGAGATAAAATGTTAAGGGCAGTAGGTATGCTCCAAGCTGGGGCTACTCAGCTGAGTGTTCCTGAGAAGATTGGAACAAAACAAAACGTGATCTCAAGGTTATGGTCACGTTATCGTGCTACCGGTGAAGTGGCTGAAAGACACCCAGGCGGGAAGCGCATAACCACCCAGCGACAAGACCGATTTTTGCAAGTTTCCGCTAGAAGACAACCAAATGTTACGGCAATGCAGTTGGTCCAAAGGCTCCAGTCAGAGCACCAGTTACTGGTGAGTGACCAAACTGTGAGGAGAAGACTGCATGAAGCCAACCTTCATGCTCGCAGACCGCTTCGTACTCCAGCACTACGCCGAGGAAATCGTGGACGAAGATTAGAGTGGGCTCGTGAACATTTGCTCTGGGAAGAGAACCAGTGGTCTGCGGTGCTGTTTACCGATGAGTCCCGATTCGGTTTCCATCCCGATTCAAGAAGAGTACGTGTATGGCGAGTTCCTGGTCGTGAGAGCCGTCTGCAACACCCTCAGGAAGTCCACCCATACCGCGGTGGGACAGTTAAGGTTTGGGCGGGAATACGTATTGGTTCTTCCACCAATACGTATTCCCGCCCAAACCTTCGGAACCTACCAAACAGATCTCGTTTGGATCAGAAACACCATGACCGCTGAAAAATACCGTAACCAGGTGCTAGTACCAATAGTCTACCCCCATCGACTACAAATGGGCCAAGAATTCACGCTCATGCACGACAATGCCCGTCCGCACACAGCGCGAGTGGTGACCAGCTGGCTGCAGGAGCACGACGTGTCGGTCTTAAACTGGCCTGCGCAATCGCCAGACCTAAACCCCATAGAGCATGCCTGGGACATGCTCCAAAGAAGGGCTATGAACCATTTTCCTGCAAACATCGCGACTGAAGAGCAACTTTTTTTGCATCTTAGCAGGACCTGGGACAATATCCCGCAGCAAGACTTTGATAACTTGATTCAAAGCATGAAAACCCGTTGCAGGACCGTTTGTAACGTCATGGGTGGTTTTACTGACTACTGATTTTTCGTATAAGTGCATAAAACAGGAAATTTCGCATAATTTTAATTTTTTTTTAAAACACAACATCCTGAATGTTAAATTTTTTCATATTTTGTTTTTTATTGAAGAAAATTTTATTTACACAATAAAAATATTTCTATTGTATTCGAAGGTCTAGTCTACTAAACGGGCTTTTCAAAAATATATACATGTTGCATGTTATTTATAACAAATTTTGAGTAAATTGAGAAAATATGAAATATCCCTAGACGATGTTGATGTGTGTATTTAGATTGTCAACAATGCATGCACATAAGTAAATAAAATAAAAGAACTTCTGCGAAAATCTCGGCGGGCAGAAGAACGTAAAACTTCCATTGAAACGGTCAAAAGGTCGAAAATCGACTACACAAAACATATTATAGATTGGGTTTTTGACAAGGAATTTATATACTAACGTAACTTAGTATATGAATTCCTTGGTTTTTGACAAATTGAAAATAAAATAATAGAAGCTCTTCTTCTTCTTCTTTTAGCTTTAGCTCTGCATCTGGATTGATGCAATAGAAGCTCTAACTTTGAATCTAAATATGACACTCCATACTGACACTGGCAGAGTCGTAGGTAACGAAAAGCAAGCGGCTCCATTAAAAAAAGAAGTAGAAGTTGATGCCGTGTAAATTTTCTCAATTTTTTTAAGTTGCATCGTTAGTGGTATTATTATGGTATTATACTATTCACATAAAGCTTTATTTTCAGACATATTGATAGAACTAAATGCTACACAGGAGTGCCAGGAAACCTACTTAACTTAGGTTATTCTATGAGGCAATCTAAATTAGCACAAAGCAAGGTTCCGAGAGATTGCCAATTCCTCATGCTCTAGATTAGGTTTGTTAGTATACCCTAACGAAGCTCTACAGCTATCTATGTGAGATAAATTTATAATAGACAGATACATTATAACAATGGATTCCTACGCATTGTACTGTCTCTGAATTTTACTCGGCTAAAACTTGTCAGGGAAGTTCCGTTTCCGTAACATCCGGCTACGTCACTTCCGCCACTTCCGGTTAGGAGCAAAAACTCTGGTTTTACTTCACTTCACCCACCGATAAAAAAACGACTTGTCGGAAACTTTTGTCCCTAGCGAGGGTATAAAGTGTTACATGTACTTCCTTACTTTATTTTTTATACCAGGTACCTACTTGATGACTGATAAATAATGAAAATAGTGCACCTGCTGTGTTAGGTTACTTCTACGTACAAAGTTGATCATGTTCACCAAAAACTTTTAATAGTTTGTAGTTTCCTATTTCTGCCGTCTCAGACAAATTTTGGATTGTTTTTTAATGCCACAAAGCCTAATGGAAAGCGGTTGCCGCAGCCTATAGATACCTGTATCGTCAGAGACGTTACACGCGCGCTGCAGACCCCGTAAATGCTTTAGAATGCCCTGTTTGAAAGACCTCATACGTATGAGGTCTTTCAAACAGGTTTTCCATGGGGAAAACCTCAGCAGGGAGATTATTCCACAACCTGAGTGTTCACGGGAGGAAGTTTTTCTTGAACCTTACGGTCCGTGAGCGTAACGGCTCCAAAGTATGGGCGTGAAATCTCCGCCAAGTTGTTTCAATTGAAACCGTGATAATCTGAATTTGTTTTCTTTGAAATGTGAGCTTGCATGCCGATAATTTGGTTCATTCCTAAGCTTGTGGAACCGCTAAACAATCTCACCCTTGGCTTGTTAATCCCGCAAGTGGTAATTCAGTTTCTATCACCCAGTACTCAAATTGCCGGCGTGGCCTCGACACCCGTGCGGTTACGGTATGCAAAACTTTCCAAAGCAAACAAAATAACAAGCGTGTTTCTAAGCCCAAACATCCGCATCCAATTTATACGTTCGCAAAGTTTGGCACCGCATCCTTAGCCAACAGCTCGTCCCAACAAAGGAAGGTATCGGAGGTATGTCGCCGTTTTTTCGCTCGCTTCAATCTCGGGAAAGCGGCGAGTGCCCACACTGTAGATCTACACTTCGTTTGTCGCGATATCGCTCCTAAGCGCGCTATCTTCACCGCTCGCTCCTTTCAACCGAAATAGTGACTCAAGGAGTTGGGTAATGAGTTCCCTTGAACACTGTTATAACCAACGATTTTTAAAGGCATGCTGTTTTTGAAATTGACTCTATGTATGTGCCGTGTACTGCGTCTGGAACGAACAATGGCTGTTGAGATGGTTTTTGCTCGGAGCGCGGTACTTTAGGTCTTGAGTGTCTATTATCTAGCTTTGAAAACCTCGAGTGAGTGTGTTGTGTGCTTGGATTGACTAACAAATCTTTCTTAAGTGCGTAAGATTGCATCGTTATCTGTAGTAGGTAATCAAGGAGTTGTTAATATACCTATGTAATTTATTAAAAGCCAGCTAACGCCCTTTTGGAATCCACTACTGACCGCAGAAAGCGAAAACTATTAACAACAATCAACTCGCAGTAAAATCAACTCATTAAAGTTGTGCAAATCCCGACCACTACATAGTTACTAATCACAATGCAGGAGTTCAAAGTTTACCGACGGCAATCCTGCTCTAAGTGGCATTCGGCTAGTCCTGGCTTTGGCCGTCACACTTCCAGTTAACTAAGAAGTAATACATTTACATTACAAACGAGCGAAATATGAAATCCACGTGTACAAATATCTTTATCACTACATAGTATAAAACAAAATCACTTACCGCTGTTTGTCTGTCCCTAATGTACGCTTAATTCTTTAAAACTACGCAACGGATTTTGATGCGGTTTTTTTAAAATAGATAGAGTAATTCAAGAGGAAGGTATGTATGATTTACTAGCAGCATTGCACCCGTGCGAAGCCGGGGCGGGTCACAAGTGCTTTTATAAGTGGCTCTGAATTAAAATTTCATGTAATTCTAGCTAAGCTGCTAAAAACGCAAAAAGGATTAATTCATTTTATAGTTTCTTGAAGTACAGAGAGCTGCATCGATAGGTAACCCCCGTTTTAAGTTTAAAGCAATTTATATCTAAACCAAAATTTACTTCTTCAGGTAAAATGAAGATAGCAACTTTATGAAAACAACTACTTTACTGTAATGTTGTTTTTCTGGTGTACATTAAAGAATTTTTTATTGTATTGTACTTTACTACTAGAAACAAAACGAAACCTTGAGTTATGTAAACTAAGACTTGGAACCAGTCAGGGGCTAACGTTACCTCCACGGCCACATCGTCACTTTCCAGCAGGTGAAATTGTGGTCAAACGAAGGTCTATATACTATAAAAATAAAACCTATCGATGCCGCTCACTGTCCCTATTTGATAGAATCAGAATCAATAACTTTATTTCTTTAGGCTTACAAAATAAGCACTTAGACAAGTCAAATTTTATACTATAAACATAGTTATTATTATCAAATAAGAAATAAGGTGTTATTGATATTCTCTTCACTTCAATTTTTTGTCCACGATGGTGATAGGGACAGTGAGCGACATCGATAGGCTGGTCAAGTAATGTTAAATTTGTAATATAAATGCAATGCCTTCTCTGTGATCCCCAATCATCAAGCAAGCCAAGCATAATTAAATACTAGGTACTTATAAATGAGGTCCAACCATGGCTGTTCTGTAGTTATAGAATTTTTCCAATGATTTCGAATTGTTTTCACTTTTTAAAGATGTTATCGATGTAACGGTTTTATAATTTAGCGGCTGATAAGTAGGTTTTAGTAATGCTTTCGTAATATACAGAGTTAATCGTAAAATTCTTTAAAAGAAATATGACTGAAATTATGTACCTAACATCCATAAATTATATCTTGTGGGTTTCTTTATTATGGGCCATAAAAATACGGGTAACCCAGTACCCCGTGTTACGAAGTTTTAACGAACATTTTTTCCGGCACCTTAAGTTACGAAAAAGAAGATAGGGATATTAAGTTAGTCGTCTACTGCTTCTTTTCGATGTATAAGATCGGTCAGTGATATGCTCGAACATGATTTGCGCTTTTATGCTGGAAAACTAACACAGAGCAGTTTCCAAGGGGTGATTCTTCATTCTGTTCTATTATAAATTGCATTTAGGTTGTCAGCAAATGTTGGCAATGAACAAAATTAGATGAGGTCCAATAACTGCTTTACGAGATTGCATTACTGGATCAGTTGAGCTACCTGTAGATTGTTTGTTTTTGTAAATACTAGTTTGAACAAGTATTTAAAAAAAATATAAACAAATCAGAATTTGTTTTTATTATTCGATTGTAATTTTCATTCCATTTTTATTCTTAGCAATCAAAACTATACAAATAGCCATGCTGTGGGCAATGGAATTCTGCTCGCCTTGTGGTTTTACTTGAAAGAATCCTTTTCGAACGAATTCAGCGATATTGCCCGATGAACGTTCGCCTTAACTTGGTATAAAACTCATGTCGTAAGTAAAGTTTAATTTTTTTTATTTTAGCTTGTTGGCTTGGTAACTGTGAATATTGAAAGCGTCAGCTTCATACTTTATGAAGTCAAAAGATTGGTTCACTTTTACGGAAAATAATACGAAACATGGCATGAATTGAAAAAGTTTGCCGAGGAAAATTCTGCTACAGCGAAGACACATCCTATTGTTAAGAACGACACAGTACTTTTAAAAAACTCTTACATCCAGATCGCCAAGTTACGCATACATTTCGCAAAGTCTCCAGGAACTTGTCCCGCCTTTTGTACAACTCGAAGCGAAGATTATGCTGAATAACTTAAGTTTCTTTTTGAAATAAGTTTTAGTGAGATTCGATATCCGACGTAGGTACTCTATGGGCGATGTTGAACATTACGAGCCTTGTCGAAAACTGGGGGATTGTGCCAAGTGTGGTGATTAAACCATGCTTGGCTAGCCTGCTGATTGGGGATCATAGGGATGGCAGTGCATTTGTATTAGAAATTCAACATTTCGTCCTGTCATCCACCCCGTATGTAGGTCGTTCACATCTGGTGTGTTTCCGTTACCCACAGGAAGAGTAAGTAAAATGCAGAACCTTTTTAAAAATCTCGCACAAAATGGCAGTGTTGTTTGCAAGCCTGCTGTTTGTGCTTTCACACTCGTCTCGCCGCGCAGGTAAAGACTTAAAAACCCTAATGGATCGTCGACATCGGAACGGTTAAATATTTATAGAGGAATTTTAAATGTGTTCGGGTTCGCGGGGAGTTCGTGTATCGCAAGCAGAGATCGCCAGCAACAAATTGCGGTTAGACGAGATAAAAAAGGTCCGTCCGTCATTTTGCTAAACGAGCGGTCCGTGCGCCGCGGTCGGGCGCTGCGAAAAAACGGCGACCCTTCAAGCAGAACGACGCAGAACCCTATAGAACCCGTCTTCAAGTAAAATAATACCCAATGTCAATTTCTATTTACGGCAGATCCGGAACTCGTCTCGCCGTCGGAGACAGAACGTCAGCTAGGTTATGGACCCGAAATTGAAATAAACATTTTGCACACTCGTTCTTTGCGAGGCAAGAATATGAATGCGACGATTATTCAAATTCTGATAACATTCTTTTTTATTGCTAAATGCTCTTTTGGTTGGAATCTTCTTTTCATAGGCCAATTCAGCCGCAGATATTTCTTTAATTTGCAGTTTGGAGATTTCTTTACCTTGCTGCGGTTTTACTGAAATACTTTGATTTTCATAAAAAGTGAGTTTGCAGGGTTTGTGATCCACTAACCTGGTTGATAAACAGTTCAGCCCTTAGTTTTTGGGTGTAATAATACAAAAATCTAATAGGTAAGTAATAAACGCAAAAAAACCTAGGTAAATATGCGTATGACAAGAAAAGATGAATGCTGTGAAAGCAGTGAGGTTTTTCTGTATGGGTGAAGGTTTGTCTAGGTCTCAAATTTGTACATACCTGGAATAATACATAGAGCTTATGAACAGTTATTTCTCCAACACGAAGAGAAGTAATTCACTTTTGCATTGCAACTGTACAAAACTGCACAAAAAAGACGTAGAGAGAAAAACAACAGACAATTGTATAACATCAAAAACTGGATTAAAAAACACATAAATCGTGACTGTGTGCAATTGAGTTTTTAGCCATTGATCTGTTCCAGTCGGATTTACTGGACAATAACATTAAATCAACATGAAGTTTTAGCAAGAATACGCAACGCGGAGCGTCGACATCTCTGGAGGCGATTTACAACTACAATAAAAGTATCGCTTTTATCACCGGAACACACAATTCGCCTGGACAGCTGTAATTGCGAACAGTCGCACTGTCTATTGGTCTCGTAATTTAGATGCCTACGATGGAATCTACTTGGAAAAACTCAGTTGTTCTCGCTGCAGTTATTGGCAGTGAAATAAAGTTTTGGCATCGACACACTTTGTACGAAATTCAAAAGGATATTGCCTCAATGGTTGAATAAATCTGCTGCTTATTTGGTGTGGATAAGAGTTCAATTGAGATTGCCAACCCTTATAAAAACCTGTCAACTTTGATACAATTATAAATGTCTTTTTTATTTCCTACTTATAAGTACAATATATAATATTATAAATGTCAAAATTTGTGAGAATTAATGTATGGATGTTTGTTCCTCTTTCACGCAAAAACTACTGAACCGATTGGGGTGAAAATTGGTATTGAATGTTGTAGTTTGGGACCTGTAATAACATACAGGCTATTTTTTTATCCCGATATAACGCGGGCGAAGGCGAGGGCAGCAGCTAGTGAATAATAAATTAAAAGTTGAGGGTAGATAAAAGCACTGTTAAATGAAATGCTTGAGTTAAATTGTTTGAGTGCTCGATGTGGTCGGTGTGTTCTAAATTAAAAATTCAAAGCGTTCAATGAATTTATACAGAAATTAGTTAAGTGAAGAGTGAGTAAGATAATAAGTCACTGCTTACTTATTGGGACCTTAACCCTTTCATTTCACACAATGTCCATTCATCGTGATCACCCTGCTGGAGCTTAGGAGACGCTGGACAGTGAATACGTTTCGATAACTGAATAAAGAAGCAAATAAATTTATTTTAAAACGACACAGAAATCTTGATTTTCTTTTTCTGAGTTAACCCCTGGCAAGTTTCTGGCGTTTATTCTGCAGTTAGTGTAGGCTGCAGGGGCAATGAACGCCGGAGTACACACCTGCGCGATCAGCTCAGAATCCTTAGTCGTTATCGTAAGCTAATGGGTTGTGCATTAGTTGACGATAGCGAAAAAAAAATTTTTTTAAGTGGCGTGGCACTGCACGTTGGAAAATAGTTTCATACGATCTCGATTTTGTAATGGTTTTGAGAGATTTGACAGAGGCTATTTTTACTAAATATTATTTATACGTATACATATATTTTTGTACGTGTACGTGAGATAAAAGATATAATCAATATCTTTGATAATGAATTTTTTTCGAATTCGCAATTTGCACGCTCATACTAAGCATCCAGATTGGACGGATACAAACGTCTGATTTGTAGCATTTTAATTAACTCCTGCACTCCAATTGCTAATCCAGGACCAAAGGAGTTTGAAACTGGAAAGCGATTAAGAAGGTTTTCGGTGTAAATAGATATACTCATAGACTTAGGATTTTTAACGGCTATACCAGAAGCTAAATCATCATCATCAGCCCGTATACGTCCACTGCTGAACATAGGCCTCCCCTAAATGACGCCACGAATAGCGGTCCTGAGCCGCCTCCATCCAACGACCGCTACGTCGTCGGTTTATCGAGTGGGAGGTCTTCCCACACTGCGTGTCGCATTGCATCGCGGTCGCCACTCGAGAAGCATTACTCCCCAACGATTATCGGTTCTACGAGCTATATGGCCTGCCCATCGCCGCTTCAGCCTGCTAATTCTGAGAGCTATATCGGTGACTTTGGTTCTTCTACGGATTTCCGTATTCCGGACCCTATCGCGTAGAGAAACTCCGAGCATAGCTCTCTCCATAGCTCACTGGGTGACTTTGAACTTATGCACAAGGCCTATAGTGAGCGACCACGTCTCGGATCCGTAAGTCATAACGTCCGTAGATATATGTAGGTACTCATAGACTTAGGATTTTTTCACTACGGCTATACCAGAAGCTACACACAATTAATAAAAAGGCATAGATGAAAAAAACGTATAGATGATGCCGTGAGCACCCCGTTTACCTAACTGCATTTTTTAAAATATAGATTGTTGTATTGTAATCTCCTCTAAACGGTTAAATTAATAGCGCAATAATGGCCTGAAATTAATTATTAATTTATAATCTAAATCAAAAACTTTTATTTCTTTTGGCTTACCTACTAAAGAAGCTCAAAATCGTGTCAAATTTTAAACTAAATTATTATTCAAAAATTCAAAATTCAAAAATTCAAAATTCATTTATTTACCAATATACAAAAATGCTTATACAGTTTACTGGTGGTCCCCGCACTAGGTTCAGAACCTGTATCGCGGGAGGCCGAATTACAAACAGAATTACTAATTTATAGACTGTAATAAACAGGGCAGAAACACACTCTACAAAAACAAAAATATTTAGAAGAAAACAAAAGTGATACTAATACTGATAATAACAAAAATAAAAGTGAAGTAGAAAACATGTACGTGTGTAACATTTTAAAACTTTTAGAATTAGAATGAGAATATCTAGTGAGAAACTGGATTATTATTATTATTTTATATCACAAGACTCATGTACACAACACACTTAAAGACGGGACGGTGAAGGACAGGGGAGAGGGATAAGCGCCAGGCGGGGAGACGTGGGTATGAATGGTAGTGGAGAAAGATGTATAAAATTATAATTTATGCAAAAATTAGCTTTGTATGAGTAAAAGTCTTTCAGTTGCATCATAGTCTAATGTAAGAAGCCACTTCCGAATCTTCTCCTTGACACCATACAGAGAACATGATAGGAGTTCACAGTGCATTATTACACGACGATAGATATACGGGAAGGAAAAAGACCGAAAGCGCCTCGCGAACGAAGACTTAACCGAAGGGACTTTGATTTTAATTCGACGATGACCGGACTTCGACTGGGTGTCATGTAATGATTTACCATTGGACTTATGGTACGAGGTTGTCACCCGGAGTATGTAGAGCTGCCTGACAGTTAGAGTTTTAGACTCTGAGTGAAGCGAAACTGTAGGATATCTGAAGGGCTTTCGAAACATGACTTTTAATACAGCTCTATGTGCTCTTTCAAGAGATATTATGCATGACTTTGCAGCACCACCCCATGCAGTGATACAGTAGCTTAAAATGGACTGGCAGAGGGCTGAGTATACGATCATTAGGGTTTCTCGGTCAGCTCCATCTCTAAGAAGCTTCATAATGTAAATGAGCTTCCTAGTGCGTCCTGCAACAGCAATAATGTGATGGTTGAAAGATAGATTTTTATATTATATATAGTTGATATATAACGTGAATAGTGTCGGGCCCAAGATGCTACCTTGAGGCACCCCAAAAGATATGCCTTTTATGCCACTAGATTGACCCGCCACCGAAACACATTGATTTCTACCAGACAGGTAGCTTCTGAACCACTGAAGAGCAATGCCCCTGATTCCCAGACTTTCAAGTTTATTTAGCAATATAATCGGAGAAACTGTGTCGAATGCCTTCGCTAAATCCAAGAAGACGCCAATGCACCTCCTGTTGGAGTCCAACGTGGAGACTGCAGTATCCAAGAGGAATTGCACGGCGTCTTCTGTAGATTTACCCTTTCTGAATCCAAATTGACAGGTGGATAGAAGGTTATTCTGTTCCAGGAATTTATTTAATCTCTTATTAACAATTTTTTCCAGAACCTTGGAGAAGACTGGTAAAAGAGCAATAGGGCGATAGTTGGAAGGAGACGACTTGGGGCCGTCCTTATGAATGAGTATTAATGAAGCAATTTTCCAACATGAAGGGAATTCACCAGTAGAAAGACTTAAGTTTATGATATGACAAAGGGCCTCTACAATCGATTTAATAACCTTTTTTAATAAGACGTTCGTAATACCATCAATGCCTGAAGCGCTGTTGTTTTTAAAGAGTCCTATAATCGAAGAGATCTCGAATTGGTCAGTCGGCGCCATGAAGAATGAATGAGGGTTATTACTGGATACCATTATCTGTGTTGCCAGGTCCTGTTGCGACTTGCCCAGCTTATCAAGGATAGTCTTTGCCAACTTTTGCCCAGCATTAACAAAGTAGTCATTGCAGGAGTCTAGGGACTCTGCTAGCGTAGATTTGAGCTTCAATAGATCAGGGGAGCAGTCTTTTGTTTTTGGGAGGTCACATACTGATTTGATAGTATTCCAGAGTTTAAGGGGATTACTTTTATTTTCAATAAATTGATTCTTATTATAGTTTACCTTTGCGTCATTCAACCGAACTTTAAATTTATTACGATACTTGTTATGTGCCAGTTGCATAGCCATGTCCTCAGGGTGCTTTTTCGCCTTAAGGTGGAGGGCGTCTCTCTGTTTCATGCATTTTAGCAGTTCGGGGGTGATCCAGCTCTTGATAATGTTTTTCCGCCTATTACTTGTGACAGTTTTTGTGTGCTGCTGGGTTATGCTTTTTAATTTGGAGGTTAATATTGTAGCTGCTATCGAAGCATTATCAGACTCAAAAATTACCGACCAGTCGGTTTTGCTTAGTTCCAATGAGATAGCGTTATAGTCAATTATTGTTCTAACTTTAGAGCGAGCTTTGGAGGGCTGAGATTGGGTTTGAAGGCCGACAAAGACTAAGTCATGATCAGTTATACCCGTCTTGCAAACAGCGCCAACCGCGTCTAATCTGGCACTTACAAGAATGTGATCCAAGCAAGAACTCCCTCTGGTTGGAATATTTATCATACTTTTGAGACCCAGCTCGGTCATGAGACATAAGTATTCCTCGTGACTACTATTTAAAGATTCTGATAGTAGGTTTATGTTAATATCACCCGCAATAATGAGTTTCGTACTCAGGAGAGAATTATCTCTAACCATTGCGTCTAATGAAGTCAAGAAATTTGAAATACTACTAAATGATGGAGATCTATAAAGACCTAGAATTGCATGCGAGTTGTGTAATTTCAATAGAAGAGAATCAGCTTCCAATATGCATGGTTCGGTGACTGTGACACACAAATCTGAGCGAACGTAGGCCACGACACCACCTGCTTTATTATTTATGCGCGAAGAACCATAGTGCGAGTACCCAGGCATGGACCTAATTAACGGACATGACCCAAGATGGCATTCCGTAAGGATGATTAAATTATAGTCTAGTATAGTATATTTTTAAATATATAGTCAAATGTTATTATAAAACTATTTGATTCTTCCACAAGTGGACAAAATAAGTTGAATTTCTAAACAAATTATTATCAAGCAAGAAGGGGAGTGTTCATTGATTCGCATCTTGCTTGATAATAATTTGGTAATAATATTGACTTATTTTATGAATTTGTCCATTATGAAGAAGATAGAAAAATTTGTATCTCGACGAAAACCGAACTGCCGCCGTCATCCGTCAACTACGTTTGTTTTTCAATGTATACCTCCAGACTCCATTATACTCAATCAACATCAGAGTTTCTGCGAGCATCTATATAAAAACATGACGCGTAAATACTATATTGTACCTACTTTAAAATAAAAAGTACAATATTTGGATTATTTATATCCATATGAAATATTTCCATAAACAGCCGCCATTATTTTCCATAAACGCGTAAATTTCGAAATGTTAACCAACATAATTAAAAAAATGTAAATTACATTACCTATGCATTTTTAATGAGAAGAATTCAATATTGCTGCGATAGCCTGTCATTCTGAAATAATGTCAATTTCGAAAACATATTCTGAAAACATTACATACCTTGGTTAGACCATAGTTAGACCTTGGTTATAACGCCGTTGGTCCCGCGCCTGATCTCTCCCCGGTCGTGTCAGTCTGTTGTCCCATCTGATTATGAGAGAGAAGGAATAGACAGTGCAACTGTGTTTGCATACACACACTTGGCACTATAATATGTCATACGCATATAGCTAGTGTCCGTTGAGACTGATGCGTTCGTCGAAAATTCGTCTTAGGCATCATTTACTAGCTTTTGCCCGCGACTTCGCATATGTTTTCCCTAGATAAAGCCAAGTTTAGAACTATATGTATATTCTACTCGTACTGGATCCACAGGGCATACCTGTGGATCTGCAGATGTACGGGATCTTTGACGATGTCGTCGTTCCATTTCGCTATTGGACGGGATAAATACTATCCGCCGCTACGATGTCGTCGGTCCATCGAGTGGATGGTCTCCTATGTAGGGGGTTTTTTCCATAATCACCACGCTTGGCAGGCGGATTGGTGATCGCAGTGTTGGAAAAAAACATACATACAGCCGAATATAGAACCTCTTCCTTTTTTCGAAGTCGGTTTAAAAATACAAAATTAAAATTAAACTTTCATTGTTATTAGTCGAAAGGCTTTTGAACGTTGACATCGTGGACAAGCCAATATTATCCGCTATTGAGAAGCTCATTATTTTTCAAGATCCTACTTCACGAGTGTAGTTACTGTCGTTGTTGAGTTTACGACACAAATATCAATGTTGTAACTATAAGAAAAACGCAAAGGAAGCGATCTTACTTATATAATAAATGTCAAAGTTTGTATGGATGTATGTATGGATATTTGTTACTCTTTCACGCAAAAACTACTGAACCGATTAGGCTGATATTTGGTATGGGTATAATTTGGGACGTGGAATAACATATAGGCGATTTTTTATTCCGATAAAACGAGAGCGAAGGCGCGGGCAGAAGCTAGTTTTAAAAAGTTTGGGCAAAAACTGCCGAATTTACGTGAGAAGGAACGAGACCTCGCCTCTGATTCTCATCTCCTCAGAGGCCGATCTATCCAAGATTGTTTGAGTCTTCATAGTTTGGTTTTGTTAGCAATATTTTACCATTAATACAGTATGAAACTATAGGTATGGTAAATTACTCTCGTACGATTATCAGTATTTTGAAAGTTTCTTTTATAAAATGTAAATCTTTAATTGGCCTTTAGTTAGATGGGTTTGAATTGTCTGGATAATAAGGGCTGTAGATTTTATTACAACAATAAATAACAAATTCTTTTGTAAATTAGCTTTTAGATATATAGCGGGAGCGAATATTTGACAGATGTTTGCCAAACATACTCAAGTTCCTACTGGCTGAGAGCTGTGAGTTTTTATTCTTTATCGCATTATATCCGATCCAAATTCATAGATACATAGGTACCTAATATTTGGAAAACTGAATAAAACAAACCGACTAAATTGAAATTTATTTATTTCAACATCAAAAGATTGCTTGTTCGCATCTTACCGTAAACTTCAGTTCAATTATTTACAGTCTTATCAGCTAAAATGTTGTCTAATTGAATTATGATAACATCGAATTTATTAAAATGTTTATTATTTAGTACCCAGGTGGTTGGTATGCAAAGGTGCGCCTCCACTGACCCACTCCCGACGCACCGCACGCAACAAACTTCGGTATCAATAGTTACGCGTTCATAACCCGAACTATCGACATAGCAATGACAAGAGCTGTGCATGGAATTCGCTGCGGGTCAATAGTCAGGCACCATTATGGAATAATCACTAGTTTCGATACAATAATGTCTTTAACCACTCCGGCCGCGGCTGCTGCGGCTTGTACTCCGGCGGGCTAAGCACCAGAGGCGAGGCAGCATCCGCCATGGCCACCGACGAAGAAGTTTCAGTCACAGCTATACTCGGCTTCCCCCTAACCAACCGCAGCTCATCGCTCTCCACCGCCCGCGACCGTTGCAGGTTCTCTCTCGTCTCCTTCATCCGAGAGAGTTGTTCCCGTAACGTTCTATACTCCTCCAGAAACTTCTCCAGTTGCGAAGCTCGGAAATCATAGTCTTCCATCGTCTGAGCGGCGTTCGAGCGTGAATAATCTCTGAGACCGGATAAATCTAGTAATGGAGTGGCGGACGGGAGCGCGTGTTCCCTGGAGGGCGAGGCGGGCAGGCTAGGGTTGCGGCGCAGGCGACTGCTGCCCGCCGAGAGATCCAGAAAGCTGTTTGAACGACGACTCGGTGCTCGCTGCGACTTATCATACAATCTATTATCGACATACGTTACCGAATCACCTCCAGAGCTATTCCTCCTGCTGCTCAGTAAAGGACTACGGCTATCGCCCTCTTTTCGCCGCGGCATCGTGTAAAAGCAATATGGGTCGTTCTTATCACTGCGAAGATATGAAGATGCTCCTAAAGCGCTCATTTCTATGAGATCAGGATAGTTTTTCTCGCTATCGCTGCCGGAGAGGTCGTTATCGAGGCGGTCGCGGCGGGGTCGGCATTGCCGGTTGTTGTTGTACCTACTGCTGTCTGGTAATACTTCTGTGCGGGGGTTCATGATGCTTGTTGAATTGGAGCTTTGCACTGAATCGGAGGCCGCATCGGAACTGTAACAAATAAAAACATTTGTTATTTTGACTGTGCTATACCTATATATGTATATAGTTGAGAAATTTCCACATAGTGTTAATAAAAGGTGAAGTTAAGAGAAAGTGTACTGGAGAGTAAATATAATCTGCCCCGTTTGTGGGCCGTTCGGGGATTCCTAGTAGAATGATAAACAAATATTTATAAGCCGAATTCCTTTGAATGGGTCGATGGCGGCTTTTATCTAGAATCTGAATCGATGTCGATAGGTTTAATATTACATTCCCATTTGCTCCTCACTCATGCAATGTTTGGATGGGGTATGATTGAGTAGAATTGATTGCATCTAGGTACAGAATAAAAAAATTATATTCTAGGCAATCGTATCATTTGAGAATGGCTGGATAGATTTGTTTTCTTTTAAATGTTTGTTAGTTTCAGATTTTCATGATCACGGGCCATATAGTGACCCGGTCCTTTGGGAGGCATGCGTGGAGCCGAAGCCAACAGCACAGAGGCCCTTTATGAGAATAAATCTAAAGGCGAGAGCTACACATAGCGGGTATCATCCTTAGTTGCACAATATGATACACCCGAAGATGATATCCGCCAGGTGTAGAGACTATTCAAAAGGAAAATGAAAATAACAAAAACAGCCATGTTATTGTGGTGAATGGATGGACTGGGTAATTGGGCTATAGGGGATTAGTTTCAGTATTATTAGCGCAAGCAATAATAGGTACTTATTGTTTTTTTACAATTCTGGGAAATCTGTTGTTTTTTCTAGCAGGACGTCTGTCTCTAGGGATAGTAATTAACAGATAAAATAATTACCGTAAATTATAATCGCTGAACCGTGGTATATGAAGGTCCCGCTGCCGCTCCGGCCGCGCTCGACTCGACTCGAACTCGACTCGCCGCCAGCCATCGCGCGGGGGGCTCGCTCCCCGCTCCTCCCGCACCTCCCCCCGCACATACCCCTCGTACTCGTCCTCGGGATCGTGCAAGGGAACGTTCCTATAGTCCCCTCGCTTCCGGCCGCTCTCCGCGGGAATCAACCGAGGCTCCTCCGCACTATTCTTTATATTAGCGTCTATCTTCTCGTAACTTTCCTCGCGGTGATTCGACGTCACTATTTGCTCGTTCCACCTATCTAACTGTCTTTTCTTACGAGTCTCGTACGCGCACAGGCCGATCAAGCAAGAACTTAACACTATCACTGCGGACACCGCCATGCCCGCCATCAACGCACGGCCCCCGAAACTTTTACTTTCAGGTCTTTTCTCTATCGCTAAACTTAATGTCACTTCCGCTTTCCCGGCTCTGTTTTCGGCGTTGCACGTATAAGAGCCAGAGTCCTGGATATCAGCAGATTTTATAGTTAAATTACTAGTTTGACCTTCACTACGTAACATAAAAGCTCTACCGGAATTGACATTATTTGTGGAGTTTGCCAGCAGACGGCCAGCGCGCACCCAGCGCACGCGCGGCGCCGGCACGCCGCTGACGCGACATACGAGCGTCACCGCGTCGCCCTCGGCGCCGCGGTACTGGCTGGTGAGGGCGCTGACCTCAGGCTGGCACGCGAACTCCTCGAGGTCGAGGCGGTCCCAGGCCTGGCTCATGAGCCGCGGTGGCAGTGCGCAGTCTGGCACCACGGTCGCCGGCACGTTTTTCTTGATCATCCAGTCCCGTAGTGGCCGCAGAGCGCAAGTACACTCCCACGGATTGTTCGCCAGCTCTAGCCCTTTCAGCGTCCGCAGCGGTGCCAGGACCGCCACGTGCAGCACCTGCAGCTTATTTCTACTCAGCTCCAGATACTCCAGCGTGGATTCCATACCCGCGAAACCCCGCGGCTCTATTTCCGATATCTTGCAAGCGCTGAGCGATAATCTCACAAGATTCTTCAGGGTCTGGAACGCTTCGTCCCCTATTCTAGCTATGGGATTGCCGCCGAGTTTCAGCTCTCGAAGTTCTTTGATGGAATCGAATGCGTGGGAGGGTACAGAATCAATGCGATTGCGAGATAGATCAAGCTCGACGAGATTGACGAGCGCGCGGAAGGCGTGCGGGCGGATAGTCTGAAGCTTGCAGTTGGGGATGTAGAGGCGCTGGAGGTTGATAAGGCCGACGCTGGCAAAGGCGTCGTCGCGAAGGGTGGGCAGGCGGTTGTCGGAGAGGTCGAGCAGCTGCGTGGTGGGCGCGAGGTGCGGTACGGCGGAGAGTGCCGCGCGCGCGCAGAGAGCCGACTCCTTGCCGCTGCGCCACTTGCACTCGCAGTGGCGCGGGCAGTCCGCGCCCGCTGCTGCTGCCAGCGACAGCACCAGCCACAGCCACATGGCGCGGCGCGGAGCCTCACCCTGCGCCGCACCGCTCATCTTCAGCCTCAAGCGACATCCCCTAGATTTCGGACGACCTGCGGACAAAAAGTTGAATTAATAAAAATAAGCATTATTTTTACCGTTTAACCACAGGATTATCTAACTCCATATTAGAGCTTGGGTTATGGATACTAGAATACGAATGATATATTTTTTTTTATTTTATCAATCTAACAAGGTCTAATTTAAGTTTGTCCAACATAGCAACGAATTAGAACTGACACTAGTAAACATTTGCTTATAGGTAGCCATGCAATGCACAGTATCCGCAAGTCCGCTGCTGATGCTTTGAACCTGTTATTATAGTACATTATATGCAACACGAAGTGCATGTTTGTTTGCATTTTATATCTAAATCACTCTCGCAATTACAGTTCCTGTACACCTTAAAACTCTAGTTAAAAGTAGAACTCTTAACCTCATTGCCTTAGTTGAGACGGAAAGCTTTACCATCCTGCGCTCAAACGAACATTATACAGAAGCCGTAGTATAATGTTTGTTCGGCTGCGCATAGTTAACGAAAACTATAAAAGTTTACGTGTCCTTCGTTTAGCTGCCCTCACGGATACTAAGAGGAACTTTTCATCCGAGTATGACGGTGATACAATAGTTTCATACGAATTATTACTTGATTGATGTAAACTTCCGTAGTTTGACGAAGAACACCAACAAGCGGGTAGGTATTTTTCCAACACAAACTAGGTTCGTAGTTAAACTTATATTCATAATCAATTTATTTATAGATATCGATTAGTTTCGAATGATTTGTTTCATTTTGGTAGTATAAGTGCAATCTTTGACAACTAATTGTCAGCTGTAGTAAACAGTTACGAACTCGATAATAATTTTTTTGTATTTAGCAAATTCATACTAGACGCTCAGACAGAGTTTCAAAACTTTACCAAGTTATTGTCAGTTTGATGAAACAAACGCTCGTGTTGAAGCAACGTGGGTGATTTTCACGGGGTTAACTACCTGAATACATTCGGGTTAGGTTAATCGAAAAAAGCATCAAAAATCCTGGAATTCTCACACATAAGCTACCAATTAACGATTGTAATTTTTGATTGAAATTAAAAGCTGCAGGCTACGGTCACACGGTGAAGATCGTCGATTAAATATAAAAAATAATAATTATTCAGATTATTATCTGGCAATTGCTAATCTATGGGTTTGGGACTAAATAACGTTGTTTTTATTTAGTCATTCCCCCTACGTGGGAGACCATGCACTCGATGGACCGACGACATCGTAGCGGTCGCAGGGAGTCGATGGATGGAGGCGGCTCAGGACCGCTATTAGTGGCGTCGTATGGCCTATGTCCAGCAGTGGACGTATATGGGCTGATGATGATGATGAACGTTGTTGTTTGTATAATTCGGTATTCAGTATTTAATTTAATAATAAATAATATGTATAATAAAGACTAAGTATTAAATAAAAACTTTTAATCCAGAAATGGGAGAAATCCCCACGCGAACGGAGATACAATAAATGTAAATTTGCCAAAAAACTTATTTTTTAGTAATAGTTTGAAGAATGCATTGAAGATGTGAGCGGGTTAGCTACCTTGTATTGGAAGAACAGCAACGCTTCATACCTTAGCGAGTGACAACTACCGACGGAGTGATATACATAATTTTATTGGTGTTATTCCAACACAAACTAGATTGCAGTTTTACTATATAACGTAGTCTGATGAATAACGGATGTAAGCGGTTAACTACGAATCTAATTTTTGCAGAGGATAAGTTCAATTAAATTTCAATTACAATATTTTTTTTTCGGAAGGTTTATAATGCTGTTGACCGCAGATGGCCATGACAGCGTTACCGGACTTTTGGCGGGCGCAGAGGGTGCCTTGCCGCTAAAGTTATCAATTTTACCTTCTTTAGTGATCGGAGAGAGCAGAACGCGCGCGTATAGAACCGCAGTCACTCTGAAGAAGTTCCTTGCTTAGCAATAAAACTGTGTGTTCTTCCAGCACAAATGTGGTTCGTAGTTATCCCGCTTTCATCCGCTATGAAGGTTGTAGTTGTAGTTAATTAAGGTACTACTCCCATTCACAATAGTATATGAATGTATCGTGTTCACAGTACAATAGAAATTGTAGAAAGCTACAAATTAAATCTGTCCACCGGCGTCCTTAGATCGGATACACCTTCCTACAATTTTGAATAGTTAAGCTTTCGTGCCAAGTATTAGTTTACAGCTTTGCGGCTGTTATGCAAATACGAATGGGTGCCTAAAGTACCCGCAGCCATTGTTTTACCTCACAGCCGAAGGAGGTACACAGACGATCTGATTTTGGGCTACAAACTAGTGATTTTGGGCTACGAACTGCTGAGTAACATACAGTACTGTGGCTTGTTACACAAGTCGATGGATGGGTGAAATTCCGACAAGCTTCCAAATGGATGGGACAGATATTTTCCATAGATGTTCTGGATATGGCTAATATTATTCAGAAAAACAAGAACACAGACCAAAACTAGTCGTTGCGTTGCGTTGGTTACCAAGCACATTTATATATCGGCTGGCTGTTGTAGTCCTTTTAAAACGACAGCTCGTCTGAATAAACCCTAAAACAAGTACTTTAGTATTGGTTTAGCCCGTCTTTGCTTTCAACAACGGTTTGTATGAACACTTCACTTCACATGGGCAATAAACGGCAGGTATAGTATACGTACATATGTAAATGAGGACTAAGAAACAGGCCCGTTGTTATAACAGCGCACATTCCCTTTATTCTGCAATATTTCCAACCTGTGAAGTGTTTACCGTGTCGGTTAACGTTAGCTGTGACGATTACGGCGTAAAAATCTACCCCTCCGACAACAACCGAGGATGTCATAAGAGTCGACTAAGGGAATCTCCCTTCCACTCCAGGACAAGCAGACGGATGGCACAATACCATCCTTTTCTGGTGGATATACCATCCACTTGTACAAAGCGGTTTTCCTCCACCTTCATCATTCGCACCGCTAAGGAACGGAACTCGCTGCCTGCCTTTTTCCGGCCAATTACAATCTGGTCTCTTCAAGACAAGAGTGAATATATGTATGTCTTCTAAACCTTCATGATACACCGTCGGCTACATCGTTTCCATTTGGTGAAATTGTGGTCAGACGAAGGTCTATTGACTATAAAAAAAAGGAAGAGAAGCAGCTTCCTCTGTGTATTTTAACGTCTTGACTGCGACCTGAGGCTGTATTTAGCGACCTGCCTTCAACTTCGCACGTGTTCAACAGTTTCATTCGCGTACGGCCCGAGCGTGCTTTCCTTTGTATGCAATTTATGAGTAATTTAGTCATCTTGGCCGGTTAATAGATAAATAACTCAGCAAAGCTCACAGTCGGCATGATTTTTCTCTGACCTCTTTAATAATCATCGTATTTTAACCATTTTACATAAAACCTTCTTGAACTATATGTTTTTAAAAACCCTTCGTTCTGAATCACTTCTTCTAAAAGTAGAAACCCTATAAAAATCCGTTGCGTCGTTTAGGAGGAATTAACGGATAAGCAGACGGATAGAAGGGGAAAACTATTTAAGTTTTAACAGACTACGAAAACCCGATTTTGAAAATTCTTTCACTATTGTATAGAGAATGTGGTCTCATAAAAAAAAATATTTAGAGAGATTAGTATTTGTTCCACAAAACTTAAAAACAGTTGAATCGAAGTCGGAAGGTTTTTCAAAAACAATAAAACGATATGTATATGTATTGATATAGAGTCATCGTAAATTAAGAGTTCAAACATATTTAATAACGTTGTTTGACAGCTAAAGTCACGCGATGTCCCTTGCCCCATAACTCCACATACTGTGTTCATTAAAACACGATTTTTGCGTGGTTCCATCCACATTTATTTGTAGGAAATTCAACTTTAAATCCTTGTGAAAGCACCTATAAACGTAAAAGTTATGGTATACCGCAGTTCGTTTTATTCTCTCTAATGGAATATGGCCATGAAATGATTTCATTGCGGCTGTTTTTACGGTAAATTAATTATACCTTGCAATAATTTGGTAATTTTAATAATATAATTTATACTAAAGCTTGCTTACGATGCTGAATACGGGTTCTTCCCAACGTCTCACGAGAGACGTTCCTATTCCCTACTTCTCACGAAAAGTGTTCCCAACGTCTTACGTGAAACGTTGCCTATTCTCGAAGAGTCATGAAAAGTCAGAGAGGTAATTATTACAATCTAGAACATCTACCTCTCATGAAAAGAAATAAGAATTATGACTTGGACTATAATACTTTTATGCTTCGACTTATCTGACGCATTGGACCTCAATTGTCCAGTGTTGGTCGTCGGGTCGTCTTACTCTTATAGCACAAGTAAAGGGAAAAATCTGAAAACCGTGAATTTGTAGTCTATTCATATAAAAAACACTATTTAATTCTCGCCATGGAACAAAACCTATAGGGTACTTCCCGTTGACCTGGAACCATGATATTTGGCAAAAAAACAACGTCTTATAATTATACGGAACCCTTCGTGCACGAGCCCGACTCGCACTTGACGTTTTATTGTCAAGTATAATTTCAAAAATAAACAGTCATCATCATCATATCAGGCCATACACGTCCACTGCTGGACATAGGCCTCCAGGACCATACGATGCCACAAATAGCGGTCGTGAGCCGCCTCCATCCATCGACTCCCTGCGACCGCTACAATGTCGTCGGTCCATTGAGTGGATGGTCTCACATGTAGGGGGAATTAAATCAACAGTGTATAACATTAAACAGAGAACCAAGATCCGTGGGGTACCGTGGCTCGCCGAGTTATCAAAAACTTATGAGATCGAAACGATTACCTAAGAGCTGGTGAGAATCTGGCGCAGGGCACGAGAGGGCGGAGGCGGATTTGCCGTATAGCGGGGCAATGCAGCCAGCATCTTAGAGACACAGACGATTGGTATTGATGTGGATCAGTTGAGCTACGTCTTGTTTGTTTTCAATTGCTTTCTATTTTTGTAAATGTAATTTTCAACCGACTTCAAAAAGCGTAGGTTCTCAATTTCTCTGTATGTTTTTTTTTGTATGTATGTTACGCGATATCTCCGCCAATTATGGACCGATTTTGAAAATGCTTTCACTATTGCATAGAAAAAGATCCCTTTATCCCCAGGGGCTTAGTATTTATCCCGCAAAACTTAGTGTAAAAGTAAGGGAATTTGAAGTCGGTTTATCGTTTTTTAAAACACGCCATGTTATTTTCTTATTAAAGTTTATTTTGTAATAAACAAATTTTCTATGTATCTACAGTTCCTCCACTGTAAATTGCGCGGCGTTGTAGTAAGTATTTACGCTCTCAAACCACAGTCAGACGAAACCACACGAAACTAGAGAGTGAAAACCGCTATTCAATACCATTGCAAACTGTTTTTTTTACGGAATATTTCTAGTATTTATAGATTTGTCGGCAAAGTTAAGAATAACCGTAATACATTTTATATATTTAACCACTCTTCACTAGCCCTCTATTTGTATAGGTTTCATCATCATCAGCCCATACACGTCCACTGCTGAACTCCTGCCTCCTGCCTCCCCCAAACGACGCCACGAATAGCAGTCCTGAGCCGCCTCCATCCAACGACTCCCAGCAACCGCTACAATGTCGTCGGTCCATTTAAGTATAGGTTTAGGTATTATTTCATTGTATTTTGTAGAATCGTAAATTTCTAGCACATTAACGACCGATGTGGCGCGGCGGGCAAAGGTCAGCTCCGACGCAGGAGGTTACGGGTTCGATTCCCGCCTTAGGACAAATGTTTGTACGATCTGCAAATATTTGTTTCGTGTGTTCTGGGTATTTTCTATGTGTAATAAAATATCTATCTCTGTAATATAATTATTGTAATAGGTATATGTATGTCAGTCCTCTAGTACCCTTAACATAAGCTCTGCTTAGCTTGGGGCTAGATGATGCTGTGTGGATTGTCCAACATTGTTTATTACAAAAAAAAAAATACAAAATTCTTTAATGTTTTCTTCGTGGTGTACACCACGAAGAAAACATTAAAAATAGACATTACATAAAACATGTACAATGGGCGGCCTTATCGCTTAGAAGCGATCTCTTCCAGGCTATGTATTTATTTATATTATTTATATTTTTATCCTATTGAAGTATGTTTTGTGTCGTTTTAAAAACCTTTTCATTCCTACTCAGGTACACCTACCACGTATTGAAAAAGTTCATTGGATTCTCTGTATTAAACAGTCAAACCAACCAACAGGCTTTTTGCTTCCATTAACCTATTAATGGAAGACAATACTCTGTTAAATCAATTCACTGTTCCAGAATCGGAAGCTTAATCATATTACAACTACCCTCCAGAATAATTACATTAATGTAAAACCCTCTCCGTACAATATGAAATTCGAAACCGATAGCCGACAAGAGCGGATGAAAAACCCAATTATTAATTTATAATCTTTGATCCATTATTACAGAATCTCAATGTGAAAGTTCACATAAAAATTCAACAGAATGGAGTCGAGGGCTCTAATACCCAAATCTCAAAAATCCGTGAATAATTTAACATCAATTGAATCGGTACGATGCCTTCCTCAAAGTTCTTATCGTTTTTTGAGAGTCCATTCTTTCAGAACTGGCTAAGTAATTTCTTATAGCCACTCTGTCTTCGTTTTCATGGGAAATTTACCATTTAGATTATTTACAAAGCTCTTGAGTGGCGCTGCGGATTTACCTGCTTGGTACACTTATCGACCTCAATTGCTTAACAAAAACTTTCCAAATGAGTCAGAAAAACTGTATTTGCTTACTAAGAATTTTTTGACTGGATATAGGGCGGCCAGTCTCAACGGAAGAGACTAGCTTTGTACGCAGGACATTTTCAACTGACTTCAAAGAGGAGGTTCTAAATTCTACTCTACGGTACCACTGGGGGTATACTATGGTCGGAGGTACGGTGGTTCAGGGTTTGATAGTCGTAATCAGATTACGACTGTACCAAATTCATGTCATTTAGAAATTCAGCCATTACACAAAGCAGTATTTTCGGATTTCAGACATTATGGGAAAAGTAAGTTTTAAGGATTGTTATTTCCGGAATATGTATGTACATTTCAACATTCAGTTGTACTAGACCGGACCTTGTACGCTTTTTTACGTGTACGCGATCTTTCTGTCAATAATGGACCGATTTTGAAAATTCTTTCACTATTTTTGTATAAAAAATGATAACGAGGTAATCCATGGCCATGGCAACAATAATTGTTAAGTCAACGGGCGTGAAAAAGAGGTCTCCATGGCAACGGCGTAAACAAGAGGTCTACATTCGTCGTTCCATCCATGTTCCATCTAAGGATTATTATCCATGTTCCATCTAAGGATTATTATCCATGTTCCATCTAAGGATAGGATCCAAGGAATTTGTATAAAAATTCCTTGGTATCATCCTTCACTCAAGAGTCAAATCAAACTAAATTAGACTCGAATTTTAATTAGATGTCGCCACTTGCAAAATTTAATCGCGCTATCGAAGTGTTCCGTGTGTAAAACTACTTACAAACCAATTTTCATTATTCAGGAATTTGAAGTCGGTTTATCGTTTTTTAAAACATTCCAAATTATATAGATGAACAAGTGTGGTGTGCACTATAATATGGTGCATTCTATTCTCTCACTCTCTTATTCTTGTGGAACGGCAGATCCCATATGATCTAACAAAGCGATCACAGTTAGTTATACTTTAAAAAGGTTCCGTCCTACTTTGACAACGTGCGGATAGCATAAGAAATATAACGTAAAGTTTGAATTCGATAAGGTTCCATCCTATTCTTATCACGTGCAGATTATAACTGAATCCATTTTCAAAATGCTACAGACCAAAAATAGTCTTAAAGAGAAGTCTGAACGCGAAGCGCCCACAATCCGCTGTAAGTACTACGTAACACGTCAGTTCCACTTCCTATTACGTAGTGATATGTGTGAATAGCCCCTAATAAACGTAGCCCACAGTTGAATACGCCGATTATTTACGAGCTCGCCTCGACCTCGAACTCCGACTGAATAAGGAGCTTTTTATTAAGCTTCCTTTGGCCAAACGGTGAAATTATACCATTTAGGTATACGGTACTTACTGCAGAGTGTACCAACGCTTTAAATCGCTCGATTCTGGTTGTATTCTTAAGTGTCCTCACCACCATAGTGATTCTATAAATGCTACAATAGCGAGCCCGCGCGGGCCTAAGCGAGTTAAAAAGAAGTCTTTCAAAAAATTGATGCAAAAAACTTGCTTAATCTTTAGAAATTATGCAATAATCGGTTAGTTTCCGATAAACTCATTTAGATTTTAAACTGATGTGACAGGCTCCCGTAGCCCAAGAAGAGTATTGAGTATTTTGACTATAATATAGTATTGAGTATTTTGACTATAATATAGTATTGAGTATATTGACTATAATATAGTATTGAGTATTTTGACTATAATATAGTATTGAGTATTTTGACTATAATATAGTATTGAGTATATTGACTATAATATAGTATTGAGTATTTTGACTATAATATAGTATTGAGTATTTTGACTATAATATAGTATTGAGTATATTGACTATAATATAGTATTGAGTATTTTGACTATAATATAGTATTGAGTATTTTGACTATAATATAGTATTGAGTATATTGACTATAATATAGTATTGAGTATTTTGACTATAATATAGTATTGAGTATTTTGACTATAATATAGTATTGAGTATTTTGACTATAATATAGTATTGAGTATATTGACTATAATATAGTATTGAGTATTTTGACTATAATATAGTATTGAGTATTTTGACTATAATATAGTATTGAGTATATTGACCATAATATAGTATTGAGTATATTGACTATAATATAGTATTGAGTATTTTGCCAGTTTGCAGGACATTCGATTTCTGATCACACTTTTGTGGGTGGAAATAATAATAATCTGAACACAAAGACACATATTATAGAGAGTATGTTTTAATACAAGAGTTGAACTTGGTTGAACCCTTTAAGAGCTAACTGTGTAAAATTAACCACCGTGTAAAAAAGTGGATGTCAAATCTGTGGAACGTTTGTGACGAACCTTATAAAAAGCTAAAATGAAGCCGCGCTCGCGTAGTGAATAAGCGCGCCTGGGACCTCGGGATTAGTTATGAGAGTATTATGTTTTAACTTCCGTCCTGGTTTTGTATAGAGATAAGATAAATTGAGTTAAATGGTGTGACTGGGCAAATGAGATACACTTTGGGTGAGTTATTTAATGTTTTTGTGTCACAATAATATGGCGTATTTTAAAAAACGCTAAACCGACTTCAAATTCTCTTACTTTTACACTTATTTTAAGTTTTACGGGATAAATACTAACCTCTTGGAGATAAACATTTAAGGGACCCTGGCGAGATCATTTTCTATACAATAGTGAAAGAATTTTCAAAATCAGTCCATAATTGTCGGAGATATCGCGTAACAAACATACAAAAAAAGTACGGACGAATTGAGAACCTCCTCCTTTTGAAGTCGGTTAAAAAGTAGGAACTATGAGAAGGAACGACCAAAGTGGCGACTTCTAGTTGGAGGCCAAGACGCTTTGCGTTGCTGAAACATAGGAGTTAGAGAGAAAAGGAGGAGAGTAGAGTTCAGGAGTAACATGCAACGTCTATTTGAGATGACATTCGATTTATTCCGATAAAGATAGTTACGATTGATGTATTCAAACAAAAACTATACTTACTAGACTTTAATTTATTGTTATAGTAGTTTCTATTTGTGGTTTCGTACGCGTTCTGTTGGAATATATATAAAGTAGCCCATTCAATTTTTTTTTAGTTTATCTATGTCTTGGACTATATGTTTAAGCAAAACTCCAGCCCGATCCGTTCAGTAGTAATTGACTTGAAAGGTCGCATTTATAATATCAGTGTGATATCACAGACGAAAATATATTTTCTTTCTTCATCTATGGTGATACCTATATAGGAAGAGGAGCGAAGATTATTTTCATTTCATTTAACAACCATTAGGAATAGAGCCCGAAATCATTCTATAATTCTTTATTGTACATAATAATAGCATGAACTTATAGGGTATATACATAGGCGGAGCTTAACCCTGACAAAGAGTTTTCTTCCAGCAAACCTTAGAATTACAGGAGTGGCGATGATAAATAATCGATAATAAACTAAAAGACGATAAATAAACTAAAAATAATAATATAAGCTTAGCTATAAACAATACAATTATGATTCTAATAAACATTACAATAATATGGCGTGTTTTAAAAAACGATAAACAGACTTCAAATACCCTTACTTTTTTTTTTAATTTTGCACAATAAATACTAATCTGGGGGTGGGGATACGAAATGAGACACCTTCGGGATAATTTTCTTTACAATAGTGAAAGAATTTTCAAAATCGGTCTATAATTGGAGGAGATATCCCGTAACATAGTACATAAAAAAATAATTGAAATCTGTTAAAAATTCAAATAATAATCCACCAGATAAAATAATAAGACCAGCGCTAGTTGTACGCAAATAGTAAAGTAAAAGACAGGGACCGTTTTGTGACTCTAGCAAACTGTTTTTTTTTTCTATGTTCGTTTCTTTTTAATTGTATGTTTCTAAGTTACAAATACATGTTTCTATTCTATAATAAATAAATAAACCTAAACTTCAGTCATGTTATTTGACGCTAGGATTTAGTCGAAGCTTTTACTTGCCAACCTTATTCTTGCCCCGGCAAGCTTAGACCACAAGTCACCTTAAATAAAAAACATATAAACCAACTCATATATCAGTGGTAAAACATGCCAGAAACTTGGGTAGGTAAGCAGTATTCCCACCTCACAGTAAGTTTTGTTTTATTGTTTGCCGTTTTTTTTGTAGTTTCTACTTCTTTGTTTCCAACAAAGTTGGGCAACACTCACGGGGACATTTACCAACCTAAAACGAACAGGTTTGTAAGTACAGGGTAATCATCCTTAGAAGGTATTAGGCTTGAGGCGTATTTATCGTCACTGATAAAGTCACAGATATAGAAAATTGGCGGTATGTCACAGTGACAGAAACTAAATATATCTGTGACTATCACACAGGCAGTGCCAGTGTCACGAGTGCACGATATTATAACGTTGTTATTAGGTACCTACGCAATAAATCGCTTCAAATGAAAAAGAGAAAGAATGAAAAACACCTTGCATTTTATACTTGGAAATTTATGAAATGTATACAGCAATGTAACAAATTTGTTGAAGAAAATGCCATTTAAATTTATTCGGTTAATCAACATGCTACTGCTACTTAGTCATCGCTACATTATATATATTATTCAATCAGTAAAACAATGAATTCGTACGTGATTGGTAGAAATACTAGCTAGTATTTTGTCACAGATATTTTGAAGTAACAGTAACGTAAGTCACAGGTATCGGATTTTGCCCAGTATAACCCAAGACTAGAAGGTACCCAAGTATCCCCTGGTGAGTAAACTAGCTTAACAAATTGCCATTTAATGGTATCCACGGGAATTTAGACTGTAAGATGGTAGCAACAGAGGGTGTTTTAAGTGAAATTTGAAAGCGTACCGTCGCGATGACGATGGATGAATTTATCTGGGGAGGACAGGGGAGGAATACTAATAACTCCATGTCGTCAGGCTTTAGAGTTCCGGGAAATTTTGATGAAATAATTGGACTTTATTTTCAATAGGCATTTATCTTTGACGATAGGTGGTGTAACAGGCAGAAGCTTGTCTAATAATAACCAAGTAGACTACGAAAAGCTACCAACCTACCCTATTATTCCATTGTTGATTATTTATTTTGTAGATACTTTAAATTATATTAAATCAACAAATATCTTTTTTGCGAACCCTTTTAAGGTCGATATAGTTCAGTTTCATTTACTTTCGAGTTGTTTGCAGATAATTCATATTATTATTCTTTAATTGTTTATTGTACACAATAATACATTTTATCAACTTATCTAAAAATATTATGTACATAGGCAGCTTAACCCTGAAAAGAGTTTTCTTCCAGCAAACCTTAGAGTTATAGGAGAGGCGATCGAACAGGTAGAGGAAGTGTACAAAAATAAAATAAATCGAACAATAGATAAACTAACAATAACTAATAGTAGCTTAGCTATACATTATTATATTCATTTATGTTTACATAATTGTGGTACATAATTAAAGTATCAAATAATTTTACTAGCTGTTACCCGCGCCTTCGCCCACGTTTCATCGGGATAAAAATAGCATATATGTTATTCCAGGTCCCGAACCATACCAAATTTCAGACTAATCGGTTCAAAACTTTGATATTTATAATATTAGTAGGATAGGATCACAATCCTACTAATATTATAAATGTCAAAGTTTGTAAGAATGGATGGATGGATGTATGTTTATTCCTTTTTCACTAAAAAACTACTGAACTGATTGGGCTGGAATTTGGTATGGGTTTAGTTTGGGACCTGGAATAACATATATACCTTGGCTATTTATTTATCCCGATAAAATGCAGGCTCAGGCGCGGGCAGCAGCTAGTAACGTTATAAATGCCAAAATAATATTATAATAATAATGAGCGGCCAGTAATCTACCGTTTTGATATATTTTTTACTGTATAATAGTTTTATAATATTTTATTGTATTTTCTACACTAAAAATAGTATTTATTAGCGAGATTTTGAATAAATGAAGTGAAATAATAATAATAAATAACGTGTATTGATAAAGATTTAAGAATTCATATTTCATCAATGATCCCCGAACTAGCATCTTGGGGATCAATTTCCTTGGCCAAAGTTTGTATGGATGGATAGATGGATGTTTGTTACTTCTTCAGGCCAAAGCTACTGAACAGACCGGGCTGACATAGATGTTTAGACCAAGAATAACACACAGGCAATTTTTTTTTACTCATAAATCCAAGAAATAAATCAATTCCTTTCCATAAAAAACACCATCTGTTTTTTGGAGGAGAGTAAAAGGTATCCGATGGGATGAGAGGCATTAACACGTTCAGCGCCAAGGCAACTCTGAAGCAAATGTTGTGAAAATCGCAATTTCTTTTTTGCATAAATGACATTACCTGGTCCTAAATTACTGTGTGATGTGTTTTATTTTTTTACCTAGTCTCCCAACCGGATTTTTTTATTACTCCAGGTTTAGGTACATTTAACCAGGTATATAGGCTCTGAGAGTTGCACTAGGGTGTATAATGACATGTACACGTGGCGCTGAACGTGTTAAAGAATCAATAAAGCATGAAAGTGATTAGTTCTGCGGGTGCTACGCTTCGTAGCACTTCGTAGACTCGCGAAGACGCGTAGCAAGATATTAGCACGTAGACCATTCATAATCATACTAAAGTTTGTGAAATGTTTATTTTATTTTGTTATATCCAACACTACTGAACAGATCAAGACGAAATTCGGCTTAAATTTAGAACATAGCCTGACTTATAATACTGTTTACGCAACACCCTAAATGCATGATTACCATTTGTCAGGTGCGTTGCCAAAGCAGACAGCTGTCAGAAAAACGTCAAATCACCAAACACGAGACTGCCAAAGCTTTAGCCAAGTTAGTATATAAATTCCTTGGCTTTAGCTTAATGCTGAATGTAATAAATTCAATTGCATTGTCATCAAGAACCACGGTTAGCCTATTTCGTTAAAAATCTGTATTTAATACAATTTTAATTATTATATTTGGAGTCGGATACCAACATAGTTTCAATTCACCTTCCCATGATAAGGAACATATACTTATAATAACTTGGATTTTTATTATACCGAAAATACGCGTGCGAAGCCGAGGGGAGGAGTTCGTTCATATTTGAACAATTCTATTAATAAAAAATGGTTAGCCTGTGGTAAAGCCAACATTGAGCCACAATTGTAATATAATAAATTGTTATACTACATTTGCAAGTGCAAAATGAGCCAAGTGTTATATTAAAGTACTAAGTTATCTACTAACTTTATATAAATTATATAATTCCGTACCACAACATAAATTAAATTCATATCCGGAATTATCTGCAAACGACTCCAAAGTAAATGATTGAAACTGAACTGTATTGACCTCAAAAAGGTTCGCAAAAGAGATATTATTATGTATATGTTGATTTAATTTCATTTATAGTACATATCTACAAAATAAATAATGAACAATGGAATAATAGGGTAGGTTGGTAGCTTTTCGTAGTCTACTTGGTTATTCGTTTTTGTCCTACCTTCTACTTTCTATTTAACTGCGCTTGAGTACAGAAGTAATAATATTTTTTGTATGTACATAATATGTTAGTTTATATGGGCCCTAGAAAAAGTTTACTACCATCCTTATCTCTTCTTATAATGCCAGAAATAAATGATTTATTTATTATTATTATTAAAAGTGGATAATAGATTCAGTTACCTATATAAAATCCTCAGCGTGGTGATTATGCCAAAACCCCCCTAAATGGGAGACCATCCACTCGATGCACCGACGACATCGTAGCGGTCGCAGGGAGTCGTTGGATGGAGGCGGCTCAGGACCGCTGTTTGTGGCGTCGTATGGGGGAGGCATATGTTCAGCAGTGGACGTGTATGGGCTGATATGATGATAATGTAGAAATATAAAATCCCCAAACCGTAATTTTACTTGACATATCAACCCATAATCTCCTAAAATATCCGCTATAATGTAATTTAAAGAAACAAAACCATCTTTCTTCCGCTAGCACACATGTATTCGTCAGTCGGCAAGTCTCCCTTGGACCCCCATCATTAGCAGAGCATTTTATTTTGTCACAAATAAACCTTTTCGTTTGTCACCCTTCTCATCCTGGCCGCGCCAATCTGACCCATGTTCAACCCGACGTAAAGGATATTTTCAATAAAATCTTGTTCATAAAAGACCGGATTTATAAATAATCTTGAACGGCTTATAGATTCAAGGAAGTCGTTAAAATCATGAGCTTAAAATATGATTCATATTTTAATCCTGAGATTAAGATAAAAAAAGCCACAGTTTCCATCAGTTGTGGACAGAAATACTATTTATTCAAAACTTAAACAATTAATTATAGAAAACTAGCTGACCCGACAGATTTTGTCCTGTCATTCAAATCAAACAACTGACAGTTATGTCAAATGTGCTTAGCAAAGAGTATATAACGCTGGGCTTAAATATAAGAGTAAGAGTATATAACTGGCTCTTAAATGTTCTAAGTTTCTGCGAAATTTTCTTAATATTTTTTTCTGTAAAGAACCTTCTACGAATTATTATAAAACATTAAAAAAAAAATGAATGGAATCGGTAAAGCCGTTTTCAAGTTAGCCGTACCAGGAGAAATAGGGGTTCATTTTTAAAATTTGATAGAAGTAGATAAATGACAATCATGCTAATAATACATCCACTACAAAAGTTTGATTGACATTATTTATATCCAACTGCTCTAATAATAGCGCTTTTGTATTATCTGGTTATTGAAATCCATAAGCACTAAGAAATATAAAAAATCGATTGTTTTGAAAAAACTCAAAACAGACTTCGAATCCTACGATATTACACTATTTAAAATTTTTGGGGGCTAAATGCCTTCCATTGGGAATCAAATTTATATAATTTCTGGTAAGAACTCAGAATGAGGACCCTACTAGCTGCTGCCCGCGCCTTCGCCCGCGTTCTATCGGGATAAAAATAGCCTATATGTTATTCCGGATCCCAAGCTATACCCATACCTCAGCCCAATCTAAACGTTATGGGTTTCTATGAAGTTCATAGAAATCAGTGAGTGCGTTCATGGCATAGATTCATAGTATGAACATTATATACTTATATTTTTACAGTATAAATATTATAACAATTATCATACACTTGTTCTATCACTTCCTGTCCATCCAAAGGTTGCCTGGCAGAGATCGCTCATAGCGATAAGGCCGCCCATTGTACATAAATCTGTATTTGTCTTTCCTTGCCTGTTTCTGTTTTTATCTAGTGTGCAATAAAGAATATTCGTATCGTATCGTATCATATTACTCCAATCTTTTACTAAGCAAAATGTCACGTCACATTTAATGTCTGCGATGATTGAGTACCTACCTACACTAATTAAATTAGCGGTTAGCAACATTTTGCGGGATCTAAACCACCTGTGGTCTTTTCAAGTGCTACGTTTTTAACAATTCATGGAACAAGTTTTTTATGGCAAAACCGGGCTTATGATTTTATCTTCTCGTAGATACAACAATGTATTTTAACCAGCATACTGGGAAAATGATGAAGGCGGCTCAGGACCGCTATTTGTGGCGTCGTATGGGGGAGGCCTATGTCCAGCAGTGGACGTATATGGGCTAATATTATGATGATGATGATGACTGGGAAAATCTTTTTTGATGCTCTTTTGTGTGAGAATTAGTGAGAAATTATAAGCCGTGGGGCCGCGGCGTACGAATATCGACCCCTCCAACTCAACCCGTGGATCTCGTAAGAGCAGACTAAGGGAACCTACCAGAGGAAGGGTAGCAGCTTCCTTCTGAGTATTTTTCAACACCAACACTGCGATCAACAATCCGCCTGCCAAGCGTGGTGAATATGGCAAATCCCCCCCTACATGGGAGACCATCCTCTCGATGGACCAACGACATCGTGGCTACCAGGGAGTCTATGGATCGAGGCGGCCTATGTCCAGCTGTGGAAGTGTATGGGCTGATAAGATGATGACTATTTTTAAAGCAGTTTATAAGTTTGTATGTAGATATTAATTTTATACGTATAAAGATCTCTTCATTAAAATAAATAATAAACAAAATATTATTGATCGGGTAAGTAAACTTGTTGGCGAGAAACTAATGTATATATCTATCTATCTATATACATACCCAGCAGCCAGCGACTTGCACGCGTTTAGTAGAATAAGAGGTTGCCTTTATGTTATTCCAGATCCAGATTTTTATCTGTGTAAGGGTGTTACCACACCAATCGATCGATGATATCGATCGACTGCGATTGACGTCGTGTGGTAACTTTAGTTGATCGAGGGCCACCGGTCGACTAACCAATCGATGGTCAATCGATTAGTATGGTAGAAACTATCGATCGACATCGACTAATCCATTCCACCATCGAGTGATGCCGTCGATCGACGATCGATTGATTGCTCTGTTAACACCCTAAAATTGTTGCTCAATCCATTCAGAACAGTTGGCAGTTTCTTCGGCTAAACATCTTCACAAATGCACATAATTTATAGAATACTGGCTGCTGCCCGCGCCTTCGCTCGCGTTTTATCGGGATAAAAAATAGCCTATATGTTATTTCAGGTCCCAAACCCATACCAAATTTCAGTCTTATCGGTTCAGTAGTTTTTGCGTGAAAGAGTAACAAATATCCATTTATAATATTAGTAGGATAGAATCAATAAAAAATACAGAAAATAATACAATAAAGAATAAATAAATACAATAGAGAAACATGGAATCTAAAAACGACGTAAGATACATAATATGTAACAAATTGGCTCTGTCGGCAAATTTCACCTTTATAATATTAGTAGGACGTAGGTTGGTCCCCTCCCCCTACTACGAGTATTTAGTGAATTCTCTGCCCAGGCTCGCCGATGCTACCCAGCCGTGCCGCTGCAGCAGAACGGCATGTGGGTCGTGGGCAGGGTGCTCATAACTAACTGTTAATATTATCTTTTCAGCCGCTAACGTCCAGACCTGGGTAATTGCCTCTGTTTTCTCCTGCTACTCCTCGTGATTTAAGGCAGTGTGGTCTCTGAGCTCGGAACAAGTACACTTTCTTCATGATGTCAAAAACAATAGCGACATGCATTAAAAATTATGGTAGGAAAGAAAATTAAAATCAGAATAGAAACAAATTAGAACTAGTATAAACAATTGAATCAGTTCAGCTAACTGCAGACTTTTGCAAACAATCTACAGGTAGTTATACTGATCCATGCCAATACCAATCGGAAGCGTTCTCAAGACGCTACTGGCTGCACTGCCCCACTGTATAGCAATGCTGATGCGCTGCGCCAGATATTCACCAGCTCTCGGGTCACGCGTCACTTCGGCCAAACGAAGGTATATATATATGGCTCATTTAAATTGGTCTTGGCTCTTAAATTGTTATATTGCGTGACGTGATTCTTCGAAACAATTGGATCCATTAGGAAACGCTATCGTGTCGACAAATTTTCTTTTACTGGCACATGTACAATTCTTATTTGCTTTATCGAGTGACCTTGTTTGATGTTTGTTTGTTTTACTAACAAACCGTTTTTTGTAATGTAATAACGTTTAGTAAAAACCGAATATAGCAACATAATTACGTGTATAACGACTACAAGACCTGCACGGATTTTTATTTATTTATTTAATGTTTATATAATTAATATGGTTATTCCAAATAATGGTTCTCCAACTCAACCCGTGGATGTCGTAAGAGCCGACTAAGGGAACCTACCAGAGGAAGGGCAGCAGCTTCCTTCTGAGTATTTTTAAACACCAACACTGCGATCACCAATCCGCCTGCCAAGCGTGGTGATTATGGCAAATCCCCCCCTACATGGGAGACCATCCACTCGATGGACCGACGACATCGTAGCGGTCGCAGGGAGTCGATGGATCGAGGCGGCTCAGGACCGCTATTTGTGGCGTCGTACGGGGGAGGCCTATGTCCAGCAGTGGACGTGTATGGACTGATGATGATGATATGGTTATTAAAAACAAAAGATAAAATTACATAAAACAGTCAATACGAATAGAGGACGTCAAATACTGAATTAATATGAATATACGGATAAAATAAATTCACACTGACGACCGATGTGGCGCGGTGGGCGAAGGTCCGCCTGCGACGCAGGAGGTTGGGGGTTCGATTCCCGCCTCGGGACAAATATTTGTACGAGCTGCAAATATTTGTTCAGGGTGTTCTGGTCGTTTTTCTATGTACTCGTATAATAAAAAAATATCTATCTATGTAATATATTGTATTATGTATATCAGTTATCAGTTAAATAGTACCCATAACACAAGCTCTGCTTAGCTTGGGGCTAGATGATGCTGTGTGGATGGTCCAGCATTATTTATTTATTTATGTACAAAATAAAAAATCATTTTCTCATTATATTGGATTACCATACCGTAATGGAGTTTAACTACAGTAGTGATTACTAATCAGGAGCTCACTTACTTTTGAAATTTAAATGGTTACGACACGACAACGGTATGGTGGTTAGTGTCAAACTAGCTTCGTCGCCACCTATTATGAAACGACTTCGAAAAAAGGGTGAGGTTCTACTTCAAAGCAATGTCAAAAGAAGTTGACTTGTTTAACACTTCTCCCAGTAGCTAAGCGTATATTTGGTTGGCTCTTCTTTAATTCTTAAGTTTACAAATACCCACGTTGTTTGTCCACAAATTATTTTCTTCAATACTCTTTTATAAAATTTGTAAAACTTTTAATTAGTGTTCTCTATATGTATATTTAATATTTATCTTTTCATGTTTAGCCGTAAGTTTTCCTAAGATAAATAATAATAATAATATATAATTATATTATTATTTATAGTATGTATGTATTGTTTATTTAAGAAATTCGCCACCTGTAGGTACAATTGCTTCGTGTCCATCCCAAGGTTGTCTGGAAAAGATCGCTCTGGGCGATAAGGCTGCCCATTGTGCAACGTTGATGTTAATTATTATTTCCTGTATATTTTTATTTTCTTGGTGTGCAATAAAATGTAATATAACGTAATGTAAATTGTGTTCGTCTGTAGGTATTTTTTTTTTATTGTATGTTCGTAGATTTCTTCGTCAATTATGAACCGATTTAGAACATTTCTTCGGTATTGTATAAAAATTAGAGGTGATCCCATAAAATGTATTCTTGAGAGATTTAATATGGCATTGGCTTTTTTGGTGTTTTGAATTAGAAATATCGCCTACACACACGGCGGGGGCAGCAGCTACTGCGCCTTCGCCCGCGTTTTATCAGGAACCTATGTACATAGTATATGTTATTTTGGTTCCAAACTAAACCCATACAAAATTTCAGCCCAATCAGCTCAGTAGTGTTTGCGTGAAGAGGAACAAACATCCATACTCAAAAACTTTGACCTATATTATATTAGTAGGATTGCTACATTTTGATGCAAAGTTTCAGTCCAACAAATTAGTCTCACGAGTAGGAGTAACCGCAATCCAAACTTTCGTCTTTATAATATTACAGAAAAGGTTCAAATTCGAATGCATAAATCACTGCCAGGGACCAATAACAGTGCCGTTTGCTATAAAACGGTCGTGACACACAGATGGGTTAATGATTTACCCCGGAAGGGAACCCGGAGAAAAAATACGATACGATTAAGTCCCTAAAGCCACAGATAATATATTAGTATATCTAAAGCATTAAATAAAACCGGCCAAGTGTGAGTACGACGCGTGTAGAGAGAGTTCTGGTCATTATAGACAAGTCTTGTGGTTTCATTATTATAAGCAAATTATAACTCTTAAATTTTAGCTTCATTAATTTTCTTTTGAAAGATCTGGTGTAATGTACTTTTATTCTGATTTGGTTTTTGATTTCTAAAAGTTGATATTGAATATGCATATCCAGAATGCTTTTAGAAAACTCCTAGGAACAATTTTCGGCAAAATCTCACTAAAAGCAAACAGCTAAAACGGGAGAGGAATAATCCTAGGGATGTTATAGGTACCTTATTTTGTTTAATTTTTACCACCTGGCGCGATCCCCTTTTCAAATACTGGATTTGTGACGTCAGCGTAGATAATAATTGTATGAAAAAACAAAAGAAAATCGCGCCAGCATTCAATAAATCTTATAGGTATATTGGACTAGCTACTACCCGCGCCTTCGCCTGCGTTTTATCGAGATAAAAAATAGCCTATATGTTATTCCAGGTCCCAAACTATACCCATACCAAATTTCAGCCTAATCGGTTCAGTAGTTTTTGCGTGAAAGAGTAACAAATATCCATACATACATCCATACAAACTTTCACATTTATAATATAAGTAGGATGAGACTAACTGTTGAGTAGATCCGTTTTTTATAGTCGATGGACCTTTGTTTGACCTCATTGTCACCTGATGGAAAGTGACGATGAGGCCGACGGTGTATCACGAAGCTCTAGAAGATAACTATAGAGAAGAGTACCAGTTTTTGTTTTCTCGTATTATGGGCCCATGACTTCTTAGATGACATTTCTCTTACTCTCATGGTGTTGTATATGGCAGATTAAGTCGTCTCTTCCCATTTCAAAAAGCCACCCTGTACACATTTTTTCTGCAAAGTTTTCGTAAGAAAATCTAAATACAGTAAATCAATAATTAGGCGTGTTTTAAAAAAACGATAAACTGACTTCCAATTCCCTTACTTTTACACTTAAAATAATTAAGTTTTACGGGAAAAATACTGATCCCCTGGCGATAAAAAATTATGGGACCGCTTCGGGATAATTTCTATACATTAGTGAAAGAATTTTCAAAACCGGTCCATAATTGGCGGAGATATCGCGTAAAATATATAAAAAATCATACAGACGAATTGAGAACCTCCTCCTTTTGAAGTCTATTAAAAATCTAATTAGTTATTAATGAGCTCTCCCATTCTGCTGGAGCAGGGGGCAGCATTAGGGTTCCGTTTTACCATGGGATATACAGAACCCTCAAAATGGCCCACATAGCCAACCTTTAAGACCCCGCGTCTGAACCATAAAGCCGTTAATAAAATCTATAATAAAACCCACAAAATGTGCTTAACCGATATAAAAGCTCTGCGGGTGCTTCGAATAAAGTGGGCCAGCGCGAAAGGGTAAGAAACTATAACTCGTCCAAGCAATATCTATAACTTCTATAAGTGTACATACTTGTTATAAATAGGAGTCTAATAAGTAAGGAATTTATCGGAACGATTTGTGTGCCGCTGTAACGCGATTGAAATGTTGATAGTAAAAACTGAACTGTGTGATTGAATTGTAGTTAAAAATTTATTTAATTTAGATAGATACATATATAATACTTTATTGCACACTTAACAAAACAGTTTACAAACAATTTGATACAAAAAAGAAATGTGACAATTGGCGGTCTTATCGCTCACGAGCGATCTCTACCAGACAACCGTATTTCCTTCTTAAAACTAAATGGTACGAGATTTGAATGTTTTAGAGCAGGGACTTACATTATTATTTTTCTAACAAGCCCTTGTCTTACCTAAAACTACTTTCAATTTATAGCAATGGCTTTTTACAAGCTTTTATTCTACTGTAGCACAAATAATGCAACTTAATTTTAGACCAGGTATACTCACCGGATTGAGCTGACAGGCATACTTATGTTAGTTCGGAAACAATGCAATTTCATGATACCATCGAGCTGCACATAATTAAGTATAAAAAAAATACAAATTGTGAACCCCCTGAAAATTCCCGTTCATCGTCAGTAAACTCCCGTGACGAGTTCCAAGACTCGCAATTACATTATGTTTACGCATTTGCTCCCCTTGGAGTCGAGACCCTAGGTCCATGGGGTACCGAGGCACTCCGGTTTTTCAAAAATTATCTGAGTGTCTGGTCGAAGCGATGCGTGACCCGAGAGCTGGTGAATATCTGGCGCTGCCAGCGTCTTAGGGACGCTTCCGACTGGTATTGATATGGACCAGTTGAGCTATCTGTAGATTGTTTGCAACAGTCTACAGTTAGCTCAATTGTGTCAATTGTAAATACTGGTTTAATTTGTTTATATTATTTTATTGTTATTTTCTTTGTCAATAATGTTTTTGTATTTAATAGAAATCATCCAACGCCTCTGTATCCAGTCCAGCAGCGAAGTCCAGGCACACAATATCTCTAAACATCGCGGGGCGAACCTGGATGAGATTGGTACAGGACCGGGTGGAGTAGTTAAAAGTTTGGAGGCCTATACATAGTATATCTAGCTGTGGGTGAAGTCAAGCTTTGCTTTGCTGGTTCGATTCATCTTTATCTCCTATGAACTTATGCTCTGTTGCCTGGTTTGAGTCAGACTTCGTATCGTAGGTTAGGTACAAACCATAGAACTAATAAATGGGAGCTTATAGACCTGTAAATGATATTCTAATTATTTACCACGCTGCCTGTATTTTACGAATATTTCTGCTAAAAATAGTTAGACTACGCGCGGGCCGAAGATTTATTTAGAATTTTACACCTGAACTCTCGCAATCCATATCCACATCCTCGGCCGTATCATCAATTACCATCAGGTGAAATAGTGGCCAAAGGCAAGCCTATAAAATGTAAAAAAAAACAAGTTCTTGCGGTCCGAAGTGAGACTAATCCAGATTGAAGAGGATGATGATGATTAATAGAAATCAACTTAGGGGGGTAAAAAATTGATGAACGTCACTGTAGTTAGATAAAAAATAAACATTATCTGGGTAAGATATGTATAATACCCGTCTGCTACTATTACATACTATCCAAACCCATCCCTCTAGCTAGAGCTGTTGGGTGCGAAGGTCCATTTGTTATCAATTCCGGCCCGGCCGTTGATCTTCCGATAATTGTGTTTAGAGAGGCGCGTCCTTGAAACGTCACTGGTAACAAATTCGATCATCAAATCTTCTTATATCAATGAATTTCAGGATTACTTCCATAATCCGAGTCATTCCGTGTTCGTCCCACTGGCTTCGAACCATACTAATCCGAACATGGAAAATTAAATTCAGTGGTGATTTCATTCCGCATTCGTCCCACTTTTCCATTAGCAGTCTAAATAGCTTTTCGTTTACTTTTTCTGGTTGCAATGGGTCATTTAATATTTTTTTTGTATCAAATAAATTTAATTCCATTTTTAAAGTCGTCTATTACCACTGAATTATGTAAAACCATAATTGATTTTGATACCAGTTAAAACAACATAAAAATCATAAATGTACGTATGATTTTCATGTAAGTATTTAAGAGGAAAGTTATTCTATTTCCAAAAATTTAATTAAATATAACATGATCAGGCGTATTTTAAAACGATAAACCGACTTCAAATTCCATTACTTTTACACTTATTTTAAGTTTTGCGGGATAAATACTAATCTCCTGGGGATAAAAATTTTATGGGACCCCTTCAGGATCGTTTCGTCTATGTTCTATACAATAGTGAAAGAATTATCAAAATCGGTCTATAATTGGCGGAGATATCGCGTAATATACATATAAAAAACATACAGATGAATTGATAACCTCCTTATTTTGAAGTCGGCTAAAAATATAACCAACCTTAAGCTAGCTTTACAGCATTAAACTTGATTTTGTAGGATTTGGCAGTACGTTCTATACTAGAGCATGATTTAGATCGATTTAGTTGGGAGTATTAAACAAGGATTTGACAAGTGCTTTGCCAAATAAAATAAACCCTACTCGTATACAGCCGTAAGTTAGGCTTGCGGCGTATTTATCGTCACTGATAAAAGTCATAGGTATAGAAAATTGGCGGTATTTCACAGTGACAGAAACTAAATATATCTGTGACTGTCTCACAGGCAGTGCCAGTGTCATGAGTGCACGATATTATAACGTTGTTATTTTATTAGGTACCTACGCAATAAATCGCTTCAGCTAGATAATATCGCTTCTATATTCTCTCTTTGATAATATCACTAAGTCAGATTGAGACACTTAGTATTTTATACTTGGACATTTGAAATGTATACCGCAATGTAACAAAGTTGTTACATTGCACATACAATTCAAGAGGAATTTTTGTTTCGTAGCGGTACTATTGCTGCAATAAATATATTATTCAATCAGTAAAACAATGAATTTGTATGCGATTGGTAGAAATACTAGCTAGTATTTTGTCACAGGTATTTGTCACAGATATTTTGTCGCAGGAACGTAAGTCACAGGTATCGGATTTTGCCTAGTATAACCCAAGGCTACCGTAAGTTTGTGAAATGTGAATTTTATTTTAATACTAAATATGTCGAAAACCACTGAACAGATCAAGATGAAATTTGTCGTAAAATTTGCTTAACTTAGACAATAAAAATAGGCTTCTTATTATATCGAAAATACGCAGGCGAAGTCGCGGGCAGAAGCTAGTAATAAATAAAGTATTATTTTAATACTGAGATCAATGATTTGACAAACTTTTAACTGATTTTTGTACAAAAACAACCCTCTTGACAAGAAAAATTAATTGGTTTTATTGAAAAATTTAAAAAACAAAAATTTTAACAATCTACACAACATTATCTAGCCCTGAGCTAAGCAGAGCTTGTGTTATGGGTACTAGATAACAGATATACTTAATATAATAGACTACATAGATAGATATTTTATAATAAACATAGAAAATACTCAGAACGCCCGAGACAAATATTTGCAGATCATACAAACATTTGTCCCAAGGCGGAAATCCAACCCGTAACCTCCTGCGTCGCAGGCGGACCTTCGCCCACCACACCACATCGGTCGTCAAAAATATAAAAAGTCACTATAAATTCGTTTGATCTGTAAAGTCACTAGCTAAACCAGCGGTCCCTGTGTATTCAGATAGGATGAATGAAACCTTTTCGAACTGACACAAGCACACTCCGATATAATATTCTTTTACATCATAATGCTCGGCAAGAAGGTTTTACAAATTAAGCAAAGAGGCTGTGTAAGATGGTAATCGCAACACAGTACATTTTTATATATTGTGGAAATGGCGGCATTTCATTTCATTTGAATTGTGCGACTGTTATAAACTAAAGTTAAAAGTTAATGTTTTATTTGCCTCGCCATTATGGTGTAAAGTAGAATGCTACCTCGGTTGCAAGTAGCTATTACACCCTCGAACTATATTGTCGGGTGCACTCGATCCATTAGCGCCCTTTGCTAGCGCTCACAAGGGCGCGAAATTGGATTGAGTGCATCCTATAAATATCTCGGGTGTACTCAATCCAATTTAGGGCAAGCTGCGCTCGCACTGGCGCCAAATTGGATCTTGTTCTGTAATAGCCCCCTTACTACCCTTGTGTAACAATCTACTATTACAAAGTTCTGATGATTGGCCTATTGCGATCGCGCGCGAATTAACAAATGAATGTTTTTTTTAACTGATTGAATCTTTATTAACAAATAAATTACAATCAAATAATATATTTTGAAACAATTGAGCTAACGCACGCATTTGCTCCCCTAGAGTCAAGACCGTGGGGTACCGAGGCTCTGCGGGTTTTAAAAAAAATATCTGAGCGCCTGGTCGAAGCGACGTGTAACCCGAGAGCTGGTGAGCAGCGCATTAGCATTGCCATACAGGGGGCAATGTAGCCAGCGTCTTGGGGACGCTTCCGAATTATTTAATTCATTGTATGATTCAACCTACCTCAAATGCTCAAAAAGCTGGGCCTTCGATTGCTTGCCGAGATCTGTAACAAAAAGAGCATATTAAAGTAAAACCTACGAAAATTAACCGCGCAATGGGCGATACCTTTCATGAGTGTAAAAGGAACACCAAACTACACTCATGGACAAATTTAGCGGAACGTAAAAAATAGAGGCAAATCTCTGTAATATAACGCTCTCTTCCAACAATGTTACACTGAGCGTATCTTTCTCCGGGCCGTCTCCATACTTTGGTCCTTTCATCAACTGCCTTCTGACAGAATCTGGAGTCATTAGTAAAGAGTACTTCTCCCCAATCATCATCATCCCAATTAAGATGCGAGCGAGCAAATCTGGACCGAGCTACTCGATGACCTGTGGTGAGCAATAGGCCTCTGGCTGGCAAGTATACCCCTAGACCAGCTACTTTAAGTCTTTTTCTATCGTTTTGGTGCTAATGCTAACTGTTACATTTGTCGAACTTCCTGTAGCTTTTTAGGTACCTCGGAACAAGTGGAAGCCAAAACTCCCCTCTGTTGTTACTCTTTTGCGAGCTTGTCCTGACGTGTGATATACTCCATAGTCTGTCGGTATAGTTTAACATTGCGAAAAATGACAGACTTGGGAACAAGACAATATTTTACTGATTGTTTGTTTTAATTTTATCTTTATGTATAACTATTTGGTAAGTGATATAGGATACCCGCGAAAAACGCTCGTCCTAGTGTAGAATCCACTGCCAATGTATACATTGCATAACATATATGGTATACATATATATATGGTAGTGGTAACATTCATAGCAAAAGACAAAGAAAGAGGGTAGATCGATATATCTGCCTATAAAAACTAACTCGCAGTGACTTCAGTTGTTCCGTGATCATGGCGCATTTACCTAACTGTGCCGAAATATTGGAGAACTCAAAACTCAAATCATGGTAAATATCCCGTTATTAACTTTGGTGTTGTAAATAACCATGATAGTTTTATATGTGGAAATAAATGGCCTTTATTGACAAAGAAAATAACAATCAAATAATATAAAGAAATTAAACTAGTATTTACAATTGAGCTAACTGCAGACTGTTGCAAACAATCTACAGATAGCTCAACTGGTCCATATCAATACCAGTCGGAAGCGTCCCCGAAATAAATAAATTTTGTTTGTTTTTGATTGTTGGAAGGATTGCGCTTACAAAAGTGTTTTGCAGAAGGAGAAAAAGAAAATAAATTACATAATAATCCAGGACAATTCAATGTTGAATATTAACTTATACAAAATCTCTTCCCATTTCGATTTCCGACATCATGGTTGGCTCAGCTGCTGTAGTCTTCCCACTTCGCAGTTTCCTTATCTTCTTTGGAAGCATATAGCAGAACAATAATTATGTTAAGATTATTATTATCAACCTCTGTTTCCTTGAAATAAATATAAATAATAATGTATTTTACCGCCTCAATTCAAATATATTTATTGCCTCAAACATGGTTTAAAAGTGGTTCCATTTAGATTTAGATAGGCAAAATAAACATGTATTAGACACATAAGTGATATATAAATGTGCTTCATTTTCACTTCTTCCAATAGTGAAAAAAAAATTGAAGTGAAGAGAATATCAATACCGGTCTTTATAACACCTTATTTCTTATTTGATAATAATAACTATGTTTAAAGTATAAAATTTTATTTCTCTAAGTGCTTATTTTGTAAGCCTAAGTAAATAAAGTTATTGATTCTGATTCTATACTTAAGTCTCAATAATGCACTCATGTCTCACTATATTAGAGCATGCAATAATTGTATATAATTAGGAATAACTAAGACCTTGCATTTAAAAAATTATTTATGTTGTAAAAATTCGTGTCATTCAGCCAGCTAAACAATTTGTTATTAAATAAATAATTATTCAATTTTATTTCATCAGGTTTTTTATTATCTATATTTACACATAGAGTCAAATAACTTTTCTTAAACTTGGCTGCACGCGGGGTATCTTTTAGAATAAGTGTATTCGGTTCTCTACATAACCTAGGGTGTTTGTCACATGCTTTTTTAAATAAGTTTATATAAAAACACATCTATAGCCTACAGCCATAAAACCACTTCCATTTATATTTGTACCCGGCGCGCTTACGTTCTGGGTCACCTTTTATAGGGTAAACTTACACGTATGTATCTGTAGGTATGTATGGATCTATTTATATACCCTCGGTAGTCTGTCGGACACTTCAGAGGGAGACAATAGAAGGCCATTATTACCTGGGAGCTTACGCACTGTTCCGCTTTCGCTGTCCTATCCTAAAGCGAAGACAATGCCTCGAACAGCTTGCCTTTGAATTGAAGGGTTTATCGCAGAGCACATTGTACCTATATCATTTAGGTACCTGCCTATACTGAATTTTCCTACCTTATAATCGTCATCAGACGTACTAGTCCACGGCTGCACATGGGCCTAATAATATACAGGATGGCTTTTTGAGATAGGAAAGGCCAAATCCGAAATAATGAGAGTTGGAGGAAAAGTCGTAAAAGGAGGCATGACCTCGATTTAAAAGAATAACAATATCTGCATATTTAGATTTTTTATGAATACTTTTCTTTTTCAAGAAAACGAGCCGATTGTTTTAAAAAAAATGTCCTGTATTTTTGCACCAACCATTCGGTTGCTGATAAAATTAATCTTTATAAGAATTGCATTATTGTACCGAAAGGAAATGGCTATTGTTTTCAATTTTACTTTGATAACTTCCCCTATAAAGCACCAAAGAGATTAATTAAAAGAATTTTTTTGAACGACTGATGTACTTGCCGATTTATGGAATGAAAAGTCTGTGCGTTATTCTAGGTCGAGAACTAACTTTTAATCTCTCAATCCATGTTGACACATACAAAATTCACTTAAAACAGCTGACTGTAATACAGCTCTTTTTAATCTTTGATTATTTTTATACAGGGTTTTATATAATTATCTCACCCTTATGAATAAATTATTTTATAACTAATCAGATTCTGTACTTTTTTTAAACGCTGCCCGATAAGATGGCACTTTTGAGTAAAGTTGAATATATTTGGGTAAAATGGCACCCAAATATATTCAACTTTGTTTTCATGATTATAAATTTTCATCATATAACTTGGATTTTATAAAAGCGAGATTTTTGTTTATTTTGCAATATTGATATCGAAAAACTCAATATAAATCGATATATCGAAAATATCGATCTATATATCAAAAAACTGAATGTAAAGTAGGAGTCGATATATCGAAAAACTCAATAAAAACTAGATAATTATTTATATGACCGATCGTTCGGTATGTAATTACAGAAGTATAGTGTAGTATTTTTATGTACCTACCTATGTTTCATGAACCCATTACATCCACTTTTACACATCTGTTTTGAACTTGCTTTGCTTGTCTCAAATTGATTGACTATTGCCTAACACCTACAGTATTATAATTGGTTTCACTCAGAATGTAATCTACCTATCACCGAGTAGGTATGTTAGTAAACCTCAAGATTCAGTGGTGAGCCATAATAACCTGATCGGTGGGTTAGGTACATTGCTTGCGGTCGGTCGCTTATTTGCCGTAGCTTCTTATTCTGCCGTCCTTTAAATACGAGTATAAGGCCGTTAACCCTCGAATGGCGCCTTTTAACTTTTTAGCGGAAACGAATACAGTTCAAATTACTCTAACTTTCCATCTAACAACCATTCCAAAATTCCAAATAGTTCCAGAGATACCAGAGAAACTTCGTTGGTAGTTAAGTGACAGAGTTTTTGACTTGTCTCTAACTAGAAAACAACAAATCCATGATTATATTGCTAATTACTGTGTTAAAATATTTTAATTGCTTAGTGCAATAAAGGTTTTTAGTTAAATAGGATATAATAATAAATAGTACATTGTACACCTAGGCGAGAACGTGCCTAATTCCTATCGAGTGTGTCTTAAAACACACGAGGTAGGAATCGCACTTTCTGCCGAGAGCATAGTGCTATATACACCTTCGAGGAAAATAAAAAGCAGAATAAATATTTTATTTCTGGCGGTGTCATAAAACTTTCACTATCACTCGACGACATTCTGTAGAATTAATAAATTGCCTACACCAAATTCAAAATTAGAAAACCTTCCCGCGCCAGACAGTCACTTGGGTTCTTTTTTCAAAATATTGTTCGGAAATCGGAAGAGGCAAGCGAACCTGGAGTAAAAACTTTTTGTCCGTTGACCTATTATGAAGATAACCATCGCTACCGGCCAATATTTAGGAAATTAAAAAAAATGGACGTTAGAATTGGATTTCCATACAGTTTTCCCACCCGCTAAAACGCGTGAGAAATTAATTTCCATAGAGTTTTTCCTCCCGGATTCCTATATGCCTGAATGACTTACTTTCTATCTTATATTTGGAAAAGGAATAGGCAACTTTCCGAGCAGGTGTAGTATAAAATAAGTGATTTGTTTCACTTAAAATCTCAACCGAACAATAGGTTCAAACGTTTTTTGGTGATTTCTCGAAACCTACTTTTTAGAGTAGAGGACGGCAGTAGAGCTGATACGGGTACTATGCGAGTAACGAATGAAAAATGTATAACACATACACTCAATCATTAAGATAGGTACTTGTAGATAGATAGATAGAAAATACTTTATTGCACACTTAACAAAACAGTTGACAAACAATTTGAACAAAAAAACACAAAAGTGACAATTGGCGGTCTTATCGCTCACGAGCGATCTCTACCAGACAACCTTGGATGGATAGGATCGTTGGATTAAATACGGGGATCTGTGCGCATTATTTTAAGAATGTAATCACTTTCACACGAAAAAGGTGACCAAATATAAAATATATCCTACACATATTAGCCTGTATCATAGCATTGTTAGACAAAGAATTTTGCCCTTTTCCAAATACGTGGAAAATCAAGGTAATAATTTGTCCGACTACTAAAAAAAATAGGCATTCCTCGTAGCGTACCCGGATGAAGCGTACCAAAGTACTTCCACATAGCGCACCCGTTTTGGTGCGCTTCATTCAGTAGGTATAAATGTTAAGTTTTTATTTCCCGTTGCGCACCAATAACCTTGTCGGGTCTAGTGATGGGGTTGTTTTCATCTAATTAGTAATCTATAAGTGGAAATTTATAATTGGCTTATAGCTGACATGTACCAGCATGTACATATATTTCTGTTAGTTAATTATGTTTTGTGTACTACCTGTAAGTTTTCATAAAATTATAAAATAAATAAATATTTTTTTTCCGCAAAATTAGGTCATCGATGATTTCAATCATCTGATTGATGATTTTCACCAAATGATTTCCAAAAATACCATTTACGCGGTTGAGTGCGGGGTGAGGATGCTGTATTTTCGGCACACAGCGGTCCTCGTAAACGGCACTACACGCGCGATCTGGATCATATATCAAAATATCAAAGTGCTTTATTTCCTTTAGACCTTACAGGACTCTTGGAGACGTCACAAAATTAAAATTACATAAGTAAAACAGGGAAATAAAGTGATCACTTTGATTTTTGGTTCTCTACAATATTTTTAAGGTAAGGATAATTCACTCATCTATGTATATATGTACATATATAAAAAACAAAAATACTTGCTTTCTGAACTGAATGTTTGGATTTATAGAACCACAGTTAGCAACATGACTCAAAGCATTCCAATGTTCGGAAACCAATGAGCACAGAAATTCCTAAAATTATAACCGGTAGGGATGTACAAGCTATTTCATTTGTAATTTTGTAACGTCGTATTTGAAAGTAACATAAACAGGTATAAAATGTATATGGTAATAATGTTGGGTTATAATTTCCCGGAATATTAGTAAGCCAGTATATTTATTTGAAATGTACTGGAACGTTGTTGTTAAAATTGTTCCTAAAATTGTTTCAAAGAACAATTACATATGAATAATTAGATAAAAATAAAGGTATTTAAAAAATGTTTTCACGTTATCTATTTTTAATTATTATTTTCACTTGCAGATGCTGCTCTGCGATTGCATTAAAATCTCCCATTCTCATTGAATGGGCAATGCGGGGAGACTAGGATAAACGATTTCCAATATGGTACAAAAATACATGCACTTCTGGTGAGATGGGAAGCGAGGCGATCGACGGTCAAAGTCAATTATCAGTATTATATATATCTTTTTTTGCTCGATTATAGCAATTCTATTCAAAATTACAAAGAGTAAATTAAATACATTGTAGTATCGTTTATACCCATTCTCCCCTATGACGATCGATTTTAGCGTAATCGCACAGCTGGGCGCCTCATCTGGAAAGAATGTCTATAAGAAGTAAAAAAATGTCTTAATGGGGATAATTCCTAAGCGGGTTCAAGTCCCGTCGAAGTCGAAAATTTTTCTTCTGAAATGGATCTTGTAAAATTTCTTAAAAAAATGGCGATTCTGCTAATAATAATATTAGATTCCTCCCTATCCCTCGATGTTCTATACTTGAATCTATACTGCCTCGTTGGTCTAACGGTCGCGAGTTCTACCGCTAATGAGGTCCCAGGTTCAAAACCCGGGTCGGGTTTCTAGTTAGAACATTCACAGTATACCTACCAGCTCAGAGTTAGGAATTTGGCGGTGTTACACCCCCGTACCTTGGAAAGCACATTAAGCTATTGGTCCTGCGCCTAACCTCTCCCCGGTCGTGTCGGGTTGCCGTCCCATTGGATTATAAAAATGAGGGAATAGAGAGTGCACCTGTGTTTGCGCGCACACTTGTATACTATAGTATGTCCTGCGCACCCTGACCAGTCTACGTTGAGACAGGCCAGAGTGGCCGAAATTCGGCTAGGAAGGCATACCTACCTAATCAAAATCATACATTAACTATAACAATTAATATTTTGTCGCCGCAATCAAAGCTCCATGTTAGGAATACTTTTCGTGAGACGTTGAGAATTAGCACGTCTCTCGTGAGACGTTGGGAATAACTTATCTAAATTAGTACTTAGTTAAGTTTGTGGTTTTAACACTTTCACTGCCTAGTAGGGGCGCGCTGCGGCTACAAGCAGGACTTAAACTAAATGTGCCAATGTACCCGTTGACCCAATCACCGCCGCTAACCCGGAGATGACGGCAACCAGTCCCGATTCGCTGCCGCTCACTACACAGACCCGACCAAAAACCAACCCCACCACCCCGGGTCGAAGAAAGCCCCGCTTCCGCCCTTAGGTGCATTCGTGGACACAGGTGAAACCTTCATGTCCTGTTTTAGCATTTTGCTACAGCCCAGTCAAAACCGAGGTTCGTACCTAAGTGGTGGCCTTTGTGCGTGTTACACCATTCTAACTTTGCCGTGTGTGTGAGGCGCATTCTGCGCCCGCCAAAAGTCAGGTAACGCTATCATGGCTATCTGCGGCCAACAACATTGTAGTCACTTGGAAAATAAGGGAAACGTAAATGTTAATGTAGGTTAGCCCGCAAGGTATTCATTGATTGCGACATTTGCGACTTTAAATTCCTTTGAAATTTTGGCTATTACAGGTAATTCCTAATCCTGACAACTCGGTAAAAATGCCTTCGTCAGGTGTTAATACCTTTCCCTATTTATTTATCTCTTTTCTCGATACTAAATAATGTGAATCCATCATTCTAGCTGGATGCCTCCGCTGTGTGGAAGGTACCTACTGCGGCCATAAAAAAACATCGACCGTGTTAAATGTTAATGTCTGACGGGGAAATCGTGGGGAAATGAAAAACGATATTTTCTGCAAAAATATCAATCTTATTTTACCGAAAATATCGAAAACAATGCGTGGTTGGAAAAATATATAAGTATTGTTGTCATACTCAGAATAAAATGAATCAGAAAACTAAACATTAATATGATTATTGTCGAAGGACAAAGTATCTACTCGTATCTGTACGCTTAGTACCAATGTGCACAGTTCGGTTAAGAAAAAAGTTTTTGAGTGCTCGATAGAGACTGACTAGACTTTAACTTCCATCCCGGTTACACGCACAAACAAGAATGAGACAAAAACAATTATATCCGTTTGATTGTTATTTTCTATGTCAATAAAGACTTAAAAGATAAATTATATCCCTGGAAATTGCCTCTGCTAAAACTCTCAAAACATTCGAAAATTAAAATCGAGCTCGTATAAAACAAAGATCGATCTAACGAGCAAGAAAATATTCGACCACGGTCAAGTCAACTACGAAAATTAGTTCCGTCCCCTCTCTATCGAGCAGAGGCGCTACAAGGTGCCAATTGTATGGAAGAAGACGATAACTTTTTTCGTCATCGTAGTTAATGCACAACTGGTACAATGGATAAGCTGGATAAGCCGTGGGGTCGCGGAAGCCGTGGGATCGCGGCGTACGAATATCGACCCCTCCAATTCAACCCGTGGAAGTCGTAAAAGCCGACTAAGGGAACCTACCAGAGGAAGGGCAGCAGCTTCCTTCTGAGTATTTTTAAACACCAACACTGCGATCACCAATCCGCCTGCCAAGCGTGGTGATTATGGCAAATCCACTCGATGGACCGACGACATCGTAGCGGTCGCAGGGAGTCGATGGATGGAGGCGGCTCAGGACCGCTATTTGTGGCGTCGTACGGGGGAGGCCTATGTCCAGCAGTGGACGTGTATGGGCTGATGATGATGATGGTACAATGGAAAGGTTTCTGATCTTTGGCGGAGTTGGACATATTTTACAACTCTAGTTATCACCTCAACTGCCACTCAATTCACCTGCCAATCATGGTGACTCAGCCATCGATCTCTTATGCTTGAGTAACATGATATAGAAAAGCTTTACTCAATCATGGATCGATGACTGAGCCACCATAATTGGTAGGTTGAATTGCGTGGCAGTTGAGGTGTTACCTAGCCCCAAATTAAACTGAGCTTGTTTTAGTAACGCTAGACGACTTAGTGCCTGTGTCTGGCTTTAAAAGAAATACGCATACTGGGAACAAAGCTAATTGTTTACGGATCAAGTAGCTTGGTACCACCTCACCAAGCACACAATGTCTACTGCTAAAAATCCCTCCGCCAAACAAGGACTGCTATAATCACTATACTGGGTAGGCGTATTGATGATTGCGGTTGAGATGTTAAAAATACACAAAAGAAAGCTACCCTTCATTTAGTAGGTTGCATTAGTCGCTTCTTACGACATCCACTGGCTGAATTGGGATAAATTTTACTACCACAACTGCCACCATGGTTTTTTTTCTAGAGTAGGCAACGGGCATCGAAATCATATTTATAAATTTTTTCCCTCTCGGGCGGATCTTTTCATATTGCGCTATCACTGTCGCGTCGTTTTATACTAATAAAATACTAGAACGTTACCTACGTTACGTTACCAGGACAAACGTCGTATGGGCCAGGCTCTTCTACAAGCTGAATGATATCTAAGTTCACCATGTAACTGAACCATTCCGTTCCAAGTCTTTTTTATATGAGCCTTTGTTTAGATAAATTTGTATTTCTTACTTAAATTCTATTGCTTATACTATTGTTACGACATCAATATTCATCTGTTTGCCTGCTCTAAACCCTCCCACTCTGCTCTCTCGCTAACCTTATACATGTTTTGCCTGCAACATCCTTCACCTCGTCATCATTTAATTTATCCTCCTCTGCTACGATCAGATGAACAGGTTTCCAAAAAAAATATAATTACGGTATGTTCCAAGTCTTATATGTCTATAAAGAAAAGCCTTATGAATTTGGAAATGCATAATTGATGTATTTTCAAAGGTGTTGTGTCTGATTGATTGACGATGGTGTCCAGACGACAGAAATCAAAACCCCTTTCAAGTTGAATGGTCTCTCGTTCATTTGATTTTTATAAGGCAATCGGGTATCTTTTATTAGAACTCGCGTGTGGAGTGAACGCGGCCGTTTGGTGGTGTAATTGCAGTGTGCCCTTTTGTAGTCACGCAATCGCATGTTGGGCCGGAGTCGGCTTCCACAGCGCAGGTATTCGACAGTAGAGGCACTCACAGGTTTTTTGCCGATTTTAGGTTAGCTCAGGAATGGCGTGAAGAATTTCGTCATCAATCATCATCTGTGCCAGCAAACAACTGAGACCTCCTCTTTTCTCGCCTGCTCAAACTCGTGGCGGCCTCGTCCACAGTTTTTCGGCTACCTCGATGATATGGCCTGACCATCTGACAGGTAAATTTTTCAATTTATTTACTTTTATTTAAGTTTGCTTATGTCTACCGTTGACTCTTGAAATCTTAACAAAATTACACTTGAAACAGGTTTAAAATGCTTGTTGTTGAATTTAAATAAAAACTATCCTATAATACGAGTGCTTCAACCCACAATCTAAGACCAGCGGCGAGACATGTCACTCGTTCAATCTATGGACTCGAAATTGACTCTATAACACGATTAAACTTTTAAACTTCGCTAATGAGGTCACTATTAATTAAGTTGTCTGAATAATTCCTCAATCATCCATATTGATGAAATAATTGTATGAAGCTCCAATTTTATATGAGATATTCCTCGATTTGTAGGTTAAATAAGACGATATTAGTATTAAATATGGACAAGCATGACGTTGGAGATATTTAGATTAGAATAACCTTAGTAAACTTCAATGGGGCACGCAATAGATAAACTATCGAAGAGAGTTCTGCAGCATATGCAGTCAAAAATATCCGTCGTCTTACAGACGTTGATACTTCTAGACTTGTCTATTTCAGCTACTTCCATAGTATTATGTCGTATGCAGATATTAACGCTGCAGATATTAACACCGCATTTGTGCTGCAGAAGAGGGCTGTTCGTGCAATCATATAACATGGGTCCTAGAGAATCCCTCCGTGATAAATTCAAAGAAATAAATATGATGACAGTACCATGTCAATATATTTATGAAAACTTGTTGTACACTCATAGAAATATCGCTCAATTGCCTAAAAATTGCGACATAGATAATCTAAATACTAAAAATAAGAATAAACTCGCTTTGCCCAAAACTAGGCTACACAAGATTAGTGTATCTTTGAAAGGGCGCAGTATACGCTTTTACAACAAAACTCTAAGTGAGTTGCAAAATTATCAATAAATAAATTCAAACAAACTATCAAACATATCCTTTGTAAAAAGGCTTATTACAAAATATCAGATTATCTAGAGGATAAAAAAGCATGGGACGACTTTTGCTCCAACTCGAAAACTAACAACCTAACAAGGTAAAGGTTTCTTGTTCGCTTCTTTACTTTATCTTAAAAAGTTGAAATAAACAACAAAAACAAAGTGATCACTTTATTTCCCTGTTTTACTTAATTTTGTAATGTGTCCAAGAATCCTGTAAGGTCTAAATGAAATAAAGCACTTTGAATTTTAATTTAGATACTGTTTCAAATATACTGTGTTACATTCTAAGCCAGCAAATACACATAATATTTGCTTACATTAAAGTGTATGTACTGTATTTCCTGTTTTACACAAACACAAACTGCGAGCTCTCTATTCAGGCCGTTCGGTTCCAATGAACAACTCTATTGCTTTCGCTCACAATGTAGAGGCAACGTTCCCGAATCACAGGAATCCAGACTCACTGAACGTTATTCTATTTCTACCCGATATATGAATGGCTTGCAAAAGTTTAAAGCTTTTGCAACTAGCACTCGTTTGCGGAATTTCGGAATCATTGAAGTAACCATTGAACTGAATCGCGGCTACAAAGTTCCTGTGAACCGAATGCAGTCCGAAATACCACAGATATCTGAAACTACGGTATGATTATTTTTGGCTGGGATTTGTATTGTTAAATCCGTATTAACAATACAAATCCCAGCCAAAAACATCAGTCTACAGACTAAGTAATCATATGTAGTTCTTGCTAAAATTGTCGTGGTCAGAACCCAACCCTGCTTGTGAAAATCAGAAAAATTTACGTAGCAACGTAAATTTTACTCCAAGGATCACCAAGCATCCCAATATTTAAGCGGAAATTAGGTTTTTTGTAATATTGCACAGAAAGAGACTCAATAAAATCCAAGAAATAAACTATTAAAACGCTATGCTCCCTCCTCCTCCTTGTGTCGTTTCCCCAATACTGAGGGTCGCGACCCACCACGGAAACAGCTTCGTACGATGTCACGCCATCTGCTCTAGCTTTCAGTGGTATGTACCGCTTCTGGCATGGTGATATCGAGTGTGGTGTGGTCATCTCGGTCTCTTTCCCTTCCCTCTACTTTTCCCGTGACGATGAGTTTTTTGAGGCTGTCTCCAGGCTTGAGGGTTATATGACCAAAGAACTCCAATCCAATCCTGCGTAGGCACGTCGTTGATAGGCGTTACGTCCGTTCTACCTTAAGTTACTTGAGTACCGAAAGATTGGTTCTGTGCGCGTTCCAGGGAATACGCAGCATTTTCCGCCAGCTCCTCATCTCGAAGGCGTCTACGCGTTGGCGATCTTTGGCTTTCAAAGTCCGAGTCACGTCTCCACTCCGCACAGGTCCTGTGCGGAGTGGAAAACCATCTTAGAAAACACTTTGGTCTTCTCCTAGAGAAGACCAAAGTGTTTTCTAAGATGGTTTTGGTGTTGTTGCTGATGTATTATCATAACGCTTTGCTCACGGCCTCAAAACTTACGTAGCTTAACCTTTAAGTACAGCAAAATGAGCAACAGACCAACGATAATAATGTCCGCTCCATGTTAAAAGGAATATATTGTATCATATTTGAGATTAATTATTCGTGCTGTCACAGTACACTAATGTCTGCGGATTATTTGGATGAAGGTCGGCGAACTTGTGTTTGCAAACCTTTCAGACCCCGAATTTATAAATAATAAATGGATCCTTGTTTACGCCTTAATACGGCGTAATATTTTGGTATAATATTAACCTTTTCGCGGCGTTGACTTAACAATGGCATTGAATCACAAGCCCGCGCGGGCCATACGCGATTTAAGTTATTTAAAGCAAATGTACGCCTGCTGATTGCTTACGGTAAGATAGAAACAAAAGGAGTACCTACCTAGCGTAGTCGGACATTTACTTAGCCAAGGGTCTATCCTTTTTAGGGTTCCGTACCCGAAGGGCGATAAACGGGACCCTTTTACTAAGCATTCGCTGTCTGAATGATGTCTACGGTGAATCGTAAAAGATAGATGTTGAAGTTTTCACAGAATGTATAATTCTCACAAATCATAAAAGTTTAATAAATTTTATAGTTAAGGGGGTCCAATGTCCATCCCATACAGCCTTTTGCGCTACGGCGTAAATAGCAATGTGTATTAATATTGGCAGAAAATGTCCCAAAATGTGGTTTATTCCAATATTATGATCGGGAGTTATGCCAAAACATTCCACAAACCAGTTTTATGACTATATTTCAGGCCATGAGTATTTTATTTCCGCAGAATAATGGAAACCGTCTAGAGCTTTTAGCGCTTTGAGCGAGGAGTAACAATCCCACCCGAATTCATTCGATTGACAGAGATGCTATAGTAGTAATGCTTCGTTTAGAAAACCATCCTTGCATGTATGGAACCAATTGTAAGTACCTCTCAGCAACCAATTATAGATGCCTCACTTTCCGATCTGCCCATAGTTTCGAAGTTTGTTCAAAAATGTTTCAAAATTTTTATGTCAACAAAGACATGAGAAAACTCAAAACAATAATAGAAAACAACAAGTTAACAGCCGAATAATTATTAATAACATAAAACACAATCTTCAACAAGACATAATCGCAAACAGCATTATTTAAAAATTCGTGGTCGAAAGCGGACGATTATCAAAAAAGTAATGACTGAAAGCTTTCAAAACAAAAAACTATTTCGAACTTCTGCGATTTGCTTTTATGATTCCAATGTAGTTAAATATTCTCCATAAAAATATTTCATTGTTTTTGCGTACAAAAATATCTACGGTTCTAGAGCCGAGTGTTCCATTGTTTTTTTTTTGTTAGAAAATAAATGACATTAACTTCTATTCTCTATTAAAACGCAAACACGGAAGCTTGGGGGTATCCGGGTAAATAAGTTTGAACAGCAAAACTGTACCATAATAAAAGATGTCAAAACAACTTCGTATGACAAGGGTCGTCATACCTAGAGTAAGGGCGAATGTACATATAAAAATATAGTAGTTGCTTAGAGCCACTACAGTAGTTTGAGCAGGTTATTCATTGCAAACCACAGACTTTTTAAACGCCTCGAGCTGCGGTAAAAGAAAGCTTGCTTATAAATATTGTGTCATTTACGCCACCGTCACGTTTTATACGCATCGATCCTGCCCACCACCAAAGGTTGTCTAGATGAAATGGCTATCAGCGATAAGGCCGCCGATTGTGCCACACTAGAGTTACTATAGGTACGCTACAGTAAAACAAGTAAAGAAAGAAAAAAAGAAAATAATTTATTAGACACAACACACAGATAAACAAAGAAATAAAAGACTACTTAGAACCTACTAGATAACACATATACAATACACAGATGAACAATAAGTAGGTAGGTACTAAGACTAGTAAGCATTGGGTTGGTACTAAGTAGCCCACTCAGCAAGTAGTAGTGTAAAGGTCTAACAGGTCCTGCCTGACTCAGCTTGGTGCTCTAACACAAAAACCTAGGGAATTCGTGAAAGAGCGCTGGTTTTCAGTCAGACGGTCAGAACCATGTAGAGTAGTAAACGCAAGCTGCAGGGTACCTTACCTATCCAAGCTGAGCACATTGCGATTTTTTAATATGAAATGTTGTATGATGATCAACCACACCTTCTGCACAAGGTGTGCGTCCTTATTACGGTGTTTACCAAATTGGACGTGCCCTTCGTCATTTTGTCAAATATTTCAATGACCTATGAAGAAAGCGCATGCCCACCAGTCGAGGTCTGACGATGATTTGTAGATATGTATTTAATTTTATGCGTTTACCTAGGTTTTTATCTCGCACCTCCCAACGTGTCCATTGCTTCTTCCTACTGTATATTTATTTCAGAATCAGAATCAATAACTTTATTTCTTTAGGCTTACAAAATAAGCACTTAGACAAGTTAAATTGTATACTATAAACATAGTTATTATTATCAAATAAGAAATAAGGTGTTATTGATATTGTCTTCACTTCAATTTTTTGTCCACTAGTGGAAGAAGTGAAAAAGAAACCACTAGCACATTATAATATCACTTATGTAACTGTGCCAGTACCGCCAAGAACCAGTGTTCTTGGCGGTACTGGCACTATTTACTTAGGTAACTATTATTTTATTCCAATTTCATTGCCTTTCTATAGGATAAGTTTAATTACATATATGTACTTACTACTGAATGTTATATAATGTTGTGAAATAAATAATTATCTATCTATCTATTTTTATTTATTGCAAACGTAGTCATAAAATCAAAAATACAAATAACTCAAGCTGGTATAGAGTTCTATTTTTATTTCCAATCAGCAGCAAGTTTTCAAAGCAAATTAAAATGAGTGAGCTTATTGAACTATAAAAAAATAGAATTTTAATGAGCAATTCTTTCATGTCCTCGCATAAGCCTTCAACTGTATTTTGATTTCGAATTTCCTAGCTTCAGAATAACTTGCATTGAATAAATGCAAAGAAAATTGAACGCTCATAGTTCGGTTTAAAAGTCAATATTCAATGAAAAGTGTCTTGTGGCTTTGTCAGTCAGACGATCTCGTTCAAAGGCAGGCGTTTGTCGGATTGCACAGAAATCGTCACCGGAAATTGAATGTCGTAGCTTTCAAGGTGTGAGTAGTAGTGTGATGAGTATTGCTACATTTTCTACGAACTATGTCTACGAGAGTTTTGAAGCTTACAGTTTGCTTGACAACAACTAAAATACATAAGTACAGGTCGCGTCATGATTTAATAGCGGTGACCTTAAAGCGCAGAAGTCGATTTTTAGATTTTACACCGGCGCAGAACCCCCCTCCACTTTCACCGAGCGCTATTAAGCCGTGACGAGCGTGCACCAATTCTAACGCGAACCCTTAGGAAAGGTTCAGAAAGAATCAGAATCAATAACTTTATTTCTTTAGGCTTACAAAATAAGCACAAGTCAAATTTTATACTATAAAATTAAAATTAAAATATTTTATTTCAAATAACAGGATCCATATTTTATTAGTAAAACCACTGTATACTTAAAAAATTAAGGTTAGTAACACACATTGTAAAGGAAAACATCATATTACACCTATTACCCTACGCACAAAACATATCCATATAGGAGAGGAGATTCTATCAGCAACAGTTCTCAGGATGCTGTTCGAGCTATCCCGGACTCTGCACATCAGGAGGCGGTCTTTTTCCGGAGAATAGCAGTGAACCCATCTACTTGGTACTCCGCAAACATCCCTGACGCACTGCAGTAGCGGGGTAGCCCCAACATCTTCCTGAAAATGTTGTTGTATTGTATACGCAGGGTGTTCAGCGGTTTTTTGGTATATCGAACCCATAGGTTTCCTGTATAGAAGCATTGGAAGTAAGCCTTGAAGAGGGTTATCTTCACCTCTTCGCTACAACGGGGAACCTACGAATCAACATATTTCCTCGAACCGCCAGAGCCCTGCGCTCCCTCTCTATGTCCACATTGCCTTTAAGGTCTTCAGTGACATGATGTCCCAGATATTTAAAGGTCGCAACTCTTTTGATTTTCATGCCTTCAAGGCTAATGTTGGGAAATCTTTCGGCATGATTGCCGGCGGCCTTAAAGACAATGTGTTCACATTTCTTTAAATTGTAACGGAGTCCACGAGAAGCAGCATATTTCGCACAGACCTTTAACATTTCCTCGACCGAGCTCGCAGTCGGTCCCAGCAGCACCATGTCATCCACGTAGCTGATGTTATTCACACAGATACCATCCACGCTACAGCCGACACGCATGCTGCTGAGTTCGACTATGAGCTCATTTATGTACAGGTTGAAAAGCGAGGAGACCTTACCCCCCCCCCCCCCCCTGTCTCACCCCGCATTGTACTATAAACATAGTTATTATTATCAAATAAGAAATAAGGTGTTATTGATATTCTCTTCACTTCAATTTTTTGTCCACTAGTGGAAGAAGTGAAAGGTATCAGTTATCTAGCTAATATTGTCATCCAATCTGAAAAACGATCGCTGTTATTCATATAAATAAACTAGCTGAGCCGGCAAACGTAGTCTTGCCATCGACCACTGAGGGTTGAAGATTATTACAGTAGTTACTAACTAATATCGCTACTAAAAAATAGGCTTGGTATGTTTGTGCCGGTGAACATGTTTGGCGAAGAAAACGCCAAAACTACTGAATGGATCGGGCTGCTATTTTGCACGCCTATAAACCTAGACCAGAATAATGTATAGGCTCAAATATCAAAGTGCTTTATTTCCTTTATACCTTACAGGACTCTTGGACACGTCACAAAATTAAAATTACATAAGTAAACCAGGGAAATGAAGTGATCACTTTGATTTTGGCTGCTTTTTAATTCCAAATACGCGTGCGAAACCGCCGACATAAGCTACATATCATAAAGACTTGTTTTATGTTTTCCGTGGTTGATAAATAATAAATAAAATATAATGGTGGACAATCAACACAGCATCATCGAGCCCCAAGCATAGCAGAGCTTGTGTTATTTTTTTATTTAAATACATAATAGAACAAATTTAATAAAATATACAAAAGGTGGGCATAATGCCAATGGCATTTTCTACCTGCCAACCACACATGGTAGAAAACGAAACAAAAAGGCGTGCTATAAATAAATCTAAGCTATATAATAATAAGTCTAATTCGCATTCGGCAAGCCACCGTCTATCGCTTGTATTGTGTGTATTGAGAGTATGTTTATGGCAGGCGTCCATAGTTTCCCTCATAGCCCAATTATCCAGTCCATCCATTCACCACAATAACATGGCTTTTTTTGTTATTTTCATTTTCCTTTGCAATAGTCTCTACACCTGGCAGATATCATCTTCGGGTGTACCTATCATATTGTGCAACCAAGGATGATACCCGCTATGTGTAGCTCTCGCCTTTAGATTAATTCTCATAAAGGGCCTCTGTGCTGTTGGCTTCGGCTCCTAGCATGCCTCCCAAAGGACCGGGTCACTATATGGCCCATGATCATAGAAATGAGAAACAGAGTCTTATTCATTACATTAGAGAAAACTACAGCAACATAGTAATAAACTTAACAAAAGTACATATAATACTCGTATCTATAGCTATATACAATATTAGGAAGGTAGGGAACAAAATCACAAGTAGTTAAAAGATGGTTGAGATACTTAACGAGAAGTCGGGGAGAGATTCCTTAAAAAATGCTCACGTGTGAGCTTTATACAACAGTCCTTTGATTCGACTTTCCTGATATCATACGAAAGACAGTTCCATAGTCTTGCAGCCTCAATAGTAAATGATTTTTCACGAAAAAATGAGCTGTGTGCCGGTATCAGTTGTTATGGGTACCTACTAGATGACTGATATACATATCATCATCAGCCCATACACGTCCACTGCTGGACATAGGCCTCCCCCGTACGACGCCACAAATAGCGGTCCTGAGCCGCCTCCATCCATCGACTCCCTGCGACCGCTACGATACATATACAAAGACATGAAATGAAAAATGAAATGAAATTAAAATTATTTATTTCTTATAAACATACAAAAAGCCAGCAATTGAAAATCAAACTACTTTAACCGGCGACGTGACATAGCTATTTATACTACATAGACAATACCAGCATTATATAAATGATACGTTTTAATGACACGATGAGATATAAATGATGAATAATGTGCCTACTCATAATGGACAATGTCTGAATAAACAAACTTTTTTTTAATATTTTAAACATTTAAACATTTGTCCCAGGTCGCGAACCGAACCCTCAACCTCCTGCGTCGCAGGCGGACATTCGCCCGCTGCCCAACATCGATCATCAAGTCCTCAGCCGTCGTCTGTGATAATGTCTTAAAGATTACAAAGAAGTACTGTAACATCCAGACTGCGTAAAACTAACACTCGAGGCATCCGGCCACTACGGCCAGTAAGTTCGATTTCCTGTGACACTAAAAATCGGGGTGTGGATGTAATGCGATTCGCGAGATCAAAGACCGGCGACGTGACTTTTAGTCGTTTTTCTCAATTCACGTGAGAGCATCTAACTGAGAGCAAACTACACATTTTTGCGAAAGTTCTTCGTAAATAGAAATTTAAACAAAAAAAGCTTATGCCCACGGTTTCTTTTATTTTGATGAACATTGAAAAATAAACACCAAGCAATACTGTTTGCTGCGGGCTTGATGTAAAAGCCGATTTTCTAATTAGCATCTTGGCATGAAACAAACTCACACGCAAGAAGGTACTTCTGTTTCAACTGTGGGAGAACAAACAGATATTAATATCACACGCCAATTATGTAAGCAAAAAATACCTACATGCTATAATTTTTTACACATACATACTAGCTGACCCGGCAAACGTTGTTTTGCCATCGACAACTGAGGGTTGAAGATTATTACGGTACTAACTAATATCGCTATAAAAAAATGGGGGTTGGTGCTAGAAAGTTGAAAATTTAGGGTTATATGTATTTTTCAATGCCAATCATGAAAATAACAATCAAATAATATAAACAAATTAAAGTAGTATTTACAATTAAAACAATTAAGCTAACTGCAGACTGTTGCTAACAATCTACAGATAGCTCAACTGGCCCATATCAATAGCTGTACGCTCATTGCTGACCAACACTTGAGATGCTGCAATACCAGTCGGAAGCGTCCCCAAGAGGATGGCTGCAATGCCCCGCAATTGAAAAAAATTAATCTGAATTGACGTTGCCGTTTCGGAGGAGTTTGATTATTTTAAAAGTGTAAATGATAATACTTAGAAGGATTAGTAGTGTATGTTAAGTTCCCTTCATAGAATTCAATCTTTTGTTTTTCATTTGATTATTAACTTATCTCAAATAACCCAATGCCAACGTCTAGATCAGACAATCCAATATCAAAGAGGTCTGATTCAATCCGTGACATGAATATATTTGGAGGGTATAATTTGACTCGCTTTCTCTGAAGGGATTGACTGAAAATATAATTCAGCCTATCTACTCTGTTTCATTAATCCCTTTAGATAGGTAATTATAATAATCGTGTATTAGATTTTTTTGTAGAAGTGTAGGAAATTGAAAATGTTATATATTAATATTGATGCGGTTGTATTGTCAATGGTTATTATTATTATTATTTTTATCTTACCCACTCCAATGTTATGCTTTAATATTACTCTAATCCTGGACACAATTCTACAACAGTAGCAATTTCAGAAACGGCAGTACAAAACTAAAGTACCTACAAATGTTATAAAAATTTATTAATTTCAGCGTCTAATTCAATTCAAGTCTAATTCATCTAATTCCCTCTATAATAAATAAATATATAATAAATGATGTTGGGCAATCCACACAGCATCATCTAGCACCAAACTAAGCAAAGCTTGTGTTATGGGTACTAGATGACTGATACATTGGAAGTAAGCCTTGAAGAGGGTTATCTGTGAAGATAACCCTCTTCAAGGCTTACTTCCAATGTAGGCGAAGAGGTGACTCTTCGCTACAACGGGGAACCTACGAATCAACATATTTCCTCGAACCGCCAGAGCCCTGCGCTCCCTCTCTATGTCCACATTGCCTTTAAGGTCTTCAGTGACATGATGTCCCAGATATTTAAAGGTCGCAACTCTTTTGATTTTCATGCCTTCAAGGCTAATGTTGGGAAATCTTTCGGCATGATTGCCGGCGGCCTTAAAGACAATGTGTTCACATTTCTTTAAATTGTAACGGAGTCCACGAGAAGCAGCATATTTCGCACAGACCTTTAACATTTCCTCGACCGAGCTCGCAGTCGGTCCCAGCAGCACCATGTCATCCACGTAGCTGATGTTATTCACACAGATACCATCCACGCTACAGCCGACACGCATGCTGCTGAGTTCGACTATGAGCTCATTTATGTACAGGTTGAAAAGCGAGGAGACCTTACCCCCCCCCCCCCCCTGTCTCACCCCGCATTGTACTATAAACATAGTTATTATTATCAAATAAGAAATAAGGTGTTATTGATATTCTCTTCACTTCAATTTTTTGTCCACTAGTGGAAGAAGTGAAAGGTATCAGTTATCTAGCTAATATTGTCATCCAATCTGAAAAACGATCGCTGTTATTTATATAAATAAACTAGCTGAGCCGGCAAACGTAGTCTTGCCATCGACCACTGAGGGTTGAAGATTATTACAGTAGTTACTAACTAATATCGCTACTAAAAAATAGGCTTGGTATGTTTGTGCCGGTGAACATGTTTGGCGAAGAAAACGCCAAAACTACTGAATGGATCGGGCTGCTATTTTGCACGCCTATAAACCTAGACCAGAATAATGTATAGGCTCAAATATCAAAGTGCTTTATTTCCTTTATACCTTACAGGACTCTTGGACACGTCACAAAATTAAAATTACATAAGTAAACCAGGGAAATGAAGTGATCACTTTGATTTTGGCTGCTTTTTAATTCCAAATACGCGTGCGAAACCGCCGACATAAGCTACATATCATAAAGACTTGTTTTATGTTTTCCGTGGTTGATAAATATTAAATAAAATATAATGGTGGACAATCAACACAGCATCATCGAGCCCCAAGCATAGCAGAGCTTGTGTTATTTTTTTATTTAAATACATAATAGAACAAATTTAATAAAATATACAAAAGGTGGGCATAATGCCAATGGCATTTTCTACCTGCCAACCACACATGGTAGAAAACAAAACAAAAAGGCGTGCTATAAATAAATCTAAGGTATATAATAATAAGTCTAATTCGCATTCGGCAAGCCACCGTCTATCGCTTGTATTGTGTGTATTGAGAGTATGTTTATGGCAGGCGTCCATAGTTTCCCTCATAGCCCAATTACCCAGTCCATCCATTCACCACAATAACATAGCTTTTTTTGTTATTTTCATTTTCCTTTGCAATAGTCTGTACACCTGGCGGATATCATCTTCGGGTGTACCTATCATATTGTGCAACCAAGGATGATACCCGCTATTTGTAGCTCTCGCCTTTAGATTAATTCTCATAAAGGGCCTCTGTGCTGTTGGCTTCGGCTCCACGCATGCCTCCCAAAGGACCGGGTCACTAAATGGCCCGTGATCATAGAAATGAGAAACAGAGTATTATTCATTACATTAGAGAAAACTACAGCAACATAGTAATAAACTTAACAAAAGTACATATAATACTCGTATCTATAGCTATATACAATATTAGGAAGGTAGGGAACAAAATCACAAGTAGTTAAAAGATGGTTGAGATACTTAACGAGAAGTCGGGTAGAGATACCTTAAAAAATGCTCACGTGTGAGCTTTATACAACAGTCCTTTGATTCGACTTTCCTGATATCATACGGAAGACAGTTCCATAGTCTTACAGCCTCAATAGTAAATGATTTTTCACGAAAAAATGAGCTGTGTATCAGTTGTTATGGGTACCTACTAGATGACTGATATACATATCATCATCAGCCCATACACGTCCACTGCTGGACATAGGCCTCCCCCGTACGACGCCACAAATAGCGGTCCTGAGCCGCCTCCATCCATCGACTCCCTGCGACCGCTACGATACATATACAAAGACATGAAATGAAAAATGAAATGAAATTAAAATTATTTATTTCTTATAAACATACAAAAAGCCAGCAATTGAAAATCAAACTACTTTAACCGGCGACGTGACATAGCTATTTATACTACATAGACAATACCAGCATTATATAAATGATACGTTTTAATGACACGATGAGATATAAATGATGAATAATGTGCCTACTCATAATGGACAATGTCTGAATAAACAAACTTTTTTTTAATATTTTAAACATTTAAACATTTGTCCCAGGTCGCGAACCGAACCCTCAACCTCCTGCGTCGCAGGCGGACATTCGCCCGCTGCCCAACATCGATCATCAAGTCCTCAGCCGTCGTCTGTGATAATGTCTTAAAGATTACAAAGAAGTACTGTAACATCCAGACTGCGTAAAACTAACACTCGAGGCATCCGGCCACTACGGCCAGTAAGTTCGATTTCCTGTGACACTAAAAATCGGGGTGTGGATGTAATGCGATTCGCGAGATCAAAGACCGGCGACGTGACTTTTAGTCGTTTTTCTCAATTCACGTGAGAGCATCTAACTGAGAGCAAACTACACATTTTTGCGAAAGTTCTTCGTAAATAGAAATTTAAACAAAAAAAGCTTATGCCCACGGTTTCTTTTATTTTGATGAACATTGAAAAATAAACACCAAGCAATACTGTTTGCTGCGGGCTTGATGTAAAAGCCGATTTTCTAATTAGCATCTTGGCATGAAACAAACTCACACGCAAGAAGGTACTTCTGTTTCAACTGTGGGAGAACAAACAGATATTAATATCACACGCCAATTATGTAAGCAAAAAATACCTACATGCTATAATTTTTTACACATACATACTAGCTGACCCGGCAAACGTTGTTTTGCCATCGACAACTGAGGGTTGAAGATTATTACGGTACTAACTAATATCGCTATAAAAAAATGGGGGTTGGTGCTAGAAAGTTGAAAATTTAGGGTTATATGTATTTTTCAATGCCAATCATGAAAATAACAATCAAATAATATAAACAAATTAAAGTAGTATTTACAATTAAAACAATTAAGCTAACTGCAGACTGTTGCTAACAATCTACAGATAGCTCAACTGGCCCATATCAATAGCTGTACGCTCATTGCTGACCAACACTTGAGATGCTGCAATACCAGTCGGAAGCGTCCCCAAGAGGATGGCTGCAATGCCCCGCAATTGAAAAAAATTAATCTGAATTGACGTTGCCGTTTCGGAGGAGTTTGATTATTTTAAAAGTGTAAATGATAATACTTAGAAGGATTAGTAGTGTATGTTAAGTTCCCTTCATAGAATTCAATCTTTTGTTTTTCATTTGATTATTAACTTATCTCAAATAACCCAATGCCAACGTCTAGATCAGACAATCCAATATCAAAGAGGTCTGATTCAATCCGTGACATGAATATATTTGGAGGGTATAATTTGACTCGCTTTCTCTGAAGGGATTGACTGAAAATATAATTCAGCCTATCTACTCTGTTTCATTAATCCCTTTAGATAGGTAATTATAATAATCGTGTATTAGATTTTTTTGTAGAAGTGTAGGAAATTGAAAATGTTATATATTAATATTGATGCGGTTGTATTGTCAATGGTTATTATTATTATTATTTTTATCTTACCCACTCCAATGTTATGCTTTAATATTACTCTAATCCTGGACACAATTCTACAACAGTAGCAATTTCAGAAACGGCAGTACAAAACTAAAGTACCTACAAATGTTATAAAAATTTATTAATTTCAGCGTCTAATTCAATTCAAGTCTAATTCATCTAATTCCCTCTATAATAAATAAATATATAATAAATGATGTTGGGCAATCCACACACCATCATCTAGCACCAAACTAAGCAAAGCTTGTGTTATGGGTACTAGATGACTGATACACTTGACCTCTTATAGCCAACAATTTGTTATTTTGTAAATTTTAAGCACGAAGTGTCATGTTTGTCTGTTTTTCTTTGTACAATTCCTTATGGTGTTTCCTATGTGAAAAGTTTGTGTGAATATTATAAGATATATAGAATTAACGACATCAAGTGTAACATGTGTACCTACGGTGGAAATAAATACAATACAAAAAATACATAATGCAATACATACATAGGTATATATGTTTTATACACATAGAAATACCCAGAACACCCGTTTAATGGACAATAGACCTTGTGGTTGACTGTCTAGAAGGTACCTATTCATTCGTTACAAATATTTGCAGATTGTACAAACATATTTTATCCCAAGGTGGGAATCGAGCCCGCACTCTCTTGCGTCCGCGCCACATCGGCCGTCAATCATACAAACTACATGCGTAGTTTACTATAAGCTCTTACGAAGAAATAAAGTCCAAATTAATATTCCAATTTCTCCGAAGTTTGCGGGATGCATAACAATAGCCTCAGAATATCGCATTATCTTCTAAGATTTAAACTGTTTGATTTATCGCTCCCATCTATTACTACTAGCGTCTAATTTGAACACGTCTCGGGGGAGGTAATCCGCGGACGAGCTAAAAGGTCGTAGACCTTCACAGAACCCAAAGAATAATACCATAAATAATAAAGGAGTGAACATACGTGTTTTTGGCAGATTCGAAAAACTAATAACGATATAGGTACTTCAAAAATAATCACAAATTTAAAATCCAGACTAATTTTGGACAAAAAAAAAACACGATTGAAATAACCATTATAAAGCATATTATAAAAGGCAAAGTAACTTATATTATAAGGATACTAATTTGAAACTAAACCAATTTGCACGTTTTTCATTTAACCCTGTCCGCATTACCGTTAATTAGTGCGCTGAAATGATCTTGGTCTTTATAATCGTTAAATATAACGGACTGTGATATTTTCAGCACGCTAATTAACGGCATTACGAGTGTATCTGAGTTTATTTCAGTCCAAAGTCCTTTTAACGGGATAAGGCGAAAACAACTACTGACTGTAATTGAAGATTTCTCTTCGTCGAAGATATTTCCGTTAAAGAAGTTTAGAAGGCACCTTTTTAAAACGATACCCATAAAGTTTTTGATGAACAAAATTTTCCGTTGAGGATATCACCCTTGCAGGTCATTAAGCTGAGCGCTTTTTATAAAAGTTTCCGCAAGACTTGGAAGATACATAAAAACTTAATTATTTCCTATAATAGGATTGGATATTATGTTCCTATTAATAATAACTCATATAATTATTATCATCGATTGTATTATTAATTGACGAATGGGACGCCTTTGCCTTGAAGAGATACAAAACAATACAATATATACAATGGCAGGCACAAGCTAATGTAACCTTCATCAAAACAACCCTTACTAATATATTATTAATTAATATTTACGGGATAACAAAAAGTGCCTTGCTTCACACATGGTGTGCAAAGAATACATAAGGGTTTTTCTGATAGAAAAAATAAATAATTTGATTGTTTTTATATAAAACACGACTTTAAATTCCTTAGTCGGTATTTGTGTAGTTTAAGTTTTTCAGAATAACATTTTTATGGGACTACCTCTCGGAATCATTTCATTAAATTTCTTAGAAATTGTATTAAAATATTTTGTCCTAAAAAGAAAAAAAGAAGAGACTCTAAATTACAAAGGCCCTATAAGCAGTCACAGACTTGCTGTATCACGTAGGTTACAGATTATAAATTTGTTGAGAACAGTTATGGTTACTTGTGTAATTACGTGAGAAATAAAGCGAAGTTTCAGAACTTTTAATGAAATAAGTTCTCGTCGATTCAACAGCATGGCCATAGAGCGAGATGAGCACATAACCGGAAAACGAAACAAATACCACTACAAGTACCACTTTGGTGACTGTGTCCAGGATTTACATCACCTTATCCCGACCTCTTCCTTCAACCATCGGACAAGCAGACGCACTGGTAAATATCACCCATACCTGGTCGACATACCACAGTGCCGAAACGTTTCCGCTCCACTTTAATTATAAGTACCGGTAAAGAGTGGAATGACTTCCTGCGTCTGCTTTTCCGGTATAATCTAGGAGTCTTCAAATCCCGAGTAAGTGAATAAGTTCCTTCTGGGAAAGCGCGCCATCTCAGGCCACATCTTCACTTTCTCAAGTGTGATGGTGATCAAACGCTTTACGATTATCAATGAAAAATAAAAGAAAAAAACAAAATTCAAAACGCTTCAAAATGGAAGCCGTTTCTCGGCTAGCAAAACTGTCAGTCTCGTAAAAAACTGTCTAGACTTAAGTGGTTTAACCTAAGGTGTGTCATATAAATCTATGAAGAAGCGATGAAATTGAATAAGACCCATGAATACTCGTAGACAATGACTTTAATGTTGGGAATTCAGGCAGTAAAGTTATGGCCCCAATGTGAATCACTTGAATAAAATAAATCTTATTTGTGCAGTTAGAGGCCTTTTCAAGAATAAAATTACCATTCCACAATTCTCATTAGCTACCTTACAAACAAACAAAGGCAGAAAAGGTGACCTTTCAAAATAATAAATTATCAAAAATACCTGACTCCTTTTAAGGAACGATATTGTTTATTACATTCTAAAATATTTTAGTCATTTTTAAACAGCAACTTAACTTTTATCTGTACTTTGTATTTTTTCCTGGAAAACTGTTGTTTGATTAACACATTCACTGCCCAGCGGTACGAGTTGAGAGTCAGAGCGCACCGGGGCGATGCGGGCGGCGGCGCACGACGACTTGCACATGGAACATGTGAGTCTTGGGACATGAAACAAGCTACTTCTACTAAAAAAAAATCAACAGCCTAATTTTAAAAATAACAATCTCACTCGGGATGATGTAAAGCTTCTATCTAACGATACCCCTTACATCAAAATCTGTTCAGGCATCTAAAAGTGATAGTGGATTAATCATGAATGCTGAAAACTTAATCTTTTTTTTGGACAGTCATGTTTTTTGTAATTATTTAGCTTATTATTTTTTTATCTTGAATTGACCTTCGTTTGACCACAATCTGACCTGATTGTATGTGACGATATAGCCTACCATGTATCACGAAGGTCTAGAAGACATCTTTTCACTCTTGTGTTGAAGAAAACCCAGCGTTATAATTAGGAAAAACAAAGGCAGACAGTGGAAATCATGACATACAACTTTTAGGACAAATCACGTGAAACCTTATTGGTGTGGCTTAACTTGCCCACGACAGTTTTCGTGGTGAGAACGCACTACTTTAATCCAATTTTAGTCCATTACCCTGTATATTATATTATTGACGACCGATATGACTGGCGTGGCGGGCGAAGCGCTAAGGTCCGCTTGCGACGCAGAAGGTTGCGGGTTCGATTCCTGCTTTGGAACAAATGTTTTTACAATCTGCAAATATTGGTCTCGGGTGTTCTGGGTATTTTCTATGTATAATAAAAAATATCTATGTATGTAATATACATATTATATTTTGTATATCAGTCATCTAGTACCCATAACACAAGCTCTGCTTAGCTTGAGGCTAGATGATGTTGTGTGCGCTATCCAGCATTATTTATTTATTTATTTTATTGAATAAAGTCAAATGGTGGAACCATTACTTACATTATCTATACTAATATTATAAATAGGAAAGATTTGATTATTTGTTTCCATTCGACAGGCTCCGAAACTACTGAAACGAATTTGAAAAAATATTTCACTGTTGGGAAGCTACACTATCCCCGGGTGACATAGGATATTTTATATATAAAAAAATATCTATTCTTAAAATTTAGTTAAATACACGTACGAAACCGGGGCGGGCCGTTAGTTATTTTATAAATAACACAGGTGCAGACCTGTGTTATTTTTATCATTTAATCTACGTTGCTTTGTTTTATTATGACTAATGATTAACGTCATTATTATTTTTCGTTTTAAGCACTTTCTGCCTGAGACACTGTTTTACCTAACCTAGGTCAGGCAAATCTATTATTTAAGACCTTTAGAACTTATGATATTTGACACTTGTAATCCATTTAGTTCTAAGTTGTTTGAATATTTGACTTGTCTAAGTGCTTATTTTGTAAGCCTAAAGAAATAACGTTATTAATCTTATTCTGAATATGTTTGTTATGAAAGTACGTGCCTGTAGTTTTTATATTATAATGCATCCTGCCTTAAATCATTGTTTTAATTTTGTTTTAAATAAACTTTCCTACCTACGACATCCACGGTAGGTATATGGAGTTCAGGAAAAAAATTGTCTGTTGGAATAATTTGTCTTTGCTTTGCTATGAAATTGTCTTTCATAGTACTTTTCAAAATTAAATTGTATGTGGTTTGGCTGTTTTTTTTTTTCAATAATATTTTTTTAAACCATGTATAGTTTTTTTATTCATCCATTACTTTATTCATTAGTGTTTTGTTTTGATCACGTTTGAATATTATTCGGTAATATTTGAAAAGATCATTGTGTACAATAAAGAATTAAAGAACATTTTTGATTCATTCATTTTCATTGATAAGAACCAAATAATAATATATCTTCACTCCAGTCCAGTAAAATTAAACTACAGTACAGGGAAATAATGTGAAAAGCAGTTTCAAGATCCAACGTCTAGCGAAAAACCTTTTAATGCTGAATAAACTTAAATAATTCATTCTCCTCTTTGATAAATCTGTATCACAAATAAAGCCTTATTTTAATTTAAAATTTTACAAAAAGAGGGCCTTTAATACAGACCTGAAAGCGTCTCACCTCCTAGATGTAATATTATTTAGCTTCGCGGAAAAGTGGCTCGTTGAAACGCGACATTTTAATAATTTAGGGGTAAACAAGGAGCCTTTCGAAATAATGAAATTGACAATGAGCAACGATGCTCTCAAAAAGAGGTATTTTCTTAACTGTGGGTCAGTAAGGCTCAATTCATACTGGGATGGCCGCGGCCGGTAACGACACGGCGGCGGATCAGCTAGCATTTTCAGCGTCTAACGGTATCAAACAATTTTAAACTTTATTTGAAGCAATATAAGGACAAGCTCGAAAATGTCGGGCGGTCGCGGCGATTCGCTGCTGGCCGCTGCCACTCATCTCCGGTTTGAATTAAGCCTAACAGTAAAAAAACTATAAATTACTGCGAAAAAGAAGTCATTATCAGGAAATACCTTGGTTTGGTTTTTTATGATTTTCTTTTATAGTTTTTTTTACCGTTAGGCTTAATTCAAACCGGAGATGAGTGGCAGCGGCATTCTTATCTTACACACATATCTGGAACAGTTATTCTAAGAGGTCAGCAATGTATCTACACAACCACTAGGTTTTTGGTTACATCCAAAAATATTGAATGTATTGAATTGCTATTCCGAACACAACCGTAAACGTGCTTTGTTTGCAAACATTTGAAACAATGCCACCCTTGACTAAACATAAATCAAACTATTGTAAGGCTGGGTACAGACGGGGCTACTAACGATAGCGAGTGGCGGCCCCTTTTACTTCTGTGGCTCAGTGACCCAACGTGGATCTTGGCCTCCGTGACAAGACCTCGCCAGGCATCTCTATTCTGAGCTGTCTCTCATAGATCAGGTTCAACTTCGTCGATCTAGCGATACCTAGGGCGGCCTTGTCTACGCCCCAATGGTTTCTCTCATACGCTTTCTTGATCTTGATCCTCCTCGCTCCTCTTAGGGTATTCTTTACTTTCTTTTTTTTAAGTCAAGATTTTTTTTCAAATGCTTTTGTAATAAGGCCATGACAGCGTTCCAGAAGCCAGTACAGAATGCGCTACGGCCGTCAAAGGTTAATATGGGGGAACGTGCACAAGGACACCACTTAGGCACGAACCTCGGCGTGGGCTGTTGCCAGAGCGGAACGTCTGCACCTGAAGACAGCAGCGGTGATTTTCGACCCCTGCTGGTGTGGGCTTTTGAAGTGAGCAGTGTTTTTAAACGAATTGGGACTGGTTGACTTTAACCCGTGGGCCGTGGGGCCGCGGCGTACGAATATCGACCCCTCCAACTCAACCTGTGGATGTCGTAAGAGCCGACTAAGGGAACCTACCAGAGGAAGGGCAGCAGCTTCCTTCTGAGTATTTTTTAAATACCAACACTGCGATCACCAATCCGCCTGCCAAGCGTGGTGATTATGGCAAATCCCCCCTACATGGGAGACCATCCACTCGATGGACCGACGAAATCGTAGCGGTCGCAGGGAGCCGATGGATGGAGGCGACTCAGGACCGCTATTTGTGGCGTCGTACGGAGGAGGCCTATGTCCAGCAGTGGACGTGTATGGGTTGATGATGATGATGATGACTTTAACCGGGTCGGTACTGTTTGAGGTTTACTTTATATGGCTTCTTGTTCTATTACCGCCAAGGCTACGAAGCAATTCCTGAAGCATAACCCTCCTCCGTTGTTAGTCGGGAAATAAAAGTGGTCGCCACTGCAAGTAGCCGAACTAGGGAACTACCTCGAAAACCTATCCATTAACTATTTTAACTGTCGTAAATATAATTTAGCACTGAGTTATAGCAGTTTCGTTGTGGTATTTTATTATTGGTATCAAGAACCTCCATTAAGCTTTAATGGTTGGTGACCACGAACTTTCCGAGGCAATGAATTGTAGGAAGTAAATCTTCAGCCGGCGGTAGCCATTTTTGGCCTTCACAACATTTCCGATAAATTGTTTCAAAATTCGAGTTTCTGACGTTTATTATCACTACATAGCACTTCTACATAGGCCGTGGGGCCGCGGCGTACGAATATCGACCCCTCCAAGTCAACCCGTGGATGTCCTAAGAGCCGACTAAGGGAACCTACCAGAGGAAGGGCAGCAGCTTCCTTCTGATTATTTTTAAACACTAACACTGCGATTGCCAATCCGCCTGCCAAGCGTGGTGATTATGGCAAATCCCCCCCTACATGGGAGACCATCCACTCGATGGACGACATCGTAGCGGTCGCAGGGAGTCGATGGATGGAGGCGGCTCAGGACCGCTATTTGTGGCGTCGTACGGGGGAGGCCTATTTCCAGCAGTGGACGTGTATGGGCTGATGATGATGATGATAGCATAGTATAAAACAAAGTCTCTTCCCGCTGTCCCTATGTATGCTTAGATCTTTAAAACTACGCAACGGATTTTGATGCGGTTTTTTTATAGATAGAGTGATTCAAGAGAAAGTTTTATTTGTATAATTTAGTATCAGCATTGCAACCGTGCTAAGCCGGGGCGGGTCGCTTGTAATTTATAAAGCAGAGTATATACTAACTGGACTAGGTACTGGAAATAAAAAGACCGCTAAACTGAATAGCATTAAGAGTATGTTATAAGATAATGGTTGTTATTTTTCTGATCATTATGAATGTAAATGGGTTAACTACAAACTTGTATTCGTCAAAAAAAGTTGTATTTTTTAGTAAAATATTTTTCTGAAACCGTTAACAGCCTTCATCCCATTTCATAAAATGTTATTTTGATCAAGTCTAACTAGTCAGAGATTCCCTTTTCGCTTCTTTACTTTCCTACTCTAGCACAAAAAGGTTGAAAAGAAAATAATCCAAAAGGTCTTTATTTTCTGCGTTAGTTTGTAAATAACTTTATATAAAATGGACCTAAAAAATTATTCGTTCTGATTTGATTCTGTTTACCAACATATACGTTGAAATCTATAGATAAAAAAAATCTGATAAAAAGAGAGTATTGCAATTACAATTACAAAATTCTTTATTGTACACCACGAAGACATTAAAAATAGACATTACATAAAACATGTACAATGGGCGGCCTTATCGCTTAGAAGCGATCTCTTCCAGGCAACGTTTAACACAATTATAACACACTAGCTGCTGCCCGCACCTTCGTCCTCGTTTTATCGGGATAAAAATAGCCTATAATGTTATTCCAGGTCCCAAACTATACCCATATCAATTTCAGCCCAATAAGTTCAGTAGTTTTTGAGGGAAAGAGGAACAAACATCCATAGTTACAAACTTTGACATAAATAACATTAAGTAGGATTCCATTCTACAGAGCTCCCGTGCACTCGCTGATGTCACAGCAGCGGACGAAGAACAGAGAAAGGCCGGCGTAGGTACATCCAACTGTTTAGATAGGACAAAGGCACTAACTAGGCCACTTACGACGTCTCCAGCTGTTCCATTTGTTTACAGGGACACGGTATTATGTACTGTCATCTGCTGCAAGGTGTTAGACAGTTTACTCGTAGAATCATGTCACGATAAACGACATGACGACCTCTGTGGCGCGGTGGGTGAAAGTCCGCCTGCGACGCAGGAGGTTGCGGGTTCGATTCCCGCCTTGGGACAAATATTAGCAATTACTGACCTATATAATTCGATACCCTAATCTAATTCACAATCATATCTATTTTAAAACAAATTGTCAATGACATCACAATTTTATGATTTGTCCTTAGCAGATAATTATCATATCATCATACTGATTGCGATGATTGTGTTGTGTACTATTCTAGGGCACCAATGTGTCAGGTCCTAAATTATTTTTAAAACTCACGATTTAGTGAAGATTATACTGGAACTAATAACATTAAGGTATTTAATCTTTTCTCTATTTCTCCACGACAATAAATTTTTGGCACAAATTTGCCGCCCCCTAAAATCTGCCGCCCTAGGCTCCAGCCTACTTAGCCTGCTGGTAAATCCACCACATCCTTACGAACTTTGACATTTATAATATTAGTAGGACACCTGAATCTTTGTAATAGGAAGTTTGTCAAGTGAACATTTGCAGGACGGCATGACATTTTCAATCCCAATCTTTATCTACACGACTTTTATTTCACAAACTCTAGATTTTTTAATAAAACGTCTAGATCAAGATCTCCAACGCGGAACCGCAATCAAATTTATGTTCTATTTACACGGAAGATCACAGGCCTACCTTTTTGGGGAAACGACAGGAAACTTTTCTCCCCTGAGATATTATGAGAAAAGCGACGACGAAACTTCAGTGATTTCATGGCAGAAGATTTGTGGGAGCTAACACAATCGGTATTTCAAGCATGATTAGTGTCAAACGTGCCTGCTTTATCTTTTCCATTGCTGTCTTATTTGAGGCGTTTTGTAGGGTAGCAACTATTTTTCTTTTAAGTAATTGGGCACTCTTAAGCAATTGCACATAAGACATTTAGAAGCGCGCGTTTTGGCAACACGCGCTTTAAGATCTGGTCATTCATATTTAAACATTATGTAGAACTTAAAGGTATACTCCATTTCAATGTTCCTCATATCGCTGATCCTCCACGCTGGAGTACTCAACCTTGTGAGGGAGTAAAATAGAGTTCTGCCGGTATACCTCAGCTCCATGCATGTCTGTGTAGATATTGTCTTGCTGTTGAATTAGCTGTGTAGTTATTTCATCACCAGTGTTTGTTACATACTTGATTTTATTGTTAGTCCAATTAGTGTGATTATTATTAAGCTTAGCTGTACACACATATGTTTATGTTGCAATGTAGATTATAATAATTTCTTTGTGTTATCTATCATTTTAATATTAATTCTATTTTATTCCTGTCATTAATATATTTCTCATTTCCATGATAACGGGCCATATAGTGACCCGCCGTCCTTTTGGGAGGCATTATTATATTTCTCTGTTTCTCATTTCTATGATCACGGGCCATATAGTGACCCGGTCCTTTGGGAGACATGCGTGGAGCCGAAGCCAACAGCACAGAGACCCTTTATGAGAATTAATCTAAAGGCGAGAGCTACACATAGCGGGTATCATCCTTGGTTGCACAATATGATACACCCGAAGATGATATCCGCCAGGTATAGAGACTATTGCAAAGGAAAATGAAAATAACAAACAAGCCATGTTATTGTGGTGAATGGATGGACTGGGTAATTGGGCTATGGGGGAAACTATGGACACAAGCGGCAGACTGTGGCTTGCCGAATGCTGGATGGGTTCCTCAAAATGTTGGCGTAAATGCCTGTAAAGGAACAACATCGGTGCAAACGACTAAGGGATGTCGAGAGGTGCGGCTCCGATTTCACCATCACGAAGACACGTGAGCGGGCTTCCTCGTTTTATTATATTTATTATTTCTAGCCCCTTCTACAGCCGACCATTTTTAATTTTTATGTGTTTGGATAGGAATCACTGTCTGTCTGTTTTTTTTTCTTTTAGCTACGTTTAATACCATGTGGTATTTCCTTCCTTTAAAAAACTAGTGTTATTTAAGTAACTTGTCTAGAAAGTAAAGTAAAGTTGTAACTAGAAAGTAAAAATCCATGAGGTCCATGAAAAACTCGATAGATCCATGATGGATCTCATCATGGATCTATCGCGTTTTTCATGGACCACTGATGGATTTTTTCTTACCGAGATAAAAAAAAGTTATGATATAAGAAACTTGCTGGAGTTTTACTTCACTTCAAGTTTTAACGTGACTAGGTATACTGAGAGCTCTATCGATAGGTACATACTGTACATAGGTATCAATAAGACGTTATTTCTTATTTGATAATAATAACTATGTTTATAGTATACAATTTGACTTGTCTTAGTGCTTATTTCGCAAGCCTAAAGAAATAAAGTTATTAATTCTGATTCTGTACGTAACCCCAGATGGGTAAGTTACAAAATCAAAAACATTTCACAACTGCCTACTGCAGCACTTTCCGATGCTTACTTACAAATTATTCTATAATTATTATAATTATTATTATGTAGTACTAGCTGCTGCCCGCGCCTTCGCCCGCGTTTTATCGGGAAAAAAAATAGCCTGTATTTTATTCCAGGTCTCAAACTATACCCATACCAAATTACAGCTCAATCGGTTTAGTAGTTTTTGCGTGAAAGAGTAACAAATATCCAAACATCCATCCATACAAACTTTCACATTAATAATATTAGTAGGATTAAGAGAACCATAGTGTCTAGATAAACCTAACTTAGGATTTAAGGCGCTACTAAACAAAAAATGTATTATGCAAAAAAAAATATTACATAAATATATATAATTATAAAAGTAACAACTAGAAAGAAAAAAATTACGTTATTAATGTTATTAAAATAACAAAGATGTAGGCAGTAAGTTTAAAAGAAATTTCAATAGGTAAAAAGAAAATGTTGGTAAGAAAGAAAAGAAAAGATCTGACACATCCATAATTAACATATGTGGGGTATAAAAGCAAAGGCGCCACTGTCCGTTCTCCAAAGCAAAGGCGCCACAGTCCGTTCTCCAAAGCAAAGGCGCCACAGTCCGTTCTCCAAAGCAAAGGCGCCACAGTCCGTTCTCCAAAGCAAAGGCGCCACAGTCCGTTCTCCAAAGCAAAGGCGCCACAGTCCGTTCTCCAAAGCAAAGGCGCCACAGTCCGTTCTCCTGGAGAACGGACAGTGGCGCCTTTGCTTTTATACCCCACATATAACGTAGGCATCTACGTCTACATCTTTTAATAACGTACAGATTCCAATTACGTCTTGACATCAATGCTGATGCGTAATTAATTTTATTTCAAGTATATACCTACCTACTTGTACGTATCTCAAAGTGAGTAAAAACTAATCACATTACCTAAATTAGGTATATAACTTTGGATACGGCCCGAAGGGATATTATTTTAACCGAAAACGTTGTAAGATATCATTTTTTGAAGATAAAAAGCTTTACCTACCACCATGGACCTGCCATTTAAGGCGGTTGTATGCCGCACACTAGCGCCACCACCTATTTTTACCTATAATTAGTAGTTAAGCACAAGAATTTTCAAATATGCAATGTACAGTTTGTGATACCTATCCTAAGCTTTTGTAATCCCTCTAAAATAGTTCAGTTTTGTATAATTTAGACAGAGTAGCGAAAACTTGGTGAAAGCTTGTAGTGGCATAATGCTGAGACAAGGACCTTTTTGTTCCTATAATGTAACACTTTTTTTATTGTTTCGGTTTGTATGTATTTTATTTAATGTCGTATTATGTGTTCAAATAAATTTTCGTTCTTTATTCTTTCTTAAAACAGAGTTTGGTGGCCACCAAGAGCAATTTTGCTATTCTGCATAAAGGAAATAAAAGTAAACTATTTTATGTGCATTAAAAAAATAGTTTATATAGAGTAGAGATAGTATAGATAGATACCATAAACTGTACATTAGATATTTGAAAATTCCTTCCATAATTACAAGAAAGAAAAGGCAGCGGCGCTAGTTTGAGGCATACAACCGCCTTAACATGATCTATTTTTAAACGTAGGTGTAGGTACTAATACTCCATCCGCGTGTTTATTTTGTTTTTGACAGATCGTGTGACAAGCAATTAGTTTCCTAATGCTTTTCCGATTAGATTTTTAATGATAATTGATTTTGTTTATGAAGTTGTAATCGATTTTGATAATCTTGCACAGTGTAACAAACATACCCAGGCGTCGAGAAATTATTTCTAGAATCAAAAAATTCAGTAGAATAGGATTGGAACTACCTAAACAAACTGTTATATTATTTATTTATTTAGAATTAATCTTATGACCGCCATAGTCACCTATAGGTGACAAACACCTCCGTGCCCTCAGCGCCAACGTCGTCTATAGTTGACAAAAAACCCGCCCTACAAAAATATGAAATAAAGGTATTGAAAAAGTTTTACTGATATTTTTTTTCTACATTTCCCAAATTAGAATATCTCAGCTCCATCTGAGTATAAAAAACAAGTCTCTTAGAGCTACAGGTACTGAGAAATATTGAAATAAAAAACATAGATTTTCATACAAGCAAATGCTATGCCCTGAGCGCCACAGTCATCTAGTAGTTGACAACTAGTGACGTGATGCAGGAGGCATAGATTTCTCGAAAACTATTCAAAATTTAATGCAAACATGTTATTTTATCATTTCTTATCTTTTATTATTATTGATATTTGAATAAAACTAAAGGTTAAAAACATAAAACTAGCATAAGATACATGAATAAATAAATATCATCAAATCAACCTGGCAAAATAAATCTGATAACTCAAGTCTGGTGCATCCCTAGCACCTGACCGAATAATCCGTTCCCTGAGCGCCATGGTCATGTATAGGCGACAACTTGATGACGTCATAAGCGAAGAGCGAAAAAATAGTGCAGTGCAACATGGTGATGGATTATTCTGACCTCCTGCGAATTTTAGAAGGAATTGATGACGATGAAGAGTTTAGTTGTCTGTCGACCACGGTAGTTGCACGCAGTCGCACGGTGCGGAGTTTTTTCAGGTCCTCACTAACGACTTTTTGGCAGGTGCTGGGGTCGATTCCTGGGATTTCGTAATCATATTTTAGTGTTCTGATTACTAGTTGGGTTGTCTTTTCACATAGAGTAGCACGCCACGTCTCTATCTACTTTTATAATGCAACTACTAAGTAGGTATAATTTATCTTAAAAAGCGAATTGTACTACCTATCCTACTTAATAATATTATAAATTTGAAAGTAACTCGGTCTATCTCTCTGTCTGTTACCTTTTCACGCCTAAACGGCTGAACGGATCTTGGCAGAGGTAGATGGTATCCCGGGGATGGAAATAGGGTACATGAAAAGCGCGTGCGAAGCCGCGGGCGGCAGCTAGTTCTCTATAAAAATAAATCTCTTAGACCATATTTCCGCATTATCTAACTACCGTCAGTACTACTACAAGTAGATGATACGATCCTGGGATCCGGGATCACGGGATCCCGGTCGATTTTATATAGATATATATAATATAATATATAAATTATACACACTCACTCAAAAATTTGTATAGAAAATATACCGCGCTATGCCTTGCTATGATTCATATTACTATATAATATTATAACTACGTCTATGGTGGGTTTAACGTTTTTAATAACTTGAACTACCGATAAAAAAAATGTTTTAATCGATACCTGCCTTTTTCGTCAATTAAGAAAAATCGACATCTATTTCGAAATCGATAATCAGCGTGCGACACGGTTAGGTACATCTCTAAGGAAGTTTCAAAAAAGGTAGGCCGTGTGCGCCGTTGTCATCCAGTCGTTACAGGGACGTCATCGCTATGGCGAATAGTGCTGTGCTTTACTACTATTTTACTTATAATGTTTGTTTTTTATTTATGTACTAAATTATATTGTATTTATAAGAGTGGGAGATAGCACAAGATTAAATAAAACATCCCAGGTTTTAAGAAGTCGTTTATTGGATAAAAAAACAACGAAATCAAGTCTCTATGTGTTTAGCGACAATTTACAATTCATATACTCTTGGCAGCACTATTTTTTTTCATAGGTATTTTTGTTAAATTTGTGCCTTGGCGTTGAGAGCACGGAAATGCGTTTGGGGCGTGGCGGTCAAAAGGTTAATTATTATAGACAATGGCCTCTTACAGCAGCAATACTAACTTATATTCTTATTTTTGAACATGACGATGCCCTTTTACAGCTCATCATCAGCCCATACACGTCCACTGCTGGACATAGGCCTCCCCCGTACGACGCCACAAATAGCGGTCCTGAGCCACCTCCAACCATCGACTCCCTGCGACCGCTACGATGTCGTCGGTCCTTCGAGTGGATGGTCTCCCATGTAGGGGGGGATTTGCCATAATCACCACGCTTGGCAGGCGGATTGGTGATCGCAGTGTTGGTGTTTAAAAATACTCAGAAGGAAGCTGCTGCCCTTCCTCTGGTAGGTTCTCTTAGTCGGCTTTTACGACATCCACGGGTTGAGTTGGAGGGGTCGATATTCGTACGCCGCGACCCCACGGCACTTTACCCCCTTTTACAGCTGATCCTATTTCATTTATATCACATGTTTATCTAAATTCCTAAGTTATTTAATTGTATTTCCGTTTGTCTGTTTTATGCCTTAAAATTTTAAGCACATTTATTGTGAACTATTGTAAATTGACTTATCCAAGTGTGCCCAGTGCTGCTACGGCGAATGGCTATGAGTTATTGTATTATTTTTTATATTTTTTTGCTATTTACTTGTTCTTGCTCGCGGCAATACACACGTTTTACCGTGATAGAAAGTAAGATAGAGTGATTTACTGTGTATGTCAATGTTTTTTATACTTTTTCGTAGTTTTCAGCGAAAAATATACTAGAATAATATAAATTTAATATAATAAAAATAAATTCCCAATTGTTGGTTGGCAGCCAATAATTTTGTACTGCTTTTTTTTAGTGAAACAACTATAAAAAACTACAAGTATACTCCCATTTTCAATCGACGAATACAAAAGGTGGAAAGAGGGTGCCAATTCGGCTGTATGTTATTTTATGTAGGTACGTATATTTGCCAATTGTTGAACGATTTTGATGATTATTTTGCTTTTGTATAGAAAAAGATCCCCAAAAGTTTATTTCCCGAGGTTTTACTATTAGCCCCGTAAAACTTTTTAAAAAAATAGTCTAGAAGATGGGTAGCGTGTAGTTTTTTTTAGCATTTGTAAAAAAAACACATTAAAAATACGGCAAGAAGCAAACTTTCCCTGAACTTCCTATATGCAAATTTTTCTCCAGTCCGAGTGCTTTTTTCCTGTTGAAAAATACTCAAATGCAATAGCTTGTTATCGGCAGACACTTGGTTAGTTTGTTACCGGCTAAGGGGATTACTGTCGTGGGCATGCACTCAAGCACACGCCTGCGGGCTTGCTAATATCTACGTAAATACATACACATACCCCATACTCACATAGGTATGTGAGCGTCTAACAAACAGATAGTATTTTATCATGATACTGCTGCTGGTCAATTCTAGACCTTCGTGATACACCGTCGGCCACATCGTCACTTTCCATCAGGTGAGATTGCGGTCAAACGAAGGTATAGAATATATTATTAAAAAAACTTGTTTTTATTTTTTCATTTCCTTTTGATTTTTACCTGTAATCAAAATGCGGCCAGTATAAAAAGGAAGTTATTACATAAATTGTGGACATTAACCCTAAACATGTGAATAGGAGGTGCTGATGTTTCTACATCAAAAAACCTACATATTTATGTAGTTTTTTTTTTACCAAAAACCCTGCTTCGCGTTTGCGTCTGATCGGTTTTGCCGTCGCGTCGTGTTCACGCATTTGCAGGATTAACTACGATATTGAAAAAAATATCTTAGATAATCTATCTTAGATAATCTATCGTAAATAAATAATTATGATAGATATAGGTTAGGTCTGGACGTTTTCACAATTCAGTTCATAAAAACTCAAAAGTTCTTTATTTCCGTAAGTACGATAAATGTACACTTAGAAAAGGTCAAATTCTTAATATTAAACACTGTTAAACACGCAGTTCGGTAGTAAAGAAGCGACGAAGAAACCTTTAGCCTGTTAGGTGTTATTTTTTGAGTTGGAGCAAAATCCATCCCAAGCTTTTTATCTTCTAGATGAGATGATATGAGATATAAAGAACATTTAAACTTCTCCACATACACAACGCGTGCAAGGCAACGGGCAGAAACTAGTAAAATATAAGTAGAGTACATTTTACTAGAGTTTTAAAATTCACAATTCTTTTCCTAAAATGCTTTGCGTGACAAAGTGAACGTGACCCGCCTCTCGGATATTGAATTTTGACTGCTCACGGATATTTAAAACTAGATTGGGTCAGAAGGGGTCAAAGTTTCAGATTTGAAGCAGGAACATTTTAGCACAAATGTTAATTTTTTAACTTTGCCATACAGCGCGGGGCAATGCAGCCAGCGTCTTGGGGACGCTTCCGACTGGTATTGATATGAACCAGTTGAGCTACCTGTAGATTGTTTGCAACAGTGTGCAGTTAGCTCAATTGTTTCAATTGTGTAGTTTAAGTAGTTTATATTATTTGATTGTTATTTTCTTTGTCAATAGAGGACAAATTAGATTTATTTTATACTAGGTAGTTCTTTATAGTTCTTTACTGTGTTCCCAGTAGTTCTATAAAGAACTACCTAGTATGTACTATATAATATAATTACTACTATCCTTTGACATGAATAATAAAGACGACAAATATAACGCCTGAACGGATCTTAATCAGATTTGGCAGGGAGGTAGACGCCATTCCGGGTAAAGGTCTTTTTATTCCGGTATACACTTTTCCGGGATAAAAAAGCAAAGCTGAGGGCAATGACTAGCTAGGTATTTATAGGACGTGTGTTTTTATAACCAGCATTGTTTGTTTTCAAAATATATTCAATAATACATTCGAATGCAATGTTGTCAAAAGTTAATTAAATAATCGAGTTTACAGGTAACCCGATAAATTAACAGTCCGATAAATACAGGCCACTGTCCGGCCCAATGGCTGTTGGAATTGTACTGATTCGCTTGTGCGAGCTTGTGTAAGGTACTTGTATAATGTATAGTTAGCAACTAGTTTCTTTTGTCTGCGAATTCGCACGCATTTTTGGCGAGTTAGAAAGGGGGACATTTTTCTCGCGTTACCCCGCAATACTCAACCACAAATCATCATGACTAAACCTTTTTTTTTGACAGTATTCCATTAAAATTAGTCAAAAATTCGTCTCTTCTTTCAGTATTTAATTTTGACGGCTAGTAACCTAAGTATAAAGAAACCTAATTTGATAGATTCATTTATTTTCAATTAAAACAGAAATAATCACATCACAATACAATACAATACAAATAAATACAAATACAATACAGAATGAATGAATGACTAAAATAGGAGTGAGTGCGGAGACGATGACTGACAGATGCGAGTGGAAGAAGAGCCGTTGTGCGACCGCACGCAAGTGAGAAAAGGGCTAGAAAATTATGATGAATGAATGTATGAATGAATGAAAATGCTATTAATATTATAAATGTCAAAGTTTATAAGTATGGATGTTTGTTTCTCTTTCACGCAAAAACTACTGATTAATTGGTCTGAAATTTGGTATGGGTATAGTTTGGGACCTCGAATAACATATAGGCTATTTTATATCCCGATAAAACGCGGGCGAAGGTGCGGGCAGCAGCGATTGTTTTATAAAGACACTTTCAGGTTAGGTTTGATCGTATAGTGACGAAAACGCGCCGTTATTACGGGCGATTTTTACGCATATTAAAACCCCTAGCTAGTAACGCTCCCAATTTATCAACCAAGTTTTTCCACGGTATACCAGCGATGTGAGCTTCCTATTAAATATTTTAAGACCCAGCTTATTATTTTTATATTTTCCATTAAAGCAACTGCATAGAGGATATTAAAATACCGATCAGCAAAAAGGCTCTTACAGACGACGTAGTTTAATCGAATAACGGGATACCAATAAAGTTTTTAAACCTCTTAAACTTTCGTGATCAGAATACTTTATAATTTAAATATTCAGAGATATTTCACGAGTTTCGTAACGAATCTCGAACCTTTTTGAGTATTTTAAAATGTGAAGAAAAATAAAAAGGGTTTAAATACCGCTTTGGTCCATAAGATTAACTTGGCGTTCGTAACTATTTACGAAAATGTGATCTTTCGTAGGTAGACAAAAACTTTTTCCCTTCAGGCTGAAATCCCATTTATAAAAATCTCGTGCCACAGTGTTTGTAACCAAACTTCTCCGAAACGACTTGACCGATTTTTATGTTTTTTTTTTGTGTATATTCGGTAAGTCTGAGAATAGATTCTTCCTCATCTATTTTTTATACCCTTAGGTGATAAGGGTGGCCCACCCTAAATTTATTTTTTTAATTTATTGGCCAAGTTTTTATTTATAATTTTTTAATGGTTTGGCATTAAAATCCATAGTTTCCCCCATAGCCCAATTACCCAGTCCATCCATTCACCACAATAACATGGCTTTTTTGTTATTTTCATTTTCCTTTGCAATAGTCTCTACACTTGGCGGATATCATCTTCGGGTGTATTATATTGTACAACCAAGGATGATATCCGCTATGTGTAGCTCTCGCCTTTAGATTAATTCTCATAAAGGGCCTCTGTGCTGTTGGCTTCGGCTCCACGCATGCCTCTCAAAGGACCGGGTCACTATATGGCCCGTGATCATGGAAATGAGAAACAGAATAATAATACCTACACCTGCAGGGCAGCTTGTGGCGAGCTGTTGGTGAGTAGCGACACCACGGGTATACCGAGTGCTCCCGGGGAAGTTCCTGGTTCTCGTCTCCGCTTGAGGAGTGGTACCCCAAGAGAACCAGATCCCCACCTCTTGCTTGCCTTCATTGGCCGGTCTGCTCGGAGTCGCGAGAGATGCATCTTAGGATGTAGACTCGGGGGTGGCAGTGTCTAATGGCGTAATAACGAGGAAGCCCGCTCACGTGTCTTCGTGATGGTGAAATCGGGGCCGCACCTCTCGACACCCCTTAGTCCTGTTCCTTTACCGGCATTTACGCCAACATTTTGAGGAACCCATCCAGCATTCGGCAAGCCACCGTCTGCCGCTTGTAACAGTATTGAGAGTATGTTTATGGCAGGCGTCCATAGTCTCCCCCGTAGCCCAATTACGCAGTCCATCCGTTCACCACAATAACATGGCTTTTTTTTGTTATTTTCATTTTCCTGTGCAATAGTCTCTACACCTGGCGGATATCATCTTCGGGTGTATCATATTGTGCAACCAAGGATGATACCCGCTATGTGTAGCTCTCGCCTTTAGATTAATTCTCATAAAGGGCCTCTGTGCTGTTGGCTTCAGCTCCACGCATGCCTCCCAAAGGACCGGGTCACTATATGGCTCGTGATCATGGAAATAATACTAGACGCGTATGTAACTGTACCTACATAGTCACCCGTCGGCTTAGAGTCTAAGCCTTAGACAAAGTCAGTCGTAGAATATGTGGAAATGTGTTAGATACCTACAAAATTCCCATTTTTTGTGTAATGTCTTTTATGATCTCTTCTACCACTCACTACACTGCCAACAAATAAAGTAGATGATAACATCTGTTTTCAATAAAAACATTATATGTAGTTGTTTTTAGGTCGACTATCGAATATCTATTCAGCGCGACACCGCATCGCGTCATCTCGCCTCCCTTTAGACAGTTCACTGATCGACCTTCCTTTATATTGAACGAAAAAACATGATGAATGATGTGTCAGATGATATCCCACAAGCATTCCTACGAGTTCCTCGGAAGAACGACTCGGCATTTATAAGGCTGCATTCCCACTAGAGAGGTGTGAGGTAATATGCGAGTCAGTTAGACGTGGCTGATAAGATATTATTGGGTGGTACAGAAAATAACAATCAAATAATATAAAGAAATTAAACTAGTATTTACAAACGAGCTAACTGCAGACTATTGCAAACAATCTACAGATAGCTCAACTGGTCCATATCAATACCAGTCGGAAGCGTCCCCAAGACGCTGGCTGCATTGCCCCGCTGTATGGCAATGCTAATGCGCTGCGCCAGATACTCACCAGCTCTCGGGTCACGCGTCGCTTCGACCAGGCGCTCAGATAATTTTTTGAAAACCCGGAGAGGTGGTACATAATTATTTTAATAAATTTTAATATCATCGGAAAAAATCGCGGAAAAACAATTTTGGTATCGACAGCTTTTGCTATTTTCGTCTTATTTTCATTCATTTCGACCGTTTTCGAAATCGAATGCGACTTCTTAGTTAGGTAAATAAAGTTATCATCATTATATTTGTTATTATCTGTATTATTGTGTGAGGCTGTGTAGCGGCGCTGCGAAACTCAGAGTTTTTCCCACCAAAGCTATTTTGAGGAATGATTGTGAGTGTTAGTGTCTGTCCTAGGATACGTAGCGTAGCGCGCCTTTTTTAACTCTACCACTCTCTACACCGTTTTACACACATTCCTCGCTCATAATCCTCTCCTTTAGGTAAAGAAATCCCTAGCTCTGCTAGCCCTTTTTCACCAGAGCTGCGCTAAGGGATAATGGAGATAATGTTACAGATTTTGCGGACATCGTCGCTGCCTCACACATGTCCGGTGTAAACGCAGCCTAAAGCATGTATTATACAATAGGTACATTCTTTCAGAGCGAATATGACAAATATATTTTGCATTCGGATCTTTGTCGAGCTTTAATTAAGGTGCCAGACCCGTATTATCAATTTGTGAGCAGAGCGAGCGAGACCGAAACAATTTTTAAACTTCATTTAAAAAATGTTTTTTTGTGGCGATTCGGTAAATTTTTTGGTGTGATCTGAATAAAATGTTTTTTTCTCGCCTGGCCTATCTAAATACGGGCAGGCATTTGTTATATATAGGCTTAGCTATCTTTCTTTTTCAATAGTTGTTCGAAATATATAAAAATATTTTCTTCAGTACATTTGGCGTACGAAGATTTAATTACTTATGGCGTATTTAAAAACAAAATCTTACCTAAGCGTTTACTGCTTAACCCTAGATCACTAAACATTTTCGTAGTAGTAGATTTGGCGTACCGTACAAAGGATGCGCATAAAACGAAGTGGGCAAATCTAAGAGATCCTGTACGCTTTTTTACTTTACCTTGAAAAGATTGAAGCAAAAAATCGAACTAATCACTTTATATGCCTAGTTTTACTATGTATAATGAATATTTTGGCGTGTCCAAGAGTCCTGTGTATAAGGTCTAAAGAAAATAAAGCACCTTGATAGGGTTGTTGTACATTTGCCAGAAAGTAAATTCGTCATAAAAAAGTATGTGTAAATTCGCCACAATTCTATTTTATTAATTTTGGTTATTGTCAATTCGTCACATAGCCTTTTTCCGTAGAAACAGCGGAAAATCAAACAATAAGTAGAATAAAACAAAACAAATGCTTTGACACTCATAGCTAGGATAAATAAAATTCAAAATAAATACGTTATTTATTTTTATAGATCAGAATTTATTTGATATTGTTATATAAAGGGTGACACAAACCTTATAAAAATACTTTAAAGACAGCAGAAGGAAAAATAGTATCGTACAATAAAGGTTTAGGTTTAAAGATATTTATTCTCAAAAAAGACATAGTCACTTACATGAGAATAGTAGTTTCATCATCATCATCATCATTATCATCAGCCTATACACGTCCACTGCTGTACATAGGCCTCCCCCGTACGACGCCAGAAATAGCGGTCCTGAGCCGCCTCCATCCATTGACTCCCTGCGACCGCTACGATGTCGTCGGTCCATCCGAGTGGATGGTCTGCCATGTAGGGGGGGATTTGCCATAATCACCACGCTTGGCAGGCGGATTGGTGATCGCAGTGTTGGTGTTTAAAAATACTCAGAAGGAAGCTGCTGCCCATCCTCTGATAAGTTCCCTTAGTCGGCTAAATAGTAGTTTTTTTTTTGTTTTTTGTATAAATAGTAGTTTAGCTTAGTGTAAGCAATTAATAAAAGTAAACAGAAGTTGTTGTTCGGTCTGTAGGTAGTTATTACAGTTTTAAGTTTAAAGATATGTAGGTAGGTACAAAACAAAAGGTAGGTATAAAAACTAACTCAATAGTGACATTAGTTATTCCGTGTTAATCATGCATGTGTATACAATTGTCCCGAAAAATCAGGAAAACTGGTAGAGATCGCTCTTGAGCGATAAGACCGCTAATTGTAATTTTGTTTTGTAATAGTTTATATTGTTTGTTAGGTAATTATTTTGTAAATTGTGCAATCAAGCATTTTCTATCTATCTATATATATCTAACTCAAAGAATAAAACATAAATAAAATCTTGTAATCAGTTAGCTAGTACCCGTAACTCAAACTTTGCTTAGTTTGGGGCTAAATAACACTTTGCGAATTGTCCAGCATTATTTTCCCATGATTTAATCTTGGAAAATAATGCTGCGAGGTAATCGTTATATATACAAAGTTCATTAAAAGCAGTAAAAAGGTTTTGATTTTATTTAACATAATATTTATTTATTTATTTTGCTCACATGTACACATACAACGTATGTCTTAATGTAAGCTTAGGTGAATAGTACATGCACTCTGTAGGGCACTGCAAAAGAATTTACATTAAATGACAAGCATAACATAACAAGTTCAGATTAAAATAGATAGGTATCAATTTTATTTCAAGGTCAAGTAAATCATGCACGTCAGTGTTAATGAATATTAAATAATTCTAGTTATAATTTTAAAAAAACAATGTCAAAAGCGAAGATTTAATTTCTTATGGTGTATTTAAAAACAAAACCTTAATTGACTGCTTAAATGATTTCAAATAATTTTAACCTACAAAACATGAGCAGATTCGTTGTACGGTGAGATTTATTCCCTTCTTCCCCACTCTGCTAATTAAACCGCCATTGTCTCCATTAATTGAATTACGTATACAATGCGAATTGATAAACTTTTAGCGAACATTTATTAGAGTAAAACAGGCAATAAAGAAAGGAATTAACATTGGCATGTTTTCTAGTATCGACCCATCCAACCCAGCCATAAATGTCGTAAGAGACGACAGAGGGAACCTACCAGAAGAAGAGCAGCAGTTTCCTGCTGTGTATTTTTAACATGATACAATAAATGAATAAATAATAAAATAAATAATGCTGGACAATTCACACAGCATTATCTAGCCCCAAGCTAAGCAGAGCTTGTGTTATGGATACTAGATAATTGATTACTTAATTTAATACGATACATAGAAAGATATTTTTTATTATACATAGATAACATTCAGAACACCCTGAACAAATATTTGCAGTTCGTACAAAAATTTGTCCCAAGGTATCATAATATAAGGTATGGTTTTCCGAGACACGATGGTCACGTGGGTGACACTTGCTTAAGTCATCATCGCCATCGAATGCGAAGACGAATCGGTTTACTCGTGTTAGCAGTAGTGTAAAATCGTAACTACCCGAGCTCCTTGTATTCCCTGTATGAATCTGATGAAACTATGTGGTTTTTTATTTACCCATTATTTATCACATTTAACTAACGCTGCTTTGACTGATCTGACAAACATAATTGACGATTGACATTTATTATAGATTTTTCAATTGATTCTTATCGCATTAGTTTCCCAACTTCTACGTTTTGTTGAAATAAAGTGGCTACTGGACAGTGACGTGAACAAGTAACACTCCCAGAGGAGCAGACCTTGTTTTCTTGGATCATGATTTTTAACAGGTCTTCTGCAATCATTAATCCTCCTGCCAAGCGTTTTGATTATGACAACTACCTACACCCCTTGCTCGACCGATTACACGTTCATCGAATACACGTCAAAAACTTGCGTCGGATATCGCATAATGGTGAGAAAACTAAACCATAATACGTAAAACCACGTATATTAAATCTTATCATGCTATTAAATAATTATGATGCCGTGGGAGATGGTGGCCAAACGCTTGACCACCACCATAAAAAATTACCGGCATTATTTATTTATTACTAGTTTCTGCCCGCGGCTCCACACGCGTTTGTGGAATAAAAATAGCCTATATGTTATTCTACGCACTGATCTCTATGTGTGCAAAATTTCAGTACGATCCATTGAGTTGTTTTGACGTTGTCTTTGGCCAAACATCAAAACAACGGCACAAAGGCATAAGCTTTCGCTTTTATTATATTAGTAGGATAGGATTATGATAGCTTGTGCCGCCTTGAAATATCGGTCATTCAGTTTTGACACGCGGGGCAGTGCACACGTTCTAGACTCTGTTATTGGCGATGGTTATATGGCAGCTTTCGAAAAATATGCACGCTCGAAGAAAACACTTTGTTTTATAGATTACGAAAGCTATACAGGTAGCTTTCGTATTTCAGGATCGGTCGTTTAACGGGGGAGAAACTTCTCTCGCATGAGAACTAAACCTAATTCGTATGAAAATAAACCGCAATATAGAAGCTTACACAAACGTTCATCGCCCTGAATTTGGCGACCGACTTAATTGCTTAAAATTATGTGACGATTCACCATAAAGCACTGTTGTAATTACGCTAACATGGTACCGAGTGTACGCTCACCGACGAAGATGCGTAACTTGGGGATGCCATCTCCCGAAGGAACGTTAGGAAATCTTACAACTTTTATCAAGGAAGTGTGTTCGATCCAATTTTTTTCCGGTTGCAATGAAACAGTAAAATTCTTTTCAGATTTCAATAACTTTATTTCTTTAGGCTTAGAAAATAAGCACATAGACAAGTCAAACTTCATCGACATCAATTTGTTTCAGAACTTTCATCAAATGATGAAACTTCATCAAAATTGTCTCAGCCAAAAGACCTCAACTGCTAGAAATAGGCTACTCCAACGATCGCTAAACTGACTTACCGCCGTCGTCGGCTATAAGTAACATTTTTAGTTCAATAAAAACTATGTTCTATACCTGGACAATAGTTACGTGTCCATCCAAAGGTTGCCTGGAATAAATCGCTCTTAGCGATAAGGCTACCCATTTTACAACTGTTTCTGTGTTTGTGTATTCCTTGGTGTGCAATAAAGAGTATTTGTATTGTATTGTAAGTTCGTTAAACAATATTAACTTTAAAATGGTTTTTTCGAGATTTTTTTTGATACTCGAAAGCGATCCGCGCAGTTACTTGATATCACTAACGCAACGTTTTCTCTCTTTCGAATATGAACGACGCAATAAAAACTCTTACTATAGACACAGACATCAGGCTGTGTTTATGAAAAACGTAGTATTTATCCGACTTTAAAAAAGTTAAGGTTATATGTTAGACTGTCGTATATTTTTTCTTGTTGATCGATTTCTCAGTCTTTTGTTTGATTCATGATTTGATTTAGTGGTCCCATAAAAGTTTTATTCCCGAGGAACTACTATATAACCTGTATAACTTAAAATTAGTTAAGTAGCCGGGTTCAAGTTACTTTCGTCATCAAAATTGGAAAAATATCTTTGGTTCTTTTTATCTAGAAACGGGGAATGGTCTTGATTCACCTAGTGATAGTCAAGTCAACGCTCATAACAAAATCTAAAAATACTAATAATGACTGACTTGAAAGATTTACGGGTTCTCAAATCAATTACCTTTTGCTCTTAGAACTAAGCCGATTCAAATAATATTGAAAGTTTGTACTCCCACGTTGGTTTCATGAGTTTACAGACTAGGGTAGGAATCCTCGACGGAATCGAGGAATTAAGCTTGGTTTTTTTTGTACGGGTCGGAACTTGATACTTTTGATTTAATATGATAAAGAACTGAGATTTAAGCTGAGGAATCGATGAACTTGGTTTTTTATTTTTATTTTATTTAGTACTAGCTGCTGCCGCTTGTTAAAGATATTTCAAGAGCAATAGACGATAGCCTTGAAATATATCTGCGTTGCTGACTGTACCCTACTTCTAATTGAAACGCATCTCCAAATTGCCATTAACAAATCTTAGAATCTCGTAACTCTGGTTACCATTGTAGGCACTTTCAATTACCATTCAGGAGCTTCACCTAATATTACATTTGGTATTCATTACTATTTAATTATATGAAAACTAGTTTATTCGTAGCTTCTTCGCTATTTTTTTTAGATAAAAATTAGCCTATAACTTTTCCCAAAATCTATAAGTGTGCAAAATTTCAGCACGATCTATTCAGTACTTTTGGCATTGTCTTCGGCAAAAGATTTTCACAATAGCAGAAACTTTGACCTTCATGTTACTAGTTGGAAGTTTTAATAATATAACACTCATGATAGTGTAATGTACATGCCCTTGTTAGGTACTCTGCCGTCACTCCGCAAGGGCCCTAACTGAAACCAGCGCAGTATTGGACAATTAATTGCCCAATACAGCATAATGCTGACCTACCCATTTTATCCTATGTTTAATAAGTGTTAGATTTTAGTACTTATGTGACCTTGTGTTAATTTTAGATTTATTTATTAATGTACTTGGATTTTTTTCTTGCTCACTCTTTATTGTTCTTTTGTTTTTGGTTAAAATAAATTCTATCTAGTGTGATTAGTGTGATACTTAGATTTGGCATCTGTTACATGATACTAATACTGATAAATCACGGATTCCTTTTTTTTATAATGATCAACTACACCTTAGACTTAATAATAATCACCCACATACCTACCCTATCAAGCACTGTAAAGAATGCGGAACGAAATGGATATAAAAACTGGTCGGAAGAATTCAGTGTATGTCGCTACTGTTTTAAAATTAATACGGTACTTTTTATTTCAGTTAATGAAGTAGAAGATCTGAAAAAAGGTTATGTCTTGCAACATTTAATATTGATCATTGTATTTACGGTCAGAACTTTTTTGCCGGAAAAACAAGTTTTTACCTTTTTTCAGGCACACTCATTACTTTATACCATATATATAAAAAAAATAATCCCTTTTTCTCCTGGTCACGCTATATCTTGAGAACGGCTACACCGATTCCATGCATATATTTTTTTTTGTTTTCTTAAATTTAGTTGAGGGTACTTACATTTAAGAAAATTGCTGCAGAAACTTAGAAAATAAGAAAACTTAACCACTACCTTTATTATAAACTTTTTTTATGTAACGTTAGCCTCAGCGTTATATACTCTTTGCTAAGCACCTTTGAAATAAATCTGAAGTTTGAATTGAATGACAGGACAACGTCTGTCAGGTCAGCTAGTTAAATATAAAATAATGTTGATACTCTTTTGTGATCCTTTTAGTCCTAAGTCGTTTAAATCTATTATGTTTTTTTTAATCAATAACATTGCGCGACATTACATTAAACATCTGTAATCCCTGTGTCATAAACAGAACCCCGTATTCTATAACACAAAAGGCATAAACATCCTTTATTGTCTTGCTAAAAGAATATGCCTCGTACCGCTCGTATAAAATATTAGATTTCCCTCCAAAAATGAAACAATCCTGCAAAAACCAAACCTCCAGTCTGATTAAATTTGAAACATTAAAATATACGTTCATTCAAACGAGCCTAACCGTAAATAAGGACGGCTGGCAATTAGCGAATAATGTTAATTCCCTGCTCCTTCTAATCAAAATAATTCAATTACTGGCGGTGGCATTCCGTTAAAAAAAACCTCACGGCTCGTTACACATTCCTCCAGTCGTATCCATTCAACCGTACAACGAAACACAAAATCGTTTAAGTAGTATAAAAAGCAGTAAATTTTTAAGTATGTATCTCACCTCAGCAAATGTCATACTTTTAGTAGGTAGCCTCAACATATTTGTCCTGTAACTTAATTTTCACAATCCAATTTCACTTAGCTCTCGACACTTTTCACAAAAACTTTGAATAGTTTCAGTTTGAAAACAATTAGTCCGATCACCATCTCGATTGTAACCGAATAAATTTTGTATTAACGATGTTACATTCAATTCGGGGAGGGGGGAGAGACGCCTGGTTCTCTCTAGCAGGGAATGTAGACTGAGTTTCCGCCCGCCCGCCCATCGCGCCCGAGTGCTGCCGAGCCCGCCCGAATCGCCCCGATCCTAACTGAACTCGATTCATGAAACCTACTCGATGAAGTGGTAAGTTTTTACGAGTGCCCGTCGGCGAGTGCGGTCGGGACAAATATAAAAGGATTGTTTGACACCTGTTCCTGATTATCTTCCTTTATTTTCTCCTTTCAGTTCGTGAAACGTTCAGTGAATTACGTTTTCCGATTCAAACGATTCGTACAAAGACTTAATGTAAAGCTCTCTTCTACGGTTAACAAATAAAATGGCAAGTAAAGTGAACTATTTTATTAAATTACAGTGGCAGAGTATTAACGCAGTAGGCGGATTATATTAAGGCTGGGTTACCCGGATTTAGAGATTTTTAACTGTCCGTACCTCAATAACTAGAAGGCCTATAGTTTTGAAATTCAAACATATTATAGTTGAGGATATTTTCTAATGCATCACTAGACAAAAACAGGATTGGCGACATTTCACCCGATCAAAAAAATGCCAAAGTTACCTCTAAATGAAACTTTAAATGATCACTGTGAATAGAAAAATGAATAAAATGACACAAATTGTATACCAAAACATTTCAAACGTTATTACGCAGTACATCACTAGAAAATATTTTTATATGTCATACAAATATTTTTCAAACAACATAAATAACTACAAAATCGTGCTCGGCTGTCTGCGCACCGTCTTGCTTCTTGCTTGCGTCTTGCAAGTGCTGGGCTCACCTCGCCTTAAGTGCAAAATCATATGCATAATTTTGACACCATTTGTCATTTGAGCAAAAGGACTGCTGGACTTAGGCTATGGTCGCCGCAAGCACCGGTCTTATCTTACCCGCAGTTTCTCGCAATCTTTACTAGGCCTTCGGTCCACCATGTAGGGTCCGCCTACGTTACGCCTTCCGTTACATGGTCGCCACTTGAGAGCCCTTGGCCCCAACGGTCGTGAATAGACTGCTATAATAATAAGTAACTGCCTACCTTAGATCACAGAACAGAAATACATGATTAATTTTCAGTTTTTTGAAAAAATCCGTAAAAAAAATTGCAACGCGTAATTGCGTACGTACTAAAGTTTAATTTGAGTTTAGGGAGGCTTTCTAATCACAACGTCCCTAAAACTGCCTATAACGTGGGATCAACATGAGTTAAAAATTGCTGTATCAACTAGGATATAAATAGCCCAAGTGACACGACTGCGAGTACCCAGGTCTGTCATTGTTGGTAAGAGCTTGATCCGGATTTTATTGCAGTTCTCGTTTAATATCCGCGTGGCTCCACCTGTCTGAACAGTGGATAAACCCCGCTTTACGTGCTTATTAAAAAAACTTTTTCATTTCGCCATGGAATAATTCAACTGATTTAAGTAATTTTTTTTACTTATGATATATATGCATATAAGATATAACATGCGTTGGTACTGTGGAAGATCTAATTTTTAGGTACACCCAAAAAGATAGGGCCGTTTGTGTCACATATTTTGAAAGACGCAAGTGAATCAAAGCCTTGACGCGCTACACAGACAGAACAATACTGTGGCAACTCGCAACTAGCTGATTACATATAAAAATTGTGACTTAAAGGCACAGTTTAAGCAGAAGTTTATATGAAAAATATTAAAAAGTTGTCAGATTCTTCAACTAAAGTTGATCTGTTTACGTAGCGCCTTGGGTGCTTCTTCCCGTTGGCCAGAAGTCTTTTACCACTTTAAATGGAAAATGCGAAAATGATAATTTAATGTTACCTAAACCACAAAAATAAGGACAAATTTGCATGGAATCCTCAATGCGTGAGCCTTACTTCCGCTTGGCCGGTTTTATTTTATGTTTTCTTTTAAATGTATTACCGTGTACCACATAAAAAACAAGTATTATTACTAAAGTAAGAATTCTGAGTATTTAATATAAAAAGGGAGTCGATGGATGGAGGCGGCTCAGGACCGCTATTTGTGGCGTCGTACGGGGGAGGCCTATGTCCAGCAGTGGACGTGTATGGGCTGATGATGATGATGATGATGATGAATATAAAATATAACAAAAAAAATGTTTATCGTCATACTGATAATCTGAGCGGAAACTTGTGCGAGATTTTCAATAACTTTATTGGCTGGCAACGAGTTGAATTTTTTACATATCTATTTGATCGACAAGTTATTCTCTTCCATTTTAAGCCGTACACGTTGGAAAGCATACAAAATGAAACATGTTTCGCGCGCGAGAACCATTCCGAACTGTATCAAAAGCGTCGGACCGGGTATACGTAAAATAACAAGGTTCTATCATTATGATCGCGAGCGGATTCTAATATACTACAACCCGCCCCGGCTTCGCACGTGTAGTAAGTAAGGCATATTATTGTGATAGAATGGGTAAGCTATCCTTAAAAGATAGATATTCACTTTTCTGAAAGGTGTCTCCTTGACATTACTCTAAAAAGCTGGCAAAGGACAGTACTTTTCTAGTCGGATCTGGTAGTGCATTCCACAACCTTATGGTCTGGATAGAAAAGGATTAATGATTATTACAGGATTATTTAGTATAATAGTCATCATCATTATATCAGCCGATCGACGTCCATGGCTGGGCATAGGACCTAAGGATCTCCACAATGACCGATTTTGCGCCGTCTGCAACCAGCGATTCCCCGCGACCTTCACTAGGTCGTCGGTCCATCGCGTGGGGGGCCTACCCACACTGCGCCTTCCGATACGCGGTCGCCACTCTGGAGCCTTGCGGAGTATAATACGATTGTCCAATTCATTGGGTGGGCACTTTAGCACAAGCGGAGGAGTGCTTGGAATGCATTTTTAAATGCGTTGATTATCCCTCGCACCAGTGAGCTGGATATTTTAAAATCCGCAGCGTCCCAGGGGGAACGTTATAATCAAGTCGCATTCTGTAAATGAACGGAGTCGACCTAGAGAGTGTTTTTGTATAAGTTAGGTTTTTATTGTTTATTGAACATTCGCACCGCTAAGGAATGGAACTCGCTGCCTCTTTATGTTTTTCCGCTCAATTACAATCTGGGTCTCTTCAAGACAAGAGTGAATAGACTTCTAGACCTTAGTGATACACCGTCAGCCACATCGTCACTTTCCATCAGGTGAAATTGAAGTCAAATTATCAACTGAAAACTAAACTACCGACGTAGGTGTTGTTAGTCCCACATTAATCTATACTAATATTATAAAAAGGAAAGATTTGGTTGTTTGTTTGTTTGCATTGAATAGACAGCGAAACTACTGAACCGATTTGGAAAATTCTTCATTCTTTCATTCTGTTGGGAAGCTACAGCATCCCCGGGTGGCATATGTATTATTATATTTAAAAAAAAATGGAATTCTTTCTAAAACTCCAATAATGTAACCCAAGGTGTAAAAAAATACCTGTTTGTTAAATAAGAATGCGAAACTGGGCCGTGCCGCTAGTACACTATACATAAGTAGGTAATAGGTTATTTTTATGTGGAACTAATAATATCTACGTAGATAGGAATTTCAGTTGATTAAAATATAAATAATAATAATATTCTTATGTTATTTTAAGAAACAAAATCTTTTTTTAACCTTCTATGAAAGAAGTTATTTACCTATGTTCCTCGATTTTTTCGTCAATTATGGACCAATGTTGAAAATTATTTTATGGAATATTAGAATAATATAGAGAATTATCTAGAAGTGGTCCCAAAATTGTATTTCCGAGCAAAAGCTTAAAGAGTTAAAATTAAAAGCCAACTTTTTTCAAAACAATTGCCAATCTTGTTCAATAAAGGGAACTCAAATTGAAGAGAAGAGTTGCTAGATCCCATCACCTAAAACAAATCAGAAATTTAAAATCATTGAGATAGGCATGGTATGAGAAAATATGGTATGATCTTCCGAGACACGATGGTCACGTGGGTGGCTCATGCAAGTTATTGAGAAGTAGGTAAGCGTATAAATTTACAATATCACAAATCTATTGTATAATTAATAATTAATTAATTTATTATATAATTAATATTAATAAATTGATTAATTTATATAATTAATTGATTTATGAGAGTTGTCTTACAAAACACCATATTTTTTCAGAAAACGATATCTTAACTGGAACTTTTCTAACACAACTATCTACATGGTAAAAGTTTCACTATCAGAGATAGAAACTTCCAAATTCCCGAATAAAATAAGTTCTGATCCGGAAGATTCGTATCATTGAGAACTGGAATCTATAACTTTAGGGTTTCACAAATCTTTGAGCGAATTCAAGTCAGTTTTCACCTACTATCTTATAAACTCACCATTTTGTTATAAATCTTATTTTACCCATTGAATTTGTTGAACAATACCTTGTTTTACAATTTCCTACAAATTCTCGGTAGTAATTTTCTGGTACTTGTGAGAACTGAGTGGATTTATTGATAAGGCAATTTTTTCACAATATTTTTAAACTGGGAACAGTGTTAAAAGTCGTCGTTTGCTACTTATGATGATTGTTACGTCATGTCAGTCACCATCTAACAATTTGTTTTGTTAAATTAGCTGCAAGGCTTTGATCTACCTAGTAAGGCGCCACCACTATATGTTAGGAGTCATATTGTTTTGGGTGTATGTATGGTGTATAACTTCAATTTCAAGAAAATCTAAATACCTTCAATTAGTTCTATATAAAATCCAGGATGAGAGTATTTCATCAAACCTAAATGATTCGTCAAGCAAATCCTTTCAAAGAATTAAGCGTGTTGACTAACTCTCGGCAAACACAATTAAAAGCGTCTCGCGTGTGGACGGATTTCAAGAGATTTGGGCATAATTTTCCAATGTAAATCCGGGCTTATGCAGCCTACCGGCGCGGCGGCCCCGAAGGAAATTGGCAGAGTACAGATCGCCTAAATTGAGTTCTTTGTTTTTCGCGCAAAAATGATGTTTCAATTGTGTTCAATTGTGCTCGTGAATTTACAGTAAATACGTTTCTATTGTTCACGATTTCTGCGCAAAAAGTGAATTAATTTCCACCCCTGCGATTTACGTATGTTTTTATTTTCAATGCTATATTTTAACTTTGATTTCTGAACATTTTTAAATACGGCAATAATATTGTTGTCAGTTCATTTATTGTTCTGAATTTCATTTATTGTCTTTTAACTATGTGGTAAAAGTAAAGCACCCAGGTCGGGCCTAAGTTGCTTTTGGGAATTTTCTTGCAAGAAATTATATATAGTAGGTACCTACGTAACTTGTCACGTAAGTTTTCTAGCAAGAAAGTAATGTAAGAAGTACAATAACAGCCCGGAATCAGGAAGTTGGCGGTGTTACACCCCTGTGCTTCAGAAAGCATGTTAATTAAATTTCAATTTATTTGTTTAATTAGAACGGTTATAATACACTAACTTATTGAAATTAAGTAATACAATAAAAAAAAATGCAAATATCGCCTAAAAGTCAGATTAAATCTAGATTTAGTCAATACAACTTAAAATAAAATCAAATCAATTTAAAATAATAATACAACCAAAAACTTATTTTTTTTTGTTAAGCGTTTGGTCCTGCTTCTGACGTGGCCGTGTCGGTCTGCGTCCCATTGGATTAAGAAAGTGAGGGAACAGAGAGTGCACCTATGTTTGCGTACACTTGGTTACTATATGTGTAATATGTCCTGCGCATCTAGCTAGTCTCCATTGAGACTGGCCGCCGTTGCCGAAGATTCGGCTAGGAGGGCATCATATATAAACAGCGATTTCTCCAGAAATCGCGATAGCGATAAGGCCGCCTTTTGTAGTGTATTTGTTTTGATTTTATATATAAGAGTGTTTATGTAATTTTAATAGGTAATAGGTACAATAAAGTGTTCATCCATTCATTCTATCTGTGTAATTCTATGTATGGCACCTACCTGTTAGTTGATGTTTTACGCTCGGTTTTCCTGGTAACAACTCTGTAATTGCTTTTCGGAACTTTTCTTCATTTATACCACATACCACCTGTCTGACTACACTATACCTATCTATATATATATATATGTATGTATGTATCCTATATGTATCCATATATGTGTATATATATATGTATATATATAAATATATATATAAATGAACCCCTATTTCTCTTGGTCGGGCTATGACTTGAGAACTTTACCGATTTCATTCATCTTTTTTACCCGACTACGAGAGGGTTATGATTTTGACACACTATGTATGTATGTATGTAGCCGATTTTTATGTTCCCTCGTAGCGCTGAAACTACTGGTCCGATTTCAACAAATGAGGTGTCATATGATTCGTCTTAATAGCCCGATGGTTATAGGCTGTGTGACGTCAGGTAAAAATGGGGGTCTAACGAGATAGCGGGGGTCGAAGAAAGGGTCGAAAATTTTAATGTTAGTATATATGCTCGTGTGTGGTATCGTTGCAAAGGTCTTTGTTTGTACTTTCCAAAACCGTTTCTCAAACTTTTTTGAGGTTAACGTTAAACGTTACGTAACGTTAAAAACTAAAACCCGACTACATAAAAGTCTTAAACAAGCGTTCACTTATTGTCCTTATCATTTTCTTTTGATACTTAGGTAGTCGGAGGCCTTTGTTACTAATTGTACCGTAGGTATATGGGGTGGTGGATTTTTTTTATGTTTCCTAATACTTCTAAGTTTGTATGCAATTTTCTTTTTGTTTGATGGTTCTTACATCAAAAAAATAGACAATTACATGTAAGAACGAAGGTTCGTACATAAAAAAAAATTTGAAAATTGCACAGAAACTTAGAAAACTTAATGACTACCTTTATTGTAAACTTTTTTATGTAACCTTTGCCCAAACTCTTTTCTAAGCACGTTTGAAATAACTGTCAGTTGTTTGAGTTGAATGACAGGAAAACGTCTGTCGGGTCAGTTAGTAGTATTATAATATAATCTGTGACTTTACAAATCGATATGTGGGGAAATCCCCAGCATTCCGCTTATGTAGAGATGACTTTTTGAAAACTTGAACGCTAGTATCTATTTATTCTAATGAACAGGAAAAACCACATAACGAATTTTATATAATTTTAATCAATCATAATATTATGCGATATTAAAAAAGTTATAAATTTGTGATCCCAATAATATAAAGTAAAATAAATAAGTTGAATTGTTTCACTTAGAATACTTTCATCCGAAAACCACAATAATAACCTTTCTGATACTATTGCTTTCCAATAAGTGATTTGAACACTTATCGTAACATTCAATTTTTGCCTCAAAACTATCTTTTTATGTTGATAAAGAAACGTAATAGTTAATCCCGTATTCAAAACGTAGACTACGGTCTGCGGCGTAGGCCTCTACGCATACTTTTATTCAAAAAACGTGTGCGAAGCCGCGGACAGACGCTAGTGTATCATATCCTACTAATATTATAAATGTCAAAGTTTGTATGGATGGATGTATGGATATTTGTTACTCTTTCACGCAAAAACTACTGAACCGATTAGGCTGAAATTTGGTATGGGAATAGTTGGGAACCTGGAATAACATATAGGTTATTTTATATCCCGATAAAACGCGGGTGAAGGTGCGGGCAGCAGCTAGTTCATAATATTTCAGATTTCGGATGATTGAAAATACCCTACTCCATCAGTCAGATGATCCATAAAGAAACAAGCAAGCTTTAGTACGGCTGTAGTGGCTATACATCAATATGATATACATTCGCCATGGCAACCGTCTGGCAGGGTAATGGCCAGCTCGGTTCGTTAGGCCGATTCCCCCTCTATTCTGATTTAAGGCCTAGTTCCCAAAATACTCCGGCCCCTGTTCTGATTTAAAGGCGGGTTACAAAATCTCTTTTGGCAACATAAATCTTGCAACTTGCAAGAATTTTACAGAAGTCAATTCAAATGATGAGTAATTCTTCGTTCGAACAAGTTTTTAATAAATAATTCAATCTATTATTTCAGGCAATATCAGTCTAGTAGGTACAGGATGTAAAATACTTCAAAACTACGGCTCATAAAAAATATGTATATACCTTAGTCTGACATACATAAAATAAATATATTAACTAAATAAATTAAAACAAACTATCAAACATATCCTTTGTAAAAAGGCATAATACAAAATATCAGATTATCTAGAGGATAAAAAAGCATGGGACGATATTTGCTCCAACTTGAAAACTAACAACCTAACAAGGTAAAGGTTTCTTGTTCGCTTCTTTACTTTACCTTAAAAAGATTGAAGTGAACAAAAAATCAAAGTGATCACTTTATTTCCCTGTTTTACTTATGTAATTTTAATTTTGTGACGTGTCCAAGAGTCCTGTAACGTCTAAAGGAAATAAAGCACTTTGATATTTGATTTACTACCACGTACTAAACCAATGTCATATCAAAAAACCTAAAACTATATTAACTACATATTTTACGATTACGACTTTTACGAGTATGGTATAATTTAATTACTATAAGTACGTTACTATTTTCAAGCTAAAATTGTGTATTGGTGTGTCAATTTATAATTAAGGTTTTATAAAATAAACTAAAAAATAACATGTAACTTCTGAGTACGAAAAATGCTGACAGGATCCACAATTTGCGAAGCTGTGCAATAGCAACTCTCATATCTTTTTGCAAGTTTCGTAACGATGCTCCAAGCTAGCTTTGCTTATTATAATATTCCGTGAACATACATCGTTATTAATTTTAATTATGCAGTACTGTTTGCCGTTCAAAAAGTAAGAATAACACAAAAAATAAAGCTAGTCGCTCGGAGCATAGCGAAAATTTCAATAAGGTATATTTCTAACTAGCGAATCAGGTTACTTGTACCCGCGACACTATCATACTCACAAATAAGTTTTGGCTTTTTGTTCAACATTGAATCTATTACCCCTAAAGAGAGATCTTGAAGCTTTCACATCGATCTATAACTCGCGGAGGTAGCAGCCGGCATGACAATAATAAACCAAGTCAAGACTTCCTCAAGAGTCCTCTCAAAATATTCCGTAGCTACCCTTTAGCCCTGCTCAACCTCTCTGGCTCAGCACCTCACTTCACCTTTTCATAATCAAAGGCCAAATGCCTCCAGTTTTATTGAACATTTTTGTACAAATCTGATTGAAGTAAGCGTTTCCGTACTTTTATTTTTCAATGCGTGTTTTCTCGGAGAAATCTTAAGAAAATAAGCATTAACATGAGCCTTGTGTTTACTTTTATATGCTTGTGTTGGTGGAGGACTTCATTACACGAACACAATTTTTGTGTTACTCTTTTTTCACACTTTGTGATTACACAACACAATTACCGACCTAGGTACTAACTGTCCGATGCTTGCTTACAAGTTATATTTAAATATTTATTATTGTAATGTTACTCTTATGAAACAATTAAGGTTTGTGAGACAAGGGTTCTCTAAGCCTTGTGTCTAGATAAACCTTAATTAGGATTTAAGACGTTAACTGTGAATGTTTTGTTTATCAAAACTTTGTTTCAGTAAACATTATTTCTATTAAGCTAATGCAATGAAATTTCTAGAGAAACTTCAGAATCTTTAAAAAATTACATAATACAAATATTTCGAGTTATCGATTCAAATTATTTACATATAAGAGCATAGGCTCTTGTAAATAATTTGAATCGATATAGAACGTTGGTTTATATTGTGGATACAGTGGACTTTCACATAATAGTTACCTACCATGCGCGGTTAGTCACCAATTTAGTAAGTACAAGTAACTAGGTACGAAGGGTTTAGCATGCTAGAAACAGTCTGAAACCTTGAAATTTTAATTAGGGAAACCACTCACAGCATAAAATAAGTGGATGCATACATATATTAAAAAACAATCAGCTAGCTATTTGTTCAGTGTTTATTAAAAAAATCCATCCATTAAATGTATATATATGTATTGGGTCTTTAGAATAAACCACCCATCGCCTCCAGCTCTAGAAGCAAAGAAGCTTTCAGGAATCAAATTAAAAATCTTGCCAGGCGCGCAGCGTGTACAATTACGCCAAACCGTCGGCATAAAGTTTACAGGGGAATTACCTACTGAGCTTGTTGGGTTTTGACAAATTCACTTAGATTTTGCTCATGACGCCTGCTTCCGACAAGTTTTCAATTCTGTTATAGAGTCGCGAAGATTGTAAACACGCCGGAAATAGATTCTGCCGCGAGATAGGCACAATTTAATTTGGGTTTGGGTACAGGTAGATTGGATGTAGGCAGGTAAGGTACCGTAGTTATTTACTGATTTCATTTTGTTCCAAAAAACAAACGATAAAGTGATATTTTTATGTGTCCTTTTTCATTCCAAATTATCATTTGGAGTAAGTATTTATACTTATCAGTTGTTTGAGTCAATTGAAATAATGAATCCCTCAATAAATCCGTCGAAGTTGGATCAGTAATTTTTAGTAACTGTGTGCCTCCAAAGTTAGATGTAGTATTTGATTTTGAATTCGGTTTGAAGGATAGTTTTTTTTTAAATTGTTTATTCCTTTTTATATTTTAAGATTTACTAAGGCTTTATGGGTTTAGTAATATACACAGAAATACGTATAGGGCATATAACGAGGGTAGTCACTATTGTTACACCCAACCACAAAGCCACGAACGAGGGGGATAAAAGCCATGTAATGGAAGTTTTCTAAGGATCGACTTGACCTGATCTGATAGCACTCCCTCGGTCAGTAAGTATACTCATAAAGGATAGCGAATATGACAATAGCTTCAAAAGAAACTTCAAGAGGTGTATAGTCATCAACAGCCTTTACTAATCCACTGCTGGACATAGAGTCATTCGTAAATTACAAAGAACTTAAATTTAAAGTAAAAAATAATTTATTCCACAAGCTATATAAAAAACAAATATTTAAATATAAACACGAATGGTATGAGCTGGATCCAGGGCTGTTCATATGGATTATGTAAGAATCAGAATAATAAGAAGAAAATCTTTATTGAGCATTAACTTTATTATTTCAGAGATTGAAAAGTTTGCGGTAGACCTGGACCGCACCGCTGACCAGACCTCTGTGGCTGCCGTACAAGTATGGGTTTTATTTCCTAATATTTTAGGGCATTTTATATAGAATCAGATATAAACAACTCGCCGGCCAATCGCTTGAAGTTTGCCATGTATGAACTTTATTAATTACTAGCGGGTTGCCCCGGCTTTGCACGCGTATTTAACAAAAATTACAATCTCCCTAATTTTTTTGAAAATAAAATGTTACCTGTCACATCCGGGGATAGTTTAACTTCCCGACAGTCAAAGAATTTTTCAAATCGGTTCAGTAGTTTCGGAGCCTATTCAATGCAAACAAACAAACAAACTTTTCTGTGGATGATCCAAAGATGGGATGATCAGATAACTGTGTTTAGTAATTTTTTATAGTCGAGAGACCTTCGTTTGACCCAATCTCACCTCATGGAAACTTGGAAAGTGACGATGTGGTCATCACGAAGGTCTAGAAGACACCTATTCACTCTTGTCTTGAATATACCCAGATTGTAATTCACCGGAAAAACTGAAGCAGGCAGCGAGTTCCGATCCTTAGCGATGTGGGTTTTACTATGATAAATATTTATATGTACATATGTTTTGCCGTGGGGTCGCGGCGTAGAATATCGACCCCTCCATCTCAACCCGTGGATGCCGTAAAAGCCGACTAAGGGAACCTACCAGAGGAAGGGCAGCAGCTTCCTTCTAAGTATTTTTAAACACCAACACTGCGATCACCAATCCGCCTGCCAAGCGTGGTGATTATGGCAAATCCCCCCCTACATGGGAGACCATCCACTCGATGGACCGACGACATCGTAGCGGTCGCAGGGAGTCGATAGATGGAGGCGGCTCAGGACCGCTATTTGTGGCGTCGTACGGGGGAGGCCTATGTCCAGCAGTGGACGTGTATGGGCTGATGATGATGATGATGATGACATATGTTTTGACTACAGTGTATTTTTATGCATGTCCCTATTAATTGTCAATTAAAATAAATAGCCAGTGGTAATTTATGTTACTAATGTTGTAGGTACGACTAACACACTCATAATAAAATGGCAAAAGTTTTCATGTATGTGTGTGTGTGTGTGTATATGTTTGTCACTACTTCACGCTCAAACGGCTCAACGAATTAAAATGAAATTTGGTACCAAGATAGCTTATATTCTGGATTAACACATAGGTTTTTATATTTGATGCTATATAAAATGTCGAAAAATTCAGAGTTCCCGTATGATGATCAAATATTTCAGAAATAAACTTATTCATCGCTGGTAACACCGCGGAACGCAGGTATTCTGCTATCTAATATACTCATACCTACGTAATAGAATGCTGTATCTATACCTAGATCGAAGACTTTTTAATATCTAGAATCCAGATATTCAAAGCCCGACACGCGCCCAGACTTATTGCACTTTACACAATCTTTTGTAAGCAGGTCACGTTCGCGAGATGCATCGCATCTCTTCATATTCCTCGAGAGACAAAAATTACGTAAAGTAGCTACGTTTATTTAAAGCGAGCTTGTATGAATGAAGCTCGTTTCACGCCCATACACTTGGGGATGCTGAAAGCTATCCTGATTGCGCATTACTCCGCCATTTCATAAACTGTAACACAATTTGACCACATCCACATGCTAGCTCAAATGGGTTCTACTTGTATTTATGCGCTGTGACGAAGTAACAGAATGATGTAAATAATATGGCGTATTTTAAAAAACGATAAGCCAACTTCAAATTCTCTTACTTTTTCACTTATTTTAAGTTTTGCGGAATAAATACTAATCCCATGGGGATATAAATTTTATGGGACTCTTTCGGGATCATTTTCTATACAATAGTGAATGAATTTTCTAAATCAGTCCATAATTGGCGGAGCTATCGCGTAACATACATACAAAAAAAACATACAGACGAATTGATAACCTCCTTCTTTTGAAGTCGATTAATAAATAATGCGGGAATTTTCACGTAGCGTCTTGCCTTAAAGTTAGCCTATGTTTATAACAACAAAGATTTTTTTTTATAAATAAATAGATAATGCCGGACAATCCACATATCATCATCTAGACCCACGCAAAGCAGATTCTGTTATGGGATCGATTGCAGATCGTGAAAACATTTGTCCCAAGGCGGGAATCAAACCCGCAACCTCCGAGTCGCAGGCGAATCTTCGACTACCACCGCACCATATCGGTCGTCATAGGCTAACACATACCTAGTCTGTTATTAAGTTGAGTAAAATAGTGGTGGAAAATACGGGAAATTTTAAGCAATAATTGATTGCGATTTTCAGAAGTTATGATTTTTGGCAGTGTCGCCTCAGTGATGGCGTATCATCACTAAGGATACTATCCGAACCACACAAAATATTATCTATGTATAAAAAATCCCAAATCGCAGAATTAATAGACGCAATCAATAAAAACATTGGATCAGTGGATCCGGCCGGCACAGGAAGCAAGGGGTGGTCAAGAATTTATACTCAGCACTAGGTTTTACGCTGTTACAATGAGCGGTTTTTGATTTGCATTTTTATAAAGAAAAAATTTGTTCCAAATATCTCAATAGGTGGCAGGGGGCGTCAACTGGAAATTAGGGTATGTCAATGTCAAATAAAAACTTGAATAAGTTTGTTTTCCTTTCACTTGGCATTGGCATTACGCATTACGAGATATTTAGAACAATTTTTTTTTAAATTATAAATCGAGAACTCCTCATTAGGTACAAGTAATTGTTCCGTAGCGGGAATAGAATCCAAATATCCTTTGCAGTTACTCAAAACTCAGTGTTTTATTTGCTTTAGACCTTACAGGACAACTGGCGCGACAGCCCAGGTACACTTTTGACCACCAAAACAATTGAATAAAATGTGAGTGTTTCATTTATTCTCACTAATATTTGGTTGGCGATTGTACAAAATCAAGCCGAATTTGGAACAAACGACGCGCGGGCCGAAGTTATATATATTTATATCTACTAGAAAATTGATTTATTTAGAACTAGCGACCGGCCCCAGCTTCGAACGAGCGCAATGCTGATACTAAATCATACATAAAAACATTCCTCTTGAATTACTCTATCTATTAAAAAAACCGCATCAAAATGTCTGGTAGTTTTAAAGATCTAACCATACATAGGGACAGACAGACAGCGGTAAGGGACTTTGTTTTATACTGTGTAGAGATTTTCACTTGGGCTCGCGCGATGCAACTTCTTGCGATCCGAAGTGAGACTAACTGCAAAATTATAAATGTTTGGTATGTAATTTGTACAAACGTAACAAACTAAAGTGCTTTCAAACAGCTTTCTATGGAGTATGAGCTTCGTTCATTTTCTCTCCTTTATGTCGAGGCTCGCGACGGTCTTTACTTTCTGATTACTTCCTTTCGTTTGTGAAATCCCTTCCTGTCCATCGGTTCTGAAGCTTCGTATTTGATTTGCAAGATCTTATTACAATTTTCTGAAAATGTACGACTTTGCAGGACGATTGTAATGTAACTTAGGACCGCAATAGTATAACGACGGATCAAGTATCTATTTTGACTAGATCGAGAATATCGATTTAGTGAGCTATATTTGAATGAACGGCTGCATTCAAAAGTTATGATAATTTTTATGCTTCGAAGTATAATCGTCGTCGGGGCTTTTAAATTTTAGTGAAATTAGCCTGTGATCAAAATTCTCTTGGTAATAAATCTTATCATTAGCAGATTTTGAAAATTAACTATAGGTACTTTTTTTAAGATGACCGTTGGAAAGGATGGATAGTTACATAGGCTACTTTTTCCTGGTAAACCATCAAATTCCCATAGCAGATTCACCGCTTATACGGACCACGAATTTCGAATTTGAAACCGCTGGGAACAGCTAGTTAAAAATAAATCCATACTTCTAGTAGACCTACGGCCCACTCGTCGGTTGTTATAAAACTTAGATGGATTTTGTACAGTCGCCGACCAAATATTATTGGAGTAATGAAAGGCTATGGTATTGCAAAGTTTTAACCTGAGACACAAAACCTCATTGATGGTTTCAAACCCACTCTAGATTCGAAGTTGCCGAAGACATCAAAAATCCCATACATATGTGTACAAGTAACAGTGCGGAGTATAACAGCATCCTATTATGAAAACGGAGAATACCCATACAAATAATAATGTTAACTGACCACCCAGACTGCCGACTAACAAGGGCCCCGACTCAGAACAACGTATTTACATCGACGACAAAAGTGGCGCCGGGCAAAAAGATCCGCCTGCGAAACAGAAGGCTGTGGGTTCGATCCCCGTCTAAGAACAAATTATTGTACGATGTGCAAGTATTGCTAGCCATTGTGAGGTATAGAGCTCTACCTTGCCGTAATACAGTTTTTAACTAGGTCGGAAAGTACGGGACATGCAACACATACAAGCCTTAAAGTACTATATATAGTCATATAGCCCATAAGTATGTATATGTTTGTAATAAGTTATCTATTATATTTATTTAGTTGTACTTATAATTAACTTTGAGGCTACCTTGTTAATTTTGGAAATAAAACATTCAAACATACTGTGTCATGTGTTTTCGGTGTACAGGGTAGTTTCTATGCTTAAAAAAAATAATCTATGTAATATATTGTATTATGTTGTATATTAGTTATCTAGTACCCATAACACAAGCTCTGCTTAGCTTGGGGCTAGATGATGCTGTGTGGATGGTCCAGCATTATTTATTTATTTAATAACTGTGAATTTAAAACTGTACGATAGACGAATATAAACATTTTTGATTTGCTGACTAATTTGGATCAATGCATTTGACAGTGTATCCAGGAGAATATAAAATTGGACACAAAACTAGGTATGTTTTTCTGGTGAAATGTGAAAGCAAACTTTGACAACATTTGTATAAAAAAATATTTTGTTATGTAGGATTATTTTGTCGCTTTTTAAATATAGTATGACAGTCACCAACGAAAGTCGCTTTGCATGTCGTATTTTTAAAACACAAAAAACTGCGTATGACTAGTTTTTGTCCAAACTATATGCTATAAAGTGCTGCCATGTATCATTACATTACATAGTAAGTATGAGCAAACCACTATCACTATTTTGGTTTGAAAAATTATTTTTTGTACTTTCGCTGCTAACTGTACCTTAATCGAACATATAAATAGGTCAAGTATTTAGTATATGTATTAAAAACTTTGAGTACATTGTTTTAATTTGTACAACAATGACCTTTATATTATCTAATACATTTATATTATCATTGCAGATTTTTTTTTATATAAAAATGAGTGAGATGCTTATACGGCTTATACCGTCCCCGTACGTCCCGAATATATCAAATCAAAGTTCCATAGTCGGGGCGGACCCACAACGTAAGACCGCAATACCCTCTGCGTTATGGCAGTATCAAATTCAATACAAAACAACACATTCTAGTTATGGAACGTTATGGGCACTATTGTACCGAGGGTTGCTTAAAAGTTAAATAAAACTAAGAAGGGTTCTCGGAATATTATGTAGATTGGTTGAAACCTCTGAATTTACTGGAGGAAAGCGAGGTTGAGCTACAGAGTCTAGTGAAGATTAGCATTTTTAACCGACTCCAAAAAGGGTAATGGGAGGTTATCAATTCGTCTGTATGTTTTGTTTGTAGGTATGTATGTTACGCTATATCTCCGCCAATTATGGACCGATTTTGAACATTCTTTCAATATTGTATAGGAAATGATCCCAAAGGGGTGCCATATAATTTTATATACAGGGGATTCGTATTTATCCCTCAAAATTTAAATACAGTGTATAAGTAAGGGAATTTGAAGTCATTTCATAGTTTTTTAAAATACGCCATATTATTGTAAATTCAAGTGCTATAAGTGATTTAGATAAACATTGGGATTGAAAATTTCATGTACCGTTTAGGTTGTATTTAACGAATGTGCAGCATGACATTTTCAATTCCAATATTCCACACGACTTATATTATACCTTGGTAATGTCCTCTGTTTTGATTTCATGTTATCGTTAATGTTTACTAGTATATATATCGGGTTTTAGCTACACAAGTGAACTTCTCATTATTTTTACTCGACTTTACAAGAAGAAGGGTTATTATATTATGTAGAAAGTTTCACTACGCAACGCAACCCGAAACGTGCAAAAAGTTCCAAGATGAACTGAGAAAGGAGGATGATGTACACGAGCGTGCACGTGCATAGTTGGGCCCCCCAAAATGGGCAACAGATTTTAACGTGAAGGGAAGCCCTAACTAAAGGAAAGATAAATCCAGAATATATAAAATTGATATATAAAACTGATAATCCAGATAAATAAAATGATATTGTTAAAACAGAGACACGAATAGTTTACATACAAAAGAAGACAAGAATAATAATTAATAACAGACTTCAGATTCAATAACTTTATTCCTTTAGGCTTACAAAATAAGCACATAGACAAGGTAAATTTTATATTATAAAATATATTTTATAAAGACAGGAAGAATATACTATACAGTCATACATCATCATCATCATCATACACGTGTCCACTGCTGGACATAGGCCTCTCCCGTACGACGCCACAAATAGCGGTCCTGAGCCGCCTCCATCCATCGACTCCCTGCGACCGCTACGATGTCGTCGTTCCATCGAGTGGATGGTCTCCCATGTAGGGGGGAATTTGCCATAATCACCACGCTTGGCAGGCGGATTGGTGATCGCAGTGTTGATGTTTAAAGATACTCAGAAGGAAGCTGCTGCCCTTCGTCTGGTAGGTTCCCTTAGTCGGCTCTTACGACATCCACGGGTTGAGTTGGAAGAGTCAATATTCGTACGCCGCGGCCCCACGGCTTACAAAAAATTGAAGTGAAGAGAATATCAATAAGACCTTATTTCTTATTTGATAATAATAACTATGTTTATAGTATACAATTTGACTTGTCTAAGTGCTTATTTTGTAAGCCTAAAGAAATAAAGTTATTGATTCTGATTCTGACACATACATTACATATCATACATTGATAAAGTCATACAAATAGAGGCAAATCATCAGTCTATTTGTCATGATGTGCGTAGAGGAAGTAATGACCCGAGTCAGTAATAATTTATAAGAAAGCGTACTAATAAATAAGTCAAAACCCTCAGACAGACGTTCACATTTATCCTTCAAGCAATCAGCCTTAAGAGTTCAAAGATTTTAAGCCGACAGCGCTTAGCAGTAAGCAATTAGTTTAAGAAACAAAATTAAGTTTTGGTCCCTCGCAAGAAGAAGGGGATCACAATTAATCTGTGCTGAGACGTTTTAAATTACTGGCGAAACAACGCAGCTCGTTGCAACGTCGGATCTGTGCCTGCCGGAATGCGACGTGAGATATATCAACGCTTGCTAAACAATAGAAACTGATGATAGATCGCATAAGTAGCAAAATTTCAATTATTCAGCCGTTAGAATTGTTGTTTATTGTTGGATGTTGTATTCTCTGTAAGCTTTCTATTGGTATTTCTATGTTGTAACTTATAATTTGATTGTTTGAAAAAGCTAAAAAATTACATTCATATCATATCAGCCCATAAATGTCCACTGCTGAATATAGGCCTCGCTCATAAGACGCCACAAATAGCGGTCCCGAGCCCCCTCTATCCATCGACTCCCGGCGACCGCTACGATGTCGTCGGTCCATCGAGTGGATGGTTTCGCATGTAGGGGGGATTTTCCATAATCACCACGCTTGGCAGGCGGATTGGTGATCGCAGTAAGGTCTTAGTAATTACACAGTAGGAAGCTGCTGCCCTTCCTCTGGTAGGTTCCCTTAGTCGGATCTTACGATATCCACGGGTTGAGTTGGAGGGGTCGATATTCTATGCCGCCGCCCCACGGCGGCACACATTAACACAAAAAACAAAAAACGTAACATTGATTACAAATAATTTTATTTTATTCCATGATACAAGACACCTGACATATGTATAAGTATAATTTGTTTATATATTTTAAAAGAAATCCATTAAATTTTATAGTTCTTTTGTTTCTAATTTTATTCGTATAATTCTAATAAGAATGTATTTTTTTTTTTTTTTACGCTGTGTATGTGATATAGAACAAAGCTTCAATTTCAATTTATTTATTTCAATTCGACCGATGTGGCGCGGTGGGCGAAGGTCTGCCTGCGACGCAGGAGGTTGCGGGTTCGATTCCCGCCTCGGGAGAAATATTTGTACGATATGCAAATATTTGTTAAGGGTGTTCTGGTCGTTTTTCTATGTATAATAAAAAAAAAATATCTATCTATGTAATATACAATTGTATTATGTATATCAGTTATCTAGTACCCATAACACAAGCTCTGCTTAGCTTGGGGCTAGATAATGCTGTGTGAATTGTCAAGTCAAGTATTATTAAGTATTATTATTATAATAGGCAAACATTTATGCACTTAGATCTTAGAACACCTAGAACTTACTTCTGATCAAATAACAGTACTTAATAAATAAAATTAACACTCCTTATAATAAATAATAATTGTTTCCAAGCATCTTTATGAAAGGAAGTATTTTATACAATAATATACTTTTTCCTGTAGCCTCTTTTTAATTATGTTTTTGAACATTCTTTCGTTACTTTAGTTACTCTCTTTATCTTATATCATCATCAGCCCATACACGTCCACTGCTGGACATAGGCCTCCCCCATACGACGTCACAAATATCTTATAATATAATTTAATTTATATATTTATTATTATGAAAGATTGCTCAGTGACAGATTTATGTTTGAGTAACGGTTATGACATAGAGAAGCGTTGAGTTATCGATGACTGAGCCAGCGAAAGCTTATGAAAACAATAGGTACAACTTAATAATTAAGTAAATTATTAAGGTCTTGCTTTCCACCTTTTGATGTATAGCACGTAATTGAACCGGAAATTGGGTCAGAGAATAATATTACAAAAAAAAAATATGTTGGTACAATATTGTATATATATGTATATACAAGAATATGTTTTACTATAGTATATATAAAGTGAATGATGCAGCACGTCCTTGGATAGTTCCCTAAACGTTACCAAGGGACGACCCAGAAATTTCCCTATTCCAACCCTGGGCCTAATCGCCTACGGTCCTTATGTGACTACTTACTGTTACTAGTACCTAGTATATATGTACATACATACATATATATGGTGCAGATTAAAACATGGAAGAAGGTTTACGTTTATTATAGAATAAGATATCTTTATTTGTAGCATATTCAAAATTTTTATCTAGTAACATAACTTCATCATCATCATCATATCAGCCTATACACGTCCACTGCTGGACATAGGCCTCCGCCATACGGCACCACAAATAGCGGTCCCGAGCCGCCTCCATCCATCGACTTCCTGCGACCGCTACGATGTCGTCGGTCTATCCAGAGTAACTTATATTTATCTAACTAACTAACACCTTAAAAACTAAAGTTAAAGAAATACTTAAATGCATTTCTAGGGGAATAAAAAATCTTTTTTCCCATAAATCTTCCATGGGAATTTGATGTTTTATCATCATAAATTTACAGTCACTTTTACCACACCGGGGGTAAGTAAAGGGTACTCGAAGTTTGTGCCGACGACCAAGGCGCGGCACAACCCGTAACTATGTATATTCATCATCATCCGCCCATACATGTCCACTGCTGGACATAGGCCTCCCCCGTACGACGCCACAAATAGCGGTCCTGAGCCGCCTCCATCCATCGACTCCCTGCGACCGCTACGATGTCGTCGTTAAAAATACTCAGAAGGAAGCTGCTGCCCTTCCTCTGGTAGGTTCCCTTAGTCGGCTTTTACGACATCCACGGGTTGAGTTGGAGGGGTCGATATTCGTGCGCCGCGACCCCACGGCTATGTATATTACTAACAATAATTTGTTATAAGGACATAGATTTGAGTAATTTTTTGCTGTAAAAATATAACCTAATAAACCTTAGCTCCCATGCAGCTGACAGTGACCATTGTGTACGTATTGCTTACCGCAACACTTTCCAATGCTTGCTTACAAATTATAGTTATGTATTAAAGTTGCCCGCGTTAAATTCGAATTTCACATTTCTAGGGGGATAAAAAGGTCTTTTTGCCCATGAATCTTCCATGGGAATTTGATATTTTACAGGAGAAAAAGTCTATGTTGTCTATCCTTTCAACTAACTCTATGCTAAAAATCAAGACGATTGGTTGTTTAGTTAGGGCGTGTAGGAAGGACAAAACAACAAACAAACACGTTTCCGCATTTATAATTTAGAACCCACGCTACCATGCAGCGGACGATGATTGTGTGCGTGACTGACTACCGCACCACATTCCGATGTTTGCCAAACTTTATCAGCTGAAAATTGTAACGTTTAAATAAATATAACGAATGTATATAAATATATCTATGTACCTATCTAAGGCGAGCCAATGATGAAAGCTCTACGCATCAAAATAATTATCTGCTGCCGCTTGTATAATGCTATTATTCTCACAACAAATATTAGTTATTAGGTTAAAGTACCTACCTAATTCCGAAGTAGACATCGTCGTAGCAGGAAACGAAGGCCCAGGAAATCTTATAAACTCTCTTTGTGCATTGTGTATCTTGCTTCAATCTCAGATAGATGGAAACTATCCATAAGCGAGATAACAAAAGGGAATAAATCGCTACAATTTTGCTAACAAATGTGGGTGAACTCCAATCCAAGATTGGTCTGACATTTGAAATAACTTTGTCTTTTTACCCATCCCTGCATATCGTCGCAGTCCTACCCGGATATTAAATATCGTTTAATATTTTCGAAGAGGGTTTCGCGGTAGAGAATAATGATGTAGTAAGAATAGAAAAGATTTACGCGGTTTCTCGAGATAATAAAGAAGTACCGGAGGGTTTTCAGCGTCAGCTTTTATCAAGATAAACTACGGATATTTTCATGTTTATGGAGTTATTTGAAAGGATGATGAATTCTGTTATGCTAAGGTAACCTACATACAATGAAATCAAAATGTAGGTAAGTCCTAAATGGTTAGCGATAAACCTATACCTACCTAAGTTTATTCTAAATTAAGGTAAATAACGGTTTGCTTCCCGAATGAAAATACAGTAAATGAATTATTTACTTATCCGGTGCAGGTAGGTAATACAAGAAACTGAGAAGTACAGCTAGACTATTTTGAGTTCACTTTGAGTATAAAGGTTATAGTTATGCAAAAATTCAGACGGCAACGCTATCTAGTCCTATCACAATCTAGTCAAATATCAATACAGTCCGACCGCGATGTTGTTTTATTCTTGTCAAAAATACTAGATCGCCGTAAGGCTTCGTTCACACGGCATGTCCTGCACGTTTTTTTATTATCGTTTTTTTAACGTATAGTCAACCGGCTGTTCATGTGGTAAATTTTCATTCGTGTAAAAACGAATAGCCGCAGTTTCCTCACAGTTGTCACAGTGAGTAGACGTCACTGATGGATCCACGCTTGTGTGTACTTTTATATTGGTATCGAAGGCGTCAACGGTCTCGCCGCAGACAAAACAGGTTTTGGGTACATCCTATTAATCAAGAATCTGTGCGTACATTTGAAAAATTATTCGAAAATCTTAGAAACGATGAAAAAATGTTTTTTAATTACTTTGGAATGTGTATTGAAAGTTTTAAAAAGTTATTAACTCGACTGGAATTGCATTAGTACTAAAATAAAATTAGTTTATATTACTAAACGCTACTTCGGTTGCTATTCGATAAAAAACATATGACATTGTGTCGCGTGAAGGAGACAAAGACATATGCCATTGCGAATCGAATACGTCAAAGTTCATTCGATTTGCTTGACAAGTCCGTTGAGTATGCGTTTAAACGTATAAGCAGCGGTACACGTTTTTTTGCAGTACAATCGACGTGTTAATCGATTTAGGTACGTTGTATGGTAACTATTTATACTTTAAGACGTATACTGCAAAAAACGTGCAGGACAATGCCGTGTGAATGAAGCCTATTACGCGATCTAGTCTTTTTGGCAACCTAGTCATATCGAGATGTCGTCATAAAGCTTCTAACCCACCACGCTCTACAGCAGCTATTATTTTCCATTATTTTGTAACGATACTACCAGCCGCACTAGCAGTAGTATCGTTGCCTATTTTGGATTAAATTTTACCTACAGTTAACACAGCAAAGTATATTTCTGCTACCTGGTGGAGCTTAAAAAGCTAATGAAACTTTGTGATAAGATACAGCACAGGTAGCGACATCTATTGGTGTAGCGTCAAACAAAATGAAACGAAGGCAAGCATTTTCAGAGAACAACCAAAACCTAACTGAAGTACAAGGCGAGTATTTTCTGCTTAGTGTCGGCGGACACGTCATAGTTTATAGTTTTGTAGCTAGAGTGCGCTACGAGTAATTTTCAAGTTTACCGCAAGAAGTTTTGTGATGTTACGAGGCAAGTTTTAAACCTAATCATTTTTATAGAACCATGTACCTTGAAAACATTTCTCATACCTTAGCATGTCACGCATATCAAGAACCTGTTAGAGAAATACTTATTTACATTATTCCCTCATCGAACTGTAACCTAAGGTAATTAAGACGAATCATACGACACCTCATCTGTTGAAATCGGACCAGTAGTTTCAGCGCTACATAGGAATATAAAAATCGGCTACATACATGCATAGGATGTCAAACTCATAACCCTCGTCCTTCGGAAGTCGGGTAAAATAAGGCTAATTCCTAAGAATGAGCCTTATTTTTACCTGAGGAAGGTCTAAACCTACCGCGTTATCAATGGATACAACCAATATGCGATTGATTTAGGTACTTAATTAGTAAAAGATAAATCAAAAAATTACTTTAATCAGATATCGTTATTAACACTACATAGGCTGGAAAGAATTTAAGGATTACTTATGCCAGTTAGTGACATCATTGCTGTAATGGTGATTCGGGATGAAATTAGATTTCCACCTTGCCAAGGTTTAGCCCTCATGTATGCCAAGCTGAAGGTCCTTTTGGTAGAATATAGTGCAAGGTTCACTAGTTCATGTACCTACCTATGTAATGTTACATTAGGTACATTAAGATTGGTATCAATATAACAACTGATGATGAGACGACTTTTGCTCCAACTCGAAAACTAACAACCTAACAAGGTAAAGGTTTCTTGTTCGCTTCTTTACTTTACCTAAAGATTGAAGTGAACAAATAATCAAAGTGATCACTTTATTACCCTGTTTTACTAATGTTATTTTAATTTTGTGACGTGTCCAAGAGTCCTGTAAGGTCTAAAGGAAATAAAGCACTTTGATATTTGATGTCAGAAAATCTGTGCAGATTTAAATTTGGGAGTACGGTGTTCGCTCTTCGCTATATCACAACCAAACCGTTAGGCACGTCCTAATGTGTGTTTTAAATGCAATATCATATTTTTTTTTCTCAATATTAACTCTCTGTAGAGAAAGCTTTTGATAAACTTCCAAACAACAGTCTATAGACCTTATCAATACGCCCATATAAAGAACTTTATTGTATTTAAATAAATACCTTTTACCTTAAGGTACCCCTTAAGGTTGCATTAGGTACTCGTACCCACTAAGGTCAAAGTTAGATTCTAAGATAAAACCCGGTTCAAATCAATGACGTTAGGTATGACGGGCTGTAGTAGCAGTTTCAGCACTTTCAGCGCTTTAATAAAATGTATCTAGTATTTTCAGCGCTTTCGTTTTCTGAAAATATTTGACTAACTTCTGCCTGCGGCAGAAGTTAGTCTTACGCGATATCAATGCATTCACGTATTATAATGTTCTAAATTACCAAAGTAATTTTAAACCAGGGATATTTAATTAATTACCCGACTACCGAAGGACGAGGGTTATGAGTTTGACACCCTATGTATGTATGTAGCCGATTTTTATGTTCCCACGTACCTAGCGCTGAAACTACTGGTCCGATTTCAACAAATGAGGTGTCGTATGATTCGTCTTAATATCCCGATGGTTATAGGCTATATGACGTCAGATAAAAATGAGGGTCTAACGAGAAAGCGAGGGTCTAAGTAAGGGTCGATAATCTCAATGTTAGTAAATATGCTCATGTGTGGTATCGTAGCAAAGGTCTTTGTTAAAGGCCTCCGACTAGCTAAGTATCAAAAGAAAATGATAAGGACAATAGGTGAACGCTTGTTTAAGACTTTTATGTAGTCGGGTTTTAGTTTTTAACTATATTTTTTATGAATAATATTATGCATAAGAGTACCAAATTAAATTAACATAACTGAAAATGTGTGAATCGTGTGTAACATAAGAACCTAAGGATTTAAACGTTCATAAATTTAAAATAACATAGGTCTATAAATTTATGCATACCTAATAAGTTCCCAAAAAATTATATATAAATTATATACTTAACCCTAAAAAAATCAAAACTTATGTTGTACCCCATTTTAATTTCATGAAGGAGATAGGTCAAGGACCTGTATTGCCAAATTATCTACCGATTATCTATGTGTAAAAACCGAAATTACTGAAACGATTTGAATCTTTCACTATTAGGAAGCTACACTATAACGCGGGTGAAACCGCGGGGAACAGCTAGTAGATAATAATCACCGTAGCATAGCTACGAGTACATTTAATGAAATTATTTTTTTAATCGGACAAGTATTTCCGGAGATTCTCAAACATAACCTTGCGTAGGTTATGTTTCCTCTTATGATAACATTCTAAACACTGATTGTCATACGTACGCTGTTACTCTAATTATTTATTTTGGTACTTTACAACTATAGACATAATGTGTAGATATGTACAGAAGAAGGTAGTATATACAAATACGTACTATGATAATAATGATAACGTTATTTACCTGAGGTATTTATCTTGTTATCGTAACTATAGTATTTTTCTTTATACATTTCAATTTGACTTGATATCAGTTGGCTTATTTTGGTAGGAGTGGCAAAAAACTCAACTATGATACATTCTAGCTTCTATTTAAACATAAAAATTTAAAAACCTTGTTATAAAGTAGTTTATTGAGTTGTTTCTGGAAAAATATACTTAGATTTCGGAATATTACACAAAAAAACCTTCCTAAAAATCGGCTATCCATCGCTGAAAGCCTTGATAAAGCGCTGAAAACGCTGAAGGCTGTAAAATCGACACTAGCGCCTTCAGTCCGACTCCACGCGTACCCCGCGATAGGCGTACCTTAGCCGCCTACCTAACACACAGTAATGGGACAAAAAAGTGAATTTTATCTCTAGTGCTCAGTGCTAAAATAACCGGTAAGTCTATAAGGACAAGATTGAAATTACTGTACTAGCAATAGCTTCCGTATAATGTAAAGTTAAGACGTAGATGCACCAAAACGTTGGCAGGGTCGATCGTGTTGAATCGATCTGTCTGCTCTACGCATTCCCTAGCTTCCGCGCGAATTGAGATTCAGTATTTCCATAAATGTTCTGGAATAACATTCATCAAAAGCTCAAAGTAGATATATAGAAAAAAATTCAATATAATATGGCGTGTTTCAAAAAACGATAAACCGATTTCAAATTCCCTTACTTTTACACTTATATTAAGTTTTGCGGGATAAATACTAATCCCCTGGGGAAAAAATGGGACCCCTTCATAATCGTTTTCTATACAATTGTGAAAGAATTTTCAAAATCGGTCCATAATTGGCGGAGATATGGGGAAAAAATGGAACCCCTTCATGATCGTTTTCTATACAATTGTGAAAGAATTTTCAAAATCGGTCCATAATTGGCGGAGATATCGCGTAACATACATACAAAAAAAAACCAGACGAAATGATAACCTTTTGAAGTCGGTTAAAAATAAAATGAGTGGAGAGGCAAAGAGGAGAATCGAAAATAGCAACTTATATTTTGTGATCGACTTACGGGGTTCACAATTTTAAGAGAAGGTAGGTAGGCATTAGTACATGGAGATCTATGATAAGTACGAAATAAATTACTGAAATTTGAACCTTCAGGTGCGATGTTTTACACCTAGGACTCGTTAGGTGTAAAACATCGCACCAACCACTCCTACTTAAATTTAATATTATAAATCTGAAAGTTTGTATGGATGGATGGATATTTGTTACTATTTCACGCAAAAACTACTGAACCGATTAGGCAAAAATTTGGTATGGGTATAGTTTGGAACCTGGAATAACACAGGAATAATACCTAATAAAATACTTAGGCTATTTTTTATCCCGATAAAACGCGGGCGAAGGCATGGGCAGCAGCTAGTAAATAAATAATGCTGGACTATCCACACAGAATCATCTTGCCTAGTAAGCGCAATATTTGTCCCGTGGCGGGATTAGAACACACGTCCTGCCGCGTTGCAGGCAGATAGCTCTGTTATGTTCATCATCATCAGCCCGTATACGTCCACAGCTGAACTTAGGCATCCCCCAAATGACGCCACGAATAGCGATCCTGAGCCGCCTCCATCCAACGACTCCCTGCGACCGCTACGATGTCGTCGGTCCATCGTGTGGGTGGCCTTCACACACTCCGTTTCACATTGCATCGCGGTCGCCACTGGATAACCTTAAACTCTATTATGTTATAGGCGATGAATAGACCACTTAAAGTAGGCCATCTAATTGTTCCTCCTCAGCATTATTAATGAATACGTCAACTGCAGAACGTCATAATCCCCTTGTTTTAGGGAAAACAACGGGATTATGCCGTTCATTTGTAACTGAAGGTTTATGTTATTTATAACAGTGCATAAACCCTTGCACTTCGGGGTGTTCTCAAACAAATGACATGTGACGACCGCTGTGGCGCGGTGGGCGAAGGTCCGCCTGCGACGCAGAAGGTTGCGGGTTCGATTCCCGCCTCGGGACAAATATTTGTACCATCTGCAAATATTTGTTCAGGGTGTTCTGGTCGTTTTTCTATGTATAATAAAAAAAATATCTATCTATGTAATATATTGTATTATGTATATCAGTTATCTAGTACCCATAACACAAGCTCTGCTTAGCTTGGGGCTAGATAATGCTGTGTGAATTGTCCAGCATTATTTATTATTTATTTATTATTTATAAATAAAATGTTGTAAAATTTCATTCATCATCATCATCGTTTGTTATTTGTAAACAGAATAAACAATTTTATTTGTAAATGTTAGTTCACAGGTCAGGTGAGAGGTCAGACAACAAAAAATATACTTTATATAAAAATATTAATGATCCCTCCCGCGCAGGAGTTGTTTGTATGGAACCGTATAAAGGTTATTTACATCGTATAGGAATGATAAAATGGCGTGTTTTAAAAAACGATAAAACTGACTTCATACTCCCTTACTTTTACACATATTTTAAGTTTTGGGGAATAAATACTAACCCCCTTGGGATAAAAAGGACGACTGACAGACAGACCCTTCAGGATCATTTTCTGTACAACACTCTATCACACTATTCTTCTATACAGAGATATCGCTTAGCATACATACAAAAAAAAACAACAACATACAGACGAATTGAGAACCTCCTACTTTTGAAGTCGGTTAAAAACGAAACTGGTATTTTACCAGGGGGCCTACTCGGAAAAGGAAAATCGAAGTTTCTTTTTCGTTTTCATGCAAAACCAACTCTTATATCGCTTGCATAAGATTAGCGTTTGCACGAAAAATTATCAGAAACTTCGGTTTCGTTTTTACGGGCCATAATCTAGTTCTAGGCCCTGGCCTAGAACTAGATTATGGCCCCATCCGTGCGAGAAGAGGTAATCAAGTATAAACATCCAAACATTTGCATTTATATTATAAGCGTGAATAATGTGATTTCAAGTAGTATGTAGATAGCTAAACCATACATGGTATGGTTCAGCTACTAGGTACTGCTAACTGTTACAACGAGCTTATTTATTCAAATAAACTTGGTGTTTATCAACAACGAAAGAAAATATATAGCGTATTATCCGATTAAAAAACCTGGATATTTTTTGTATACCAAAAGGGTTACAAAACCCAAGGAATATTAGTGGAAAATATATAACGACATTGGTATCATCGAAGCAAAGCACAGAAGCACCACCAACAATTTTTGATTTTGAAAGCTTTCATTCCTCATTTAATTGATCTCTCGTTCATTTTAGAATTATTATTTTTTTTGCTACGCGTTTGAGATAATACCTTTGTGTTTTAGTTTTTAGTGATAACTTTGTGTTTTTAGTGAATCTTGTTGTTTTCTGTTATTGTTATCAGTTTTTGTAAAGTTTCATTCATAAATGTCTTTGTTGACATCAGATAGCTAGGATTCTAGAACGGAGTATAGATAACAAGAGCTCTAACTCTTATGGCAGGTAAAAAATAATATTTCAGTGAATTTCTATGCAATAGTAATGATTTTCTATGACATAAACGCAAGCACAGATCTATTACTGAGCAAGCTTTCATAATACGGGCCTATAAGAGCACTGAAACTAGATGCCCTATAAAGATCCTCGCTGTCATTGTCCGCCTACCCCACCCACTCTTCAAACCCCTTGGCTGGAGAACTTCGCGTTAGTTGGTAAATAAATAACCTATCCAAAATACTGGGTACAACAGACTGGCAATAAAGGACCTTTGACCTGCGTGGGACAGTAAAGGTTCGTAAAAAACGGGTATCTAAGTATAGTATTTAAATGAGCGAAAATATATTCAAACTAGCTGCTGCCCGCGTCTTCGCCAGCGTTTTATCGGGATAAAAAATAGCCTATATGTTAGCCTATACCCATACCAAATTTCAGCCTAATCGGTTCAGTAGTATTTGTGTGAAAGAGTAACAAATATCAATACATCCATCCATACAAACATTTATTATATTTATTAAATATTTATTTATTGTCATAAAATCATTTTTCTATGAGTCACCTACGAAGTTTTGTCTTAAATTTACTAGTAGGCAGTTCTCTTATGTCTCTAGCAATTTTGTTAAATACTTTTACAGTCATGATAAAGCTATTTTTCCCACTCAGTGATGTTTTGTGTGGAGGAATTATAAGCCCAGTGGGATCATGCTATTTTACAAAACAACCAAATTTGAAGATGCATAAACTAGTTAACTAATTAGAGTCATGCAAGAAACATGGACTCCTAAGTCCATGTTTCTTGCATGACTCTAATGGGCCTATTCCAAAGACGGCTCTTAGATACTTTTTCTGAATAATGAAAGCCCTTTTTATGTGCGTAGACTTGAAACTGGTGACTTGAAACCGGTATATAATTCTTGAAACCGGTGTGTATAAATGACTTGAAACCGGTGACTTAAAAAACAGAAGCTCTCTTCTCCCCCCCCCCCACAATTGGATGAAATTGAAATAGATTAATGTTACACACATACAACAGTATTGTTTTATCAATAATCAGCCAATGTCATTATCATCAGCCCGTACACGTCCACTGCTGAACATAGGCCGTTGTAGAAAATGTGTTCAGCCAATGCACAAAAAGAAAATAATTTATATGTTTCTTTTACAACAAAGAAAAACAGTCTGCGAGCTCATATAAATTTTCATTGTTTTTTAAGTTTCACGGGTAAATAGCTAATCCCCTTAGAATAAAATTTGTATGAGACTAACCTGAGATCATGTTCTACAGAAAACCAAAGAAATCATCATAATCTGCCAACAACTGACGAAAATATCTGCGAACATACTAACTAATATTATAAAAATGCGAAAGTGTGTTTGTTTGTTCTTCATTCACGCCCTAACTAAAGAACCGACTTTATTTCTGGCATAGAGTTAGTTACAAGGATGGAGAGTAACATAGGCTAGGTACTTGTTGTCCTGGTAAAACATCAAATTACCATGGGAGATTTTTATCCTAGTAGATATGTGAAGTTCGAATTTAACTAGAGTGAAACCGCGGGGAACATCTAGTACATAAATAAAACCGGCCAAGTGCAAGTTACCTCGCACATGGAGGGTTCCGTATAAAACGTTCGCAAAAGAAACGCTAGAAAACAGATTTTTTGATATCATCGAAAAAAAGCTCAAAGTCACGCGGACACCCATACAAGTACGCCCGATTTCGGTGATCAGTACTCAACGTGGTATGGACGTTGATCCCCTTAATTACTAAATGTATTTATTTTCTAATATTTAGTGGTAATAGTAATACACACTCTGTCAAAATTTCGACTGTCTAGTGTCTACCTATTACGATTCAAAGTTATACAGCTTTGACAAACGTAGAGCAAATACAAAATCGTAGGGGAAAAACAGCCAAAAAAACACGTTTTTGTATGGAAGCCCCCTTTAATTTGAATATTTATTTCATTATTTGTTGTTAAAAGAAAAATACACGTTCTGTGCTAATTTCAACGGTCTACCTCTTACGGTTCATGAAATACATACCTACGACGGAAGGACAGCAGAGGCTAAGTAATAGGGGTCCAGTTTTCACCCTTTTGGTACAGAACCCTAAACACATACATAAACTCAAACATAGAACCTCCACTTTTTGAAGTCGGTAAAGAATTATTTTGATTCTTTCATAAACAAAGCCACTGCCATGATATTTCGCTTATCATTCTGCAAATAATCGTATAGCACCCACGCTGCCACCAGCTGTATTATTAAATCTAATTCATAATATGGTTCTCTGAATGATTACTGTGTTTATCATCATCATCATCTACAGAAGGCTTCACCTTGTAGTATTTTAAATTGAATTTTATTTAGATTTCATTTGGAACTAGATGTACACGCGGCTTCACCCCGTTGAATTAAAAATTTTGCGTTCAACCCATTTTTTTTAAATTAGTTATTCTCCTAATCAGGACGAAGACAAATCCAACAAATAAAAGATCATTAAAATCGGTCTCGCCGTTCTCGAGTTTCACTTAATCCAGATTTTATTGTGACTTTTATTTATGCTATATTTGTATTTTTACTGTCATCATCATCATCATCAGCCCATAAACGTCCACTGCTGGACATAGGCCTCCCCCGTACGACGCCACAAATAGCGGTCCTGAGCCGCCTCCATCCATCGACTCCCAGTGACCGCTACGATGTCATTGGTCCATCGAGTGGATGGTCTCCCATGTAGGGGGGATTTGCCACAATCACCACGCTTGGCAGGCGGATTGGTGATTAAAAATACTCAGACGGAAGCTGCTGCCCTTCCTCTGATAGGTTCCCTCAGTCGGCTCTTACGACATCCACGGGTTGAGTTGGAGGGGTCGATATTCGTACACCGCGGCTCCACGGACGTATTTTTATTGTATTACTTAATTTTAATTAGTTAGAGAAAGTGGTTGAATGACCGTTCTATACGACAATTGAAATTCGGCCAGGTGGAAGGAGGGGTCCTTCGCCCTGCAGTGGGACGCTCTGGGCGCTCTCATAATGATGCTAAAAATATGTTTCGGGCTAAAAACACTTCATGATCATCCAACTCGTTAGGTATTCGCTACCTAGAACAGTAGCGAAATGCGAGTTGGTATGCGGCAACCCTAGTGTCACGAAAATAATGACGGAATACCGCGGACCGCACGAAACTAAGCGTGAAATCCAAGCGAAACTTACCGCTACTGCTCTGAGGGCCTACTCGGAAAAGGAAATCGAAGTTTCTAATTCGTTTTCAAGCTAACGGTAATCTTATGCAAGTGACATAAGAGTTGGTTTTGCACGAAAACGAATCAGAAACTTCGATTTTCCTTTTCCGAGTAGGCCTGCTGGGTAGCGAACACCGCGTAGATCTGAACAGCCTTTTAGTGAATTCTAATCTTAACTAATATTATTAATGCGGAAGTGTGATTGTTTGTCCTTCCTTCACGCCCTAACGCAACCAATCTTTATTTCTGGCATAGAGTTAGTTGAAAGGATGCAGAGTAACATAGGCTACTTTTTGTCCTGGTGAAATATCAAATTCCCATGGGAAATAACTCCATGGGAGGTTTACGTAAAAAATTCTTTTTTATCCCACTAGAAATGTGAAATTCGAATTTAACGCGGGTAAAACCGCGGGGAACAGCTAGTAAATAATAAATCAGGACAATCCACACTGCATCATCTAGCCCCAAGCTAAGCAGAGCTTATGTTATGGGTACTAGATGATTGATACATAGAAAGAATTTTTTTACTATACATAGCTAGAACACCCGGAACAAATATTTTCAAAATGCAAATGCCCAAAGGCGAGAATCGAACCCGCAACCTGCATCGCAGACGGACCTTCGCCCGCGCGCCTCATCGGTCGCCAGTCAATACCGCGTAGGTCTGAACAGGTCTTATCTTAAACCGGGTAAAGTCTAACTCACTCTTGACCGGTCTTGGTAATTTATACACCCTGTCATTCCTTATTTACCGACAAAACACCCTTCGGCCTATTTAATTATTTATAACAAACACAATCCTTTTACCTGATATCTGCTAGGGTGGCTTACGCCTTTGCGAAAAGGATTTGAAAACCTAACAAATGTTATCGTAAGGTTTAGTTCAATGTTTTTTTGATCTGTGTGAGTCCAATGTTGGCCGAGTCCTGGAGGGCAATTTTGGCAATATATGTATCTACTTGATAAATATGGCAAGAACTGTCAAAAAATATCGAGTGATAAACAACCGTATTCACAAAATGTACAATTCGATATTTATCGGGAGTTTTTCTTTGATAAGCTCGTTATGTCGCACGAGAATGCAGTTTTGGCGGTACTCGATATTTATCCAGGGTTGGCATGATTAAAACAAATGGTTTTAAAACACATGTTTAAAACAATGTTTAAAACAGTTTGATTTTAAACCGTGTTTTTTATCACACGTTTAAAAAGAAGAAACAAGTTTTAAACATTGTATTTATAAAACGATGAGAAAAAAACAAGCTTTAAAACTACTTTTCATTGCGAATGAATGATATAAAATGAAAGTAATATTTTTTTGATAAGTTATTTATTCAGTCAAACAAAGATCTAAGTACCTACCAAGTACCAGGATTTATATGGGTAATGGGATAAGATAACACGTATTTTTGAAACATGCATTAGATAGTATAGAATATAAAAATTTCAATTTAAAATCAATCAAAAACAAAATTATAACAAACAAAATTACCTATATTTAATAAACATTATAAAATCAAAATTGTTTGTCAGTCAGGAGAGTAAGACAATATGACAAGATCAAGATAACAATTATTTTTTCTTTTCCTTATTAAGGTATTTAAAAACTGTAACAAGTTTTGCAGCTTTCTCTGTACCCAGTTTATTTCGTACGTCGGAATGAATAAATCCAAATGTTGAAAACAGTCTTTCAATTCCAGCACTTGAAGCTACAGCAGTGTGAAGCTGAGCCACTAAGTTCATTGTTTGACCATTAATTTGTTTTTTTAATGACTGCCACCATTCGAGAGGTCCGACCTGATTTACTACATGATCTTCAAATAGAAAGTTATGAAAGGGATCTGTCATTGCCCTGTATTTAACAACATAGGGCATCGCCTCTTTGTGATAAGCTTCTATAAATAATAAAGCCTCAGAAATATCTTCACTCGTGAGTTTTTCACCCCTGTACTTAGGATGTAGTAAGTTTGCTGCAAAATGAGCTGGAGACATTGCCATTTCATAACGAGCTTTGAACTTCCTTAAATCATCCAATGAATACTCGGTCTCACGCAGTCGTACATTCTCTCCCTCAAACATATTTTTAAGCTCTATCCATGCTTCAGTCACTTCGCCAATACAGCAGGATGTCTTTTGGGAGATGTCAAGTGTAACTGCGATGTTTTCCAGTTTTTTGTAGAGAGCCTGGACTTGTTGCTTCAGCGCCATGTCATTTACTTTCAATGAAATTGACAGATCTATAGCAGTTGAATGATTTAAGCATATATCTGACATTATATGCCAATTTTCTAATAACACTTTTAAGCAGTCAGCCATTGTGTTCCACCGTACCTGTTGTGGTATAACAATTGCTTTTCCACCAGCTTCTTTATATTTGGCAGATGCAAAGTGAGTGTATTTGAAGTACCGCATTATCGACTTAACTTTATCAGTAATATCTGCATTCAAATCCTTTGCTAGAAGGTTTAATATGTGTGATGAACAGCCGTATGTAAGTATATCCTCGTGAGAAGCTAGTTCTTCCTGTTGGGCTAAATCTCGTCTCATACGGCTCATATTTGCTGCGTTGTCTGTCACTACACTTCGCACCGTACATTTGTAAGTTTCACATTGTTTTATTGCCGCAGTAGTAACTATAACCAAGTAGTCAGCTGTATGGCTTTCGGCTCCTGTGTCTATTGTATCAATTAAATGAGATGAGTCTGTCAACACATCGGTAACACAGACACAAACTATCGAGTGCTGCCTGACATTACTCCACCCATCAATTGCCAGATTAACAACTTTGTTTTTCAATTCATTTTTACGGCTTCTTGAGTCGAGTTGTAGACTTCGTCGAGTAGCTTGCTAGCAATTTGTTTGCGGTTTGGAGGTTTATATCCTGGGCGTAAAATTTCCATTAATTTCAGTAACTCTGGGTGTTCTACGTGGTTAAAAGGCGTGTTAGTAGCAAACATATAACGAGATAATTGTAAATCAATTTTCTTCTTATCTTCTTGACTTGTAGCAATAATAAATCTTTTCATTGAAATGTTCACGCTCGCGCTGCTGCTGGTACTGGCATTTTTAGATTGAAGAGTAGTAACAGAAGATGTGGGTGTAGCAGAAGAATTATCTGAAGATCGGGAAGAACCAGCATCACTCAACAACTCCTCCTCCACGTCCCTGTCCGCGTCAAGATTTGCGTCAGTGTTAGAACCGGTGGTGGTGCTACATTGCTGGAAGTGTGCCTCCATTCTTTTCACAAGTCCAACTAGTTCTTTCTTACATTTTCTGCAACGCACCCTATTGGTCTTCAGTGTGGTATTTTCTTGGGGGATCGATGTGAATTGTTCCCAAATTGCATGCTTTTTGCGTCCTGGAGTTGACATTTTTATGAGGTCGCAGAATTAATAATGAAATGAAATGTGAGAAAGAAAGGCACTCGTATTTATAGAATTCATATTAAGTAATTCCCCGCCAGTAAAGTCCCGTTAGGAAAGTCCCTAATGGATGGCTGTCGAATGGAATAGTGGTTATTTTATTCCCCTCATTTAAATATAAATATTAGGGATGGGCCTAACTTCGGCATTCTTCCGAAATTCGGTTGAAATGCCGAACATTCGGTATAAGAAAAAGAGTGAAATAGTTGCACAATTTTGATTTTAAGATTAATAAAACATTAAAAAAATCAAATCTGTCATACTCACTCATTAAATAAATCAATCAACTCAATAAAAAAATACCTGATTAAATAAATAAGCCTTTTACATAATTTAAAATCATGGTAATTTATTTATTAATCAAGTAACTAACTGTCATTATCAGTTTCCTTTTTCGACATTTCAATCTTAAGTTTTAGAATTAAAAAATCAAATTCAATAAGTTCTTATTAAATTAGGAAGTCTTATGATTTGAATCAAATAAACTTTTTGAAAATTCAATATATTAATTACTTATAGGTATATTTTATTGTTGTTTGTTAGTTGTTACCATATAAGTGCAGAATAAAAACCGAACTTCGGCATTTTTGATTTTTACCGAATGTTCGGCCGAAATTCGTATTCGGTTCAAACCACATTCGGCCCATCACTAATTAATAAATATTGGGGGTGCCCCTATTCATAGAATAGAATTTATAGTTTATAGGTATTTCCCCACCGGTATAGTCCTGCTAGGAAACATTCAGGGTGAATGTAAATCGTTTAGTAGTGATTAGAGATACGCAACATAAAATAAATGTTTATCCATTGATCGTTTTTTGTCAATATTTATTTTACTATAGAAAATTTGAAAAGTCAAAAGATCTAGTCTGGAAATGAAACATTATAGGTCGAATTAATTTAAAATAATGCCCTAAACTAAAAAGGACAAAAAAAAACAAAAAAACAAAACAAACACTTGTTTAAAACAATTTGAACAGTTTGTTTTATAAAATTTAAAAAAAACTGTTTTTTTTCCAACCCTGTATTTATCACATTAATAAAAATAAATAAATAATACTGTTTGTTAGTGCAGGCTGTTTTCGGTGCTGCTACTGATGATTCGACAACCTCTGCGGTGTAGCGGGCGATGGTCCGCCTGCGACGCAGGGGGTTGCGAGTTCGCTACCCTCCTCAGAACAAATGTTTGTACGAACCGCAGATTTGTTTCAGGTGTTATAAACAAAATCTCGTCATTCCTATTTTTACCCGATTGCATAAGGAGAGTTATGATCTGTCGGGGTATTATTGTTTATAGTTTTTAATTATTTCTCAGTGATTGCTTAGATAAATAATTCTCCTAGAGAGGCACAACCCGCAGGTAGCGTAAATTAAGTAGTTTGAAACATAGCCAACAAGTTAAAATTAGTATAGGTTATTTTGAATAGTATATATAAATAAATATTAAGTACCTACATTTTGCATAGGTATATTACATATTATATATTACATATATAGCTCATAATTTATGCTGCACAACATCTTTAGTGACACCAGTGACGGTAATGATGAATATGAATCCTTCTCTTCCACCTCTAACTCTAGTGATGAAAGCTTCAGTAGTATTCCTTCACTGTCCGAAAATCTGATGTACCTAAAAACTTCAATGTTGTACATATCAACGCACAAAGTGTCCCGGACCATTTTCCTGATATGATGGCGTCATTCGATCATAGATACATACATGCTATACTTATTTCCGAATCATTTCTTAAGCCCTGTTTACCATTAAATCTTATTCTCTTCCAGGTTTTCTCCTTATTTGTAATGACCGCGTCGGCGCACGCTGCGGTGGGGTGGCCATATATTTACGGTCACACATTCCTTTTTCTATCTTAAGAATGTCGCCCCAGCCTCCCCCGCCTAATGCAGGTGAACATCTGTTTGTTGAGGTAACTCTCTCTCACACGAAAATCTTGCTTGGAATTTTCTACTGTCCATCCCTACGGATCAATTATTTTTCGTCTTTTGAAAAACTATTGGAGGACTTCGTCCCCATCTACAGTCAAACTATCATCATGGGTGACTTCAATACCTGTCTTCTCAAAAGGGATCATCGCACCACAGCAATTGAGAGCATTACTAGGTCTTGCAATTTACATATCCTCCCTGTTGGAGCAACCCACCATTTTCCGAACTGTAACCCGTCTCTTCTAGATTTAATCTAGTTTCGTCTCCTTTTCTTGCTGTCAGACATGGCCAATTTCCCGCTGATAATTTTTCATACCACGACTTAATCTTCTTATTATATAAAATTCGACCACCTAAATCTAAACCCAAAGTCATTCTGCAACGGAATTTTGGGAGCATTGACCACGATAAACTCCGCGCTGATGCACAAGAATTGAACTGGTCATCTGTTTATGAAGCTGATTCTCTTGATAATAAGGTAGCCACTTTTAATGCATTAATAACTCATATTTTTGATAAGCATGCACCATTTCGTCGTATTAAAGTAAAATATCTCCCTGCACCATGGTTAACAGATGACATTAAGCAGCGTATGCATCAAAAATCTTGCGCGATATAAAATCATCGAACTAGATCGAACTAGATATAAAATCAATCCAAGTGATAGAAACAAAGCTACCTATTTACAAATTCGTAATCGTAGTAACAGAAAGTATAGGGATGCGCAGCGTCGTTACATACACGAATCTGTTTCACAGGACGATCCTGCCAAGGTCTGGAATTTTCTCAGAACGTTGGGAGTCGGAAAATCTAAACTTGACTCAATTCCTGATAATTTAGATATTAACTCTCTGAATCTTAATTTTTCACCTGCTCCTTCCATTAATGACGCTGTTATAATAAATACTCTCAGTAATCTTTCTTCCGCTCAGACTTCTAACCAGTCTCAGTTTTGTTTCGAACCAGTCACCCTGGAAGATGTTAAGAAGAGTATCCTATCTATCTCCTCGAAAGCTGTTGGGACTGATGGAATCAGTCTTAACATGCTAATTCCCATACTCGGCCTTATCCTCTCGACACTATGCCATATCTTTAATGATTCATTGGAGCACGGGGTATTTCCTTCCTGTTGGAAGGAAGCCCAGTTGATTCCCTTACCCAAGAAATCCAATCCCAAATCCTTTTCTGAATACCGCCCTATCTCTATCCTCCCATTTCTGTCAAAAGTTTTAGAACGACTTGTCCACAATCAGCTTAACTCTTTCCTCTCCTTGTTAATATATCGGACGACATACGCTTAGGCATGGATAGTCGACAACTTACGGTTTTGACCTTGCTAGATTTTAGTAATGCCTTTAACACAGTAGATTTTGATATTCTTCTCGCATTCCTACGCTTTCTTAATATCTCCCAGGGGGTAGTAGACTGGTTCTTTAATTACTAACATGGTCGCCGGCAGAGAGTCCGCCTGGGCAAGGCCGTCTCGTCTTGGTGTGAGATTTCTGTAGGTGTTCCGCAGGGCGGTGTCCTCTCACCTCTTCTCTTTGCTATATTCATTAACTCGATCTCTCTAAATTTAACCTCATCCTATCACCTATATGCCGATGATCTGCAGATTTATTCTCAAGCTCAGCTGGATCGCATTGGCGACGCAGTTGACATAACGAATTCGGATTTACGTCGAATAGCAGAGTGGAGTCGAGCTCATGGTTTAAAAATATATCCGGTCAAAACTCAAACAATCATCATTGGGAGCTCGAGATTGATAGATCGGTTGGACTGGCACATTGTGCCCCAGGTTATCTTTTATGTATCAAATATCAAAGTGCTTTATTTCCTTTAGACCTTACAGGACTCTTGGACATGTCACAAAATTAAAATTACATAAATAAAACAGGGAAATAAAGTGATCACTTTGATTTTTTGTTCACTTCAATCTTTTTAAGGTAAAGTAAAGAAGCGAACAAGAAACCTTTACCTTGTTAGGTTGTTAGTTTTCGAGTTGGAGCAAAAGTCGTCCCATGCTTTTTTATCCTCTAGATAATCTGATATACAAAATATCAGATTATATAAGCCTTTTTACAAAGGATATGTTTGATAGTTTGTATGAATTTATTTATTGATAATTTTTGCAACTCACTCGGAGTTTTGTGGTAGAAGCGTATACATTGCCCTTTAAAAGATACACTAATCTTGTGCAGCCTAGTTTTGGGCAAAGCGAGTTTGTTCTTTTTTCTAGTATTTACATTATGTATGTCGCAATTTTTAGGGAATCGATCGATATTTCTATGAGTGTACAATAAGTTTTCATAAATATATTGACATGTTACAGTCATTATATTTATTTCTTTGAATTTATCACGCAGGGCTTCTCTAGGACCCATGTTATAGATAGCACGAACAGCCCTCTTCTGCAGCACAAATACGGTATTAATATCTGCAGCGTTCCCCCACAGTAATATGCCATAAGACATAATACGAAGGAAGTAGCTGAAATAGACAAGTCTAGAAGTATCAACGTCTGTAAGATGATGGATTTTTTTGACTGCATATGCTGCAGAACTAAGTCTCTTCGATAGTTTATCTATGTGTGGGCCCCATTGAAGTTTACTGTCTAAAGTTATTCCTAAGAATACGGTACTGTCTACAATGTCTAAAGTTTCTCCTTTTACGTTTATATCAGCCTTTACTTGTTTTACATTTGGTAGAATAAATCTAATATATTTAGTTTTGGTTTCGTTAAGTAAAATATTATTGACACTAAACCAATGGACTACTTTTGATATTGCATTGTTTACATCGTCATAATTTGTGTTTTGTCTAATCATCTTGAAAATTAAAGAAGTATCATCAGCAAACAAAACAATCTCGTGATTATTTTAACGAGATCAGGCAGGTCGTTAATATAAACCAAAAATAGGAATGGACCGAGGATAGATCCCTGCGGTACACCCATTGTAACTACAGATCACGAAGACCGTTTCCCATTAATGACAACTCTTTGTATCCTGTCACTCAAGTAAGAAGTAAGAAGATCCAAAGAGGTGTCATTTATTCCATAGTGGTGTAGTTTCCTGATTAATGTTCCATGGTGTACACAATCGAATGCTTTTGACAAGTCGCAAAAAACAACTAAAGCATCTTGCGACTTCTCCCAAGCATCAAAAATATGCGATACCAACTCTACACCGGCATCAGTAGTTGACCTGCCGCGAGTAAACCCGAATTGCTTACGATGTAGCAGGTCATTGCCATTGAAATGCCTAAGCAATTGATGTAAAATAAGTTTTTCCAAAACTTTGCTGAATGTAGGCAGTACTGATATCGGTCTTAAGTTAGTGGGGTCAGACCTACTACCCGATTTAAATAGTGGGATTATCTTACTATGTTTCATCAGATCAGGAAAAACGCCACAATCAATAGATTCATTGAAAATAAAAGCTAGATCTGGTGCAATAGTATCAATCAATGGTTTAATAATTCTAACGGAAATGCCCCAGAGATCTGCAGTTTTCTTTATATTTAAAAGTTTAAATGCTTTTTTAATATCTTTTTCATGGACATGATGGAAGTTAAATTTATTTTCGCATGCAGGTACATTTTCTTTTAGTAAAGACTCAGCGATTAATTGAGAAGAGTTCAGACACTTTGTAGTAGAGATTGGAATGTCAGTAAAAAAGTTTTCAAATGCTTGGGCTACTTCAACGTCATTTTTGACGGAGCAATCATTAATCTTTAAATTGTAATCATTAATGTAGGTACTGACCTTTCCAGTCTCACTGTTTATTATTTTCCACGTTGATTTTATTAAATTTTCACTGTTTCTAATTTTTGAGCTAATATAATTTGATTTTGCTACTTGACAAACTTTTCTAAATATTTTTGAGTAATATTTTACTTTGTCTTTGAACTCCAGGCTAAAATTGTATTGTTTTTCACTATACAGTTCATACAATTTTTGTCTACTCTTATGTATACCCACTGTTGCCCACTCACTAAAGTTAAGTTTTTCTGAGACCATGGTCGATTTGGATGTGAATATAGAATTGAATGAATTTGGTAAAAAAACTGCAATAGGAGTCATTTGGGTTGTTATGAGGACAACTCATTCCTTACACTGTGACCGTAAAGAACCTAGGGATTACATTTGACCGTAAACTGTCTCGGTATCCTCAGCTTGAACTCACCTGTAAGAAGCTCTATGCTTCAGCAGGTTCGCTTAGGAAGTTGCGGTACTTTCTGCCAACCACCACCAAAATAGCCCTAGCCCAGTCTCTGCTCCTCCCTGTTCTGGATTATGCTGATTGAAAATTTTTGCATAAGGTTCATATTTGGTTTGCGCAAATATGACCACGTCTCTCCTTTTCGCACCATGCTGAAGTGGCTCCCTATTCGTCTTCGCAGGGACGTGCATATTCTTTCTCTTCTCTATTCTATTCTCTTTAATCCTCTTTCCCCTGCGTATCTTAAAGAAAGGTTCGAGTTCCTTTACTCTTCTAACTCTCACAATCTCAGGTCATAGGATAACTTGCTCCTCAAGTTTCCCAGTCATTCCCAATCCTTTTATGGCAATTCCTTTAGTGTACAGGCTGTTCGTCTTTGGAACAAACTACCGGTCGATATTAGACTTGCTACTTCCATTAACTCCTTCAAATCCAAAGTGAAGTCCCATTTCCTTTCTTCAACTGTTTAAACTCATCTATTCCATTATCTGCCTCTTCTGTATCTTCAGGTGTATGTAATTGCAGCTTTATTGGTTATTGTTTTTGTTTTTTAAGTACGTATTGTATTCGTTTATATTGTTTCTGAGGTAGTATTGTAAATATGTTTGTATTATAATATAATAGTTCTGTTTATTTAGGTACGTCTGTGCACTATCAACCCAATTTTTCTTATATCTTCTTCTCCATGCCAGGGTTGCCTGGAATAAATCGCTCTCAGCGATAAGGCCGCCTTTTGTACTGTTCATTTTTGTTTAGATATAAGATCTTTAATTAATTTATTTATTTTCTAGTACAATAAAGTGTTCATTCATTCATTCATTCATTCTCGTTGTGTAATATATCAGTTATATTATAATACTAGCTGACCCGTGCCCACTTCGTTGGGCGGTAAACATTTTTAGTTGTTAATATATATAGCCTATAACACTCGCAAATAACGGGGTATTCAATAGGTAAAAGAATTTTCAAAATCGGTTCAGTAGATTCAGAGATTACCCCCTACAACCTCACAAAGATTACTTACTTTTATTAATAAAAAACGCTAAAATAACAGACTATACTATATACATAGACTATATGCGCATACACGTCCACTGCTGGACATAGGCCTCCCCCGTACGACGGCACAAATAGCGGTCCTGAGCCGCCTCCATCCAACGACTCCCTGCGACCGCCACAATGTCGTCGGTCCATCGAGTCGATGGTCTCCCATGTAGGGGCGGATTGGTGATCGCAGTGTTGGTGTTTAAAAATACTCAGACGGAAGCTGCTGCCCTTCCTCTGGTAGGTTCCCTTAGTCGGCTCTTACGACATCGGGTTGAGTTGGAGGGGTCGATATTCTATTCCGCGGCTCCACGGCCAGAACAGAATATCTATAAGCAGTAATTTCTAAGTAAAATTGTTTTACTGGTGGGCCAATACTGGTCACCCGTATATATTTTTTGGCTAAGTCACAGTTTGGTTATGTGACTAAAGGAAAGGTAAAAGAGCTTTAAGTTTGACTACAGACAGAACACACTAAGGCGCCTTTTATGAAAGCTTGCTCAGTCATACATAGTACATACTACTTGAGTGACGGTTATACAAAAAATTTAAGTGAAGAGAATATCAGTAACACCTTATTTCTTATTTGATAATAATGCTTATAGTATAAAATTTGACTTGTCTAAGTGCTTATTTAAGCCTAAAGAAATAAAGTTATTGATTCTGATTATTGAATCTGATTCTGATACCATAGAAAAGCGTTACTCAAGCATATATCGATGACTGAGCAAGCTTTTATAATACGGGCTTTAGTACTTTGTATTCAGTGGCCATCTTTGCACGTATAGGAGCCCATTTTCTCTCCGCAATCTTTTCTTAAAAGGTTCGGTAAAAACCATGCTCTGAGTCTGCGCATTGTGCTGACTCTCGAATGTCATTTACTTCCATTCATACCTACTATCCATACTTAGTCATAGTTATTATACATTCGATAGTAATTTTATCTGACCTTTTGACGCCTAAACGGCTGAACTATGATGAATCTAATAAATTTGATAGGTAGGTAGCAAAAGTGTGCATGTATGTGTGTGTGTTTGTTTTTTACTCATTCACGCTCAAACGGCTTAACGGATTTATATGAAATTCTTTACTAATAGTTTATATCCTTGATTTACTCATAGGTAGACTTATTAGGGAATCCCGGAATAGTCCAGTGTTCCCGTGGGATGGTCAAACTTATTCACCGCGGACACCGTGGGGTGCAGCTGGTCTTTAAGTAAGACACTCTTTTATAAATTTCACGTTTAAATCTAAGATACTCCAGGTATTATTTAATGCAATCTTGATAGGACTAGAAGAGCTTAAAACAGCATCTAATGACCTGTTAACGACCCATTAAGTTAAACGAGTTATGTGCTGACTAGCAGGCTCTAAGGTGACAGTGCTATTAAAGGGTAATCGCACCAATTTCGTGAGCTTTATTAAGAAAATCACGCTTCCTTGTAATGGAGACAAAGAAGCAAGAGAATTATGAAAACAGTCACAGTTTATATAACGAGACGCAAAGAAATAAAGACCTACTCCCGCGATCGACATCCTTACCAACAGCTTTGTTTAATAAATAATATTTCATCATTTGTCATGGATGATCTTCCGCGCGGTCTAGTGCCCTCCACTCTGCCCTGCACGACAAGATGCTTAATAGAGTCACCGTCACCCCATCACCGTCGATAAACCGGAAAATTACTAGATTTCACACACATTTATACAATTTGCGTCATTTTGTTCTTAAATAAGAGAAGAAAGATATTCAAAATTGAATTTATGGTGTATTTGACGCAATTTGGTAGGTAGTACATTTAATCAGTTTCTTTCCGTTGTTAAAAAGAAGCCTATGTCCGTCTCATCAATGTCCCTGCCAAATTGCATAAAGATCTGTGCAGCCGTTTCGACGTGAAAAGGTAGCATAAATATACAGATTTTCTTTCGAATTATAGCATTTATAGCATTAGTAGGTAAGTTTTGATGCTGACTATTATCTGGACCCAAAAAGAAAATAAGGTACTTTGTTTTATTAACTACTGGAACGTGTAAGGAATAAATGCAGCACAGCTTTAACATCCTCCGCAAGCAAAACACTTTCCTATAGTTAATAAAGTCTAACAACACGGATAAAATACAGGCTTCTAATTTTAAAGCGTAGGAAGACTCTTGACGTCTATGGTCGGTAGGTATATTATCTTCCTATTATAGTATACCTAGGTGCTTACTATCTGATCTGGAAAATTTGCAGTGGGTGGAACGTTCCAGCGATTTGAACGTTGACTTTTCTTTTCGCTAAATTTTTTACAGTTAAGTGAACCTTTCGTTTTCTTAAATGCTAGGTGCTTTCTCCCACTATTTGGAGTAGAGAAAACTTGGGAGGGTTTTCGGAGATTCTTCTCAAAAATAGTCACAAAATTGGGGAAAAAAATTCTAGGAGCTTTCTTCCACTATTTGGCGTAGAGTAAATTTGTAGGGTTTTCGGAGATTCTTCTCAGAAATAGGCACAAAAAAGAGGGGGGAAAAATTCTATGTGATTTCTCCCACTATTTGGCGTCGAATAAACTTGTAGTCTTGTAGTGTTTTCAGAGATTCTTCTCAGAAATAATCACAACAATCAGGGATAAAAAGCCAAATTTTATTATTTTTTAATTCAGCTTTTGCCCAGGAGTAGGACGACTCAGACTAGCAAAAATAATCAAAGGGTAAGGATAAAAATCCGTCTAAATTTTGATGTTAGTGCCGGATTCAAAATTTAGCTTTGTTAGTAGCCTAAGACTGATTTTACTATAGGTTAGTACTTATATTCTAGAACCTTGACCGTAATTTGTGAACCCTTTTCATGTTAATCTGTTTTGGTATTCATGTCTCGTGTGTTATGGACCGGCCACTGGTTTTTTGGTGCTAGGTTGGTAGGTATAATTAGAATAGTAGGTAGGGTTTCGAATCTAGAATAGTTTATATATATATTTAGACAAAAAGTAACTAAATAATAATTAATTAAACCCAAATGTGGGTAGCTTTGTGGCACGTGTTAGGTGTGTGTAACATTTAGAAGACTCTTACATCTGTCTTTCCTCTGTATATACAACTGTATAGAATAATCAGTTTCCAAAGGTATTCATAGATAAGTTGTACAAGTATAAGTTAACCTTCTTACCACCCGAACCTTTCAAAAACAGTTAACCTCAGTATTAGACGATTTCAGAGATTTACGGTACATTTGAGGCTATGCAGGGCCCTTGATAAAGGCTTCTATATGCATTTTAAGGTAAGTTGTCGATGTACGCAATGAATGACGTAAACATCGTGACTTGGCCAGGAACTGATCGTAGTGGCATCGCATCGCGCAGCGGCAATCGATCGACTGCGCGCGCACCTCTCGCCGTCCGCCCTCCGGACCGTGCTGAGAATCGCAAAAGCCTCCACTCCAATATAAAATTAGACAGAAATGTACAAAACCTGTGCAAAGTGAACTATACCAAATAACTGCCGGAACTAGGAGATAGACCCTGAGAGGAACATCCAAAAGGTTAGTGATTCTTCCACTTGGTGTTGGTTTCTGACAGAGCTCCAGCCATGATGGTTTACGTTTTCGTTGAGGGCACTCGCAAAGCCAATAATCGCGGAGGCGTGTTATAGGTCAGTATAAATATAGACTTGGTTTTACCATGAATAGTAAAAAATGTATAATTAATAATCTAGACCAATTTATTTCAATGGCAATTCGTTAGACCTACCAAAAATCGGATAGCAGGCCTCCTAAACAGAGCTAGGCACCTAAGTAGCGATTTTCCATTGACTCTATAACTCAGTACTATTGTTCTGGAAAGCTTTAATGGGTCATAAAATAAAATGTCATTGATCTAATGCATAACGAAGGTACAAAAATATTCAATTGTAGTAAGTTGAATAAATATTTTAACAAGAACGTCTAATAAATGTCTGAATTATAAAACGAAAGCTTATAGAAGCAGGTATAAGTAGCTTGTTTCGAAAATTTGTGAAAGCTTCAGGGTATTGTAAAAGATCAAAGAATGTCATGGACAATAGGAAATTCTAGGTCAAGCATTCCTGACACTCAATCAACACATTCCAACTCTAATAACCGGATCTAAGTTCCATTATCCCTTGCACAAGTAACAAGAGCTGCAAAACCTTCAATTGAATAGTATAACGAAATCCAGTAGTTGTACTCAATAGATATTTTGATCAATTAGATTGTCTTTTCTTTAGATTTCGACTTTACAATCGAATCTTAAATCTAACCAAAGATGTTCAGAGTCGAATAACCCTAAGCAAATTGTGGTATTTGAAACGACAAAATAACGAACGATAAACAATTGAATCTCAAATCTAACCCAAGATGTTCAGAGTCTAATATCTAACCTACCTATGCAAATTGTGATAAAATTTAAAACGATAAACTAACAAGAGTTTTCATGCAGTATTCAGCAAGGTTTCGCAAATAGGCACATCGTATTTACTTAAACTTCTACCTATGTAAATAAATATTGTTGTGTTACATAACAATAGCCGCGGTTTATAGAGTCCGTAAACTCAATTCAGAACAGTAAAAATGTGGGGAGGTCTTTATTCGAAAATAGGAAATGTAGAATGGAAGTTAAAAAAGCGATATGCGTGGGTTTTATATGAGTTATTTTTATTACTAACACATTTTGACAATTACGGATAGCGAGTGCAGTAGTGTTTGCGCACACACTTGTGTACTAAAATATTTCGTACATGGCCAGTCTCCGTTGAGACTATATAATAGCCAAAGGTCAGCATTAGATATCATTTTTTTTATAAACAAATGTCTTCTGATTATGAAGTTTGATAATCGATTTGAATCCTTTCTCAATATCGATTTGGAACTTTCACAAAACTAGCTGATAATCTATCTTTCTATTTCAGAGATGTCGCCACTGCTGGGAGCTCTGCTCCGGTGGCGCCGCGACGCGGCGGCCGCCGAAACAGCAGCGGAGGAGCTGTCAACAACACCTGAGAGTATGGGTGAGTTTGGCTTTCAACAACTTTCTTATCTACTCGGTCATTTTCTAATGCTTTTTTTTTTGTTTTATTTATGTTACACATTAATTACTTCGTATATAATATTAAAGCTAACTTAAACTGTAGAAAAATCCGGTTTGTATGTAAGCCTGTCTCAAGTTGGTGAAATATGTTTATATTAAGGCTATGTACCTACCTATATACCTTAGTAGTTAGATAGGTACATTCGAGCCGTACACGCACTATACTATTAAATACAATAAAAATAATAGTGAACATAGTTGGGCGTTTAGTAACAATTAACGAATGGGGACAAAGCAGGATTGCCAAGTTTTTGCTGTTCATACCTCCCTAAAAGCTCGATGTTACCTACCTATATCTATATAGTCGTACTTCTCATAATTATACCGTGAACATTTGACAAAAGTAATGCACCACTACCCTCTATTATAGAAATTATTCTTACAAGTACTTATTAGTTTTCGTAATAAATTATCTGTTAGTTTATGCTATTTTTACCGTTATGAGATATAGGCTATCAAGTAAAAATATACACGATTATTATCTTCTTTTTATGTTGGTAGCTATCGTAGAATTTTATACAATTATGTTTATTATGCTTTATATCATGTGCAAATATTGCAATCTTCATAAGTTTTTAAATAAGCTAAGTATGGCTTAAAAAATGTCTACAGGTACTAGGATCCAATATGCACTAGTTCTTGTCATATTAAATCTTATCATGCTAATAAAGAAATTTTGAAACTGAAACTATATCTATGTATGTACCTATGTAATTTATTCCCCTTATCTTCAAGGAACATTTCGGGAAGACTTAAAATGTGACGAATTATGTTGGCGTTGATAATCTTAACACTATACCTATCCTTGTTTAGGAGCTAATAAACAAAATGTTAGTCAAATAAACCAGCTGAACTTTCACTACCACAGTCGCTAGCACAAACTATATAGGGATACTACGGTCGCTAGTCACATGGCCCCGACGTTGTTGTAAGTACTATACCTTATGTCCAGGAGAATCCGGAGCAACGTCGTCGGGGCCAACAAACCCTGCGCCGACACAGGAGTCCATCGGCGAGAAGACAGCTGAGATCGCCCGCAAGATGAACATGGAGACTTGGCAGCTCGTCGCCATTCTTGTTGGTAAGTTAAATAAATAAATAAATAATGTTGGACAATCCACACACTATCATAATGTAGCACCAAGCTAACAGAGCCTGTGTTATGAGTATAGTACCTACTAGATGACACATACATATTTAGATATGTTTTATTATTCATAGAAAATATCCAGAACACTCGGAACAAATATTTGCCGATCGTAAAAACATTTATCCCAGGGCGGGAATCGAACGCGCAACCTCCTGCGTCGCAGGCGGACCTTCGCCCGCCGCACCACATCGGTCATCATAGTTATGCAGCTTCGTTTTATACAATTTGAAATGCATTTGGCAAACCATTTGAAATACGGAAACCTGATGTTGTGTACGGTTTGCATACCATACAGCGTTGTTCCCGCGGGTCAGCAGTTTACGTTATGACGTGTTTCTACGGCAAATTAGAGCCAGTCGCAAACTGAATTTGTTTGCGACTGACGGCGTAGGTACACTCGCGACCATCAACATAACTTTAAACTTACGTCGATTAAACCGAGAAACTTAACAAACTCTTTAACTCGCAAACAACCCATAGGATTGTAGGGGGCACCTACGCACCCTACAGGTTGCAAGTTGTATAGACTGGCGCGGAATCGAGGCAACTGGTAAGCTTGAAGAGACATATGTCCAGATTGGTTATTATAAGGCTGATTATGGTGATGATATGGATTGAGCTTATGGCTCAGTTAATACTAAATGGTTCAAAGACATTAAATTCATAACAGCATCATATGGATTTAGACCAAAGTAAGAGACAAGTAGGTGCCTAACTTAAAACCAAAGAAAATGTTGTTAAGCATAAACATAAAGATACTCGTATAGATAAAAAAAACTTTTAAATACAAGCTTTTATATTATCTAGGACGAAAGTGCTCGGGAAGATAAATCCAACAAGCCCAAACTCGACGTGGTTAAGTCGTTTTGTTTAGGAGCTTCTATGGCCACCTTCGGTTTCCATCATCAGCACCATGCCATTGCATTGTCACCGAATTTACATAAGTATGCCAAATTTCAGATCAATCGGTTGAGAATAACTGGTCTAAAATTGAGTTGCACGATTTGACCCGAAAAATAGACATACATTACAAGTTAAATAAAAGCTTGTAAAAACAATAAGATAGTTTCCTTGGCCTTTAGAATTGGTTAATTATCTCAGTTGGAGGCGGGGTCTATCGATCGCGACATCTTCTCATTCAAGGCTATTTGAAACTTCTACACTAATAAGAAAATAAGGAAGTGGATAAAATACCTCGTCTAAACCACTGTGACATAGAGAAATTGCAAAGGCTACCTACTCGTCTAGTGAAAGATAAATTAATTAATTCCGCAGGTGTGGGCGTTGTCGTGCTGGGAATATGCTTCTGCTGCATCAGGAGATGTTTCCGCAAGAGACGCTCCAAGGATGGCAAGAAGGGAATGAAGGGGGTCGACCTCAAATCCGTCCAGCTGCTAGGTTCGGCATACAAGGAAAAGGTAATGTTTCATTTCGTTCATCACGAGCAAATTGGTGAAGTTTCACACATTCAACAAAAAAGTGTGTTTTATACAGGTTTTAATAACAATGTGAAAATATTAAACACCGTAGGTACCTATAAATCCTAAACACAGTAGTACCTATATTTGGTGAAATATCAAACAGCGAAGTAGGTAATGTCCACAAAAAGATGTATCTTTTCGTGTTGTAGTTTTCAAGAAAAAGCAAAGGATCGGCCATGTCACGCATAGCTTCACTTATAACACTGACAGCCAATACATACCTACAGTCTTCTTCATTTGAGATCTAGATTCACTCACACTAAAATAAAACTAAAAGAATTCATTGCCATTTACTGATAAGAAATTGATTATTCATTATGAAATTTGCCGCGGGACGTGCATGTAGGTTCAGCCGGATATGGAAGAGCTCACGGAGAACGCTGAAGAGCCAGACGATGGTGACTCCAAGAAAGAAGAACAGAAGTTAGGAAAACTCCAATACAAGGTTTGTTGAGGAACTTTAGGAAACAACGGAGGATGAAGACCCACTAGACGCACTGTACTTGGTCTCACGAGGTGATGGATTTCACATTTTTACGTTTAAAGAAACACTGCTTTATCCACGTTCTGCACGGAACATTACAAACCTTGTTCAAATATTCAGCATATTTTGTTTATACACATGGTTTAGAAGTGAATACATTTAGCGGTCCTCACCTGGTCCTCACTCTTCGTTTCCTCCATATTTGGTTTTGTAGTCATAGTGTTAGTTTTTTTTTACAGTAGTAACTTATGTTTTTACCTCCCGAATATTTCAACCATTGAAAGTTTAATTTGCCAACAAACCAGACGCTTCAGACTATTTGGTACAGATAATGATTAACAGTTTTAATTTTACAGCTGGAATATGACTTTAACAGTAACAGTTTGTCTGTAACGGTCATCCAAGCTGAAGATCTGCCAGCGCTCGATATGGGAGGTACTTCTGACCCCTACGTGAAGGTCTATCTGCTTCCTGACAAGAAGAAAAAGTTCGAAACCAAAGTCCATCGCAAGACCTTGAGCCCTATCTTCAACGAGATGTTCCAATTCAAGGCAAGTGATTCTGCCAGGGCTCTTATTTTTTTTATTTTAATAGACAATAACATATTTTTTTGCGCAGAACGTGCCGTATGCTGATGCTATGAACAAAACCCTCGTGTTCGCTATATTCGACTTCGATCGCTTCTCGAAGCATGACCAGATTGGTGAAGTGAAGGTACCTCTGTGCCAGGTGGACTTAGCACAGACCATCGAGGAGTGGCGTGAACTGCAGAGCGTCGAAGGCGAGGGTGGGCAGGTGCGAACACATACACACAAATACGCTCCAACAAATAAACCACTCCGAATCGACTCCAGAATACTATTAATCATATTATGATAATACATTTTGGGTCATTAAGGTACAGATTTTGACGATACACTAGCCTGTGTAAAACTCCTTCGTTCTTCGCAGCGAAGACTCTAAAGTGTAACATAATGTTCAGAATTTGAATCACAGAGATTTGTTTTGAGCTCTACGAAAAAGGATTGCGTAGGACATTGGGTTAATGTTCAAGCATTTTTGAAGATTTAGTGTACCTCGGTTATACTTTTGATACAGCTAAGGATAGTGCAAGTTGCACAAAATTTAAATTGGAAAATTGAAACAGACGCACCCAGGTCACATCAGCAGACATTGCAGACATACAATCCTGTATATCTAACTCCATAAAGCACAATAGATTACTTACAGATGTCTCATCTTACAGAAGTTCTGAAATAATTGAGGAGACTATCTTTTTCTTAGCTTAGGCTATGCTGGCAAAACACACACCTATAATTATTAATACTCAACCACTTTGTAACAACTGACATAATCCTATTTAAAAGTAAGTACCTATAAATAGAGGATGTTTTTCATTGATTTCATTGTTGTGTTTTGACAGAGCAGCATTAATTTTAACATAAATAACTGTTCTTTTGACGAAATCAGAAGATATATTAAAAAGTACTTACCTATATAGTATGTTTGTGGAAAGGATCTTTTTAAAACTTTTATTGTTTTCTTAATAATATATCGTTGAAAGAATGGTTCACATTTTTGGAAACTTACTGCACTTTTTACATAGAGGAACCTTGACCATTGTAATATTGTCACAACAACTATCATTCATAGCCTTAAGACATATTCAAGGCGATGCTGCACAGCATTGCCTGGAGTCAAGGAACCTCAATATTATTGATTGAGTATTTATTTTTCTGATAATAATTAATTTCAACAGCAAAATGTATTTACTTGGTTTTTCTCTTTTTCTCCATATTTTCTCTGCTCTGCTTGGCTGTGTTTGATTGTATCCTGAACAATCTTGCATGCCGCTTCAAAACGAAATGATCATTCACGTAAGTATTATTTTGTGACACATCAAAATTATTTGTTCGTTTGAAGTGACAATTTGTAATAGTGATAAAAACTGTAAAATACTATTCGAAACAAGATTGGTTTACTTTATTTAAGCCTCAATGTAGAGGAAACGAGGAAACAAACGTCTTCGTCTTTGCGTCATTTTTTACGGTTGGTAGGGTTCTTTAAAATTATCAAAATTAAACAAAAATGGCTCACATTTTAATAAAATCACCCATCATTATATACCACATATTAGTTTATTTAATTATTGTTTAATTTATATCCATCCAACACTTTATTTTAATTTACAATGCGGCTGGGGAATGTTGCATGTTTGTGTAAATGTTGTGTTCTCGATTTCCCTGACTTTTCATTTGTTTTATGGTTCCACTGTGTAACTCTTTCCTCCTTAGCTTAACTATTTTACCTACTGGCAAAGAAGCAAATGATAATTCAGGGGTTCTCACTAATTGGCTAAAATAAATTAATTTCAAGAAGACTACATTGGTTCGTACTCAAAATTCAATTTAACCATAAAAACCAAATTACTTAAAGATAAACATGAGAATCGACATGTTAATTATTTTTTCATTCCTTGTAACAAATGCATTTGAAAAGAAAATGTTTTATCATCGACAATTTAATGCCCATTATTTATTTTTATGAATTACTTTTCAAGTGTTGCAGGTCTCTGCCTCAACCAGGAAAGTCTGACAGATATCGCTGAAATAAATATACCTATATCTAATATATATTTTGAACCAATGTATGCTCCTGCATGATATATTATATTACAATGGTGTGTAGAGTGCACGTGCATTTCAATAAAGTTAATTCAGATTCATATAAATAAAATAAATACTAAATAATCAGAAAATTAAACTGCCAGTGCTCTTATTTCAATAACGACAACGTAACTTAATAAAAAACCTAAATAAAATTTCGATTATATGACTGAGCTCGTTTTAATGACCTCGCACATATGATAAGACGAGTGGTCATCAAAATTATACACATCATATTTTAAAATGTTTCAAGCCATTAACAAACAGTCCGTGTGTCCATCAAGTAAATTCTTTAAGTTTGAATGAGCACTGGCGTTAAGCTGCACCATTGTAACACGCGCTGCTTATGAAACTGTATCACCATCACTGCTGTTGTATAAAGTATGTATTGTTTATATTGAGATGTATTTGTGGCTGCACATACTTACATAGTAATATCTGTGGTAATATATTCTATGTATGTATGTAAGTACAAGTTTATAGTCCATTAAAGTTCTCAAGATAATGTATATTATTTTTGCTCACTATATAACTTTTAATGATTTAATTATGACCCTTTACTGGACTATTGGATTTTTGTCGTTTTATTTCGTTTATTTGTAAAGACTTTGCGATCTGTTTCTAAAATGGGAAGTCTAAGCTTACTTTCCAAAAGTGAAAACAACTTGTATATTTTTACCTAGTTATGGTTGAGTCAGGGTTTTACCACATGTAGGATAGGATACAATATTATAACTGATTTATATTTTGATGGTCTGAGCTGGGTGTCACAAAATTTGAATCGGCTTCATTTCGGCAACAGATCGTAATAATAAACAATCCTTACCTCCTATATAACTTCTATATAATCTACAGATATTATAATTATATATTTCAGCTAAAATTGCTTTATAGGTTTGATATGAACATGTACATTTTTTGTTTTGTGCGTCTAGATTAACGTTTATATATTAGATGAAGTTGTTGTTGTGCTAAAACGTTATATGTAACGCAATGAAGTGTTCGTCAAATGTGCGTTTGTTCTAGATGCAATTTACAATTTTATATTTGAGGCTAAAATTTCAACTGTTTATGGGCTATGTGTCTGAAGCACGTTACACAGCACAGATTTTTAGTTTGAATTTAACGTCTAGGCATCTATTTTAGTATTATCAAAAAATGGATCAACTAAAAATGCGTGCTGAAGTTTCAATAACCATAAAGTTGCTTTTAGGTGACTACACGGTGCTATTGTTATGTTTTTATTTATTTATGTTTGGTGTACTGAGACTGAAAGCCCCAATCCGCCCTAAGCCGCGTTATTTATAGCCCATATATTATTTAATATGTTTTATGAAAAGCTTTTCAAACCCAAAGTTTGGACGCATCCCTCACTTAATCCTATACAATCTTCCATGCTCACACCTGATCAAAATTATAAAATTGTGCCAGAAAATATTATAAAAAGATTAATGTGTTTTATATCTGGTTAAAGTTTTCAAAAGTTTACAAACTTATTTTACATATCTACAATAAAAGAATATAGTTAATTTGTTATCAAAGGCGTAATAGCTAACATAGTAAAATTTAACAGAATTCCAAGAATAGGGTTTAGTTAGGCTGATGTTTTCATGCAGCATTTTAAGATAAAAATATAATTTATCCGTACAAAATATTATATGAGAAATACTGGTGTTGTTTTGTAAATGTTTACTTAAAACCAGTAATCATGAATAACTGATAAATTATTGCGTATTACAGGACAACAAGTTGGGTGACATATGTTTCTCATTGCGTTATGTACCGACGGCTGGAAAACTGACAGTTGTTATTTTGGAAGCCAAGAATTTGAAGAAAATGGACGTCGGTGGTCTATCAGGTATAGTTTTTATCAATTAATGATTAGTATTTATGGTGTCTTATATCTCTTGCTCAAACTGAACATATAACACATTTACCTAACACATGTGTACCTACTTTCACAGGGGTATAGGGTAATTAATTAACTATTAAGAAAATGTTTTATAGATTGTTTTTTTCTCAGGGTAGATTCAACTTATTCACAGTAAAATTTATTACTCAGCAACAATACTTACAGAAAACAAATGCATGAATTATTTTAATATTTAGCTACTCCACCTTTGTTAAGTAGATTGTTCTTTGTTTATTTTTGGTTTAACTTTGAATTCATCAAATCCATAATGCCATCACGTTAAAATAACAAAATTTTATTTTATTAAATATAAGCTTTATAGAATCACTCAGCAAACCATTTTGAGCACTTAATGGATACAATTTTAAGCTCGTAGAAACCTACTCCAATGTTTCCATCCAACATTCACGTGATACCTACATACATATGTACATGTCATGCGCTCTACTCGGGCTCTACTGCCAAAACTTAGTATGTTATTATATTACAGACTCACAGTCAGCTTTTTTAGTTTTGCCATCACGATGTTCATCATACCTACCTTCCTTGTTATATCTTTTGCTTTTCATATTGAAGTATCATATCACTCCTGCGTTCTCCAAGTATCATGTTGCCCGAAAAACCAATATTAATCAAATGTTTATCTCTTTCATATCCGGAATCAACGCAACCTGACAACAGATCCGTACGTAAAGATAGCACTCATGCAAAATGGCAAACGTCTCAAGAAGAAGAAAACGAGCATCAAGAAATGCACACTGAATCCCTATTACAACGAGTCATTTACTTTTGAAGTACCATTCGAACAAATACAGGTGCGAGCCGAGATTTATACCAAAATCGATGTTGTAGCGCACGGCTTGGACAACAAGAATAAAGATAGCCTCTGTGTTCATAAACTATCGACATTGCTGCCGATATTCGAGACTTCTTGGTTCAATATTGTCTATTCTGTGCGCCATTTGATGTTGTGTACTTGTTTTTGTCAGTATACATTGGTGGTAGGCACACCACTTGCATCCACGTCTATCCTGTTCCTCAAATTAACTCCTGTTATTTTCTGTTTGAGTAATTTGACTTCCCACATTGTCTTGGACATCCTAAGAATTTCTCGTACTATTTGTTACATGTATTTACCTTATAATGTATATCCCTATTACTTATCCAAGTACGTAGACAATGAAAACACATCATTGAAAAGTGTATTGTTTTCGTTGTGTTCGTTTGTAGTTCGTTGGTAGTTGTCCTTCGATGTTTTGCTACTTTCTTTTGTTAAAGCTCTGTCGTATTTAGCTTCTATCCTTCTAACCTCCTTTCCTACAACGTATTATTCAAGCAGTATTTTTAGGTTTTTCGTTAGTGAGATATTGACCTCCATTTGCAACTAGATGTTGAATTTCGAGGTTTTGATTTTGTCAGTTAAATTTAATTTTACTGCCTTGAACCCAATCGTTGTTCCTAATCGCAGTGGTGTTAAATAATCTCCCCTCGTGACTGCATTGCAATTTGGTGACTTCAAATTGTAATTACTTATGGTTTTGAGGAATCCAGGCCCTCGTTTTTCTTCTATCTCTTTATTCATACTTTTGTAGTCTAGTCCTGTATTGCAATTTTATTTTTTTATGTTACAAAGCATGCTTCAATAAGGTTAATTGCATGTGGGTGTTGCTCATGTAATGCGAGTTCGTGTTGTGACTACCATTTATTAGATCGATAAGAATTATATAAATGCTACAACACAAGCTAAGCTACAAGTCTAATATGTCTGATTCAAACGACGTTATTACTATAAGGTCATTTTTTATTCACATTAGTTAGGTGAACACTAGCAGACTTATCTTTAAAGCATTTAGCGGCTTTAATTTTAAACAGCAGTTCTTCTTTATTCTAAATCAACTTAGTTTTTTAGACTGAGTAGTTTATAGCAACACAATGACTATCGTCATTTTTACCATCACGCTACTGATTTTTCTAGTGTTAGTCAATAGATACTTGTTGTTATGTTTACTTATATGTAGTTGTACTGCAGAAAGTGAATCTAGTGGTAACCGTGGTCGACTACGATCGTATCGGTACGTCTGAGCCCATCGGGAAGGTTTGCCTGGGGTACAACGCCTCGGGCACTGAGCTGCGTCACTGGTCCGACATGCTGGCGAGCCCTCGGCGTCCCATCGCGCAATGGCACACGCTCAAGGACCCCGAAGATGGAGAGAAGAAGGATTAAGCGAAACTTTGAGGTATATCATTTGTTGTACTTCTATGTAGTTATTACTAATCATCAAAGCACGACAATTCAGCTACCTAAATTATCATAAATAGATGAAAAACTTGATAATAGGTCAAATATCAACGAAAATTTAAAAACAGTTATATAAATTGTTTTAGGTACATGCAAAAACATATGATTGCTGATTGCCTTCGCTTTATACTTAAAGTTAAAAAAAATAGTGCTGGACAATTTCCACAGCGCCATCAAGCCCCAAGCTAAGCAATACGGCGCAGCGGGCGATGGTCCGGGCGACGACGCAGGACGATGTGGGTTCGACTCCCGCCTCGGGGGACAAATGTTTGTACGATCTGCAGATATTTGTTCCGGGTATTCTGGTTGTTTTCTATGTATGACAAAAATATATATCTAGGAATGTAATTTAAAGTATTAAGTACCTACTTAGGTACCCAGATAAGCCATCTAGTACTTATAATAATAACACAAGCTTTGCTTACTTTGGGCATAGATTATATAATACTCTGAGGGGTTAGATAATCCTGTGTGAGTTGTTTTGTCTAACATTACTTAATTATATATCAATGAAAGAATTTATAAGCTTTGTTTTTTGATTGTTGTGTTTAACTAGAGGCAAGCAAAAATAGCAAGGAAAGTGATTTCAACATGACCAGAAAATCCTTGCTTTGTAAAAAGAAATAACCTTTTAGAAATAACCTAATTTATAAAAATCTCGTTGCAGGATAAGATCAAGTGGCATCATGAAATCGAGCTCATGGAGAAGAAAACTTTTTGGAACTGGAAAATTAAGTTATTTTAACAAAACATTGCAAAATTCCTTGTATTAGGTATTACTCTTCCGATGCGCTAACTAATGTTTTTGTCTGATAGTTTTAGTATCTCCAAAATAAGAATATTTTGAGATACGAGTGTATATGATAGGTTTTGTTCGAAAATCGACTAATTTCTTTGATTTTGATTTATATTAATCAGAATAGTTTTCATACAATCTTTGCCCTCAATCAATACTCGAAAGTTTTCCTTTCAGGCAATATTTAACGCCGGTAGAGTATTTGGAATATTTGTTACTTTAGAAGGACCTATTTCAATACTCCAACACGAAATTGCATGTTACGTTTCGGCCAATTGGTTGCCTCTAATACTTAGAGTACCAATTTGCACAAAAAAAAACGAAACGAAACAAACAATTGCGTATTTTGCAGGATAAAGAAATAGGCAATTTGTTCTTTGCGTCGTTCGTAGAGTTTTAAGACACTTATTTTTAAAATTTTGTTCTACAAAGTTATTGAATCTAATCTAACGCTGTTTTTGAAAGCTCTGAGTGAATCCCTAATCAAAATTTCATTTCTTATTTATAGGTTTACAACGGGTAGTTCTGCCAGCAAAAAGTCGAATTTCGACTTTATTCTCTGTATAATAAAATTAATAAACGTCATAATTTTACAGCTAGTAGGCAAACCGCTCAGTTGTCTTCTTATACAGAATCAAAATGCAATCAAAATTCTTAACACTGTAAATAAGTTAAATCCTGTTATATTTACTACATTCTATTTTACTATCGTGTAAGTGTTAAAGTATTTATATCCTTTTACTAAACTTAATCTCATTCCTCCTGAGAGGAGAATTTCATTCTTGTATAGTTGCTTTAACACGTTTTACTAATACGTTTTAGAAGAATATTATTTTATCTCTTTTCAGGAGGAATATTAGGCCTATTGTATAGGTACCTTAATATACCTATTTAATTGTTTAGGCGTGACAACTTCTTTAACTTTATTAAGTGCCCATGTGTTATATTTACATATTACTATATGTTTTTACTAACTTAGATTTATTTTCCACGAGATGAATTCCAGAAATAATAGTTTTATTTTTTAGTCGTGATGTATCATCGAAACTAGTCAAGACTAAATAAGTAAATTATTTTAAAGATTTATTAATTTTCATCAATGCATGTTGTCTACTTACAAAAAATTGTACAGGTAGGTATTTTAATGACCTACTCACATTATTTTAAGATAATTTAAATATTTAACTAACTCATAATCATTAATAGACATTGCTTAAGAGTTGATCTCAAACATACCTATGTGTTGTGTATATAATCCAATGTTTAATCACATGTTAAATTTCACAATCACGTTAAATATACATTATGATTGTATAGAATATAATGGAATCGGGCTTCATGTAAAATTAGAAGTGCACCAACACGAGTAGGAATAGAGTTGTGGTTCAAGTACTGTCTAATAACAATAAATTTAATATAGGTTGTATTTATATGGGAAAACAGCAGATTCATTGGAAGATTAAGCCAACAGACTCATTTTATTCTAATAATAATGAGCACCTACACTTCGCTACCAACCTTACATACCTACTAGATCAATTACTGGTAACAGTTTAGGCAAAACTGGGAGTCACAAGACAAATTTGAGAATGTATCCAAAAATAATAGTTTAAGGTAAGTATTTACCTATCTTTTCTTAAAAGAACTTATAAATTAATCTGTTGTTTAATGAATCTGTTGTTGTGCTTAATAATCTCGGATCACAATAACGATAGATAACGATAGCCTCTGTAGGATTGACAATATTGATATTCCATTGCTAAATTAATAGGTAAAATTAAGTAATGTTTTGTAATATTGTTAAAAAAAGAACACAAATGAAGTGAATAATCACTAGATTAATATATAATCTATTTCTTGCAATAAAAGCCTGTTTGTCAAAATCACTAAAAATCATGCTCGTGAGGGGCATCATTTTACCATACTATGATATTTAACCCCATTATTGGATGCTAACAAGGGTTTTGAATTCCGTCAAAAATCTTAAAACATTATGTAATGATGATGGATAGGTGGTATGAAAATCGTTTAATATCTATCAAGTCTATAAGAGCTAGAATTAAACTTGAATAACTACTATCCAACAAGATAATAATATCTAGATGCGGCAGTTGAGGCCTTTTCAATGGCCCTTTTAAATTCTGTAACTATTAAGGTCAAAGTAGCATGCTTTGCTAAGCAGAGTTTAGTCTTAAAGAGGCTCTACAACTGACCAAGACATAGGCTATTGTAGGAATTACAAAATATTTAATCCAGTTCTTAATGTCACTAACTTGAAGTGTTATATCATTCAACGCCTTGAATATCATATTAGCAGGTGTTGAGTGCATTGTGCTGTTCTTATAATCGCTGTTTGTTACAAACTTCTTTGCTAACTTAGATATTGTAAACATGTAATCAAAGTTGTTTTGAATGTAGTCAGTTTACTGTGTGAATGCAGGGAAATCTGTTTTCATTGCTACCTAGCAGCGAGCAAATAAAAAACAAAGTGATAACAGCCGTTATCAATGATTAAATTGTATATAACTATCTCTGAAATTTATAAATTTATCATATCATTCGCCATTTAAATAAAAAACATTAACAGACTCATGTTATGTTCAATGTTTATTAAAGTTTTGTTTAGAAATGTTAGATATTTTATTTTATATAACACTTGGTTTAAATAGAGTTTATTATAGAAATGAATTATGTAAACAAAGAATGTCTATAATACATTAATTACATAGATAGTTGTGTTTCATTTCACCTTACTTTATAAAGCCAGAAACCTATAATTTTAACACTTAAAATCTAGTTTTATTTTACATAAGACTGGTCTTCTAAGTAAATACCTACTTTTATTAGTTTAAAAAACATTTTGCATTGGTTGATTTATACAACAGATCCTAGATAACCTGACCACAGATATTCAGCTCTTTACCTTGCTCCAAATTTATGCCTTCTCATAAGCATAAAGATTCATCACTTTTAAAATGAGTGAATCTGGAGGCAAGTAACATTCCTCTACTCTTACACAGCTCAATATCTCAACAATATGGTAAAAAAACTATAGGACATACCGGTTAGCTATCATCATAGTACCTCCTCTTCATAGCTCTATACTTCTTTAGCTTATAAAGGGCCTCAACTTCTTTCACAACAAACTCCCCGTGTTTTATCATGGTGCTTATCTTCTGAGGGTCAGTTTCTTCACTATTCTTGGAGAATACTTTATGCAACCTTTTTCTGAAGAGGTCATAACCTTGGGGCCAATCTCGTCCAAGGTATAACAACTGAAACAAGTAGTATGTGTTGGATTCTGAGTTCAAATCACTTTTGGTAAATAGGTAAATATTAGACCACCATGCTATGGTATCCAGCTATGCCTTTGGCAATAGCAGTACAAATAGAATGAGAAAATATTTATACTTGGTTAGTTTACTTACAGTTTTGTACAAGTTAATAACTGCTTTTCTTTGTGATTGCGACATTTTTTATTTGTTATTCGATTCGAGGTTCATAGTCCAAAACCGAATGAAAGTAAAATGTATAATCACATCACAACAAATTAGAATTCAGCTGACCAGCTGTTGCATGTTCACTGACACTGACAGTGACAGTTTAGCTTATTTTGATAGAAATGTAGAATACCAACATTATAAATTCAATAATTTTTTCAGATCCGTTTCCGGTTTTCCGAAAGAAAATCTTACAAAGGGGGAAATTCAAAACCTTGAATGTTATAGATTTTTACTTACCTTTATATTTATAGAAATATTTTTAGGTAGGTAAAGTTTTTAATACCTTTAAAAATATTGACGATATGAGATATTTAGCCAATACTCAAAGAAGCTATAAAGGACTTAAAATAAAGTAAAAAAAAACCTCTTTGGCAGAAACCTTACACAAATAAAACCTTTTTGGGTGGCAGGCACGGTAGGTACGGTTTAAGGAGTATTTACATTCTGCCTACCATAGAGTTATTTAGAATATGCTTCTCTCAAGGAATTTTTATACTGACGTAACAAATTCTTTCTAAGCTACCACGCGTAGCGTGTAGCGTTACATTCTCTTTGGCTGCCACTGCTGAATGCTGATTGGTAGTTATTATATCCTCTTTGGCTGATTGCTTGGCAACAGCGATTTGTTGATTTTGTTTGGATCAGTATTGTATTCTGTTTGGTTTGGATTTTGTAGTTAATATAATTACTGAATTAATGTATAGTTGTTTATCTTTGATTGAGAGAACATTAGATACATTTTATGCGGTCTGTGTATTTTTGCTTCCACTAAGGATAAAATCTAAATAAGTATACTTATCCCCTATAATAAATATCTACATTATAAGTTGATTCCAGCTACAAAACAATGGCAGACGACGAAAACGAATCCTATGCGTCCTATGGTAAGCGAGCAGTTATAGATTTCTCAGGCCGTCATCGGATAATAAGGATCTCATCATCATCATATAAACCGATCGACGTCCACTACTGCTGGACACAGGCCTCCCCTAAGGATCTTCACAATGTCCGATTTTACGCTGCCCGCAACCAGCAATTTCACGCGGCCTTCACTAGGCCGTCAGTCCATCATGGTGGTTAGGTTAGATTAGGTTAGTACATTAAGGTTACATAAAGGTGCCTTGCTTATGACAGTAAGGGTATACAGAGAGTGTACCTGTGTACACTCTGTACACATTTATGCAGATAAAAGTCCAACCGCCACGCGCTGTGGTCGAAATTCGGCTCGGGAGCACATTATTTTTATTAGTTACAACGCCTTGCTTATAATTATCAAAAAACGGTATTAGAAGATTGGCCCTTTTATATGCCATTATTAGGTATTCCCCGTGGTTTCACCTGCGTTAAATTCAAATTTCACATTTTTAGGGGGATAAAAAGGTCGTTTTCCCGTAAGTTTCCCATGGGAATTGATGTGTTACCAGGACAAAAAGTAGCATAGGTTACTATAAATCCTTTCAAATAACTCTATGCCAAATCAAGTCGATTGGTGCTTATGGCCTGAAGGAAGGACAAACAAACAACACACTATCGCATTTATAATATTTGTAAGGATTATCGTTGTCTCCTACCTAACCTATCACAATTCATATAGTATTATTATTACAGGGGCAGAGGGAGAATATGGAGGCTATAATCTTGAAGAAGAAGAAGAAATGGAAGTGGAGTCCGTCCTTACGGAGTACGACCCTGATGATTTCCACTCTGGAGCCGTTAATACCTTAGACTCTACCATTCCGCTCGATCTTTTCGAATTTGAGTATCCTTTAAAAATCATCATTATCATATCAGCCCATACACGTTCACAGCTGGAAATAGGCCTCCCCCATACGATGCCTCAAATAGCGGTCCTGAGCCGCCTCCATCCATCGACTCTCTGCAACCGCTACATTTTCGTCGGTCCATAGAGTGGATGGTCTCCCATGTAGGGGGGATATTGCCATAATCACCACGCTTGGCAGGCGGATTGGTGATCGCAGTGTTGGTGATGAACGACATCCACGGGTTGAGTTGGAGGGGTCGATATTCGTACGCCGCGGCCCCACAGGCCCTTTAAAAATAATTACGCTGAAACCTCATGACGCGCTTTTTTAGTTACTCAAAATTTTGTGTTGGGTGTTAGATTCGGCAGTAAATGCGTTAAAATATCCATGACACCTAATTAAATAGGTAGGTATTGGATGCTATAGCCAATACCCACCTGCCTACCTAATTTTTTTAAATTAAAAGGGGATTTTTCGTAATGTTATAGATACTTAGTACTGTAGATATAGGTCAATATTCAAAGTATGTAGACGAGGTTTTGGAAAAGTATATAAACTTTTTGCAATTTTGGCGTAAACCCTACCTTGGTGATACCTTCTTTAGCGCTAAATACAGACATTCATATGGGTACGACTGTCACAAGTATTTCAACTTGTGTGCGTGTGACGAGAGCGTCATCTGCTGGGCTTCCGGCAGCATCATCACCTTCTATGACGTCATCACCCAACAGGTCTGGTTCCGGAGAACTAGCACCGGGGGCTCTGTGGGAGCGCTATGCGTAAGTATAACCATCTCTACTTGTCACGTCATCTGCTGGACATGCAGCATCGTCATCTTCTATGACGTCATCACCCAGCAGGTCTCGTTCCGGAGGATAAGCACCGGTATCTCTGTGGGGGCGCCACGCGTGAGTATGACCATCTCTACTTGTGACGTCATCTGCTGGACTTGCAACTGTGTACACTTCATTATCATTATCATATATTAGTCTAGTGCTGGTCATAGCCTCACCTGATGAGCACCATAGCGGCCGTCTTCAGTTTGCCATATGCAGCATCAACTTGCCGCATCCAGCATCAGCTTGTAGTCTTTCCCAGGTCGTCGTCCCACCTGGCTGGAGAGAATCCTTCTCTGCGTTTGCCGTTGCACGTAGAAAAGGTAAATTCTTAAAATTAACTTCCGTGGAGGATTAGCACTTGCGGCTCTGTAGGGGCGCTACGCGTGAGTAAGATGTGTATACTCAGCAAGTTTGGTTCCGGAGGACCAGCTCGAGGAAGAGGTTACCGACGGGGGCGAGTAGGTTATAACACAAATTATAACAGGGTCGCGCCCGCGCCGTCTACAACACAGACAAGGCGCCTATTTTTTAATCCTATATGCAATTGCGCGTTTCGTTTCGGCATAGTTTCGGTGTACTAATATGCACCAAAAAATTCAAAGGAAACCTGCAATTGAGTATTTTGGAGAATTCATATATGCTTCCAGTTCTGGCGCCACTGTAGGGGATATGGGGAGTATGACCACCCTTTCTTGTGACGTCATCTGCTGGGCTTGGCCACATCATTCCGTCTATGACTATTATTAGCATGCATTACCTATTACCTAGCAGGTCTGGTTCAGAAGGACTAGCACCGGCGGCGGCGTGAGTTTGAGCATAACTACGGGTGACTGTCCCAGGAAAGAATAGTAATTATCGCCACTTGGAACACTTATCCGGGTTTGCTTTTTTGGGTTTCGGATTTTATTTAGGTTGACATGAGGCATCGAGGCCCCCCTCCGTGCCCCGAACAAGGGCCGGAATGAAGTTCAGTAGACGGTAGTCTCTAATCAATAAAGTTATTCAGTCTTACAGAAAGGACCCTAGCTACCGCATCGCCATAGCCGAGGGGAGAGAGGGGGAGAGGGAGCCTGTTATCATCATGTACACGTGGCCACAAATGGAAATCGACGCTGTTCTTCGAGACGGGACGACTAACGCCTACTCCAGTCTGGATTTCAAGTGAGCACATATTTCTTTAATAGCTTCTGCCCCTGTCTTCGCACGTACTATTCCGCGTTAAAAAGTACCTTTATTCCTTCCCCGGGATACCGCCTACCTCGCTGCAAAATTCTATTTCGATCCGTTCATCCGTTTAGACGTGAAAAGGTAAAAGAAAAACAGTTAGGATTACCTAGCATTTATATGTTTTCTGCTTTTTTAACCGACTGCGAAAAAAGAGGTTCTATGTTCGGCTGTATGTATGTTTTGTTGTATTTTAGTCAATTTCTCCGTCAATTATGGGCCTATTTGGATCATACACACAATTTTGCATTTATAATATTAGTTATGATTTTCTGGTATGTAAGTTCGTCAGCAAAGCCGCAGGCGAAAACTAGGCTTTATAATAACATAGATAGCGGTTCTCAGCCCAGAAGGCGAGCTCCTGGCGTCAGTCGGTCGAGATCCCGACTACAACCTTACCATTTGGAACTGGAAGAAGCACAGGATCCTGCTGCGCACAAGTGCTTTCACCTTCGACGTTAATGCGGTCTTGTTCTCGACGTATTGCCCCGGACAGTTAACTACTGGTGGTAAGTATACCTATCAGAAGACAGCACTGTTGCGCGTGCCTCCAAAAAGGTAATCAAAACAAGCAACGCAGGAGGTTGCGGGTTCGATTACCGCCTTGGGACAAATGTTTTTACGATCTGCAAATATTCGTTCTGAGTATTTTCTATGTATTATAAAAATCTATCTTTGTAAATATATTTTAATGATATATATTTTATTAAGTATACCTATCAGTCATCTAGTACCCATAACACAAACTCTGCTTAGCTTGGGGCTAGATGATACTGTGTGTTGATTATCCAACATTATTATTTATCGATAAAACGATAAGCCCACGTAAGTCACCATATTTTTCGAGTCGACGTGAGAGGAGAGATTCGCATCTCTATCTGTCAAAACTATGTCTATGAAATCATTCAGTAATTCAGTCTTCATTCATTCACCTGTCAACTATTAGGAAACTTCATAGTCGTGCATATACCAAACAGAAAATAAATTCGTAGACGGTGTATAGGCGGCTCTTACGACATCCACGAGATGAGTTGAAGGGGTCGATTTTTACGTTGCGCCGCGATCGTCACGGACGGCGGTGGTTTGAATACTATACTCCCATTTAGAATCCAAGATATTTTATGTTAACAAAGACATTATTGAATGAAAGCTTCACAAAAACTGATAACAATGACAGAAAAAACAACAAAATTATCACTAAAAACTAATACACAATCTTTAACAACGCGCAACTCACGTGTGTAGCAAAAAATGTTTTTTTTTTCTAGTTCCAACCGAAAGAGAGATCAAATACATTATGAATGTAAGCGGGTTAACTACTAACCTAGTTACAGTAGGTTAGTAGTTAACCCGCTTACATTCATAATGAATTTATCAAACTACGAAAGTTTTTATAGTAAAAAGAGATCAAATAAAAGATGAATGAAAGCTTTCAAAACCAAAAATTGTTTCGTGCTTCTATGCTTTTGCTTCGATGATACCAATGTTAAATATTTTCCACCAGTATTCCTTGAGTTTTTTACCCTTTTGTATACAAAAAATATTCATGTAAAAAACATGAATATTTTAATCGGAGTATAGTACTAATTAGTATAATTGACGACCTCAGTGCCCCAGTGGACGCAGGTCCACCTGCAACGCCAAAGGTTCTCGGTTCGATTTCCGCTGCGAGACAAATGTTTGTACGATCTGCAGGTATTGGATCCGGGTCTGGGTCTACTGATCAATTATGTACAGAATTGCGAAAGACTAGTTGACGATTTTTTCCGTAGGGTTACAAAAAATCTACTACCGTAAGTTCAAACCGTCCAATCAATGATGCAAAAATTTTAGCTGCAGCTCACGTAAAGTTCTGGAATATGGCGGTAACTTTTACAGTACTTACTCATGAATTAAGTACAGAATTGCGAATTACGAGTTGACGATATTTTCCGTAGGGTGACAAAAAACTTTACGACATGTTAAGTTTTGCAATCGTAACTGCCAATGTCTTTGTTCTTGATTTTAGGTGCAGCTCACATAAAGTTCTGGAAAATGGCGGAGACTTTTACCGGACTCAAGCTGAAGGGCGAACTGGGACGGTTCGGTAAAACAGAGATTTGCGATATACTTGGCTTCTATCAGATGCCTGATGAGAAGGTTTGTATAAGACTTTTTATTACTTAAGTATAGTTTTTCGAACAATATGCTAGGTACATACATATACATATTATGTAGGTTAGACACAATTCCCGGCATAAGGGCTCTTACAAACGCGTAGGTCCTTTTTTGTTCAGCAGCGCCTATTAGTCAATCATTTCTTTGTAAATTGAAGTCAGTTTTCATTATTAATCTATTTTTGTGTGTCTAACCTTATTCTTTTTTACCTAAAAACGTTGATCGTCTACTTTCTGTAAATCTTTTCTAAATCGCTACTTTGTTTATTATATGTGGAAACTTCTAATTCATCATCATCATCATATCATAGGCCTCCCCTAAGGATCTCCACAATGACCGATTTTGCGCTGCCCGCATCCAACTTCTAATTGGCCTTAAGTTAAATATTCTTTGAATCTAATCTGTATCTAGCTGTAAGTTTTCCCAAGATTGTAAAAATAAATAAATAATAACAAATAAAATACATCGAAAAACTTTTTGAAAGGTTGTTCTTTTTCAGTAATTTGTATATAAACTGATTGCATCAGTTATATTATAACAAATTAATTTGTAGATTCTGTACGTTTTCAATTTTGTAGGTTATATCTGGTTGCGAGTGGGGTAACGTGTTGGTTTGGGAAGCTGGACTCGTGAAAGTGGAAGTTACACAACGTGGAAGGAAGACATGCCACACTGCTCCTGTGGTAAGCTTTTTCTATGCTATGCTTTTTTTTACCAGAAATGGCCTTGGTACTATAACGGCAGAATGTTTAAAACCTAACCAATAGAATAACTGAATCTTTCTAACACTGAAGTCATTTATAACGGGATATTTACCATAATTTGATGAAACCGTTGGTAGTGGTAACATCCGTAGCAAAAGACAAAGATAAATGTTTTATAACTAATTTAAATGTGTAAAGTACCTGTATAATAATTTTCAATCAGTTAGTAGTTTTTGCGTGAAAGAGGAACAAACATACATACTTACAAACTTTGTCAAAGTTTATAACAAATGTTTATAATATTAGTAGGATTTTATTGGGTGATAAAATTTAGTAAGCTAATAAATAGGCTTAAAATAATACATTCCTCCCCTTCCCCCTACAACCCTTCCCTAGATCCAGTTCATGTTAAGTGACAAGTACGACGAGGTGACGACGATCGCCCGCGACGGCTGCGTGCGCGCCTGGTATTGGGACACGGTGGAGCAGGCAGACCCACCTGAAGAGGACCCGTTTGTGGAACTCAACCCCGTCGCGGAGACTTGCGTGAGTATCAAGGTTCAAGTTCTCTGGCTTTGGCTGAGGCTCAGACTCTAGTTATGACTCTGGCTTTGGTTATATATAGTTTTAGCTCTGGTTATGGCTTGCACTTGAAATTTGGCTCTAGTTCTCGCTTTGGCTCTGGCTTTGGTTCAGGCTCTAGCTCTGTCTGGTTCAAGCTTTGAATTTTTTTCTAGCTCTGCTTTGGCTATTTGGATTTTAGCTCGTGTAGACAATGCAATAAGTGCATCATCTACACTGCTGGGTTTGCTGTAATCACTATGCGATTGGTCTTCGCAGTGACGGCTTATTCCTCACTTACATTATATTGTATAATGTATTTTTATGTTTTCAGGTACCCGGGTGTCAAATAATGTGCCTGGTGCACCAAAAAGACATGTACTGGTATGCTCAAGTAAGTGAATCATCTTATTCCTATAAAGTCTAACAATTTTTTGATTAAAAATAACGGTCCACATGCAAAATCCAGCCCTAAACGAAGCTAAATTATATTATGGTTGCTACATAACTAATATACTTAAATACGTTACATACATTACATCCTACTAATATTATAAGTGTCAAAGATTGTGAGAAATGGATGTATGGATGTTTGTTCCTCTTTCACGCAAAAGATACTGAACTGATTGGGCTGAAATTAGGTTTGGGTATAATTTGGGACTTGAAATAACATGTAGGTTACTTTCTACGGGCGAAGGCGCGGGCAGCAGCTAGTAATTAATGCAATTCAATAGTTCTGCTATATTCTTCACTATTCAGGACGCCAACGGTGGAATCTGGACCGTCGACCTTGAGATAGACAAGCTAGAATGCAACCACAATAAAGTGCTAACAACCCACGCTGGAGCCATCACCGGCATGGCGGCCCTACGCACGCATCCCATCCTCATAACGGCGGGAAAGGATGGCGCTCTGATGGCTTACGATACTGAGTCTCATATACTGCTGGCTAGATATATCTTCCAAACGCCTATCACTTGTATTTTGTACCCACCAGTGGATGTGAGTATCTGTTTTGTAGCTATAGTTAATCGATTATGTTACTTCCCTTTAACGCATTCACTGCCCAGCCTCGCCGACGCCTGCAAGACCCGGAGATGGACATGTGCGTCGTGTGACATGAAATTGTTAATGCACAAATCTTGACATTATTCAACAGGAGTTTTATTATTTAGAAGCTGATGGCTGATTTGTACTGATTTGGCACGGACCAGCCGAGGGCCTTAAAACACACGAGGTAGGAATCGCACTTTCTGCCGAGTGATACATAGTGCTTTATACTACACCTTCGAGGAAAATAAAAAGCAGATATAGTTATTAATTTATATTTAAATTAAAATAATTACAGTTATTGAAACTCAATGTCATATTTTTTCCAAAGAAATTAAATCATATCCCAAAAATTTACGACTCCGGCCGGACTTGAACCCGCGACCTTCCCCTGCATACGGGACTGCGCTAACTAACTGCAATTTTAATTTCTTTGAGATTACCCGAAGTGCTGGCTTAAGCACTATAATAATAATCACAAAAACCTTATATTTCTTTACTACGGAATCCTTCCGATTTTCTTTTCAAAAATGCTGTCAGTTTTTTATAGTCCATTATATTGATGTCGTTGCGTGCCAAAAGCGTACTTTTCAACATAGAATACAAAGACCACAAGGTACTTGGCTTGTATTTTTTCGCTTTTTCACTAAAGTAGGACAGTAAAACATTGTCAGAAAAAGAATTAGCTTTTTTCTCGTTTTTCCAAGACACAAATCTTCATAAGTTTTGTTGTATTAATTTCTGGATTTCTCGGGCAATAAAAAAAAATGAGTTCAAGTGACAGTGAAATAATAATATTAGAATAAAATATGAGGCACCTTTTATTTTCTCATAGAGGGTGATGAAAAGTAGAGCGTATCACTCGGACGCAAATTATATTTTTGGCTCGGGCGACATACTTTGAATCCCTCGCTACGTTCAGGATTCTACTAAAGAATCCCTCGCTCGCTCGGGATTCTACTGTAGAATCCCTCACTTCGCTCTGGATTCAAAAAACCGCCCTCGCCGTAAAAATATTATTTTGCTCCCTTATGATACAATCTACTATTGTTGTTTGACCTATTATGAAAATAATCATAGCTACCGGCCGATTTTAAAGGAAATAAAGAAAATAACACGTTAGAAATGGATTTCCATACAATTTTCCCTCCTGCTAAAACGAGTGAGAAATTAAATTTCATAGAGTTTTTCCTCCCGGATTCCTATACGCCTGCAATGACTTACTTTCTATCTTATATTTGGAAAAGGAATAGGCAATTTTCCGAGCAGGTGTAGTATAAAAGCCTTGTCTAGAACAGAATAGACAAAAATTACATCGACTCGTCATGAAATGCGTTCAATATCAAAAATTAAAGCACTATGTATAATTCGGTAGAAAGTGCTATAATTATAACTAGTATGTTATTAGGACAACTCTCGTTAGATATCAGTCAGTTTCTCCCCTTGTTTACAAGTTTATTCTCTGATTTTGCCTCCAGGTGGATGAAACATCCTGCATCCTCCTAGTCGGCTTCTCCGACGGAGTGATGCGCACTCTGCTCCTGCACCCCGAGCGACTGGCAACGCCACGCGTCGACCTGTTGGAAGTGCGCGTGCACTCGGCGCTCACCGTGCACAGCGACGACTCTATTCACGCTGACGTCATTACTCTGCTATCGGTACTAGAACTGATAATATAGCTACTTTTTACTATAAAAAAACTTTCGTAGTTTGACGAATTCATTATGAATGTAAGCGGGTTAACTATGAACCTAGTTTGTGTTGGAAGAACCTACTATATCTAAATAAATCTAAATCTACCACCCGGTTGGAAGCCGTGTCTCCATGGGAAAACGAATAGCAGAGCCGGGTGTAGATACTGTTGTTCCGTATACACTACCCGTCACGCTGGGATCTCCGCCAGAAGGTGACTCTCCTACTTGACAGCATCACCGAGCAGTGTGACCCCGCAAACCAGCGCTTGCGACCCGCGCGCAGCGGGGTCTTGCCTCACTCACCCTGATGAAGTCCCTCGTTAAGGAATGAAACGTTGGTGTTCTTACAACACAAACTAGGTTCGCAGTTAACCCGCTTACATGCATAATGCAGGATAGCTACTAGTTGGTTTCACTGACACAAGTGATGCGCACTTTGCTCCTACACTCCAAGCGGTGACCTGCTCTAGAGATAAACTCGCACAGCTGTTACCATGGACGGCCAATTAAAGCGACTGTACATATAAGTAGGTAAAGTTCCATGCATTTTATACGGCCAAAAAGTGCGACATTAGCTCCCATTGGATGCGGCGCCGCCGCAATAAAAGCGCCACCCAAGAAAATCGGGTACGGTACAGTACGCAGACGATACATATTTATTTATTTTTAATGTTGTTTCATGTGATACATCGAGTTATATTAGTCGACTGTTGACACTGCTGTCTTGCGACTACGACACGAATTTTGTCCGTAGACTAATAACGAGTGCTACGCGGCGGCGGCGTAGCAAGTTCGTAGGCACTTGCTACGGTAACTCTAAGAAACGTAGATAAGTTTTCGGAATAAAAAAAAACCTTTACGTACGACGTTATTTTAAGCGTGACGTTTTGGTGTGTGTATTGCTATGGCCACACTATCGTAATAACGCGAAGTTTTGCGCTGTCGCGACAAGTCTGGCCAAGAAATTCATCCTATCGCGAATCGTCATCGTGAACACGAATGCCCTTCACGCCGCTGCTGTCGGTAAATTGAGAACATCGAAGGGTTTTATCATAATCATAATCAATCGTTTATTTGCAAGAATACAAAATTAATATAGAGGTACAGTATGTCAGATCTTAAAACGAATATAATGATTGTATTCAGCCTGCACGCAGGCGTGCAAATATCTATCGCGACAGAGTTCGTGCTAGGCTTGAGGCGTATTTATCGTCACTGATAAAAGTCACAGGTATAGAAAATTGGCGGTATTTCACAGTGACAGAAACTAAATATATCTGTGACTGTCTCACAGGCAGTGCCAGTGTCACGAGTGCCTATTATATCGTTGTTATTTTATTATATATTGCGATATTATATCGTTGTTATTTTATTAAGTACCTGCGCAATAAATCGCTTCAGCTAGATAATATCGCTTCTATATTCTCTCTTTGATAGTATCACTAAGTCAGAATGAGACACACCTAGTATTTTATACTTGGAAATTTGAAATGTATACCGCAATATAACAACTTTGTTACACACATACAATTCAAGAGGAATTTACGTTACGTAGCGGTACTATTGCTGCAATAAATATATATATTATTCAGTAAAACAATGAATTTGTACGTGATTGGTAGAAATACTAGCTAGTATTTGTCACAGATATTTTTTGGGCTGAGTAATGCTATGAATATAATCATAGCACAAAACCAGGAAATCAAGCAATCTATTGAACAAATGAATTTACAATACGAAGAAATTACATCACGAATGCTCGTTCTAGAGACCCAAAATGAAGATTACAAGGGTCGAATTTCAGCTCTAGAAGCACAGGTGGATTACCTGGAGAATCAAGCACGATGCACAATGATTGAGATTCGAAATGTGCCCAAACAGGATCAGGAAGACCACCAAAAAATGGTCAATATCGTAAAAGATATCGGTTCAGCATTGAACGTGGAGCCTATCCAGAAATCGGACATAAGAAACATCTACCGTACAAAAAACTCAGCTATTGTTGTGGAATTCAGCTTTACTTTGCCAAAAGCGTCAATTATTACGGGCGTCAAGAAACGTTTCAAGTCTAAAACCGGACATAAGCAGAAACCCCTAAATACATCGGAAATCAATCTCCCGGGGACCCCCCAACCTTTATTTATCTCGGAGTCCCTCACCATGAAAGCTCGCCACCTCTTCTACATCGCGCGAGAAAACGTGAAAAACAAAAGGCTGTTTGCAGCATGTACATCGTACGGGAAAATATACGTTAAGACGGAGGAAGGGAAACTCCCGGTACGCATTATCTCAAAAGAAGATCTAAATAGAGTCACCTTACTGTGACTAGTAGGTATGGTTATAATTACAAGTTATGAATATTTGCATATTAAAATTTGTCACAACCAAACTTACTCCAGCATTCTAGCTGATATTTTTATCGATACATATATTTTTTCTTACTATATATATTACAGCAGTACTTCTTACATACTACGTACGCTTGTCAAACAAGCACAGCACATAATACACACAAACCACGAAAACATGAACTCTACAATTAAAATACACACAAAGCTCGATAGTACTACGTCACAAAAACTTAGCATCCAAAAATCCAGATCATTGTTTAGTTATAAATACAAAAATACACATGTCACAATTGTCACGTGAATTCCGTGACCGTGACTCCCTTAGTAAATCTCGAATGAGATGAATCATAACTGCTAATATAAACTTAGATCTGGATTCTTTCTCGGTTGCTAAAGTACACTCTTGTGACATAGATGACGTAACAAAACTTGTTTCTACGAAAAAACCATCTCTACATATTCTTACGCAATACATTCGTAGCATTACCTGTAATATGCCTAACTTTACCACGCTCCTGCAATGGTCAAAGTTGGACTGGGATGTTCTTGTACTCTCGGAATGCTGGTTGGCCTCCTCTAGGTGTATACCAGACCTTGTCAACTATAGCTATGCAACCACAACATCTCACAAAACACAAAACGAAGGAGTTGTGGTTTACTATAATAAACGATTGAACGTGTCTTTTGAAGAACCTATAATTCATGACGCTAATGCTTTATTACTGAAAATCAGTCAGGAATCGTGTGTTCTTGAAATTTATCGGTCACCCAGCAAGTATAATGTAAGTGATTTTGTCAATTCGTTGGACACTTGCCTTAACAAAATTAAATTATTTAAAAATATAATCCTATGCGGCGATATAAACATTGACATTGCACCAAATAGCTCAGATAAACGTGCCTATGAGTACCTTAACGTGTTAGCAAGCCACGGAATGCTACCAAGTCACACGTTACCTACTCGCGGCAACTCTTGCTTGGATCACATTATGATCAAAACAAAAATGGACGTTAACTGCTTCGTCTTTGAAACGTCAGTAACAGATCATGACAGCGTGGCTGTTAGCTTTGATAGCGAAATTCACAAAAATGATTTACAAAAACCATCTTATCACATTTGCTACGAGTCACTCGATACATCAATGAATAACTTAAATTTTCAACCAATTCTAGAATGTACATACGCTAACGCAGCAGCTGATTTACTCATAAAGCAATTAAATTCGATCATAGCAGATAACACCCAGCTACGTAAAATTTCGAACAGGAATATAATTTATAGGATCACTAAAGGACTATTAAAATGCATGAGGAACCGCGATAAACTGTACGTAAAATTTAAAAAGAATCCTGACAATAATATTAATAAGGTAACCTATAATCGATACAGAAATTATTGCAATACAATTATCAAGAAGGCTAACCGAAATTATGAGCGGGAAGAACTAGTTAATGCAATGAATAATAGGAAACAGCTCTGGGACGTCATCAAAAAAATTAGTGGATCAAATAAGGCAAAAGACCACTCTAATAATCTCCTAATGGCTGGTAATCCTAATAGCATCAACGAAGTAAATAGTTTCTTCAGACACGTAGGTAAGAATATTGCAGAACAAATTATCTCACAGAATCAATTACTTACGCCCATTTCGTTCGACTCTATTCATACTCTGAACTCCTTTGTACTACTCCCAACAGACGAAGAAGTCAGAAAGCTTATAAATGGCTTAAGAGAAAACTGTGCAGTAGGATTTGACCAGATTTCGAGTAAATTTCTCAAAAGATACAATAATGTTCTCTCTAAACCGATTATTTATATATGTAATCTCTCCATAGCTACTGGATTGTTCCCTCAAGCTTTTAAGCTAGCCGTTATTAAACCTATTCACAAAGCCGGAGATACAAATAGTACTACGAATTATAGGCCAATTTCAATCAAAAATATTGGAGCGCATTATGAACAAGCGCTTGGTTAATTACTTAGAGTTCAATAACTTTATCTCTTCTGCACAATATGGGTTTAGGCACGGCAAATCGACCAATGATGCAGTACATGAGCTTGTTGATTCTATAATTAGAGATCTAGATAGGAAGAGGAAGTGCCTTGTCATATTTCTCGATTTGGCCAAGGCCTTTGACACGGTCTCCATACCTCATCTCCTTCATAAGTTGGAAAACCTTGGTGTCAGAGGTCTTCCACTTGAACTGTTTCGAAATTACCTGGAAGGTCGTAAGCAACAAGTCAAAATAGACGGGAGATTAAGTGACATACTCCGACATACTGACGACCGATGTGGCGGGGTGGGCGAAGGTTCGCCCGCGACGCAGGAGGTTGCGGGTTCGATTCTCGCCTCGGGACAAATGTTTGTACGATCTGCAAATATTTGTTCAGGGTGTTCTGGTCGTTTTTCTATGTATAATAAAAAAAAAACTATCTATGTCATATGTATATTGTATTATGTATATCAGTTATCTAGTACCCATAACACAAGCTCTGCTTAGCTTGGGGCTAGATAATGCTGTGTGAATTGTCCAGCATTATTTATTATTAAATACTAACTGTTATTAACCTATTACCGCAAGGGATACTCCCTTGCGGTACTCCATGATTAACCGTCTATGTTTCTGGCATACATAAATGATTTGTGTCAACAACAGCTACCACGAGGCAAAATACTAAGCTTTGCAGATGATTCAGCCCTGTATTTACGCTAATACCTGGGAGGAAGTTTTCAAACTCGCGCAACAGGGATTCAATAATGTTAGCTCCTGGCTATATGAACATTCTTACGCTTAACATCACAAAAACCAAATACTTGGCATTTGCTCATAGGGTCAACCTTCTCCCTTCACCTAACCCCAAATTGTTTGCACACACGTGTACTGGCTCTTCCTCCAATTGTGCATGTGTTTCTCTTTTGAGAGCAGAGAATATCAAATATTTAGGTGTCGTAATTGACCAGACCTTAAGTTTCAGACCACACATATATGTACTTACCGGCAGGCTTCGTAAGCTGATATACAATATATTTAAAACCCTCAAGCATGTTGCTGACCGAAAGGTCATAAAGATGGTCTACTCAGCTTTAGGACATTCAATAATAGACTATTGCATAACCTTTTTTGGTGGTGCAGCAAAAACCCATATGATTGAAGTGGAAAAAGCTCGGCGTGCGATATTGAACGTTGGGGCTGGACTCCCGTTTCGTCATCCTACAGTAGAGTTGTTTAGGAACTGAGACAACGATACGTATTACACACTGTTCTTTTGAAACACTCAAAATTACAATTTGACCCAGAGCTAAATAAAGGTAAGGTGTGCCAGACTGAAACCTTTAAATCTCGTCGCTCTAACAACTTCTTCTGCTTCCAAGGGAACTTTCTCTATAACAAATTGAATAAGTCTCTTAACATCTATCCCCTGCATAAATATAGTTGCAAACAGGAGGTCACTAAATACCTAAAGAGCCTTAACTACGATCAAACAGAAAGTCTGCTACGCCCTGGCTTATAAAGTAATAAGGAACTATTGAAATAGTTTTCTTTTAATTGCCATAACGTTTCTGCTTATTATCTTCTAATTTTTCACACGGGTAGAGATCTCTTGCTGCCCAGACTCTTTCGAGACTGGTGTCCTCAGAAGATCTTACCCAGTAACACATCAAATTCACACACTCACACAAATACACACACACACATAAAATACACACATGACCTTATACCATTCGGAATGCTGCCTTAATAATTGATTAGAACTTGATTTTTATACCTCAAGTTTCTACTAAATTATTTTGTTAACTTTTAATTAATATACATTAATATCTTTCTTTTTTTTCTGCAATCTTGCTTTTTCTATCTTAAATTGTACACTTAGCATAATTTTGTTAAACAAACTATAATATATCATGTATTAACTGCACTTCTGCCGCGGAGTGAGAGCCTGGTGACCTGTAACACAGGTTTTTTTACAAACCTAACGCAGGCACCAGTCTCGCACAATGTTGCTGTATAGTTAAACTTATTGTTAGTATTCTAGTTTTAAATCTAAGCTCATTATGTTAGAGGAGAATAAATGATTTATTTATTATATTATTTATTATTTTGAAGTCGCAGTAACGGAACTCACAGGTATTGGATTTTGCCTAGTATAACCCAAGACTAGTACGTGCGGTTGGCTACACTTCGCGCGCTTTGCATCCACCATCGTCATTTATTTATCTTCTTTACTCTTTTATTTATTTTGTTCAAATAATAAAGATGCTGTAAATAATTATTTTCTGATATGTACTAGAGCGCAACCACCTCTTCCAAATTTTCCATGACAATTAGATGAAAATGATTTATAGCGACGTTGCGAAGTTTTTTTCCAATGTAGCCAAACACTTCGTCGTAAATCGAACACGAAGTTTTGTCGCGACAACGCAAACACGAATCTTCACCTCGTAGTGTGATCGTACCGTAGGGTTATATTAAGAACGGAATGGATAGCCTTATTCCCCATACAAACGTACTTTCCACTTCATTTGGAAACTATGCCCCCGATCTTATTGAAATTTTCCATACGTGAAAAATAACTATGTTTGCAGCGGTTTAGTTTTTGAAAAAACATAATGATCTTTAAATGAGAGCGAAACTAATTTTTACCACCAAATCGAGTCATCTTCAAGCGATTTTTTACAAACATCCTAAATATATTCAACATTATAAATAACCAAAAATATTTTTGAAATCAATCGTTAACTCAAAATTAATCGTAAAGTACCTACGAAAAAATATCAAAAAATGGTGCCAACACCAAGCACACGCACACAGCCACATGACAGCTTCGTATTAGATGATTAGACGCTTTCTCACTCATAGCGCGCCCTATTTCATTCTACGTGAAACAACAACAAATCTGCATGGGAAAATCCGTTTCTGTTTGGGATTGGTTCGTAACCTTCATAAGTGTGCTGTCAATTTGTCCATTAAAAATCCACCTTGAAACCCTTTTTTGTACGTTTTCCTTTTGTTTTACACTATGATATTTCCCAATGTCAGGTTACTTTCAGATCCTGAAGCCCCACTCCAAAGCGCTTGTTCAAATAACAATAAACGACGCGAGAACTCTGCTGGTGACCAGCGGCAGAGATACGACTATCTTCATGTACAAGTTAATTCACGGAACACCGTTCAAGTTGGAAAAGCTAGGGTTCATCGAAACGCCAAATAATGTGGAGTATATGACGTGGAAGCCAGAAGAGGTTTGTATGAAGATTCTAATGAGCTGTTTTGTTTTGTACAATCTTGTTTTATCGGGTTCCGTACCTCAAAATGAACTCTTATAGGATCACTATACAATACAATACAATACAAAAATTCTTTATTGTACACCAGAAAAACAACATTACAGAGAGATGTTACATAGGACAAGTACAAACTGTCACTTTGTTGTCCGTCTGTCCGTCCGTCCGTCTGTCCGTCTGTCAACCCTCTTCTCAGGAACACGTGGAGCTATCGAGTTGAAATTAACATCACATACTGAAGTCTGTAACCTCTTGGAGCCCTGATATAAATCAAACTTCTAAGTCAACTCAATCAGCCGGTTTCTTAACCGTTTATGCACGATATTTTTGAAAATTCTAACGTAATCACACAAAACCTATAGGGTACTTCCCGTTGGCTAAGAATCATGAAACGCAAGAAGCAAGGTCTTATAATAACGGAACCCTGGGTGCGCGAATTAACTCGCACTTGACGTTTTTATTTATTGTGTTATGTACCTACTGGTGCCTGGTGCCACGACCCCCAAGAAAATACTATTTTTATTCGATTTTTTAGTACACGATTTCTGTACTTCGAATAAACGAACTTTACCGATGCCAAGTTCCCTAAGTACTGATGATATCCTAATTATCGTAACTTTACTTACAGGAAACTTTCCACTATTAAAAAAAAACGTTTCGAATTTCGAATGACACTGTATGTGCACTGGATTGCAAAATAAATACTTGAATTTTGGAATAATCTTTTTCCGGGTATCGAACAAACTACGTGCTTTTCCTATGAATAATTATTTTAATCTAAAAGTTTAAAAGTCGGAACTGTTTTAGGAACACGTCCTGTTGCTATGCGGACAAGTTGGATTTATTATGGAAGCGGTTCTGCCGGACTTAGGTGTGAGGGATTACAAGGACATCACGACATTCAAACTGGATTTTGTCTCTTACAAGGAGACTCTGGTTAAAAAGCAATAGTAAGTTGAATCGTAAGGTACGTCCAGATTAAGTAACATGTTTATTTAATAATAATATGGCGTCTTTAATAGTAACATGGGAAAAACGATAAACTGACTTCAAATTCCCTTACTTTTACACTTATTTTAAGATTTGCGGGATAAATACTAATCCCTTGGGGATACAAATTTTATGGAACCCCTTCGGGATCATTTTCTGTACAATAGTGAAAGAATTTTCATAATCGGTCTATAATTGGCGGAGACATCGCGTAACATACATACAAAAAAAATACAACATACAGACGAATTGGGAACCTCCTCCTTTTGAAGTCCGTTAAAAAACATATATTTTACATGTTTTATCAGTGTGGACGATTTATAAACAAAATCAATATGGATGATTTGATATTGTAGGTAGGTACGTAACATTGTTTCGAAACAAAGTTATGTAACATGTTACTAGACTTTACAATAGTTTTAAATACCTGCTAGTTAACCTTTTTCTGTGAATAAATATTTTTTATTTTTATTACTTAATATGGACGCACCTTAAGAAAATATTTCTTATAGGCCTTATGTACAAAACATGATATAATAACGTTATAATTGTAACTGCCGAAAGACCAGATAAATGAAAATACTTTCAGGAATTTGCAGTAGGTTTTCAATAATTTGTGAAAAACATCAAATCATTGAATAAGCAGTCCCTATGACCTACCCATTAGGACTAGTTTCTGGCCGCGGCTTTGCACGCAATGTTTCTATGCAACGTATCGTTTAAATGTTATATCCCGTAAGAACTGATTTATGGAATAAAAAGATGCTTGCTTTATTCTAGACCTAAACCTACTTGTATGCAACTTCAGTCACATCCGTTCAGTAATTTAGATCCGAAGTAACAAACATCTAAACATCCAAACTTTTGTATCCTACTAATATTATAAATGTCAAAGTTTGTATGGATGGATGTATGGATATTTGTTACTCTTTCACGCAAAAACTACTGAAACGATTAGGCTGCAATTTGGTATGGGTATAGTTTGGGACCTGGAATAATATATAGGCTATTCTTATCCCGATAAAACGTGGGCGAAGGCGCGGGCAGCAGCTAGTTTATTGTAATTAGTGGGAAGTATAGAAGGAAGACACTCATTATTATACATGTATAATCTTCTCAGTTTGCGTGTTCGTCCGTTTCCGGAAGAAGAAGATCTGGCCAGTATTGACGAGGAGGCGCTGAAGGCCAAGGAAGAAATGGAGGACGATGATGAGGAGGAAGAATGGAAAGGAGAAATTCAACTGAGTAAGGCCTTTGTTTATTATCTTAATCTGGGCTCAGTATATTTGGTACAATTTTTTGACTATTTGGGAATAATAATGACGAGAAACCACTGAATTTAACGTAAATAAAATTTATTTCTCAAAGCACGTGTACAGTTTGTTAGAAGCAAATCGGAAGTTTTTTTATGACTAGCGAAACTGTACAAAATATTTTCATACAGCAACAGATAAGAAATTGTCGATGTAAAAGACAAACATTGTTGGTGTTCCAACAATTTTAAAAGGTGAAATTAACGCAATAATACCTCTTCAGGATGCACACTGTTGAACGTGCTTGCCCCAAACAAGGGGATTGCCATAATCACCACGCTTGGCAGGCGGTTTGGTGATCGCAGTTAAGGTGTTGAAAATACACAGAAGGAAGCTGCTGCCCTTCCACTGGTGGTTCCATCAACGTGTTTGGATTGAGAGGTCGATTCGTTGTGCCTACCACGGTGCATTAATATCTTAAAATTTGTATTTCTTTGTTTCTGTGATAAACCTGATAGGTTTATCACAACAACAGTATTCTGGATGTTTAGTTCATCATCCTAAATTTTTAGACAACCTATGTGATATTAAAGATACATTAAACCATAATGCTATACTATAAAAACTTATTATATTGCCCCATGAGTATGAGAGGTTGTCTCTTGAGCCTGAGCTCAATGCTCGCTCGCTAATGATTCAAGTACAAAAGCTATAACCGTAGGCCGACGGTAGATCGAGAATCTTTTCAAAAGATTATCATATCGCATGGCCTATTTTGTTATCAGTCGAGAGCGAGAGCCTTCTAGGCACGACAATAACCTGGGCGCAGTACTGCGACGCCGGCATATGGGTGGTGCAACGCGGGACCGGAGCCCTGCTGTTGATACAGCCCAACTCCAACAGGGTATACAAGTTTGCGCCCTTCGAAGGCGCCTGGTGCGATGATATTACAACGCTACAGTTTATGTAAGTCCATCTGGAAAAGTTGAGCCCGTAATTGTAATCTTGTACGTTATCTGTTTACTTTGCTAGTTCACACTTTTTTGTATTATTTTATCTTCTTACACGTACACCTTTAGTTGCTTTCTGCTTCTAGTTTATGAACTATTTTTTATTTTGTATGTGCTGCTGGACTGGTCTGTCATTAACAAATATATAAGCTTCAGGCGCTTTGTGGTGTAAAGGTTGTTCGAATTTCTCCAACCCCACCCCAGGCACCCGTGAATCGTGCCTAACGAGTCCAGTGTAGTGCATGCAGGGACGCGGAACGCGCGCGACTAGAACCGCACTTACCCTTGAATGAGTCCCTCAAAAAGCGATGAAACGTTTCCAACAGATACTTGGCTCGTAGTTAACCTGCTTATATGACTATATATTATAAAACAAAAACCTCCAACGCATCTGTCCATCTACATACATGTTCGCGATAAGCTCAAAAACTACTGAATGGATTTTATGTAGTTTTCACTAATAGATAGACTGATTCATGAGAAAGGTATAAGTATATAATTTGCCTAGGTTTTGGGTAAATTGGTTGAAATATCTGTTGGAAGTGTCGAACAAAAGTCAAGCCGCCTAGCGCCTGGGAGCGTCCATCGCAAACCCTGCCTAATCCTTTGAGATAATATGCTCTACTACCATTGCGAAGCCGGGGCGGGTTGCTAGTTGAAAATTAATATGGAAATTACTGATTTTGCAGTTGCGACGGTGCATACCTGATAGTCGGAACCAACACAGGCTACATCCGGGTAGTGCGGATGCCTACAGAAGAAGAAGACTCGGAGCTACACCACTACAACGTGTGGATGACTGCGCAGATTAAACTGCTCAAGAAGCTCAAGGGAAGGCGCCTCGCTAAGGAAGAGGTAAACATCTCATCATCATCACACGTCCACTACTTAACATAGGCCTCCCCCAACTAATTGTTGCCATCATATTGGGGGGGGGGGGGGGGGGGGCTTGCCATAATCCCCACGCTTGGCAAGCGGCTTGGTGATCGCAGTAAGGTGTTAGTAATACACAGTAGGAAGCTGCTGCCCTTCCTCTGGTTTTTTTTGTAATGTGCTTTTTTATTTCGGTAAAGCGTTAGACCACCATCACACTTGAGAAAGCGAAGATGTGGCCTAAGATGGAGCACGCTTTCCCAGAAGGAACTTATTCACTCGGGATTTGAAGACTCCCAGATTATACTCTACCGGAAAAACAGATGCAGGAAGTTCGGAAACTAAATATATCTGTGACTATCACACAGGCAGTGTCACGAGTGCACGATATTATATCGTTGTTATTTTATTAGGTACCTACGCAATAAATCGCTTCAGCTAGATAATATCGCTTCTTTATTCTCTCTTTGATAATATCACTAAGTCAGAATGAGACACACCTAGTATTTTATACCTGGATATTTGAAATGTATACCGCAATGTAACAAAGTTGTTGAAGAAAATACCGTTTAAATTTATTCGGTTAATCAACATGCTACTGCTACTTACTCAGTCATCTCGCTACAGTAAATATATTATTCAATCAGTAAAACAATGAATTTGTACGTGGTTGGTAGAAATACTAGCTAGTATTTTGTCACAGATATTTTGAAGTCACAGTAACGTAAGTCACCGGTATCGGATTTTGCCTAGTATAACCCAAGACTAATAACTAAGAATAGTGATCATTCGGCTAAAGTACCTAAACTAATTTGACAGTAATATTTTCGCCTTTCTATTGTAAAGAAAGGGATACCAACATTTCTAGTTCTTTTAATTTAGTTTTTGCGACAGCCGAATTGACACCAGTTTATCGGATTTTCAGTTTATGAGGAGGCCTGTGTCCAGCAGTGGATGTGTATGAGCTGATATGATGATATGTACCTATAGACGTTATTGACCGTAGAAGTATAAAATATGGCTTTTCTGATCGACATAATCCGATTCCGCTCCGGTAACTAATGTCTAATTATTTTGAATACCGTAAAGTGGGGTGAATAAAGACTCCAGGGTAGAAATGGACGAAAAACATCCTTTTGCAGAGGTCAGATCCACTGACACAGGAGGTGAACAGTCACGGACTAAGGATACTTCGATGCTATAATCAAAATTCAAATACATTTATTTTCTCTCACAAAGAAGCTTTTTGCTAGTATACATAGGTGCAAGTAGTATACACATAGATATTATAGCTAACATTGTGAGAGACTGGTGCGCAAGAACCTGTATTAGGTTCACAAGAACCTGTATTACTGGTCACCAGTTCCACTCTGTGCGTTAAAATATTTTTTTTTTAATAAATAAATAATGCTACACAATTCACACAGCATTATCTAGCCCCAATCTAAGCAGAGCGTTATGGGTGTGTTATGGGTACTAGATAACTGATATACTTAATATAATACAATATGATATATAATGGATAGATGTTTTTTATTATACATATAAAACATCCAGAACACCCTGAACAAATATTTGCAGATCGTACAAACATTTGTCACGAGGCGGGAATCGAACCCGCAACCTCCTGCGTCGCAGGCGGACCTTCGCCCGCCGCGCCACAGATGTCGTCAAAAAGATTATTACAGTTATACCTGAACAAAATTAACTTAAACATACTTTAAAATAATATTGTACCTGTATGTCTGGCATAGAGTGGGTGATTTAGTGTGATGGTTGTGTGGGGTACTCGTGAGGTCCTCCACGTCTCGGTCCAGTATTTCGTCAAATTCTATTCACACTGGAGTCTCTATTCACCCTGTTTTACCCGGTACTATGTTTACAGAAACAACCTATTCCCCGCATCGACTTTACTGACCGGTACTACCTAGCGATGCATGATTACTATGCGGGGGCCATCACGTGCTTTGAGTTCAGCGCTGATGGAAAGTAAGAATTTGTCATTAACACTTTTGACACTGTCCTTCTACGTAACTATTACTTTTTAATCTGTCCTGGGTATGACCTTGATACTAGGGAACAAATACGTTCTGATTTTTTTCTGATCGTTTAATTTCGAAGTAGAAAAGCATAGGCACAAAGCATTACAACGTAAAAGTCATAGTGTAAGAAAACAGGTATGCTCTTCCGAGACACGATGGTATCGTGGGTGTCTCCAGGCTACGTCGTCGACGCCATCACTTCATACGACAGACGATAATTCACTTCATTGCTCAAAGATAATGGCGCAGTTATTCAAGTTAAAATTAGCGCAAATAACACAAATAACGCCGATAACGTGTTACGTTATGTGTTACGAGTATAATAATTAACAATCCATGGTAAGGGTACAGAACGGCATCTCATGCGCCGGATGAAGGGCGGTACCTGTAGCTATCTGAAACATCTTTGAGGATCTATAATGTCAAAAATTTTGTCTGTTTCAGATATCTTTACACGTGTGGAGCGGATGGTAACATATTTTCATACGTCATCAACTATGAGCAGCCTCTCATGAGGCACCCGGAAATACCGAAACCTAAACCCTTATCGGTAAGTCACCAAACGGTAAAAATCTCATCATCAAAGTTTATAAGAAAGGAAAATTATATACCTACGACCATTATGACGCAGTGAGTGGAAGTCCGCAGAGGGTTGCAGGTTCGATTCCCGTCACGGATGAAATATTTCACTTGAATAATAGTCTTGTTACGGTCTCTAACAATTTGACTGCCACCGACGCACGTAGCCCTCGTCGGCAGCGTGTTATTCAGAGACTCGCCCCTTTGCATCGCACCGCTGGAGATCGCAGTGAACGCGTTAAATATGGCTAGATTAGATCCAGAAGTTAATTGCAAAAAACAATGCTTTGTGACCTTAATATTTATGTTTGAAAAATGATTATAAAATAATATTTTTTGAATGTTAAGTAACAAATCAAGCTGAGTCCACTTGCTGACTAGGATACTTAGTACCAATGCCAACCCAATGCTTACCTACTTAATGTTCATCTGTGTATTTTCTACGTCTCTGCTAGTAGGTTCTAAGTAGTATTTAATTTATTTGTTTTTTTTGTGTGTTGTGTTTTTTTTAATAAATAATTTTCTTTATTTCTTTCTTTGTAAAATAATGTTTCAGAAAGTACAAAAGGCAAAGGAGCACAGTACTCTAGAAGGTGAAATGATGTCCCATGAACAATTAAAACAAAAAGAAGAATACGACAAGATGATGGTGATAGCCAACGCGCACAAAAAACGGGTCAGAGGAGATCTGGCAGAACTGACTACTGATTACAATAAGATCATAAAAGCGTAAGCAATATACCGTGGATAATATTAGAATTACAATTAGCCTGGTGTGTCCCACAGCTGGAAAAGGCTTTCCCCTGGTCCCTCTATGCTATAGGTCCTGATCCAGTTGGACCCCAAGCTGTGGCAAAGGTGTCCATTTCGTCACGCCATCGCTTCCTCGTTTTGCCTCGGTATTTACGTTTTTGGGTCTACACTGGGGGAGGGGGGTAGTTACCTATAGCCGGGTACTGACCTGTGTTACGGGTCTTTGTAACGTGCGGTGTAACGTGTTACACAGCGAACGTTCGTGCGTCAGTACGTACAGATTTAGCGGAACGTAAAAAATTGAGGCAGATATCTTCACTTTAAGGCTCTATTCCAACAATGTTACACTGAGCGTATTTTTTATCTGGATTGTCTCCATACTTTGGTCCTTCCATCCTCTGACAGAATCTGAAGTCATTAGTAATGTGTACTTCTCTCCAATCATCATCATCCCAATTAAGATGCGAATGAGGAAAGCTGAACCGAGCTACTCGATAACTTGTGGTGAGCAATGGGCCTCTGGCCGGCAAGTATGCCCCTAGACCAGCTGCCATAAGGGTGATCGTCACGGGTTGACACGAGATTGAAATTATTTTGTGATTTTTAATGTTTTCTGCGTATTAAAAAGAATAAAATTAACGGAAAAGTAATTTGGCGCAAATGGTGAACTATTTTCTGTATATTTTTCTGTGCAAATTTCAACCTTAAAGAAAAGAGTGTACAAACTGACAATCAATGTATGAAATCTCAAAATTTTAAGGGTCAAGTGTACAAAATGGAGACAAACCGTTCAAGCACTAACACTCTATACACACATGCATACATATAAACACTATTTAAAATCGCAGAATATTGCGATGATTGGAAGTAAAGCCGTTGCCTAGAGGCAGGGTGACCTCAAGGGCTACAAACGTTTAACCCCTTATAACTCAATAACATATTATTTAATAAAAATGGGTTTTAGGATAGTAGCTGGGAGAAAAAAAAACATATTAAGATGCGTTACAGTATTATATTAACAAAAGACCGACCCGAGAGCTGGTATCTGCCGCAGCGCATTAGCATTGCCATAGAGCAGGGCAATGCAGCCAGCGTCTTGGGGACGCTTCCGACTAGTATTAATATGGACCAGTTGAGCTACCTGTAGATACAAAATACAAAAATGTTTATTCAGAAACTTAAAATACATACATTATATAACAGTGTTTGAGACTCCCTTTTAAGTAAAGTATTGTATTTACCTGTGTTAGGGGAATCTCGCTCTGCCGCAAACAATACAATTTGGAACGTACATTAAGTTCGGCTAGTAGTTATTATATAAGGCTACTTAAATTATAGAGCTTAATATTTACAAAAAATAAAGTTTATTTTTATTTATTTTAGCTTTTTGGAAAGCGCGCATGTAATTATAGAGGTGTGCGTGTATGAGTGGGATGTGGGGGTGTGTGCGTGTGTGCTATGTGTAGTGTGTGCGTGTGATTGAAATTGGTGCTCCTGAGGACACCAGTCTCTATAATTGTAATTGTATAATTGTAGATTGTTTGCAACAGTCTGCAGTTAGCTCAATTGTTTCAGTTGTGAATACTAGTTTAATTTGTTTATATTATTTGATTGTTATTAACAAAATGCTATATAATATAACACACATTTATTTATATAGGAACAAGCTGCTACCAGTATCCCAACAAATAGACATGACACTAGACCCACGGCCCTTAGTGGTGCAAGAGAAAGAACTGGACGAGGCTAAGGCCTTGACTCGAAGGAAGATCGCTCACCAGCTGGAGGCCTCCGATCGAGCACTGGATAAAATGTACTCGAGGAATATTATCCAGTGTGATGTGTATCCTTTCACTCTGAAGGCCATCAGGTACTTACATGGTCAAAGAAGAATGGTCTACTCAAGCGGGCGGGCTCATGCTACTCAGAATTCAATTGCCATGTCAGCTATCCTTGTTCGACGCAAGCCTAGATCATATTTTTATCTCGCTTACTGTCTAAACCAGAAGTGATTCTTTTATTATGTTAGCTGGCGTATAGTACTATACTAGCTGCTGCCCGCGGCTTCGCACGCGCTTTTCATGTACCGCATGTCCATCCCCGGGAGACCATCTACCTCCCTGCCAAATTTCATTAAGTACCGTTCAGCCGTTAATATTGAGAGGGAGAGAAAGAGAATAGACACCGTCAAATTGTCCATCTGTTATTTTTAGTGCCTTACCACTTTTTATCGACGTCGGAATCCGGTCGCTCAGAAATGTTTAAGGGTGTAAGTAGGACCTACCTAAATATCAACAAACATTTGCTCCGAAATATTATAGGACTTACGGGGTAAGTCCTATAATATTTTGGAGCTAATTTTTAATATATCGTTAAAACAGAGACCCAGCTGTGATGATAAGACCCTTACGCCAGAAGAACCTGTCAAAAAGTTTCTGGGATCAACTGAATGAAGTTTACGAGAAAATGGCAGAGGCGGCTTTGAGAGGAAGGTAAAAACCAGTCGATTTTACTGAAAGAGCATAAAGTGGTAACCTACCTATATCAATAAATAAGAAATAATGTAATATATTTCATCGTTCATGCATACCAAAGGGATCAGGATTTAGTGAAACTGGCTGAGACGCAGCTGCAGTAAGTCTGTAGAAATGTTATTTTATTTAGATTCTAACTCTCCTTATTTAATTTATTGAGCTATTGGCCGAGGATCTCAAGAGGCGCAAATATGCAGGTTTCGACAGAGCCTACGCATTTGCTCCCCTTGGAGTCGAGATCCTAGGTCCGTGGGGTACCGAGGCTCTCCGGGTTTTCAAAAAATTATCTGAGCTCCTGGTCGAAGCGACGCGTGACCCGAGAGCTGGTGAGTATCTGGCGCAGCGCATTAGCATTGCCATACAGCGGGGCAATGCAGCCAGCGTCTTGGGGACGCTTCCGACTGGTATTGATATGGACCAGTTGAGCTATCTGTAGATTGTTTGCTACAGTCTTCACTTAGCTCAATTGTTTCAATTGTAAATACTAGTTGAATTTCTTTATATTATTTGATTGTTATTTTCTTTGTCAATAAAGTTGCATAATTTATTGAGAATTAATTTATTGTTAACTGAGATAGTTTTTGGAGGTGTGATTGTGCGAACAATAGCAACACGTATAATTTAAGAATTCGTGTTATTAGAATTTTTCGAATAATGATAAGGCTCTACAAAACCAACATAAAAGACCCGATACGAAGTCCTATAATACGAAGTACCTGTGATTTATAACAGGCGTACAGAATCGACATTCCGCAAAGCGGCTCACCGCAAGATGTCGTGGGGTCCGCCGCGCGTCGCGTCGTTCCTGCTAGGCCTGCCACCGAGGGCGCCGCATCCTCTCAAGAAGGCTCTCAGAAACTATCATCAGCGATTGGAACGGCATCATCTGCAAATGATTGAGGTGGGTCTGGTGGTGGTAAACGCAAGATGTCGTGGGGTCTGCCGCGCGTCGCGTAGTAGTTCCCGCCGCATCCTCCTAAGTAGGCTCACAGGAACTGTGCTAGTGGTTTCTTTTTCACTTCTTCCACTAGTGGACAAACCATTGAAGTGAAGAGAATATCAATAACACCTTATTTCTTATTTGATAATAATAACTATGTTTATAGTATACAATTTGACTTGTCTAAGTGCTTATTTTGTAAGCCTAAAGAAATGAAGTTATTCTGATTCTATCATAAGCGGTTGGACCGCGATCATCGCCGGATAATTGTAGTCTGCAAGCAACACACATAAACTAGGAAAAAGTTTAACACCGTTTCATAATCAATTTCTGGAAGCTGTTTGATAAAATAAGACAACAGGTGACAGACATAAAAACCAGTAATCTTAATTATATTTTTCACTGGTTATTTATTCCTGCCTTTTACTCACTCGTTGTTTTTCCACAGTGGCAGGAACATCTCTCCCGTAAGCCCGATCCCAACGCGATGCCGCCGGGCGCTGCCGAAGCTCTGAAAGAGGCTGAGGCTACAATCGGTAACAAACTACTCAAGACTGCGCCGGAGTACATCGCGCCGCCTGGACACAACACGCAATTACGGGTCTGCATGACTAGGAAAGAGGTATACCGTGGCAGGTGTGAACACTAAGGGTTAATATTTAGGAGACACGCTGCGTTTTGCGACGCGACCGGACACCGAGACACGTGTAGGCGGAGACTGGTATTGCGGTCTTCTTTCTCTTGTCTCAAAAACCCAATCAAATACGGTCTCGTGTGTCGCGGTCCGGACCGCACTCTCACCCACAAAGTGGCAATGGGAAACAAAGTTCTGAGGACTGCGCCAGATTATATTGTTCTATCTCTTTTATACAACGCGCAGCTATGAAGACTGGCGCAGCGGGCGAAGGTCCGCCTACGACGCAGAAGGTTACGGGTTCGATTTCCGTCTCGGGACAAATGTTTGTATGATTTTCAGATATTTCATATTTTTGTATTTTATCCTACTAATATTATAAAAGGCGAAGTTTGTGAGTATGAATGTTTGTTCCTCTTTCAAGCAAATGTACTGAATTGATTGGGCTGAAATTTGGTATTGGGTATAGTTTGGGACCTGGAATAAAATATAGGCTATTATTATCTCGACATAACGCGGACATAAGGGCCGGCAGCAGCTAGTTCATCATAATTATATTTTTAGATCTACGACAACAAGCGAGAGTTCAACGCTAAAGTGCTGCAACTGCGCGACCACAAAGTCCGTCTCGTAAGGCAGATGGAGTTGACGGGCGAGCGGCTCGCTGAGATCCGCCTAGAGATCCCGGCCAAGATGGCGAAGCCGCCACCGCCCATACCTACCATCGACGAAGATCTGGAGTTTCCGGAGAGGAATCTAGAGGTAAACAAACCCATAATAGAAAACTGCGTTACCACAAACTGCGCATCAGAATCAGAATCAGACTCAATACCTTTATTTGTTTAGGCTTACAAAATAAGCACTTAGACATGTCAAATTGTATACTATAAACAGTTATAAATACATATATATATTATTATAAAAAAGAAACAAGGTGTTATCGATTAAGATAAATATAAAAAATGGTCTAAAATTCAGCAAGATTTGTCCCACACAAACTAATAGACTAAGAGCCTGCGACCGCCAGACCTTCGTCACTTTATAATAGCTGAGAGTATGTCAGCGTACGCCCCCGACACAGGTAGGAATGATCACCGAATATGAAGTTTGGGGCATAGTGGCTTTGGCAGATATCGGCTAACAAAGTTGCTGAATTTGCACCAAAAATTCGTACTATTTTTATAAGTTGTTCGGGGTAGTATCAGAAGTACTTCGACAGCCAGACATTTATATTTATTTATTTTTATTAAGGAAACCTACAGCTTACATATAAATTACATAAATGTTTTGGTTAGGTACTTATTAAATATAGCCATTTCCATTGATGGATCATTACAGAGTGAAGGCCGAAAGTAGTTCTTCCTACCTGTGTTTCGGGGCACGCTGACAAACTCTCAGCTTTTACAAAATGACGAAGGTCTGGCGGTCAGTCGCAAGCTTTAAGCCTATTATAACAGGGCAAGTACAATGAAATTTTGTAAAAAATACTGATCTGCCCATTCTTCGGTACTTTTGCCATACCGAACACCGAACACAGTGCTAAAATACAGAACGGTTTGGGTCACCCTGTACATAAATAAATAAATAATGTTGGACAATGCACACAACATCATCTAGCCCCAAGCTAAGCAGAGCTTGTGTTATGGGTACTAGATAACTGATATACATAATACAATATATTACATAGATATATATTTTTTATGACACAGATCGGTGAGCGGTCGAGATTCTGGGCCTATACTCGTAAAAACGAAATCGAAGTTTCTGATATTTTTCGTGCAAATGCTAATCTTATGCAAGCGACTTAAGAGTTGGTTTTGCACGAAAATGAAAACGAAACTTCGCTTTTCCTTTTCCGGGTAGGCCCCCTGCCTGATGGCGATCCAAACTTAAAGAATCTAGAGGTTTCAACATTCATGATCAAGAAATGATCAGTAAATACAATACAATACAAAACTCTTTATTGTACACCACAAAGATAAATAAAACACAAAGACATTAACATAAACAAGTACATTGGGGGGCCTTATCGCTTAGAAGCGAAAATTTTCAATTTAAGAAAGGCAAGGGTGTCTACAACATCAATACATAAAATAAGATTAAATTATTAACGTATAATTATTTATGGCATTTTTTTAAAATAATATATTGCTTAGGAATCAATGTCCTTATATAAAGCAAATAGGTAATATTAAGCTAGTAAAAAATAAATTTCTTTCAGATCAAACCAGAACCCATTCAGTCATCGGTTATGCGTTCAGGGAAAAGATCCATCGTATCGGAACGCAAGAAGTCTGGCCTGTACCCTCAACCCAGGCTCAAGCAGCCAAAGGTGCCAGCCTTTCGATCCTTGTATGGTAAGTCATCATATTATATCAGTCCACAAACGTCCACTCCTCGACAAAGGACTCCCCTATCATCATCAGTACACCTTGACTATTGCACTTCTAAGCAAGATTGTATTTATCGTGTTTAGATAATTCATAGCCTCATCATTTAATTAAGGTAACAATTATTTTCACTCAACTTTAATCAATACAAGTATCTAAATATATTAATGTTCTATACCAATATGTCTACCTAACTAGCACACACACGATTACAAAGAAACCAAAATTTTCAATATCAACCAACTATATACTTACCTCACTTCCATTCTTGTTAGGAAAATAGTAACTAATGAATTATATACACAAATCACACTAACAAAGAAAACCTCCACTTACAATTTAAGAAACGAAAATAAGTTAAAATTAAGGAGTCCACGGACAAACTATGGAAAAAGAAACATCCTGTATGAAGGTGCGCAGATTTATAATAACTTACCTGATAATATTAAAACTGCTTATCCATGCACATATTTAAGAAATATTAAAACAATATATTCATGACAATATTTGTTAAACAGACGATACCTATCAAGGATCAATGTGAAAAACTTAAACTACTAGCTAAGTACCTATCTATCTGTATTACAGTTATAATTATAACCTATTAATTAGTTAAATTAGTTAAGCATATTGTATACCTATATTATCATTTAAGAACTTTGTTCTTTGAGAAAATAAAATTCTTTAAACTGAAACTGATTTGTACATTTTTTGTTTGTATGTAGTATAAACGGTTTGTATCATCAGCCCGTATACGTCCAATGCATAACAAAGGCTTCCCCCAAACGACGCCACAAAAAGCGGTCCTGAGTTACTTCCGTCCAACGAATCCCTGTGACCGCTACAATAAAAAAGCTTGGGACGGATTTTGCTCCAACTCGAAAAATAACACCTAACAGGCTAAAGGTTTCTTCGTCGCTTCTTTACTTTAGTCTACACACCGAAGCGACCGAAATCAAAACATCACTTTATGTCCATGTCAGTGTTTAATTTTAACAATTTGACGTTTTCTAAGTGTACATTTATTTTATTTACGGAAATAATGAATTTTTGACTTTTGACTTGTGAAATGTCTTCGGTCCATCGCGTGGACGGTCGGGTGTACGGGAGTGTTCGGTGGTGAACAAGTAGGTGGCGTTGACGAAGGAATACTTAGCATTAAGGGTTGATGTAACGAATAAGAAAAGTGATTTTCCAAAATCGAAAAGTGATTTTCCAAATTCAAAACCTAGAGCATATGAGTAGACAAGAACATAGTAGAGCGGAAACTTCCGCCCCGGACCGGCTCAAGTTCGCGATATTAGCCTTCAAGCTAAACAAAATACTCAGTTTATCTCAGTCGGGCTGTCAGCGACGACGCCCGCGAGCCCGACTGAGATAGACTGAGTATAACGTCAATGCTAATATCGCGAACTTGACCGGGGAGTTCATGACATTAAACGTATTACATGCCCATAAGCATTAAACAAACTTATAGCCCTTTTTTCCGTTACATTTTGAATTTTCCTTTATATCGGCACACTTGCATGCGCCACCATGAATAATATCATGGTCATCATTTTGCCGTTATCTTCGGCCAAACATATTAGTAGAATTTGTAGGATATCCAGTTATGTATAAGTATAAAGTTATTTTTTTTTTGCAGCAAACACAAAGTGATTTGGTGTACATACTCGTACTAAGTGTTAATATGATAGTTTAAAATTAATTCACTTGGTTATTTATTTATTTCCAGGGTAAACAAAATACATTGGGTGTTGAAAACTTAAATCTAAAATCACACAATACACTGATTGTACAATCAAGTCAATTTTTTAAGTAATTGAAGGAAACACAAAATAATAGCAAAAAAATCTAATGAAAAATAATCAAGAAAATAAATTATGAAAACATACTGAAATGGTATTATTAATTTGATACAAAGTCAAAAGCTAACAAATTTGTTTTTTAACAGAAACGAAACCTCTGACTGCGTCTTGGGAACTACTGAAAGCGAGGCCCGATATGGAGTCTACAGAAATGGAAATAGAGATTCGCAACAGACGTATACACAGGTACAAAGACAAACAAAATTACGAGTACAAGTGCCTTTTCATGGTTTTTGGGATATTCATTACTAATTATTTTGAACTACTTTTAGCCCTCTTTTTTTAAGCCTAGTCCCTCTAAAAAGCATATTTTATTCACTAAAAATAGTGAATAAAAAGCACTATTGATTAGTATTTTGGTGTTTGAATTTAGAACACACCAATATGCTCGAACTCCATCTCAATGCTACACAACCTCCTTGCGCAAAAAATACTCGAAACAAACTTGCAAAGAATATTCGACATACAAACTCCTTGTGCAAATAACACATCGAGATTTGATTGGTCGACATTTTTGACAAGAATTTTAGCATTAGAATAATGTCTATTTTCGTCATGTAGCATGGAACTTTTCAAATAAAGGATCGTGATTCAATCATCCTGAATCACTAATTTTGATTAAATCTATTGTGGCACAATCGGCGGCCCAATCGCTGAAAGCAATCTCTTCCAGGCAATCTTTGCATGGATAGTATTTATTAGTGTGGAACTAGATGAAGTTGTGTGGATTGTCCAGCATTATTTATTTATTTATTTTATTCGATAATTGTAAATTTTGTCTGAGTATCTTTTACCTTTTCTTTGTCGAGGAGAGAAGGAATCAACCATGGAAGGAAAAATACTACTTTTTATACATAAAAAAAACTTGCTAGGGCGCGAGCAGAAGATATTACGATATGAAAGAAAAAGAATACCCTGACGTGACGAGTAGGTAATCTTACATAGGGTGTTTTCAAATTAGTGCACAATACTGAAGGTTTGTGCTATTCACCTTCTTCTCATTCGTAGCGTTCTTGGCAGGACGGTCGTGGTCGTCATGAAGAGTCTTTTGTGGCATGGGTCGCTCGCCTCACGATATATCTGCTACCACAGATTAATATTCAGTGAACAAACCAAGCCACAAACAATTTTTTTTAGAAAGAATTTTATAACAAACCTTGCCTTATTATTATGGCATCGCGCTCATTGAATGCGGTCGCCTTGCGTCGCCGTCAGGTAGGGCGAGAAGAGGAGGCACGCATCAAATAACTTGCCAAGTTTAGGATGGCTTAATACAAGGCATTGTTTGTAAAAAAGTAAAGCATTCATCCAAAAAAAGAATCGTTCGCGTCTTGGTTTGTTCGGTGAATACAAAGCCACACAAAAAAAAGTTGGCTATGCCACGAATCAGTCTTTACTTTTCGACGCATTTTGAGCTGCTAAATCGATATGCCCCCTTGTTCGTATTCGGCCCCATAGATTATTCATGTGTACGGAATATTAGTATGTAGGTGTAAAAGGCACGCATAGTTTTAGAAATGTTTGTTCTACTTCCCTATTAGATTTCTGTGTTAAATGGGTATACATATATTTCTATGGGCCGTAGAATAAGTTAATTTATTTATTTATTTATTGAGCAACTAATACGATTAATTACGATCTATAACTGTTCTTAGTTGTCTGAAATAAATGATTTTATATACGTATGTACATATATATATAATGATTTATATGTATTAAATATTTCACTTAGGGGCTAGGTATTAGGGGCCCTGTTAGGGCTTATTTACATAAAGTTACGAGTATTAACACCGTAGGAACCAAGAAAATGGATCCAGGGCAGGCGAAACTCGTATATTTAGCGAAAAACTTATTTTGCCTTAATTTATATAACGCCAACACGTTTCAAACAATTCGTTTACGTACAATATTTTTTTTACACAGGATTTAAATTTTTACTTCGAATATCGATTCAGCAGCTCAAACTACGTCGGAAAAGTATAGTTCGATTCGTCGCACCACCAATTTTTTTTCTGTGGCTTTGATATTAATCTGTTGTAGCAGGTGAATAACCTCCTTCAATATTGTGCACTAATTTAAAAACATCCTGTATTTAGTAGAATCATCATCATCAGCCTATATTGTCCATTGCTGGATATAGGCCTCCCCTAATGAGCGCCATAACGATCTGTCATCGTGTTTCGTAGAATATCCAATTTGAAATGTTTTTTTTTTCAGACACCTTTATGAGCAAGATATGCTTTTAGCCGATGCTCAAGTAAGCATCCAAGAGTTTGATGCCCAACTGAGGAAACTGCAAAGGGAGCGTATCAGAGTTCAGGTAATGATAATGAACTTCTTTGAATCATTTTAAGAAAGTAGAATAAAATATTAATTTTTTAATAGAATATACATAGTTTACCTAATATTGCACCATTAAACAAGCGTTGGTTTGTATTGGTGCTCACACTCGTTTTCTACTAATGTTGTGTGTGAAACGGAGTATTGGAAGACCTCCCACTCGATGGACCGACGACATCGTAGCGGTCGCAGGGAGTCGTTGGATGGCGGCTCAGGACCGCTATTCGTGCCGTCGTCTGGGGGAAGCCTATGTTCAGCAGTGGACGTGTATGGGCTGATGATGATGATGGTGTGTGTAAAAGTGTGTAAGTTAAGTAATTGAACATATTAATAAAAATTAAAATTAAATTAAAATGATGATGATTCTGAAAGGCTTTTTCGTTATATTAGTTATTTCTTTTACGGAAGACACGAAGGAAAAATAAGAGAGAAATCGGCTGCATAGATGCTAATTGGAAAATAACTGCTTTTTAACATTCTTGATCACTAAGGTTACATTTATCAAAATCACTACGTTGAAATCTATTCACGCTCGTTCTGTGGACTCAGTTGCTCGATACCTGGTGGGATGAGAAAAGCAAATAGCGCGGGTGAAAACTTTCGATAAGAGAAAATAGTAGTAAGGCCTGACTCTACGCCGTAGGTGGATTAGCTCGTAGACCGTCTACGTGCTACGCAGTAGATAGCTCGTAGACCATCTACGTGCTCCGCCGTAGATAACTCGTAGACTGTCTACGTGCTACGGCGTAGAAAACTCGTAGACCATCGACGTGCTACGCCCTAGATAACTCGTAGACCGTCTACGAGCTACGCCGTAGATAACTTGTAGACCGTCTATCTACGTGCTCCAAAAAATCCGCGTGTTTCGTTCCGGTTGTTATAGCCTGTTTATACTTACGCCCGTATTTGCTGCCCAGAGCGGTAACTAAACTCGAGTAGGTAATTATGCGGTATTCAAAATTCTAATACAAAATCCACTGTGGTGTCCACTGTCCACGCGCGAAGCCAATCAAAATGTCTGAAATATAGAAGGAACAAAAAGCATGCCCAATGGTTCGTGTAGATAGATATACACTGCTATTGCTTCGCCCGTTAATTTCCGAACTTGGTTGGACTCTCTATAGCGCGTCGCTACCGTTCTGGAAGCGAATATTGGTTCTGAACAGGCCGTAAATGCGAATAGCGATATTTTGACGGTTGGTATTTACGATCTGTCGTTACATTAAAGACATTTTTTTATATATCAACCTTTTCTGAATATATAGTAGGTAAGAAAAAGGGGAGAGGAAGACCGAAGAAAAGATGGATGGATTGTGTGAAAGAGGATATGTTTAAGAAAGGTGTAAGTACAGAGATTACGGCTGATAGAGGAGAGTGGAAGAAAAATACATGTTGTGCCGACCACACCTAGTGTGGGATAAGGGCAGGAAGAAGAAGATGTAGTATAGGTACCTTATCTCACTTATAAGGTGCTTTGTTCATGAGTCTTGACTGAATCATTACTTTTTCAGGAGAGAAACCAACTTCTAGAGCTTCACCTGTATCAGATGCACAGAGAGATGAACGTGTTGAACCGGTTCGAGTCGCATGAAGATCGACTGGCAGAGAGAGTTTACGCAAAACTGATGCAGGTTTGAATTTTAACATGGACATACAAACACGCACCTTCTCTGTGGTGTCACACTTCATCCGGAAGACCAGCGCTGGCTTGGTCTCTTTCGGGACCTTAGCCAGCACTATACTAAGTTAGGACCCTTTTATAACAACTTTATAGGTGACGACCGATGTGGCGCGGTGGGCGAAGGTCCGCCTGCGACGCCTCCTGCGTTGCGGGTTCGATTCCCGCCTCGGGACAAATATTTGTACGATCTGCAAATATTTGTACAGTGTTCTGTTCGTTTTTCTATGTATAATAAAAAATATATATCTATCTAATATATTGTATTATGTATATCAGTCATCTAGTACCCATAACACAAGCTCTGCTTAGCTTGGGGCTATATAATGCTGTGTGAATTGTCCAGCATTATTTATTTATATGTACCTATTTTATAAGTGTGTCTTGTTTTTAACTGATGGTATTGTTGTTATAAAAAAATGTCTTCTTCTTCCCTGGTCTCTACGAAAGACAAGCGCTGTGACAGAAACGTGTCATGGCAACAGAAATAACATCTCAACCAATACTCAAAATTACCAACATTGAAAGTCAAAGTCAATAATTGTTTATTTCCGTAAATACAATAAATGTACATTTAGAAAAGGTCAAATTCTTAAAATTAAACACTGACATGGAAATAAAGTGATAATGATACATTAACAACTCAACAATACTCTATGTACGAGTATCATTGGATAATTTATGTTGCCATCTTTGCTGTTTTCTTTGTACTGCAATAAAACACTTGTTTACCTTTTACGTAGATTCATAATAATGTACTTTCTACACTTCTTAAGGGGGCTCCGTGAATAATTGCCCAATTCTGCCCTCACCGGTTTAAAGAGTTCTCTAAAACTAATCTTATTCATGTCATATCATATCAAATATAAGTAATGAAACTCAAAATATGACGAATATCTGTTCTACACGATTAAATATTTATTTTTACAATATTTTGTGTAGTTTTATTATTAAATCACTGTAGAAAATAAAATAAAAATGCCCTAGGTTTTTACTCGCACAGCAAATAGAAAACACCAAATGAATAAAATAACATTAAAACTACTACTTCAATATCATAGCTTTCCTTTACAATTTAAAGATTAATGATAATGGCGCTTTTCAGCGCCTTGCAATAATTGGATATTTTTACTAAACAATTTCACACTTATTGGTCATTATTGATATTGGTCACATTTTTAATGTTTAATTATATTAGATTCGTTTAAGATAAATATTTTAAACTGTGCCAACAGAATTGGCAAATATTTCACGGAGCTCCCTTAATAGTCTCTCAATAGTACAGTCAATTCCCAGGTGCGAGCCGTCCAAGAGTTGATAGCAGATTGCGAGCACCGCATCGAAGAGCACAAGGAGACAAAAGAGAGACTAGCGCTCGATTGTGAGGAGCTGCAGAGCCAGTTCAAGAAGATGGTCGTCGACGATCAGTTCGCTGACTTCCTGCGCAGGATCTTCAAGAAAAAGTATCGGCCTGTGCGTGAGAGGGATGATGATGGTAAGGGTTTGAAACTGAAAAACTTTTATTAAGCAGTGAAGGGAAAAACGTAAACCCTTCCTCAAGTTAAAAAATATGCGCGCTACTTGACACAAAATTACAAACTTACATGTCAAATATCCTTTGCTGATTAGCCGAGAATTTGTGTTTTGTTGTTTTAAGTGTTTGTTATAACTAAGTATTCCGTAAATACAATAAATGTACATTTAGAAAAGGTCAAATTCTTAAAATTAAACACTGACATGGAAATAAAGTGATAATGATACATTAACAACTCAACAATACTCTATGTACGAGTATCATTGGATAATTTATGTTGCCATCTTTGCTGTTTTCTTAAATTTTAATTTATTAAATTTGTTTTAAGATACATAGATGACATAGCTTTCATACCTACCATATTATTAAATGACATTAAATATCTGGGTGTCTCCCCTTGCAACACCCTTAATGGGTACAGATTGTGTGTATTCTCTAATGTAGTCAATAAGTTCTGACCAATTTTCCTTTACCATAATATGACGCAATGAATGAAAATAAATAAATGAATAAACCGTCAGCTCTAATGCGTACGAATCCTATCCATCCAAAGGTTGCCTGGAAGAGATCGCTGTTAGCGATAAGGCCGCCGATTGTACCACACTAGAAATAGTTACTATTAAGTTCTTGTATAAATATTAAATGTATTGATGGTGCAATAAAGAAATATTCTATTCTATTCTATTCTAAACTTTTGGAACTATCATGGTTTTTTACAACACTTAAGTTAATAACGGGTTATTTACCATGATTTTTGATTCGAGTTCTCCAATATTTTGGCACAGTTTCATGCACCTTGATCACGGAACAGCTAAAATCGTAATATTGGAGAATTCAAAACTCAAATTGTGGTAAATATCCCGTTATTAACTCTTGTCTTTGTGTTTTACTTTTAAGTGTGCGTCCCATATTTGATATTAAATTCTCGTTTAACGTCTAGGACGCTTACGTCATTTTGTAAAACTATCTACTCTAAACGCACACCAGCTGTCACCGCCATGCGACAATCACCTTGCGAAATAAACTCGTTTGCAGCTCAGTATCCAAGCGTCGCCTACCACAACCCACTTTGCCTTTGAGTCATCTTCTAACGCAAATGCTTCCTTGCTTTTTCCGTTCACTGTTAAATATGTATATTACAGACAAGAATATTTTTTGACATCAGCCAATGGTTAAACGACCGCCGTTTTGCTGATTCTATGTTCAATAATGTATAGAGAAAGATACCGAAGTCGCCCTATTTTTTTAATACTAATTTAGACCTTATTTTAAAAAAATACAAAATAGGGATATATGAGGTCAAAAACCACTCTCTTAGTAAAATTACAACAGATGAAACCAAACGCTCGGTCAATAGAAAATATTGGGCAAATCTGATAATCCAGAACTCTGGTTTTATATTTCAGAGTCATCCGAGGAGGAATCCTCGTCATCCTCGAGCGAGGAAGAAGAAGAAGGCAGCATAGACAGCCGCGACATCGGACCCATCCGCCTAGACCCAAACATCTGTCCGGAGGGCTGCAGTGAAGAACTCTACCGCAAAACTTATGAGATGAGGAACACTAGGTAAGTGCGAATTAATGATTAAACGACGCCCCCATCTGCCTCGACCTGAACATCAGTCCGTAGAGCTGCAGCGAAGGAATACAAACAAACTAATAAGAGGAACAGCGGGCCAACAAACTGCATTAACCGCATGTTTTGGCGGTATGGTCTTTTGCTTTTCGGTAACTCTACGCATATAAAAAGTGCTTTCATTATTCAAAAAAGGAATAGGTCCATTAGAGTCATGCAAGCCTCTCTTTAAGAAACATGGACTCCTAACGTTAACTAGTTTATACATCTTCCAAATTGGCTGTTTTGTAAAAGAGCGTGCTTCTTACTATAACAAGTACAAAGATTTAAAAAAATCTGTTGTAAAAAATTGAGATCCCACTAGGCTTATATTGCCCCCAAAAAAAACAGCACTGAGTGGGCAAAATTGATCTACCATGACTGTAAAAGTATTTAACAAAATTCCTAGAGACAAAAGAGAACTGCCTACTAGTAAATTTAAGACAAAGCTTCGTAGGTGACTCATAGAAAAATGATTTGATGACAATAAAGAAATATTTAATAAATATAATACCTAGTTATATAATTAAAATATCGTACGTCCATAATTCATGGATAAACCGTTGTTTCACCTAGCTTTTAAGATATTTTTTTGTACACAGTTTCTACAATAAATTATTAAAACTTACGAGACAAAAGAAGACTTTTTTGAACTCATTTTCAAACTAACAGATGGGAGGGACGCTAGGTGAGTGCGAATGAATGACCGAACAAGGCTGCAGTTTCCTTCGATCACCACTTCACCTGCCAAGTGTGGTTATTATGACAAAACCCACCAGTGAACATTGAGTGCTGATCCGCACTCAATGTCCGCTCACATTCCAAATTAATTCGGCAATTAGAGGCAACAACGCATAGTTCTTGTCGCTTCTTTACTAAACTACCCGCAATACAAATATTTATGCAATATTTGTAATAGTATTTTTCTATAACAATTAATTTATAAACGTAACGCTAACTCTAAAGCTTATGTATTTTAAACCTATTTGCTCACACGGTTGCCGAACATAAAACTCACCAGCTAATTATTATTATTTACTTCAGTGCTAAAAGTTTGTCTGCACGAGTTACCTAAGCTTGCTAAACATTGTAACATAGTTTGTAAAGCCAGGAATATTATTAACACTAGCTTATCTACATCCTGTAATATTGGATATTTTAATAAAGAAATTTTAAATTGAATTGAAATTAGAGATAGTTTTTATATAATAATACTATTTCCCTTGTTTTTTTTTACAGACACAGACACGAACAGGACATGATTGAGCAGGACAGACTCATAGAGCTGCTCCGGAAGGACATCGATGCGCACAACAAAGTGAAGCGCAAACTGTCTGCGCAACTCGACAAGAGGAAGAACGATCTCAGGGAATTTATGGTAAGACTCTGAAAAGGGTTTTTTATTGGTAATCAGCAGTATTACACCTAACGGCGCTTAAGAACGAAGGAAGTCCCAGAGTTTTTCGACTACTACGTCACATGACCTCGTGGCGCAATTGGTAGCGCATCCGGTACTGAGGGAGGGTTGCGGGTTCAAGTCCAGTCGAAGGCGATACATTTTTGGGATATTATTAAATTTCTTAGTATTACACCTCTTTTTTTCTGTCTGTCAGGAACTGAACTACAATTGAATCACTAGTTCTTGAGACCTCAATATCAAACAGGAAAACATAGAGTTACCTATCTGTTTTAAAACTTTACACAAACTGTCCTACCACGCACGTGCAGCCATAATTATCGTGTAAAAAAATGAACACTTTATTGTACTTAAACTAGCATTAACACAAAAACTTATATCTAAATGAAAATATAATAGTAGGTACAAAAGGCGGTCTTATCGCTGAGAGCGATTTCTTCCAGACAACCTAGAAAAATGTAAATGATAAAAAAATCGTATATTTATACATATATGTATATATTTATGTATATATTTTCGTATGATAATTGGTACGTGAGTCAACGTGCAGTCAAACAAAACCAAGACTACTGGGCAAGTATTCCGGACTATAGGCAGACGAAGGAGACCTTCCCGAATTTAAACTCGAGATTCTTCCAAAAACTCCTCAATCTGAAACGTGACAAGCTCCGGAAATTCGTCGGTATTGTCACAGGACACTGCATGCTTAACAAACACCTATTTAATTTGGGTATCACGGACAGACCCTATGAAAAGAGTGTATGAATGCAAAAAAAACGCCCGTGTGCTTGTAGAGTGCGATAGCGTAGCTACTACGCGGCCAGAGGCATGCACCGGCAACAGCGAGCTGCTGTAATATCATCATCATCATCACATCAGCCCATACACGACCACTGCTGGACATAGGTGCCCCCATAGCCGCCTCCATCCATCGACTGCGACCACCACGATGTCATCGGTCCATCGAGTGGATGGTCTCCCATATCAAAATACAAACGTTAAAGTAAACAAAGAGTCATAACAAAAAAATCATAGATATATCAACACAGAAAATTATATTAAATCAGAATACAAATTATTAAAAACAAAAATGCAACAAACAACCTACCTAGCATTGATTTAAATTATTCCTTTCAGTAACTAAATTCTTAAGCATCAAATGCGCGCCCTGTTAAAAACGGTTTTTGGACTTATCATGTTTATACCAAACGCTACAGAAATATTTGTAGGCCTATTTTACCAATTATATTATGTTACCATTGGAACTAAATATATTCACTCACATTAGGATACCTAGCTTAACAAAATGTTCCCTACAAGAATTTGTTTGCTATAAACGTACCATAGTTCTAATAGCTCTCTCGTTGAACGTTCGAACACTCACTGAAATAGAAATGATGACAGTAACTACAAATCACCAATATTATGTATTTACCTGAGCCATAGATTACAAAACACGAATTACTATATTTTTATCTAATCCACCATGATAGGTTGAACACAAAAACTGCAATAAAATTTGAATCTCGCGACAACGTAAAACGAGCCTCTAGGAAGTACTACGTAGGTATTTTAGAATCTAAATGATCTTCACAAAAAGTAGAGCACTGGGTGATATCGCTGTTGGGCAAGTGTGTTTCTGAATTGGAACGTGAATAAATTACTTGATCGAAGATTGATTGATGTATTATTAAATTGAGGAATCAGATACTTTCGATACGATATAATGTATGTACTTGATTGATGATGGCGTGATTATCGCAGAAAATAAGTTTCATAATAATACATTTTAGCTACATGCAAATTGTAATTGTTTACGCATCAGTGAGGTCATAGAGCGTTTCAGAGCAAAATTTAAATTGCAATTTTTTCGAAGTATCCAGCAGAAATATGTCTAGTTTTTATTGTATGCAGGAGATGTATTAAAACATTTCGGAGAAGTTTCTCAAAATTAGTCAAAATGGCTATTGTTTACTGCTGCTCCCATTAGCCGACACGCACTTAGGACAGCGCCATCTGCTTATCAATGCCGAGAACAAAACGGTCGCTCTTATAATTAGAATGTAAGTAGGTAGGTAACCTACATGACGGCATTTTACCTTACCCTTCCAGCTAGAAAAGCAAAACTGCCTCAACGAAGTAGACCAAGTGGTCGTACTCCGGTACGATCAGATCCGCGCGTCAACATTCCGCGGGTGCTACAGCGCCGAGGGGCTCAGTCAGACCGTGGTGTTCGAGGAGAGCATGCTGCGGCGGCTGCGCCAGCGCGTGCTCGAGCTGTACGAAGAGATACGTCTGCAGAAGGAGAGGCAGAAGTGAGTGCGGACAGTCTGTAGTGTAGCTCTACAGTCAGCATTGCGTGGTTGTTGCGATTCCTCTCTTACATAAGTGTGTTCCAAAATAGTTTCTTACCGACATTTTATTATTTAAAAAAATTATTAAATGATTAACTGTATGCTGACCTGATACAGTGAACAAGTTTTTTATAATAAAATTGTAGTCAGAATACGTTTTAGGCGTTTACGTACCTACCTACGTGAAACGCTTTGGCAGAACAAAGCACTGTCGCTACATCGTGCACCGTGCACAATCGTAAGCTCTGTCAAACGCGAACACGCGCTCGAACCAAACCATTGCCGATAAACACAGCACGCATGGTCAATATACTTTCAAATTCATAGTATATCGTGGGATTACAATGCTAGTTTCGTATTTCAGAGTGAACCGCACCCACCTGTTCCGTATGAACATCGACATGCGCGCCATGGAGGCCACGGCCGAGGAGATCCGCGCGCAGATGAGGGACGTGCTCACCAAGAAACTAGGGAAACCGCGCAAGGTTTGTAGTTCCTAAGTTCCGATATCGATTGCCGAGTGAGTATGCGGTACGTACAAAATTTTCCGGCTCGGAGGAATGATGCGTCATTCCGCCGAAAAACTTCGCTGCTGCTCTGGCTGGGTAGCGAATACCAAGTAATTCTGAACAGGCCCTGTGACATAATAAGTGACTAAGTAGGCGCTTACTTACACGCTATGCAGACAGAGCGACTATTGCGGCAACTGGCAATTCTAAAAACTTTCATAAAAATTCTCTAAAAACTGTTTACAATATAAACTTGTATAACTGTGCCTTTGAGTCACAGTTTAAGAACATATGTACAAAATATATTAAAAAGTTGACAGTTTCTTCAACTAAAGTTACTCTGCCTGCGTAGTGTCACTCATTGCTTTATTTTTATAAACTAGGTTGACAAGACTCTCGACGATCTGCTGCGTCAGATGGCGAGGCGGCACAAGTTCACCTCCAATCTGGGCTCCCTCCCGCAGATACTGATCCAGCTTAGGGCTTGGAGGGTATGTATCTACTACTCTAGACTATATACTAACGTGTGCCAACAGCTTAGCACCTTAGTCCTGGATAAAACAGCGCACTAAAACTAATCGTCTCCGTAAGCTTCGTCACTGAAACCTTTTATATGGTTGAGTCATTAATCTTTCCGTTCACACTGATTTAAACAAAACTCACACAATTCAAAAGTAAATAATAACAAGCAGCCTTTTTTATGCTTTTGATGAGAAATATCATATCGAAAAAGACAACAAAAATATTAATATCAATTCAATACTGTAAATAGTAAGGACCTAATAATGATCCCTGGGGAACGCTTGCTGGGATGTATAGAGTCAAAAATTGAATATTCGCTTAGTACTACAGTCTCGTACCTCTTTTATACGTAGGATGTAAACTATTTAAAAATGTTATCTACTGAGTGATCAATACGATCAAAGCATTTGTTGTAGTCTGTATAAATAATATGGAGGGTACTACAAGCAAGGGTAAGCTACTTTAATTGTAATAATTTGACCTTTTCTAAGTGTACATTTATTGTTTTTTTTATTATTTTTTTTACTTTTGACTTTTTGACTGTCACATATTAGATAATGTTACTACGGAACTACTGTTGTGTGATAAATTCTTCCTGGACATTTCCACTTAAGCTAGTTAACTTATGTTTTGTTTTTATTATTAGTATTTATTATGTGTGTATTGTTTATTTCAATAAGTATATAAATAGATGGGATAGATAGATCCCCCCTACATGGGAGACCCTCCACTCGGATGGACCGACGACATCGTAGCGGTCGCAGGGAGTCGATGGATGGAGGCGGCTCAGGACCGCTATTTGTGGCGTCGTATGGGGGAGGCCTATGTCCAGCAGTGGACGTGTATGGGCTGATGATGATGATAAATAGATTGTTGAACGTATCAAATGTGTTAAGTTTTTTATTTGAGTCGTCCATTACCTTACCAGAACACACCACAACATTTATAAAGTTATAAATGCTGTGGTGTGAGCAAAATACATTATATAATTAATTTTGCTACCAGTGAAAACTTCATAAACAACCCGCAGCTTAAGTACGTGTAATTTTCATGTAGGTATATAGATTAATGTTCCTTACATGGTAATATTCTAGCTTTAAGTTCTAAAATTCCAAAGTAAAATAAACATTTTGCAAAATATTATTTGTTTATCCTAGGACCGGCATGCAGACTTGGAAAAGAAGTACATGACTGATCTACATCACTACTCCGACAGGCTCCGGCTGGCTGCGGCGATCCAAGCTGATGTTCTACCGCAAAAAGTACCAACCTACCTATCCACTTATGAATAAATAAATAATTTATTGTTCTTTAACATAATGATGAAATTTAAAACTAGAATACAAGTATAACTATAAAAGCAACATTGTGCTAGATAGACTGGTGCCTGCATTAGGTTTGTTAAAAAACCTGTGTTACAGGCTGTTACAGGTCATCAGGCTCTCTCTCCGCGGGAGAAATGCAGGTTAACAACATTATTATAAGTGTACAATTTCAGATAAAAACAATGGTTACAAGAAAAAATAAGTTATTAATTAAAAGTTAACAAAATAACCTGGGAGAAACTTTAGGTAGGTATTAAGTTTAAGTTCTGATCCAGCATCCCGTGTGGTGCAGGGTCATGTGTGTGTATTGAGGTGAGCACTTGAATTTGATATGTTTTGGTTATGGTTGTCTGAGGACACAAGTCTCGAAAGAGTCTGGGCAACAAGAGATCTCTACCCGTGTGTCTGTCTACTTATGGTGACTTTCTTCTTTGATACATAACAGTAGATGACTGCGACTGACTATGATAAAAAAGAACCAAAATTACTTATGCCGTGTTATTCACACACCCTCATCTAGCTCGACCCAAGCTTAACAGAGCTAGGTTTTCATGGTAAATATCCATTTTATGTCATTTAGTGTTAATCAACATGAGTTTCAAATGTAAGATGCTGTGTGTGACTGTTAAAAGACGACAAAGACCTCAGATGACCGACTATCTAATTGACCGTCAGGATAAGATCAACTATACCAGAATAGTACATTGTTCACCGAGGCCAGAAAGTGGCCGAATCTGTCATTGTGTTGATTTCTGTCACTTGTGCCGTTGTGCCTAAAACACACGAAGTAGGAATCACACTTTCTCCCAAGTAATACATAATGCTTTTATATGGTACCTACTAGGAAAATCATCGTTATATTATCTTCAAAATAATACGTTATAAATTTAAAACACTTTTCTGTCCCGCTAAACGCGTAAATGAAATTCCATAGTTTTCCGAGAACTCCTGCAACGACTTACTACCTACCTCATGAAGTCATGAACGAAAAAGGAAAAAGCCACTTTCCGAGTATGTGTAGTGTATAATGTTCTCAACTAGTTAATCGAGTACAGTTAGCCGTTTCCCCTTCTTCTAGCCGTCTCTGTAACCGAAAAACGCTCAAAATTCCCCAGTACCACTCCAAGTACAGCCAAAACTCTCCAATCAATCGCGGAAAATGTGTTCTTCCTACAATACAATTTGTCAATGTAGACATCTTCCATGTATCAGCCTCCACTCTCAAAAGGCTCCCTAACCTTTAGTCCCTTATACTCTGTTACTATTGAATTGCAAAAAATTTTTTTATTAGCCTTTAAATTATTTTTTTATCTATTTCTCTCCTTATCTCATTACTCAACTTAAAACATGCTGTGTTCACAACCAGTAAGTTTTGCACTTATTCTAGTTTACATTATGTATGTTTAAGTTACTATAATAGTTTTCTGTTCTGCGTAAAAATCAGTTTTGTGAACCATTCAATAAACAAAGGTTGAATGTTGTGTGCGATGTATGAATTTCACTATAACGAGTGAATGTACCGGGCCGTGGGGCCGCGGCGTACGAATATCGACCCCTCCAACTCAACCCGTGGATGTCGTAAGAGCCGACTAAGGGAACTTACCAGAGGATGGGCAGCAGCTTCCTTCTGAGTATTTTTAAACACCAACACTGCGATCACCAATCCGCCTGCCAAGCGTGGTGATTATGGCAAATCCCCCCCTACATGGGAGACCATCCACTAGGATGGACCGACGACATCGTAGCGGTCGCAGGGAGTCGATGGATGGAGGCGGCTCAGGACCGCTATTTCTGGCGTCGTACGGGGGAGGCCTATGTCCAGCAGTGGACGTGTACAGGCTGATGATGATGAGTGAATGTAAAAAATAGTTGTTTTAATCGGCAGCCTCCTAAAGACCCGTCCAAAATGCCGGGCGACTATGCGCCGGAGCAGTACCAACGAGATGTGGTGCGTCTCAAGATAGTGCGCGGCCAACAAGAGCAGCAGATTAAGGTATACCTACTGAAAATAATAGATTCAGGCGTTACTTTGCGGAAATCCATCGAATAATGTTAGAATGAAAAAATATTTAGTATTGTTGTGTCCTGAAGATGTCTCGTGGAGAGACGAAACTAGTAGACAACTTATTTTGATGAATACTATCAGAGTAGGTTGGTTTTATGCGGAATTGTTACCAAATATTTTTTTCATTCTAATATTATACCTACTGTATTACCTAGTTATTCTTCTATTAAGGTTAGATTATACTTTATTCATATCAGTCAATAAATCATTTATTTGCAAGAATACATAATTATTATATACGTAGAATGCCAAGTCTCATAACTATTTATGTACCTAGTTAGTAGTATTCAGCCTGCACGCAGGCATACAAATATTGTGTGAGCAATATTAGTAAAATTATGTAACTATTCAACTTTCTAAATATTCTTTTATAGAAACATTTTTCTAGTTCATCCACTTAACTTTTTCCTAAAGAATTACCATTAAGTTCTTTTAAATCTTCTGGTAATTTACTGTAAATGATGATACACATGATATAAACATTTCTTTTATAAATATCTTTATGCAGGCAGTGGGGTTTGTGGAGCAAATTTTTAAATTTCATCCTTTCAGTACGTACGTACCTAATCGCTCCTACTTTATTATACTCCTATTCCACCAGAACATCAAAGAAGAGATGCAGGTTCTCCGTATCAAACCGCTATCATACATCCCGCCACCGGCCGAAGAACCCGAGGAAGAAGAAGAGGAACCCATTTATCTCTTCATGGTACCTCGGGTCAAGAGGCAACTTAAACAAAAGTATTTCCCCATGTGAGTGCCTCTTATTTCGCACTTAACTACTCAGTTAGCACTTACGTGGATGACTTGTTCAAATTATAGGTACTAGCGGACCGTTCACCCGTAAAGTTATGTAGCTGCAACAAGTACTTGGTATAATCGGTTAAAAATATATTGGGTAGAAATCAGGAAGGTATAAATATGTATGTTTCTTGTACTTTCCCACTGTCTGTAATGTGTCGTGTTGATGTATGTGTGTTATGTAGGCATGGCCAAATAAATATATTTTCTTTCTTTCTTCTTTCTTCTTCTTTCTATAAAGTATTGTAACGTTATTAGGTACCAGTTGGTACTAGCGGTATTGAAACAAAATACCCAACTAATAACCGGTAGCCAAAATATCCAATAACTCCCATCCTTACCCCTAACGGTCCCCTCCATGAATGTACCAGGAAAGCAGCGGTGCTAGAAGAATGGCGCCAGATTGTGAAGACTGCCATCCTCCCTGATAAGACGACCTCGACCATTCTGTCAACAGTGTAATGATTAAGAAGATAACGACTTCTAAGGAATAAGAACGACAGATTCCGCTGCTATTTTAACATCCGTGTTGCCCGGTAGATGGTGCTAGGTCTGCGGCAGCCGCTGCAGCCCCTTAATGGCTCAGTACTCGCTTGTGATTAAAGCTTATCAAGTTATCTACATACTAGTGCCGCAAAAAGAACACATGAAGCTTCATTTGTGGCCTTTAGGCCATTGATGATAAATCCATTAGCGTAGGTAGACACAATGCATGGACGGGACACTCGACTAGAGGCCCAATTCTGCTAACCAATTGCTTCAATATTCACCTAAAACTAAAACCCTCATCTATATGAAAGAAAAAGATAGTGCGTGCGTGTGGTGATGTTTGTACGGAGAGATCGATACAATGGTTCTAGATTTCATTATGAATGCAAGCAAACTAGTTTTTGTGTTGGAAGAACAGCAACGTTAATTCATCCCATAACGAGGGACTTCATCGGGGTGAGTGCGAATTTAGGGTGAGGATGAATTCGTCAAACTACGAAAGTTTTTATAGGTTCTATATTTGTTCAAACCTCCACACTTTTGACATGCAACCCTCCATCTATTGTTTCTTTTTACCCGAACACCGAAGGACGAGGGATATGAGTTTGAATAAAGACAATAGGGATGCTTGTTTAAGACTTTTACGTAGTCATGTTTTAGTTTTTAAGTATGTTTGTTATGGTATAAGGTATAATACCAAACCGTGTAAAAATAAGTAATTTCAATCTATTGATTACTTCATACCACAGAAATCTAAATTATATTATTTAGATTTCTATGCTTCACACCGATATTCTGATTGTCTTGCATTCCTGCAAAGTTCTCATAACCATATAATGAGGTATCCTCCCGCCCCCATAGATTCACAATGAGCACCCAGAAAGCATCTGTATCATCAAATGAGAACATAATTATTTGACATTGTGGGTTTCCATTTCATCTGAGATGTATATCTATACGAGCTACCTTAGCATAAATGAGGATTTAGAACAGTGAACATGTTTTCATTTGGAGCGCCTTAGCGCGCCGTCCGCCGAACCTTATACAACTAGTGTCATTTTAACACTCGTACAGGAAACATGCCTAGCAAAACGACATTGTAAACTTATAAAAAAAAAATATGAATACTTGCGAACCTTTGTTCCGCCCGATCGGTTGGTGTTGCATTGGCGAACGCCGCGTTTGAAAGATTTTGAGATTCGTGTATTGAGCCGACGGTATTCTGACGCATCCGCTGAAGACTGCAAATTTAGTTTCCGCCTTTCCCCCATGGGCTTGAGGGTACGGTCTCCACAAACCGTCGTTGTATTTGTTACTCTATTTTTCGATTGTTCCTAAAGAAAATGAGTGTGAATTATTTTTAATGAAAATAAAATAAATTCGACTCCACAAATCTCTTATTCAGTATTCACTGAACTTGTTACGGCTCTGCGTAAACCGTCTGCTTCAGAACAAATCGTTGACAATTTCGAGTGTCAATTTTGTAAGGTTCTAGGTATCTACGGAGAAGGCGGCGGATATCTGATAAAAGATCATAACAGTAGAACATTAAATTCTCTTCTAATTCCAGCACCCCTCTGGGTTCTCAAACGCAAGTGTACGAAGTGACAGTGACGACGCTTGTCAACGAGTGCCTGGACGCCATGCGGGTGTCGCGGGAGCTGGCGGGAGAACTGCTCAAGGACCTTACAGACCAGCTGCCGTTGGTTACGTCTGGGTAAGTTGAATCATCTCGTATTTAAACGCAAGTGTTCGAAGTGACAGTAATGATGGTTTTCAACGAGTACCTGGACGACATGCGGCTGTCGCGGGAGCTGGCGGGACTTTAGCGACCAGCTGCCGTTGGTTACGTCTGGGTGAGTTCAACCATCTCATATCCATATCGTATTTGGGAGCGCATGTTAACCCGGCAATTACAAATCTAGCTATAAACGAGATATTAATAGAGCTGTGCAGAAATGGTCAGGCATTTGTATTTGAATGTAAGAAAGAGAAATTTACAAATCTAGCCTACCGTTTGTTACGTACACAAAACACTCCCCTGATCCCTCCGCTTATTCCCAGTTGTCCTGTGCACAAGACAACTCTGACAAAAGTTATCCCGGAACAATCCCAGAATCTCAGAAAAACTGCACAAGACAACTGGGAATAAGCGGATCCCTCCACGCGTCACGCACTATCCTTAGCCTGTTAGGCCTTAAACACTATAAAGTTATATTTGTCCCGATATTTAGCGGTTTCAGCCCAGTTGACGGCACGGAGCGGAGGTATCAGGTCTTTCTGGACATCCTTCCGGCGGTACCTCAGATGCCCGATGATCCTACAGCCACTGGTTCAAAGCACGAATTACTAATACTTATGCACATATTGAGCAAAACGAAAATATGTATACGTACCTACCTGTCTAATTAATAATCAAATAATAAGTAATAAATAACAGATTAGTTTTATTTTAGGGCAAAGACCCGATACGAAGTGGTGGACCACCTAGTAAGAGTGTGGCTGTCAAAGACAGGAGGCGATCCCTCGAGATACAAGAAGCATACAAAGGCGTTCGACGCACTCGCTGCCTTGGCCGATCGACTTTGTAGAGACCATGTGAGAAATAACTTAATAAAGTGTAGGAGACTCCTTCCCCCCTTGCACGAGGATTGTGGTAAAATAGAAAAAAATGACGTCACTTTGTCATCGAATGCGTAAATTATTTGAAAAATATTTTAGTTTTATAAAATACGCAATGTATGACGATGCGATGTCATTGGTATTCTACCCGAGAGAACAATGCCCTGCTAGGGGGGCTGCTCTATGTAAGAGCTGCGATCTTACTAAATAAATTCATGGCGAGTTTGGTTTCTGGATAGTTTTGAAACGTCATGTCATGGAGACTTTTGCCATTTGTGGACAAAAAATTTAAGGGAACAGAATTAGTACGTTGTGCACCTAGGCGAGAAAGTGCCCAATTCCTATCGAGTATGTCATTTAAGGCCCTCGGCTACGCATCAGGCCTTAGGCCAGCCAGGTGTAGTATAAAATTAATTAATTATCTTTATACTACACCTGCTCGGAAAGTTGCCTATTCCTTTTCCAAATATAAGATAGAAAGTAAGTCATTGCAGGCGTATAGGAATCCGGGAGGAAAAACTCTATGGAATTTCATTTCTCCCATTTGATAATAATTTATAGAAGTTTAAAATTTAACTTGTATTTGAGCTTATTTTGTTAGCAGAATTAAATAATTTATGATATCAGACGTTATTAATTTGCATGATCCAAGAAAACAGGTCTGCTCCTCTGTGAGTGGCTTTTGTGACGTCACTGTCCAGTTGCCACTTTATTTCAACAAAATGTAGAAGTTGCGAAACAAATGTTAGTCAAAATAGCGTTAGTTATACACGAGTCGTGATAAATAGTTGGTCAATACAAAACCACATAGTTTTATCAGATTCATTCAGGAGCACGTGGAGTTACGATTTTACGCTACTGGTATCACTAGGAAACAGATTCGTCTTCTCATTTGCCGATGGCGATGATGACGTAAGAAGAGCCACCCACGTGACCATCGTATCTTGGAAGAGCATACCTTGTTTTCTATACCATGGTAATTTGTATGGAATTTGCGTAGCCCCATCACGAGAAAGAGAAACCAAACTCTCACTCCACTGAAAACCTCGTCCATCCGAGCTTGCTCACATTATAAAACGTTATTGGACTACTTGGGGGTTCGTTGCAATTACAATTATTTTGTAATTGATCGTTTTGTAATAGGCATGAATAACTAATTTTGAGAAACGACTCAGATAGATTTTTGAGATCTATACCTACAAAACAATTCATTATTTCTGCAAAATAAATGGACATCGAAGGAAAATTAAGCTTTTATAAAGGCGTCTGTCTATGACGCCACGGATGCATGATTATCTGATGATACAGAATGATCATAATATTGTCAAGAGAAGAAAGTCAGACCTAATGGTTATTGTGCGTTTACATAAGGTACATTGACATGACGACATGGCGTCATAACTGAGTATTATCCACAGAATTCGGAATAAGTATCTTATTATTCCCAATTCTGTGGTATTATGTATTATCAGATTGGTGTTTAACGTGACATGGTGGATTGCTGTGTTATGTAGTTTTATTTTATCAAAATAATAATTAATCTGTATCTAAATAAATAATAAAATACGTGTTTTGTATTCATAGCTCAGGTATAATTCGGTAAATAGATAAAATTTGTTGATTTTTAGTTGCTGTCATCATCCCTGTTCACGCCTGATTATTCCTGGATGACGAGAATTACAAATCTTGCTGCCATTATAAACCACATTGATTGTAATAGAATTCTAAAGACATTGAGCCCACCACACAATGCGACGTTTTCAAGTGCTATTCGCCATTTTTGTTACAGTGCTGTCTAAGTCCTGTTGTAATCATGAAATTGTAAACAAATATTGCAGGTGGAAGCGATGGAGGGACCGACGAATACGAACCAGCAGGTGATGAGCCAGCTGGAGGCCGCACTAAAGGACGTTACTGACGGCACCGAGCCCCTGCAGAAGCGGCTCGGCCCAGCAATCGCTGCACTCTTCACTTCAGCGCATCACTCTCAGATAGGTAGGTTACGGTCGCAATCACCGCTAATTGACCCCTCCATAACGCAGCTCGTGGGTGACGCATGAGCTGACTAAGAGAACTTACCAGAGGAAGAGCAGCAGTTCCCTTCTTTATATTTTATCGCGTCTATTGTGATCACCAGTCCGCTTACCATGCGTTGTTATTAGCCCGTAGCCGAGAAGATATCGGTATAATGGTGGCCTTAGATGACTTTTTACCTACAGGTTAACGTTTGCGTTCGTAAGCGAAGCCGTATACAGAAGCTGGCGAAAATTATGATTTCAAATAAATAAGTTTGTTTGCAGAAACGGAGGAGACAATGACTTCGCTCGTCCACTCGCTGATCGACACCGAACATCCTATCACGGCTGATGCCTTGAAAGACATAGACGAGTTTAATATCATTGAAGACATGAGAGGTACACTACATAGCTACTCATTAATTTTGTTTATCCGCAGAATCTGAAAATTTCTGAACCCTCAGTCGAAGTAACGTAAAATAGACATCGCGTCGTATCGCTTTCGTCACTCACATAACACGCCATGCACCTAACCACTTATTTGTCCTTGATCCTGTGAGCGTCTTTCGGTAAATGTACGTTTCAGACTGTGGTGTGCTAGCTCCGGAAGAGGACTTGCAGCGCGTCATACGGCTGGCGTTGGACTGCCTGCAAGCGCAGCTGCCGCGTGCCGGCGAGCAAGCCGACCTGCAGCACGAGATGCAGCAGGACTTGCAACGCGCAGTGAGTCACTATCCCCTACAGCTCTCTTGCAGCCCTTCGTCCAGCTAGCAGCGTACTTCCTGCCAGGCGAGATGCAGCAGGACTTGCAGCAGCTTAATATTAGATTTGGATTAATGTATAAAATGAATGTTTAATCTCAAATCATTTTAACTATCAAAATACTTGTAATTGTATATCTGTACCTACGGGGTACCGCTCGGACCACTATATGTAGTTTGAATCATTGTTTGTTATATTATTTTAAGATTTTTATGAGAACTCACCCAACCTGCCCGGCGGCAGATTGAACCCGCTATCAGATAAGGTAATGTTTAGATATCCTTCTACCTCTCCGGCAAACCTACGTGTTTACAGCTTTGTTCCCTTGCAGGACAGCGTTTATTTCCTTTCATTTCACAAAGACTGACGTCATGAAAAATTTTACTTCAGAATCAGAATCAATAACTTTATTTCTTTAGGCTTACAAAATAAGCACTTAGACAAGTCAAATTGTATACTATAAACATAGTTATTATTATCAAATAAGAAATAAGGTGTTATTGATATTCTCTTCACTTCAATTTTTTGTCCACTAGTGGAAGAAGTGAAAAAGAAACCACTAGCACGTTATAATATCACTTATGTGTCTAATACATGTTTATTTTGACTATCTAAATATAAATTTAATGCGATTTAGATACATGTCAATATTTCTATAAAGCTAAACAGAACATTGTACTGTACAGAGAAGCGCCGTCAGCTCATCCAGCGGCGGTCGCAGACTGTCCACCCACTTCGGCGCGGATACGGGCGAGCCGTCAGCAGACGGGGCCGACGACGCTTCCACTTCGGACAAGACTCAGAACACTGACCATCAGCGCGAGTAACTAACACAGTCAAAAGACGTACACGGCTGACCTTCTGCCGCGCAAATTGATTCAGTCGTATGTTAAAAAAGTTAAGTTCCGAGATAATCGCGCCTCATAATTTTTTCTCTTTAAATAAAAACCGTATTCGCAATTTTATTAAATATTGAATGGTTTCATTTTGTAGTATAAATCAACCGCTTCAAAATGGTGTATAAGGTGTTGTTATAACTTGGTTAGTTTTAGAGCGGCAAGGCAAATAATTGTTACGATTAGGACAACCTTAATGTCATAGTATGCTTATAATATCCTAGGTAAGAGAACCGTATGACACTTACGGTCTTTATGTCTAGGCAGGTATGCCTTAAATACATCATCTTTATTGCTATTTTCAGAGAACCTAGTGTCTAGGTAAACATTACTTACGATTAAAGGCACTATTAACCGATAAAATATGAATCTTTCTGTAATTAGATTGAATTTATCCATCTATAGGGAATTAGGTAGTATGTGTCACATGGTTTAAAGATTGAGTGACTTTGCACGCCTTGCCAAGACTGATTGATGAACTGATGCGTTACAACGTTGTACAGCCCTGGCAACTTTACCGCCCGTACCATCTTTGGACTGAGACTGTAAAACTTTGGAATGCAAAGTGGACGAAGAAGGATATAGAGTGGACAGGAACTTGAAGCATAAGGATTTCAGAAGAGCGTAGAGAAGAACATACATCGTTATATTACAGATTTATAAAAGAAAAACAAATGAGAGTTAAAAACAGTCTGTTGCAAACAGTCTATTCGGGGTATCATTCAGCTGATCCATATCAATACCAATCGGAAGCTGCTGTATGGAAATGCTGATGGTCTTGGACATTGTCGGTACCACATAGATCATAATGTACTTACTTAATTATCGACAACACGTCTGAATAAACAAACATTTTATTTATTATTATAATTACAAAAATAAAACCTTATTTCTCTATACCTATATAATATCTCATTCCTATGCATATATGCTAATTATGTGAGGCGATTTTAATCATATACATATATAATATATAATACCCCGAACACCCTGAATAAATATTTGTAGATTGTACAAACATTTGACCCAAAGCGGGAATCGAACCCGCAATCTCCTGCGAAGGTCCGCCTGCGCAGGTCATTGTCTAATGACAATAAATATTTTCGTCGTCAAGTCTTGTTTCCAGTACGTACTAACATAATATGGAAATCACACAATATCTAAGAGACATAAAACTTGTCGTAGACCAATGAAACCTAAACTAAACGATGCAGAAAAAAATTGCGATTCTAATAGTGTATCTCATTTCACGTAAAATTGTCGCTTAGATATTTTTGCCTTTCAAGCGTCGATATGTAGATAAGTTCCGCCCATAGGACCTAGAATTTCTTTTTCGTTCCGCCTACCGGCAGAGCTCTGTCACTCGTTTTGATTTATACAGGTTGATCGGTAGCCGAGTACAAAGCTTCAAGGAGAAGCCATAGCAGACCATTTGTAACCATTGGATTTAATATACCGCCCGAGGCCGAAAACACATTCCATTACAAATTCTTTGATTAGAACCATTGAGTCATAATAAATAGTTCTAAGAGGAAGTCACCAATAATTTTCTTCGAATTATTTGTATACATACCTATTCACTAAAGTACTATGAAGAGGGAGCCATTTCATAAATTAAATAATTGTTAAGAATTAAAAATATTTATTCATAAAAATATATTTTCTTGTTTTAATAATCTATACTTCTATACTAATACGAGTATTATAAAGAGGAAAGATTTGTATGTAAGTATGTTTGTAACGAATTAGCTCAAAAAGTAGTACATCGATTTTAAAAATTCCATTTGAATGCTACATTATCACTGATATATACATATTATGCTATTTTAATTGCAAGAAAAAAAAGAAGGTTCCCTTCTAAAACAACAATATTGTTATCCATGGTGTAAAAAATGCATAAAAAAATAACTGTCCACACGTGCGAAGCCGAGACGGGCTAAGTCAACAATACATGCAAACTCAAATAGTTTCGAATGTTCTTGGGCTTCTAGATTTCACATTACTTGGTATATACCACAAATCTGTAACGTTTGGTAGGAGAAGTGGAGTTATTGCGCGTTCGCAACGACCCAATTGGAGTAGAATGAGACGCGTGCGTTGACGCCAGGGTAGGTCTCGTGTGCACAACCATAGCCCCAGGAAGTGACGCCGACCACAGTGTTTCTGTTGTGAGCCAACGGGCCGCCAGAGTCTCCCTGGCAAGCGTCCTGCAAGAAGCAACAAAACCAATAAGTTACCAGTAACATAACTTTGAGAGCTTTGTTTGCTAAGATAGTTTTGAACACTCCGACTGCTCATATAAATATGAAACAATGAGTAGTAAGATATTTTGGCCACCAAGGGTGCCTTAGAATCAGAATCAGAATCAAAACCTTTATTTCTTTAGGCTTACAAAATAAGCACTTAGACAAGTCAAATTGTATACTATAAACATAGTTATTATTATCAAATAAGAAATAAGGTGTTATTGATATTCTCTTCACTTCAATTTTTTGTCCACTAGTGGAAGAATTGAAAAAGAAACCACTAGCACATTATAAAATCACTTATGTGTCTAATACATGTTTATTTTGCCTATCTAAATCTAAATTTAATGCAATTTAGATACATGTCAATATTTATTTAAAGCTAAACAGAACATTGAATTTCTTACATACTACTGACAGTGCGGAACGGAGCGACATCTGGCCAAGCATTAACATCATTGATGTAATCATCTATGGAGTAAAAGGCCTTCCTGATAAGATTTTGTTTAATGTACTGTTTAAATTTACGAATAGGGAGTTCAGTTGCTTCAGAAGGAAGCTTATTATAGAAGCGCACGCAATTGCCCATAAATGATTTCCCTACCTTTCGTAATCTATATGCTGCGATGTGTAATTTGTTCTTGTTTCTTGTATTTCTATTGTGAACATCACACTTTTTCAAAAAGATATCTCTATTTTTGTGCGTATACATAAGATTTTCATAGATGTACTGCGATATTACTGTCAAAATATTTATTTCTTTAAATAATTCTCTCAAAGAGTCGCGTGGCTTTAATTTGTAAATTGCGCGTACCGCTCTTTTCTGGAGAACAAAGATAGTCTGGATGTCAGCTGCCTGTCCCCAAAGCAAAATACCATAAGACATAATACTATGAAAGTAACTGAAATAAACTAACCTAGCTGTATCTTCATCGGTAATATATCTAATTGTTCGAACTGCATAGGCCGCTGAACTAAGTCTGCCTGCGAGAGCATCAATTTGGGGTTTCCATTGAAGAGTGGAATCAATATGTAACCCTAAGAAAACAGTAGAGTCTACAAAGTCAACAATCTCATTCTTTAGCATTATCTTCGTTGGAAATTCTCTTACATTAGGTAACATGAATTGAATGCATTTGGTTTTTTTAGCATTGAGTAAGAGGTTATTGGCGGTGAACCAATCTAGTACGTGTGAAAGCGCATCATTTACATCGTCATAATTACATTTATTTGTCATTTTTAAAAATCAGTGAAGTATCATCAGCAAATAAGACTATATCACACAGATCTTTTGCTAAAAAGGGGAGATCATTTACGTATACTAAAAATAAGAAAGGACCTAATATTGATCCTTGCGGGACGCCTAATTCAATTTTGAGCCCCTAGATCTTTCTTTACCAATATCTACTTTTTGAACTCTATCAGATAAATATGATTGCATAAGGTCCAGTGCCTTGTTTTGAATTCCATAGTGTTTCAATTTTCCAATTAATGTAGCATGATCTACACAATCAAAAGCCTGAGAAAGGTCACAGAATATACCAATAGCGTTTTTTGCTTTATCCCAGGCATCCAATATATGCTTAAGTAAAACTGTACCAGCATCGGTTGTTGATCTACCCTTGGTGAAGCCAAATTGATTTTTATGGAGTAGCCTATTAAGGTTGAAATGAGAGCACAACTGATTGAGAATAATTTTAAAAAAATTTACTTATTGCTGGATGTATTGAAATTGGTCTGTAGTTGGCCGGATCAGTGTGACTTCCAGATTTAAAAAGAGGAACCAGTTTACTATATTTCATGAGATCAGGAAAAACTCCTGCGTCGACACAACTATTGAAAATAAAGGCCAAACAAGGAACCACTTCCTTTATAATTGAACTTAGTACTTTGGTTGAGATACCCCAGAGTTCTCAGTATTTTTGATGTTAATAGACTTAAACGTTTTGACTATATAATTGGCATTTACATGAGTAAATATAAAGAGGTCTTTATATTTACTCATGTAAATGCCAATTACATTTTTCAACAGATGATTCTAATAATTCAACCGCCATCGAAGGGGAGGAGTTTAGAGTCCGGGTAACAACTTTAGGGATATCGGAGAAGAATGCATCAAAAGCATCGGCAATATCCTTTTCATGTATAAGAATTGAATTATTATTTTTTAACCTTATTTCTCTGTTACGTGGCTTTGATTTACTAGTTTCGTTATTTATTAGTCTCCATGTTGCTTTTATTTTATTAGATGAGTTTACAATTTTTTTCTTCAAGAATAGGCAATTTGCTGTGTTGCAGACTTTCTTAAATGTTTTAGTTGGTTACATACAAGAGAAACACAGGATCATGTAACATAGCTTCTCTAGAACCATAAAGATCGTATAGTCTATTCCTACTTCAATAAATGCCGGGAGTGGCCCAATCAGTAAACCCGAACCTGTCTCTAACTGTGCATGTTTTAAGTTTGAATATTTCACTGTGTTCTCTGTTTATAACATTAAAAAGATTGGTAAATAGAACATTAGGGTCATCAGAACAAGATATATTAGATACTGCTAGTTCCACTTTACTTTGAAAATTCTTAATACGGCTCTCTGTAATAGGTCTGTAGGTATATTCCTCAAAATTGTTTCTATCATTCAAATTATAACTAAAGTTAACACTCTGACCATAATGGTCTGATTTGAAATGCTTGATTAATGTTTTGCTGGTTGGAGATTCACTACAGTAAATATTATCTAAACAAGTGGCAGATGTTAGGGTTACCCTAGGTGGGTCAATAAAAGTATGTTGTAAACTAAAGCATTTGAATAAATTAAGCAATCTATCGGCAAGGGGATTCGCTAAAATATCTATATTAAAGTCGCCACAAACAATGAGATTCTTTTTACATGTAAATACTTTCAGCAAAACTTCTTCCATAGTACTTTCAAAAGCTACCTGATTTGCATCGGGGGGGCGATACACACACACTATGATATGCCGCTCCAGTTCCTTACAACAATATGATGATTTAAACTGCGTATATCAAATTGCTTTTATGTTTTTCAGATCATTATGACTACTCTAGACGCTCATATCAATTTGACGCTGACTGTACCTAAAGATTAAAATAAAGTAAAGACAAAAACTCACCTTGCCACCGACATCTAGAATACCGGCGCACAGCATTCCATCGGTAATATCAGGCCAGTTTTGGAAGCCCGGTAGAGTCTTCAGGTGAGCATATCTTTCCGCGCACACTTTCTGTTCGATCACAGACACGTCCACTTTGTTCAGAATTGTGGCTGAAGCTCCACCTTGCTGTAAAGCAGAGTTTATAAAATCTAAAAATCATCATCAAAATGTATACCTATGTATAAGGTTTGCGTTGTTTTTCAAATTTATTATGCAGGTAATAGGTAAAAACCAAATATTATTTGGGTGTTATTTATCTAGGTACGCAGCAGGCTTAGGTACACGTTGATCATGCATGAAAACGGAGAGGGTTGACGCTTGTGAGTGCTTGTGTCGTTGATACACGTGCATTGTTACATTCAGTAATCCGCTCGCAAATGTTTGATAATTTATACATTTTTATAATTTTAGCTAGTAGGTACATATTTTCTGCGAAAAGAAGATAATATATACTTACTTGAAGAGCCCCCCAGCCAATAGTGGTGACCATGGCATGATCTGGAAGAATGTAGTCTCGACTAGGAATAAGTGCAGGCTGGATCTGTTGAGAGAACTCGACAGCCCTTGAAAGCCTGATGAGATGATATGTCATTGTCCAAAGTAGCCGAGTTGTACCCCGGATGATTGTTCAACTGTGACACGAGGTACTCGATGCCCTGGTTCACATCCTTGGAGCCCAGACGTACGCGCCACTCCGAAGGAGAGTCCCCTCTGTAGAAATTCAAAATCATTGATCAAGCCATGGCTCACCCTTCGAAGGCCCAACAGACAAATAGATCTTTCTTATAGGTACCTTATTTGTATCAGCATTTGAAAAAAGACAACATTATCTAAAATACGTCATTTTGATGAACCTGCAAAAAGTGAATATAATATGGACTAACTATTTTTATACACGTGAACGATACAGCTCCCCAAAATTATATTTCAACTTAATTTGAATAATAAACAAATCAACTCACCTCCACCCTGGTTTAATTCAATTTCACCTCAAGTAATATTTGTTGAAGTGTTAATCTTACGCAGCCTACCACCCAATTACATCGCAAGTGCACCAAAATACATAATGCCCTCTATGCCTGCCTGCAAACAACCGGCGAACAGCGGGGGTGAGGAGCTCAGCGTGTGCTGACCATCGACACGATACAAAGAACGTTCTTTGAGAAACGCCGCCGTCGGTACTCCCTATTACCGACCTGGTCCATATATGGCGCTTTTACTCTATTTTTAATAAGTCATTTAGATAAGACAAAAGTTTATAAAAAAACTTAGTTCCTTTTATAAGTTAATTTCGACAACTGTTTATCTTAAGCTTTCTTATTTTAACAATGTCTAAACTGCATGATTTTAGTATTTTTTTTTGTTTTGTTATCTGTCTTTTATTGTTTATTCTTACATTTCTGATAAATTTTAATAAGCGTAACATTATAATAATTTTGCCCTCGCCCTGACGAGGCAGAATGTATTGGAGCTATTATTTTATTATTAAGAACTATTGTACCGACATTCCTGCAAATAAATGATTTATTTATTTATGATTGCTTAGCGTACCTATTTAATATCCACACTTTTATTTAGCCGTCCGCGTCGTCGTCGTGAAGGCCATTTATTAGCTTTTTTGTTTTTAGGTTCTTTTAACTTATTCTGTATATATACTTAGGTGGTCATATAATTAAGAACGCTGATATAAAGGGAAGATTTTTTCAAACTAAAACGCGTTTTTCTCGGTATGTTAAAACTTTTCCTTAATACCTCTGTATTCATTGATACACATGATTAGCTAAAAATAAATAGACAAACACTTACACTACTTCTAAGCATATTATTCCTATTTACTGGCTGGTCACGTATTAAGAGCGCTAAATAGTTTATCCCTTGTTCAAATTTAAATAGAGAACACTCAATCGATTTGTTACTGTTTGTATAATTTTGGCGCCATTTAGTGCTGTAAATAAAAGATTAAAAGTGATTGCTTCTTATGAAAAAACAATGGGAAAAATAAAAGTTGTGATAAATCTACAAGGGAAGAAATAATAAAACTTCGCCGGAAGAAATGGTCTTATAAAAAGATAGCCATCCAGACCATCTGCAATGTTCAAAAACGATGGTTTTCCACGCTGTAAAGCATTCTGCTACGTATCAAACTACTTCGAATGTTCCACGTGTAGGTACCTAAACAGAGAAAAACAACTACTCCTCGAGATGACCGAAATATCGTTCGTATAGCAAAACAAAATCCTTTTAAAGGGTCCAATGAGCTGAGAAAATAATATTTTGGTGAAAACAACCCTTCAGCAATCTCAGCACGCAATATTCGAAGACGTTTCGTAGAAGAAAAATTGCACGGTAGGATAGCAAGAAAGGTACCCAAGTATGAAAACTGGAACGTGCGACAGTGGAAAAATGTACTTTTTTCTGACGAGACGAAAATAAACAGAGGATGTTCTGATGGAATGGATATGTACAACGTCCCCCGAATACAGCATTCGACCCTAAGTACACGAAAGTTACAATAAAGCACGGTGGTAGAAAATTTGGGGGTGCTTTTCCAGACATAATGTTGGACCTATAAAGTTGATAGAAGGTAACATGGATCAGTTCCAATACAAAAATATACTGGAAGAAACAATATTACCTTATGCTGAAGACGTTCTACCGGTTATTTGGACATTCCAGCATGGCAATGATACAAAGCACCACTGCACGCACCGTAAAGGAATTTCTTACAGTGCTATCAGTTTGTGTCTTAGTCTGGCCAGGTAACAGCCCAGATCTAAACCCAATAGAGAATATATGGTTCGAAGTAAAGAAAAAGGTTTCAAATACACAGTGTGGGAATTTAAGGGAGCTGTACGACGTTTTTTTTAGAAGAATAGAACTCTATTTCTCTTTCGAAATGTCAAAAATTAATAGAGTCAATGCCTCGCCGGTGTAAACCAGTAATTAAAAGCCGTGGTTTTCCTAAGCCACGTTGCTCTATTAATGTGGCTATTATATAACATAACTAGTTGCTTCTCAGAAGGTACACATCTCTGTGTATGACACGATTTAAATAAAAAACTTCTATACCTAACTTGAAATCGTACTTAATTATATGACAACAACAGTACAAGCTGCAGGCCTTCCTTAAAAATTAAATAAGTAAATAAATATTTTAAAAAAACGTTCTTACTCGTAGCAGTGAGCTGCGGACAAAACAAACCAGTTGTTTATCAGACTTCCACCGCAGGCCTGGAACCACCAGATACCGAACCAGCCGTACTGCATGTTAGACATGTAGGGGTACTCCTCGATCGTGGTCTCCTCGCCGCCGACGATGCGACTTATCTTCTTCGGAAGCGCTGAAAAATTTACAAAACTGCATTAATAAGAATCAGAATAGATAAATCCTACTAATCTTATAAATGTGAAAGTTTGCATGGATGGATGTATGGATATTTGTTACTCTTTCACGCAAAAAGCGAAGGCGCGGGCAGCAGCTAGTATTTATGAAACTTTTAAATACAAGCTTTTATATCATCTAGGACCAAAGTGCTAGGCAAGACAAATCCAACGAACCCAAACTCGACTAAGTCGTTTCGTTTAGGAGTTTCAATGGTCACCTTCTGTTTCCATCATCAGACCAGCTCGATGGTAGGTACGGTACCATGACATTGCATCGTCACCGAACTTACGTAAGTATGCCTCAGCTGTATCGGTTGAGAATAACTAGTCTAAAATTGAGTTGCAAGATTCCACCCGAACAAACATGCATTGCAAGTTACATAAAAGCTTGTAAAAACAACTGAAAAACCTTAAGTAACTAATAACTTACCGACAGCAGCTCCCAGAAGGGCCAACAGTACCAGAGCACGGATCATTGTGGTTGATTTCAGAAATTAGATGTAGTTCACGATCACAAAGTATTTATACATTGCCTTATCAAATTATCTAAACTGGGTTTCAGCACTTGCTTGCCCTAATCTACGGGCTATCGTAAGAATTAAAAGATAAATATCGGTAAATGTGCTGGATTTTCCCAAGTGAGTAATTAATTCAGATTAAGGCTACCTACTTAAACCTAGGGACTCAAAAATTTCCGCCTATCCAAGGTGGAATGATCCTAAAATCTAATTTCTGGAAGTTTGTTTTCAACAGAATATCGAGCTTGATACGGATAAATATCGTAAGCGACCAAAATTCGTGTTTTTTTATCGTTACTTATAGCCTTCTTTTATAGCCCATAAAGTTAAAATAATTCAGATCCTAATGCAAAGACACCTAAGAATAGATCAATAGGTGCATAAATAAAAAATTTACAATAAAAAGTCTATTCTATCGTGATCACTGAAAATGTTGCTAAGAAATATCGTAACAAATTGTCTAATATGGCACTTAATGGTCTATGAACTTGCGTTTCGATACCTTGGTAGCTTACAAAAGGGAAATATACCTTATTGAATTAACCGACTACAATTTTATGATTTCGAATTGAAGGAAAAGAGGAGAATGAGGGTTATGAGGTTGGCACCCTATATACCTATACAGTAAATACTCCTTATGCGCGGTTCCTTTATTCGCGATTTCGCTGTTCGCGGGTAAAAAAATTGCTACTCATTTTCTGTATTCGCGGATAAATATTTCGCTATTCGCGGATCCAATCTGTACCTACATTAAATCGAAATCGGTGTCTTACCGAAGAACTGTGTGATTTTTTGAATGTCGTAATTTCAAAAGGAAATTAACAATTTCCTTTTGAAAATAAGACATTCAAAAATCACACAGTTCATTTGCCATGCGTAAACCTTCACTAAGGGTTTTCAGGTTTTAAGAACGCCTTTTCAGCGCTTGTGGAAGGCTCTTCTTCAATGGAATACGGGCTAAACATTTCCCTTAGGTCGGTTTCAGTTAAATCTCCGTCTTGCGATAAAACAACTCTTGAATGTCACTTGATTCTATCTGTTCAAAGCTATCTCGTCCTATTCTGTTCGTAGCTTCTACAATTTTGCAGTTAAAGTTTTAATTTCCATTGATCCTTCATCATTTTCGACCGGCACGTGCCAGTAGTACTTAAAAGGACACCGATTTATCCACTGCCGAATTTTAATCCGAAAGGACCTTTTAAAAGCGGGAAAACAAGATAAAATTAATAAGGTTTTTAAACCTTTGTATAAGCCAGACAATTATTAGTATTGTTAAAAAAACGACTTACGTTGTGTGATTAAATAGATTATTAGTATAAGTTTTTCTTTTATTTTGAGTTCTTGGAACGTATTCCCTACATTCCTATACAAATTACCGTCCACGGTTTCTGTATTCGCGTCATATTTACGGAACGTAGGTACACCCCGCGAATAAGGAGCTTTTACCAGGGTGTTTGCTATTGGGACCGACATACTAATATCATTATTTTTGGGGAGTCGGGAGGGTCATGGACTACATTTCTGCGGTGGAATCAATGTCCTAAGTATCAAGGTTGCCGAGATATTTTTTTTAAATCAACCAAAATCTCGCCTTTATAAGTTCAGGGTGTTCTGGTCGTTTTATACGTATAATAAAAAATATCTATCTATGTATGTATTGTATTATGTATATCAGTCATCTAGTACCCATAACACAAGCTCTGCTTAGCTTGGGGCTAGATGATGCTGTGTGGATTGTCCAGCATTATTTATTATTATATTGTCATATTATATTTTTTGTTTGTGGCTGTAATGCTACATATTAACTTGTCTTTTATTCTCCAACTTATTATAAATAAATTATTACGTAATTGAAACAATTAATTGAAAAAAAACTACGATCATTCAAAGACAAACATAAAAAAAATTTTAAGTGAATAGTTTGATGTACAGATTTGTTTTGGGCTTGCTTTATTATAAAATTTGCATTTAAAATTGACTTCTGTTAGCGTCAGTTCATTTTTAAATTTCCGAAGGCGTTGGTAGCACACATTGAACCACTTATTTTCTTTGTCTAGTGTAAACAGTGTGAAATATAAATACTTACAACAAAACCAAAATACTCTTTTTTAATCATCCATCTAGTAAGCAAAGCTCACTAACACAATAGGTAGTGATTCACTAGGTATGTACCTAGATTCATTGAGTACCATCACTCCTGTTTAATGGTGCACAATGAAACAATTATTTTTTTTTAAATATTATATGTTAAGTTATATTCATATTATATAGCAAAACAGGCGCAGCTAGTATGTCTGTGGGCAAAACTGACTATGCAAAATTAGAGTGTAATCATTTTGTATGCTGGAGGCAACAAAAATTTGAAATATTTGCTATACGGTCAATAATACAGTTTTTCAAACTTTTGGTGAGTAACGTCCTAACTTAAAAAGCCACCCTAGTTTGGATAAATTGGAATCATCTGTATGTACCTTATATAAATTTATTTCGGGTGCAGTTCCGAAAAGCCCATATATACCAGATCGACTTGAAATTTGGTACATGAAGTTTTTTGACCTCTCGAGCTATGAACACAAAAATTGGCACATTTTTTTTTTATTTCTGTACGTTTTCTCCCAACTCCTCCTAAACGGCTTAACCGGTTTGGATAAACTTTTGTATTTATATTTGAGTAGGTCCCTGGATGGATTGAAAATACAATTTAACCCGGTAGATGGCGCCGTAATCGCTTTAAGAACCGTCCTAAAGCGAATACGGCGCCATCTACCACCGAGTAATAAAAAAATGTAACTAGCTGTCCCGGGCGAGAAGCGTTCTACTGACAACGCCTCTCGGGTCAGCTAGTTACATAATTTTTCTTCTTGCGTACCTAATCTTATTATGATAGAAGCGAGTGAGGCCACCAAGATCATAGGATGAAGCTGGTACTTTATCCTATGAGAGAAAATGTTCCAAGTTTTGGTACTAGGGTACATGAATGTGAAAGAAATATCCTCAATATTCTCCCCAGGGCGGCTGTTTCAGGGTGGATAAAAGGAATAGGTAACTTTTTCCATACCCATCAAAAATATTAGTTTTTCCTCAAATTATCAAGCGAACTTGGTCAGTGGCAGTGAAAGGACACTGTTTCACATCACAATAGTAATTATTCACCACTGTATATATGTATAGGTATAACACTGTATAACACTATATTTCTGATTTAACTAGGTATGTCATTCGTAATTAAAGTCGAGTAATGGTATATAATTAATTTTATTGGAATGTCCACTATATGATCTACAGAAACGTAAAAAACTAAAATTATCTACCTAAAAATAAAACATTGAACTTGATACAAAAATTCCAAATTTCAAAAATATGGAGGTTAACATTAATTGCTTTGGTTACGTATAAAAAGAAGAAAAATCACAAGAGCGCGTCGAAAAAACAGCGACTGTTCTTGTATAATACAATGCGTTTTACAACGAAAAACTAGCATAATGCAAATATAAAAACACGAAACAATAAACTTATTTGATTTACAAAACCTAGTTTAAAGTTAATTAGACTTAGGTACACAAAAATAAAAATAAAAAATAATTTAGAAGGAATTTAAAAATACTTAAAAAGATGGTGGGAGTAACTCTTAATACAAAAATAATCATAAATTCTTAACTTAATCCAAAAGAGCAGTAGGAATCAGAATCAGAATCAATAACTTTATTTCTTTAGGCTTACAAAATAAGCACTTAGACAAGTCAAATTGTATACTATTATAGTAATTATTATCAAATAAGAAATAAGGTGTTATTGATATTCTCTTCACTTCAATTTTTTGTCCACTAGTGGAAGAAGTGAAAAAGGGGCGCGTTTCATCTCATTTTTGATTAAAAGACACAAAATATTAACAAATAAGATATTGATCGGGAAGTCATACGTTTTTATCATAATATATTGTATTGTTTGAATGACACTATAAGGAGGAAGGCAATCAATGCTTTAATCAATTACAACAGCGGTTTCTAAGAATTATTATAAAATGTCGTTGTTTAAATAACTTCAGTACACAACCTATAAATTATTAAGACACTTAACAACAATTAACTTGTGTTATATAATATATATTTGAAACACAATATTATATTAATCTTACAACAATACTTACTAACTATGAGATAAATACACACAGTATTTTAACGACAAACAGCGTAAAGGCACTTTGAATTAAGAAAAGGGAAATATATCGGCCGGTTACATTTTAATCGACAGTTTTGACGCAAGTTATCGTAACTTGACGTAACTTTGACAGATGTTTTACTGCATCTGAATACTGCGTCTGGTATAATAACATAAACATGTTATACCCAAAAACCGTTATTAACAGGGCGCGCATTTGAAGTTGAAAAATTTCATTACTGAAAGGAAAAGACACAAAATACTTATTTATTTTAAAAAAAATCGGACTACCAAAGATCCATAATTTGTTAGTCATTTATTATACTAAGGATCTCTAACATTGTGCTAGTGGTTTCTTTTTCACTTCTTCCACTAGTGGACAAAAAATTGAAGTATAAAATTTGACAAGTCTAAATGCTTATTTTGTTTAAAGAAATAAAGTTATTGATTCTGATTCATTAAGTAATTATATATAATGTCATGTTATTTTTTTTGTTGTAATGATTGCGTCTATCCTTTCTTAGTAACGAAATTTTTAAACATCAAATGCGCGCCTTGTAAATAAAATTTTTTGGACATATCATGTTTATACCAAACGCCACAGATATTTTCCGTAATCTTGTTTATGTTTTGCAACCACCGGTCTCAGATGATAATAATAAAATTCGTAATTATTACAGACGCGACGCGTGACCCCAGAGCTGGTATCTGGCGCAGCGCATTAGCATTGCCACACAGCGGGGCAATGCAGCCAGCGTCTTGGGGACGCTTCCGACTGGTATTGATGACCAGTTGATCTATCTGTAAATTGCTTGCAACAGTCTGCAGTTAGCTCAATTGTTTCAATTGTAAATACTAGTTTTATTTGTTTATATTATTTAATTGTTATTTTCTTTGTCAATAAAGATTTACAGAAAACTAAACAATTTTGGTATGACATTGCGATAAGGATGCGACGAAATTAATAAAATTTATTTATTTTCTGCTCGTGGAAAATAAATACGGTACCTGATTCAAAAATAAATTATTTTGTTCAAAGAAACTAAACGCCTAATTATACCTAAACTAGTAAAGCTCTCATTTAATTACGAATAAATTACTACTACATTGTGAGACTCCTCCTGCATACAGAACGTGCTTCGTAATAAGCCGGATACCGTGTAAAACAAGGTGAATAGAGACTCCAGGGTAAATAGAAATGGACGAAATATTGGATCAAGACATTACCTGGCTTGTAGCAGTGGAAGTATCCTAGTCATAGTCATAGTGACTGTTCACCTCCTGTGTCAGTGTAGCTCTGCAAAAGGATGTTTTTCCATTTCTATTCACCCTGGAGTCTATTCATCCCGTGTTACGGTACTGACCGGTGTTACGGGTTCGTGACGTACCTATGTTACATTAGCAGTGAGCATGATACGTTACGCAGTGTGCTAAAATTTGTCTCGTTGCTCGTTGCGAACCCTCACTTTCCACGCGTACTGACAGCACGAACGTTCGCTGTGTATCACGTTACATTACGTTACGTAACGCGGGTACCCGGCTATAAAGAAGACAATAAAAGTAGCTAGTATTTTTAAATTATTACAAAACTTGAATTTTATAAGAGAATGCTTAAAAATATATAGTTTCTAAACTACTGTAACAAAATTCAGTTCAACATTTTTCGTTTAATAAATGTGATATTGTAGAAAAATACTTCTATAGAAAAGTAAAAAATTACATACATTTGTAACGCATAAGTAACATTATACCAATCCAAAATGGTAAGTCTGTTGTACAAGGTGTTGTAAGGATAGTAGTCGGTTTTGTCATCGCAGCTGCCCTTTCGACTCATAGTACCAAATTAGCAAAGTGCCATTTGGCGTTTCGCGAAATGTATGTTTTTTTATTCTCAAATTACCAAAAATGCTTAGTGCCAGACATAATGCTGCTGTGTGTGTAGGTCTTACAAGACATCTCTGTAAGCGATAAACACGACATAAACTATCCTCTATGGATGCATCATCCATCCATTTTCAGGCATCGAATGCCAAAATTTTGGGAATATAAAACAACTATGTAAAGCTATTGTTGAAAAAAAAAACAATATAATTTCAATGTCAAAAATAAAAACACCGTGTCTAGTTGATCATTTATTTGATCGTAAAGACAAGTTCTTTCTTCTTTGGGTCAGCTTACTTGAATCACCTTGTATATAATGTCAAAAAGAGGATTAATATCGATTATCCGTTACTAAAGATTACCTTATATTGGTCGAAGCTGCTTCAACACAGATTACATATCATACAGTAGGCCTTCATAGTTGCTAACGACAACAAATTAATATAATTACCTACGTAGAATCAGCGTTCGAAAATCTTACGGCAAAAACCATGTTAATTGCTTATCTATGTAATGTATATTTAAACGAAGTTAGTTGCTTGAGAATAAGGTCCGTTTTCATTGCTAATTAATGTAGTAATTTTAGCAAAAAATATCTTTATGAAAATAATTAAAGTTTCCTAGGACAGTTTCCATGTATCTCCTCTTTATCGTTCGGTTTTGCCCCAAGGCGAAGCCACCGAAGCGAACACGATATTTCATGAGACTTTTGAGACAACATTTATAACGACTAAATGAAGGCAACGACGAGATTTGTTTAGCTCGAATTATTAGGTGAAACCCTAATATGAAAACCGTGATGCAACATAAAATCTCATTTCTGTTGAAAGTACGCATTTAAGTCGCGTGTTGTAGTATAAACAACTATACATTGTATGTAGATTCCTAAAGATCTAGGTATCCTGTCGTCTTCGAGTAATCGAACACGCAAGTGGCGCGAGTCAGGAGTTATGTGACCGCGGCCGGAGATAGACGTGTAGCGTTTATCACGTGGTGTTTACCAGGGAACGACAGGATACCTAGATCTTTAGGCATCTAGTTACAATGTATAGTTGTATATACAAAATACTCTCTAAAAATTACGCTCCTTTGGCCCAATAGTACCATTAGTGCGCAAAATCAATCGCTTCTCTAGATGCTAAGAAAAGGCACGGAATTCATAAGATACAGCGCGTTATTCTAAAACTTCATCCTTATACTTAAAGTATCATAAGATCTGTGATTGGTGTTATAATTTCTTATAGTATAAATTGTAGCAAAGCCGTAGTTACATAATAATAGTTATTATATGTAATTGACGCATCTTATGTGACCTAATAATGTAAATCACCCATAAGAACATTTTATAATAATTAGCCTTTATAATTATTGTATAGAATAATCTTCATGAAGCTATCATGCCAAAATGTTATTTACTTATTTCGATAGTGTATTTATTCTAGATTGTAAATCAGAAAAAATCGTGAAACGAGACCTAGCAATTTTTGAGATTTAGGCATTTTAGTGCTGTAGGTCATAAATATGGTCTGCCCCCCCACCGACGAAATCCTTGAAGGATAGGTTTAGATTTTGATATGAAGAACTGAAGGGTTAAGTTATTACACTATCATAGGTATTGGAGCCGTTTGTTTAGATTAATAAATGACGTTTCAGTTTACGAAAGAACTATCTTATCTAAATTCTCGTAAATTGCGGTATCTGTTCCATAAATCATAATACTCAATTATTTTCATTAATTTGTGTCAAAATTAATCATCATCAAATTATTAATAAGTAATAATTAATTTTTATCTATTGTTATAACCGTATCTTATCACATGGGTTCATTAATATTTTTGTCAGTTTAACACGTTCTCTGTGCATGAGCCACCGTGTTGGTGTATTTTGAGGTTCTCACCGTACGTGCATGACCCATGAATGGATCATTTACAGATACATATGTTTCTTTTTTAATAAAGGGGGCATAGAAACTAAAGATAATGTTCTGTCATTAAAATTTTTAAAGCAATACCACAATTTTCGTTTGCACGTACATAGATGGTCGCCCCCATAATCTTGCTGCACAGGGAACGTGTTAAGTAAAACCCAATGCGGTAATTATAATAATAAGACACCAGTCATTGAAGGTATCATATATATGGCAAATCCCCCCTACACGGGAGACCATCCACATGATGGACCGACGACATCGCAGCAGTCGCAGAAAGTCGATGGATGGAGGCGGCTCAGGACCGCTATTTGTGGACGTGTATGGGCTGATATGATGAATTGCAGGTATCATCTGTGCAGCTCAAATGCCCACTTTTTTACTTGTGTTATTTTTAAAGAGTATTTTTGAGTCATTTTGGAAATCTATTGGAATTACGTAACTTCTTGTATTTAAGCCGGTTAACATTTTATCTTTCAAACTCTGGATGATATTGAATGGTATATTTATATTTTTTTATAAGTTCTCATGAACGGTCACGCGGTCTAAATAATTATACCAATACTAGCGACCCGCCCCGGCTTCGCACGGGTGTAATGCTGATACTAAATTATACATAAAACCGTCCTCTTGAATCACTCTATCTAGTAAAAAAACCAGCATCGAAATCCGTTGCGTAGTTTTAAAGATCTAAGCATACATAGGGACAGACAGCGGGAAGCGACTTGGTTTATACTGTGTAGTGAAGTTGCTTTGATAAACGAATTAGGTAAGCAACAGAATGTGACAATATATTCGAGGGTCAATATATTGGATTGATTCATAAAATCTTGAGTACCAGTGGTACATATGTAAATCAAGAATACTTCTTGTAAGTAGTAATTAGTCAACTATGACTCTGACGTTTAAGTGTTTTATAAGCGAATTGATGACCGTAACTTAAATTCATGTTTTGAAACCTTAGTGTCGCAACACATCTGCGGAACGTACGGCGCTGATCGTTCGTTTCAATACGTTCGCAGTGTTTTTCAACTTCTCTATGACACATCAGCCGAAATTACGTCGCATTCAGCGTAGCGCCGAACCTGCCTTCGAGCGATTATTTCAGTCAAACCGCATTCAATGTATTTTGCATAGCAAGCGACACATCACGCTACACGTTACGCGACCGAGAGTTCGGCGCGCGTAGTTGAACGTTCGGCGTATGCTTCTCGGTTGCGGGGTGCGTCGGCAAGCCAAGAGAGGCAACGTCGCTTTTCGCTTTTTTTCTAAAAAGTACCATAATTTTGACAGGCCGATGTCAGGCACCTGACATCCCTGCGCCAGCCAGCCAATCGCACGCACTCGTTGACTCTGCTGTACACACGTCCTGTTGTTTTAGTACCGACTGACGACGCGACGACGACGCACGTAATTTTCCGTCGCGTAGCGCACTGAACGAAACGCCGCGTTCTGAGCGTTTGGTTTATCATACAAACGGAATATTACGACCGAAACCTCAGCCGCTGAACTTTCGTCGCCGTAACTTCGCTTGATGTGTCGCTACACTTAGTTAGTCCTTTGGGCGACACGTCAAAAACGCATTCCCGTGTTCTCTACGCCAAAGCACAAAGTGAATAATAGATATTTTAAACGTCTTTGGCGCTGAGGGGTCCTCAGGTGAGTCATTTATAGGTATGACGGTCAAAGGGTTAAATCCCATGATATGTGCATTTTGGGGTGGCTTAAACCGAAGCCAAGTAGAACTTACCGATTATTACTAATCTACGTATTTTGTTACAAACATACGGTTGTCGCGTCATTGTTGGACTCCGGTAGACCGTAACGTGTGCCCTAAATATGCCATACGTGTGCCCTATGTTCACTCATCTCCGTTCCGCAAATCGTGTCAACTGTTTACCCGTTCTGTTTTCTCATTGTTTTCTTTTCTCATATTGGTAGATCTGCTGTCAGTTCTGTTTCACTAGACGGCCGCCATTTTATGACAAAATACGTAGACAAGTACCCTCGCAAATTTTTGAGTTAGACCATATCCATACATAAGTGTTCACTATCAAGTAAGTACAGTTAAACTGTAATTTAACAGAATCTCCTGCAATTCTGTTCAGCGGATGGTTAACCCGACTGTATAATACTAGTGCGGTGGTATGGTAAGCTTCACTGGCGATCGACGGTCCGTTTCAGCCACTGCGTGAAATGGCGAAGCTGCCACACGGCGCGCGCTGATTCCTCGCGCAGCCGCGCGTTGTGGCGACGGAGGCGGCGCACCTACAAGGAAATTATTTATTTATTTATGAGATAACTGGCTGCTGCCCGCGCCTTCGCCCGCGTTTTTACCTAGCTAAGTTATTTTTAGAAGTGTTTGTCGTGTAAGAAATTTGTCTTATCAATAAATGAACTGAACAACTGTTTTATCGGGATTAAAAATAGCCTATATGTTATTCCAGGTCCCAAACTATACCCATACCAAATTTCAGCCTAATCGGTTCAGTAATTTTTGCGTGAAAGAGTAACAAATATCCATACATACATCCATAAAAACTTTGACATTTATAATATTAGTAGGATAGACGAGCAGCCTGTGGCTGATGTGTCTATATCACACAGTGTTGAATATTGTGATTGCGTCATTTTTTTAGTTTGTTTTTATTGTCTCGTAACACACAATAGGGCTGCTGTCAGGCTTATTCTTGGAGGCATTTATAGATGTGGCCGATACAATGTCCTCCAGCAACAGTAGTAAATTAGATAAGTTATCCGTCCATACTGATATTATAAATGGAAAATTATAAGCAAACTAGTATCCGCCCGCAGGTTCGCACGCTTTGTTTCTATGGAACCGTTTAACGGTGAATTATATCCCATGGGAACTGATTTATGGGATAAAAAGCAGCCTATGTTTGATTCCAGGATTAGAATTATCTGTATGTAAAATATCAGCCCGATCCCTTCAGTACCTTTGACGTGAAGAGGTACTAAACATCAATACAAACTTTCGAATTTATAATAGTACTAGCTGCTACCCGTGCCTTCGCCCGCGTTTTATCGGGATAAAGAACAGCCTATATGTTATTCCAGGTCCCAAACTATACTCATACCAAATTTCAGCCTAATCGGTTCAGTAGTTTTTGCGTGAAAGAGTAACAACCATACATCCATTCATCCATACAAACTTCGACATTTATAATATTAGTAGGATTTGAAGTAATTTTGTCTGTGTCTGTCTGTAACCTTTACACGACTTAACGGCTGGACACAAATTTGGCATGGAGATAGATTGTATCCCGGAGGCGTTGTGGCTATTTTCTTATCCAAACAAGCGCGACAGACGTGCCGCAGTACTGGTGGACTACTAGGAGTTGTTAAGCGAAGCGAGCCACGCTGTGTGTAGTGATATGTGTGCGTGCTTCTACCACGCACGAGACGTTTCACGTAGGTACTCCACTGCGGCTGATCTAATATCTCGATCACCGTTGTTTTCTGCGGTAACTTGTTTACTGTAATATACAGGACGTATGAGACATGGCGTTACCTCGTCCTCCAGCTGTTGCCTGTGCCTGTGCGAGGCGAGTGCGTCGGCCTCGAGTGCAGCCACACACGCCGCCAGCCCGCACGCACACGTCTCTCTACTGACTTGGTTGTTGTGTGAAGGGGTGCTTTGTTCCGTCGGCGACGTGTGAGGTGTTGATGTCGGTAGTTCCGCGGTCTGTGACGGAAATACAAGTTATTCTGTGACGGACTGCTTTCTTCAGAGTAGATAAACACAGAAGTAGGAGTCCGGATCAGCCGCTTGTAAGAATAAAGAATAAAGCCTGCGAGAAGGACAGGACAGATAAGGCTTGTAAAAGCGAAAAGAACAGCTGACCCCTAGCACGAGGATTGTTCTCTATGGTAGAATAGACAATAATGACATCGCATCGTCATACGTTGCGTACATTACTGAAGTTGAAGGAATTAATTTCAAATAATGTACGCATTCGATGACAAGACAAAGTGACGTCATTTTTCTCTATTCTACCCTAGACAACAATCCCCGTGCGAGATGATCCCAAGCTTAATGATTATTGCCTTAGGTATGAAGCTAGCTTTGTACGCAAATATTATCAATATATATACCTGTGCTACCTACCTGTATACATACGCATCATACGCACCTGACTTTATCTAGCATACAACGCGCGTTTAACACGCTTGTACATTTGACGACGTAACTAATTTTTTTGAACCTGAACTGAATGTCCTTATCACAAAATATATAAATAAGACCAATGCTTACTGGTGTGGTTTCAGTCCAGCTATCGTTAGCTACGTCGCCGGGTATCGTTTCCAAAGTCGAATCAGAATTCTCTATGGATGGGTACTGCGTTTCTTCACAGATCTGTAACAATCGATAAAAAGGTTTTTATGTAAGGCAAAGTTCGCTCATCATAGTTTTAAATTACATGGTTTTTTTTCATCAAATGTCAGTATTTCATGAAGATTGTAAAAGTAACTCGGTTTCTGTATGACATAACACATGGCGTTACCTCGACCTCCAGCTGTTTGCCTGTGCCTGAGCGAGTGCATCGTCAGTCGTGAAGATAAAGATGGGATTAAAAAATGACATGCTGTCTCGCCTAGATAATGTTTATCAAATATGATAGGCGGGACAGCATGACATTTTCAACCCTAATCTTTATCTACACGACTTATACCAAAAGATGTCGTTATTCATGCTTCTGGATTAATAGGAATTTGTGTCCATTCGGTTATTGCTTCCTAATTACCACACATACGTCCTGCTTGGCATGCCCTCAAATATATAAATAATGCTGGACAATCCACACACATCTAGCCCCAAGCTAAGCAGAGCTTGTGTTATGGGTACTAGATGAATGATATACATAATACAATATACTACATAGATATATTTTTTTTACAACGATTACTTAAAACATGTATGTACGTTTTACAACGTGTCATGTCTTGGTCGACGTTATTTATAAAATCTGTTTTTTTTTTTTAATTTCTGCTCTAACAATTAGCTAGCAGTTATGTAGCTTATTAGCTTAGCTAGCTTATTAGCTTAGCTACCTTATTCGCTTAGCTAGGTTATTAGCTTAGCTAGCTTATTAGCTTAGCTAGCTTATTAGCTTAGCTAGCTTATTAGCTTAGCTTAGTAGCTTATTATTGTAGCTATTAAGCGAGCAGTTATGTAGTTCCATGTACATAGGGCATTTGCTATGAACCCACGGTAGAAAAAACTACGAATCAATGGTCGTTTAGGAGCCTTTAATTATAAGATTTATTACTAGACTCAAAATTTATGTCTAAAGACTCTAAAACGATAATTGATTCAAGTTTAACATAGCAAAAAATTCATAGATACACAGGCAGTTGTTAAGCTGATGCGTGTATAATTGAGTCAATACACTTTAAATATTTGTCCACACTATTTTTGGAGTTCACTGAGGGGGCTATGATCACTGATTCCGGCAACCGGTTCCAAGTTATCACTATGCGATATGAAATAGCTTACAATGTGCACAAAACTTCTATCAGTTCTCAAAATTACTGCAAAAACTAGCCAAAAATTAGTAAAAAATAGAGTTTTTCTCGCATGGCGTGACCTTTAATGCGCCGGGGTGAAAATTATATTTTTATCAAATAACAACTTCCGTTATTATCATCGTTATTAACCGCACACGGCGGTAACGATTAAAACAATGATAAAGTCATATTGGCAAGATCATTCAGGATAACGATAATTATGAACATTTACGATGACGATAAGTTTATCAGTCTGTGACTTGTCAGACAGAAATGATTTACGCGTTTTTAAACTAACAACCAGGGCGGACTTCGCACGTGTATAATAGCATTAAAATTATAAAAAAGCGACAATTGTAAAGAGTTAATTAGATAAATAATTACATATTGGTTTACGTGGCGTACTCCAGAAAAGCTCCACGTCGGTATGATTTTTACAAGATCTTCAACAATCACCGTTATATTTCAGCCAATTTACATAAAACCGTTATTTGGCATTAATGTATATTTCAACACTTTAATATCAGTTTATTTATTTATGTGTGACACATAAATATTACAGGGTGTTCACACATAAAATTAAGAACACTATTTTATAAAATTTTTACGCCTCATGCCAGATCACAGGCATGAGGCGTAAAAATTTTATAAAATTTAGTAATAAAGCAAAATAATAATAATAATAGTGAAGCTTATAAAGGAAAAATTTTAAGAATTAAAAATAACTAAGTTAAGAATCACTACGTAATAACCTAGTCGAGAATCACTACATAATAACTTAGTCAAGAATCACTCCATCCATTAGTGAACACCGTATGTAAATCCGTTGCGGGACCGAATTCCAAATATCGCTTCACCATAAGAATGGTCTTGACATTTTACCTTCGATTAAAGAAACTACAAATGAAGGACCGCGTAGCAGAAGTGTCGGTGCCTTTTCAAAGGTCCCGGTCGCCGGGTACCCGTGGCGAACAGTATGCTGACGGTATATGTGTAAAAGCTATGTGTAAACTCGTCTGATGAGTCCATTGTATTCAAGTATTTATTTTGCAATCCTAATACATACAATGTGAGAGGTCTTAAAAATTTCACTCAGAGGCTAGGTATTAGGATCCCTGTTAGGGCACCCTGTATTGCGCCACGCACTAGGCTTGAGAACAATTTTATTTTAACTTATTGTAGAATATAATTTATTGACCATAAATGATATTCTATATGCCCATACACTTTGCCGCAGACTACCCGGCACCGGCTACCCGAAAACCTAGGCACTCAACGCTTACCAAAAAACTGCCGCACGGGTTGTCTAGTTTTTTTTTTAAATTCTATGGAGTATTCTTTGACATCACCATTTTCATATTAAATCAATTGGTTAGCAGAATTCGGCTCCAGATTATTATGACAAAACGGCTTTCACAATGTCGTCACTTTATGACCTCATTATAACATTAATAGGGTTTATTTATACAGCTGTTTCGGACTTCCATACTCTGTACCGCAGTAGCAAATAGATGAATGTCTATGACTTTGTTTACTGCTGTCTTACCTGCCTGCGTTTGTTTTCTCGGATGAATACTATCTTGAAGTCTACAGGTCAAGAGTGAATGTTCATTTTGGGGAAACCATGCTCTATCTTAGGCCACGTCTACACTAATCAGGTGAGATAAACGCTTTACCATCACCAATAAAAATAGAGTTATAATGTTTAGCAACAGAAAATCTAGGGCTGTCGCGTCTCAGGGAGGAGACGTTCGCGTGTTCACACTGTTTCCTATCTCGTTACTACACAGCTTGTTGCAATGTGGACTCTATTACCTGTAGCATAGCTCTGGTAGCTGTGTGTACGAGTGTTGCCCAGTCCAGGGCTGTCGCGTCCGGGAGCGGCAGCGGCGGGGTTCGCGCGTTCACACTGTTTACTGTTGTCACACCTGCGAACGAATTTCTTTATTATTTCGTACACGAAATTATACAACAGAGAGGGTAGGAGGCCGCAGTGCAGTACGTGACGTGGAACTTCCAGTGTATTCTAGAAATCAGCACATAGCACGGCTCGCTCCGCCCACCAAGCTTTATGAAGGTTCGCCGCACTGGGATAGCACTACGTCTGTATGACTCATACCTGTCACTCCGCTGACAGGCGTTCCGCCGGTCACTCCTGTCACGCCGGGCGCCGCACTGACAGCGGGCACGCCCGGCACGCTAGGAATGACGGGAGTGCCGCCAGCACTGTTCGACCGCGGCGTTTGTGCCAACTCGGCGTCCATTAGCCGCATTAGCTCCTCCTGAAATAAGTGTGCTGTTAGCAAAGTCCGGGATTTTAAATGAGACATTTGCTAAATCGTAATCATTTAATAAAGGCGAATGTTCGTGGCGTTGTAAAGATGTTTGGCCGCCGAAACTACTTAATGGATCGGGTTGAAATTTTGCACACAGAGCTAGAATAACACAAAGGCAATTTTTTATTCCAAAAAACGAGCGTAGCCGCGGGCAGAAGCTAGTTACTTTATAAAACATCAAACATGGCAATGTCTGTCAATTACAAAGTTGCGTCTTCTTCCGAGCTGAAGGTGGAATACCCACAAATCGATCGGTTGATCCATCTGGCCCACAATCCCGGCGTCTTTCAACCGACAGCTATGTTGGAAAGTCCGGCGCCGGTGCAAAGCGAGCGGGGGGAACCACTGCAGTTAGACCCCCCTGTAGCTTTACTTACAGTGAGCGAAGTATTGGCGGAGGCTCTGACGGAGTTCCTGGAGTGTCGCGGTGAGGCGTCGGCGTGCGAGCGGCGTCGGACCGCACTATCCGCGCCGGCGCAAGGCGAGCGGCGGCCGCTACGGTTAGAACCTCCTGTAGATACATAACGCATACATAAAGCCATTAAGAAAGTATATTTAACCTGAGCCAGCTGCAGTGCGTCCCTTGGCATGAGCACCGCCCATTCCTTCTCGCTGTTATATCATACTAGCTGTTTCCCGCGGTTTCACCCTCGTTAAATTCTAATTTCACATTTCTAGGGGGATAAAAAGGTCTTTTTCCCGTAAATCTCTCATGGGAATTTGGTGTTTTACCAGCCACATGGGAATTTGGTTTTTACAAAAAGCCTATGTTACTCTCCATCCTTTCAACTAACTCTATGCCAAAAATCAAGACGATTGGTTGCTTAGCCAGTTGAACGTCCAGTGGCCTAAAATTGCTATGTGATAACGTACACAAAGTAATTTTTGGTTTTGAAATAGCTTTAGTATTTTTTATGTGATAAATCGTTTTATCGCGAAGATCGCGAGGCGTGTCATGCCACGCTCGCGCACGCCGGCTGGGACGTAAGTCGCTCGCTCGGCTGAGGGCATTTGAGTGGTTAGCTAGGGCGTGAAGGAAGGACAAATAAACAAACACACTTTAGCATTTATAATATTAGTTAGGATTTTAAATATACCAGTCCCGTATCCGGAGCTCTCGGAGCGCGGCGGCGAGTGTCCGCGCTCGTAGGCGCGCCGCCCGCGCCCCGGCTGCTGCGCGTGCGCGTCCGTCCGCGTCAGCGCCGCCCATTCCTCTACGCTGTTGCCGCATTGACACGCGCCGCTCGATGCGAATGTTACTGTCACCTGCAACAATGGAGACACGTGGATTTTTTAAAGAAGGTGGAGAAGACGTACATTATAGATGAGTACATTGTACACCGAGGGGAGAAAATAACCGACTTACTATCGAGGGAGCCGCATCGCTTACTACCGCCGCGCCGGACCTATGTGACTGCCGAGTCACGCGTTCAATGTGTTGCCTCGCGCCCCGCTCCTCACTCTCCGTCAGATTGTGATATATGCTTCGAGAGGGTGTTAGCGGGCGCATGATTCGCCTGATGTGCATTGGGTGGAGAGAAGAGAACACGTTGGTCGGTGCTGATCTATTTTGTCCCTAGCGTTCCACGCTCGTTACTATAAATATAATACGATGGCTATTATACACAGCGGCCTCACCGTGACCGGATCGGATGTCTTCAGCAGGTCTACTAGCTGGTCGTGATGTAGCGCCACGACGGCGGCGCGGCACACCTCCAGCAGCCGCGCGCCGCGCCGCATGCCCGCGCGTGCTGCGCAACCGCCGCCTTCCACGCCCGTTACTAACCCGTCCGGTTGGACGTGGAAACCTGTATGCAGAAAATATACATATGTATAAAATTTTTATACATGAACTGACACTCGAACACTCAAAGCAAATCAGAGGGTTGAATAATACAGTAAATCTATTTTGCATGGGATGATACTGTCAATTTAATTTCATTTATTTCCAACGTAGGTATTGCATAATATACACTTAATCGTTTTCTTCTAAATTAAAATATGAGTACTACTACATTAATACAAATTTATAATTACAACAGGAAAAAGGAAGCACCATAAGGGATTGTATACAGAAAGAAAACAGACAGAAAATAAGACAATGGTGAGTTGACAGTAACATCTGATATAAAATGGATCTTATTGTATCATCTTTTGGGATAGGTCAATGAATGCGGCTCACGCAGAGCCGTGGTAGACAGTACAAACGGGCGCCTATACCCAGCTGTGGGGTCTATACGGTTGCATAATGATGATGCAAGGTAGCAGTAGCCAGAGTAGCAAACAAGGGACCGAACTCTGCTAACTAATCACTTTTATATTACAATGGTATCGTCACAGAATCGTCCACAGACAAAAGAAACTTGCATGATATAATGGTTTCAACTTTGACACGCGTCCATCCATCTGAAGTTTCAAAGATAAATTACCAAAATCTGTAATTCTGAGACGCTACCATTGTTACGGTAAAGCGATTAATGGAAGGGATCGCTTCTAAGCGATAAGGCCGTCCATTGTACTTGTCCTTTGTAACATCTCTCTGTAATGTTGTTTTTCTGGTGTACATTAAAGAATTTTTGTATTGTATTGTATTAATTTTGTGGAATTAGGGCCAACTTCACTTGTCTCTATGTCAGTCAATTTTCACTAACTGAATCACCGTGTGGGGTGTACAGTGTTACAGACCTAGCTGCGAGGCAGCGCCGCGCTCCAGTGTGATCTCCGTCAGCGCGTGCGCGTGCGGCGGCGCGACGGCGGCCAGGCGCCGCAGCAGCGCCGCTCCACCGCCACACACTCGCACGCTCTCCCCGCGGTGGTAGTAGATACGGGACCAGCCTCCGCTGCGTACCCATCCTGACAAAAATACAAATAAACTAGACTTAGCGGAGTCTCCAAGAACAGCAAGCGGCGTTTAGGGCCTAACCCCAGCTTATTTAGCGTAGAAAAGTTCCAGCCAGAAGCGTCCCGAGCCGCGAATATGACTCACGAGGCAGGGCGCTTAGTCAAGAGCTCAGGAAGAGCAGCAGCTTTTTTCTGTTTAATGAAGAAGGTGTAACCTTCAATGGGATCACCAATCCGCCGACAAAGTGTGGTGGTAATTTATTGATTTTTCTTAGGGAAACAAAAAGCTTCAGAACTAGAAAATTTAACACTTAACATTAGAAAAGTTAAGCTCATCAGTTTCCACACTTATAAAAGGAATTAATTATCCGAAAATATGATACGTAAACAAAACACAAGTGACAAAAATTCAAGATAATAAGTTTTAAGAGCCACATCTATCGTTAGAAGTGGGAAAAGGATAGCTTTATAGTTTATACCTACGCAATATTACAATTAATTTGTTTCTCATTTCCATGATCACGGGCCATTTAGTGACCCGGTCCTTTGGGAGGCATGCTTGGAGCCGAAGCCAACAGCACAGAGGCCCTTTATGAGAATTAATCTAAAGACGAGAGCTCCACATAGCGGGTATCATCCTTCCTTGCACAATATGATACACCCGAAGATGATATCCGCCAGGTGTAGAGATTATTGCAAAGGAAAATGAAAATAACAAAAAAGCCATGTTATTGTGGTGAATGGATGGACTGGGTAATTGGGCTATGGCTATGCAATAACTATAAACAATTAATTTTATTAGTGTTTATGTCAAATTATGGCAAAACCCTCCTCGTTTGGGAGACATGTTCAGCAGTGAACGAACATATGTATGCTGATGAGATAACGTATCTTTTGGAGGTGGACCATTGGAGGCGGCGGGGCTGCCAGTTCCAGCGGCGGTTACCACGTGTGCAGGACAAGTACACAAATATGTGCGCAAAAATCATCGGTAGACTGACACGACCGAGAGAGATCAGACAAGAGGTGGTATAGATAACTAGTTTCTGCTCGCAGCTTCGCATACATTGTTTCTATGAAACGATTAAAGGGCTACCCCGACCCAATCAGCGCCGCCACTATTATCGTATTATTACGATATACACAGGAATTTTCAAAAATCCCTTGGCTAGTTTGTGTTACCTATAATAATTTTATATTGTATATCTTAGGAGATGCGAAAACAGAGTTTGGTGGTCAAAAAGTGCAACTACGCATCTCTTCCTAAACTAAACAAAATAAAACTATTACAGAGACATTAAAAGCTTATGATAGGTATCACAAACTGGCAAAGGGATTTTCGAAAATTTCTTTGTTCAATGTAATAATATGAAAAAGGTGGCGGCGCTAGTTTGGGTCTGGAAACCGCCCTAAAGGGAATTTTTATCCCATGGCCATTGATTTATGGAATAAAAAGCAAGTTTAATTCCAGGCCTAGAACTACTTGTGTGCAGAAATTTAACACAATCCCTTCAGTAGTTTCGGCGTGAAGAGATAACAAACATCCAAACATGTAAGTATATGTACATACAAACTATCGCATTTATAATATAAGTGTGATGTAAGGCTGTTGACAGGTGGACCAGGGGAAGCTAAAATTACCCCTGTTACAGCCAGTGAACTAAGGTGAACAATGGAACGAAAAAAATCCCCTCGAACACCCAGCCATCTTGAGGTCCACAGAAAAAAAATATCCCTGGTACAGCCAGGTGTACTATGTCAGTGGACCACGGGCAGGGACCGGTTGTAACAGATACTCACCCAGCAGACAATTGGTAGGTATAACGAGCACGACCTGCCGCGTGTTATTCTCCACAAGCACGACGCTGTCAGAAGACACGCCCATGATGCAGTCCACTAGTGTACCGCCAGCCGCTTCGTCTTGCACTTGAACCTACAATTAATTAAAAATAAATGTTTATTTGTATTGTTTGATTCAATTTACTACCGAGGTTGCACAACTAGGCTCTCGAGTGAAAATATAAAAAAAAAATAACATGCTTATAACGCTGCTTATAATGATGACGCTTAGCTTCCCATTTGTTTGTATAAATTGTATAAAATGAGTAGTATGTAATTAATAAAAGGAGATATATAACAGATTTATGCTTTATTTACTTTATTTCTTTAGGCTTACAAAATAAGCACTTGACAAGTCAAATTTAGATAGTCGATGTTGAACGTCGAGAATTTATTTTCTTCATCCTGTTTATTACGTGAATATATTAATTAATCTGATGCGGCGCCAGCACTGTTCATTTCACGTGTGGCTCCAGCACTGTTCATTTGATGTTTCCAAGAGTCCTGTAAGGTCCGAAGGAAATAAAGCACATTGACTGATCGATTTTGCGAACGCGAGATTCGCTCTAGGATCTCTAAAGTAATAACAATAACTAAATGATGGACAACCCGCACAGCATCATCTAGCCTCAAAGCAAGCAGAACTTGTGTTATGGGGGTACTCCATAACTGACATACTTAATACATTACAAACATATATATTTTTATCATACAGTTAATACGACGACCTCTGTGGCGTGGTGGGCGAAGGTCCGCCTGCGATGCAGGAGGTTGCGGGTTCGATTCCCGCCTCGGGACAAATGCTTGTACGATCTGCAGATATTTGTTCAGGGTGTTCTGGATGTTTTCTATGTATAATAAAAATATCTATCTACGTAGTGTATTATATTAAGTATATCAGTTATCTAGTGCCATAACACAAGTTCTGCTTAGCTTGGGGCTAGATAATGCTGTGTGGATTGTCCAACATTATTTATTTATTTATACCCAAAACACCCGCAACAAATATACGGAGGTCTTACAAACATTGGTTCCGAGAGGAGAATTGAATCCACAACCATATACGATAAAATACTCTTGTCTATCTCAGTCGGGCTCGCGGGCGTCACCGATAGCCCGACTGAGATTGACTGAGTATTCTGTTTAACGTCTAGCCGCGACCTCGAGCCGGTCCGGAGCGGAAGTTTCCGCTCTACGTATGTTCTTGTCTACTCATATGCCACAACCTCCTGTGTCGCAGGCGGACCTCCACCCGCCGCTTGCAAGTTGGGGATGTTTAAGTACTGCATTAAACTTACATGAAAGCACAAAGCTCCGCCCACCAAGACATCGTTCGCGCAGTTATCGACGCGCGCCAACACAGTGTTGTTGTTCGCTGAACTGTTGCCGCTTTTACTGAGCAGCGATGAGAAAAGTGCTGAAAGAAAACGTAAGTTATAGATGGATCATTTAACACTTGTAAGATAATGTGGATTCATCATATCAGCCCCTACACGCCCACTGCTGTAGGCCAAGCACGGGGATTGTTCTCTATGGTAGAATAGACAATAATCACAAAGCATCGTCATACATTGCGTACATTACTGAAGTTAAATGAATGAATTTCAAATAATTTACGCATTCGTAGATAAAGAGAAAAAAAAATTCTCTATTCTACCCTAGACAACAATCCCCGTGCTTGCCCTACTGGTCATAGGCCTCCCCCATGCGACGCCACAAATAGCGGTCCTGAGCCGCCTCCGTCCATCGACTCCCTGCAACCGCTACGATGTCGCCGGTCCATCGAGTGGATGGTCTCCCATGTAGGGGGATTTGCCATAATCACCACGCTTGGCAGGCGGATTGGTGATCGCAGTGTTGGTGTTGAAAAATACTCAGAAGGAAGCTGCTGCCCTTCCTCTGGTAGATTCCCTTAGTCGGTTCTTACGGCACCCACGGGTTGAGTTGGAGGGGTCGATATTCGTAAGCCACGGCCCCACGCCAATGTGGATTCACTACAGGAAATTTCCCGGCAACGGTCGGCAGCGTTTCTAGTCTAGTTCTAGTCTAGTCGCGTTGCTAGTCTCTAGACGTAACTGATCTGAATATAAAATTTGTAAAAAATGTTGTTAAAGTTTTAAGACTGCTGTGCAATTTGTGATTAATAAAGATATTTTGTATTTATTTGCTTGTACTGTTTAATTTGTATTCATTTTGAAGTTTGATAAAATCAATTTTATTAAAATACGTAACTTTTGTAGAACTCTCAGATTTAGTGATAAAACTCACAGAACTTTTGTGAAACTCCAGAACTTTTGTGAAACTGACAGAATTAGCGTTAAAACTCACAGAACTTTTTGTGAAACTGACAGAATTAGCGTTAAAACTCACAGAACTTTTGTCCAGTCTCGACTGTAGTAGTAGTAATATAATTTTTAGCTAAATCCTTCAGGTACTCTTGTCGCGTGCGGGTCGCCATTGTACTAAACTTTGGTGATTGGATCGCGGCGTTCTCGCCATTAATAACCTGGAATAATAAATATTTATTTATGTTTGACGACTGATCTGGCACGGCGTGCGAAGGTGCACCTGCGACGCAGAATAAGCTTGAATTGACTTTGGGACCTGGAATACCATTAGGCAATTTTTTTATCCAGATAAAACGCGGGCCAAGACGCGCGCAGCAGCTAATACAAAATATACTCACTTTACTTAACAATAACTCTGTAAACGCTTCACTCTTCGGATAGAGCGCGCCATCTTTGATAGGCGGTCCGAATAAAGGCACTTCTTTGGCTCGACTAACTGCTATACTGTAACGAGTATTCTCGGTACACGGGTCTATCGCGCGCACCACCACAAACACGTGTTGGAACTGCGAACGGATGTTGCGAGGCGTGAACGGTCCCGCACCCGGCTCTTGGAAAACTATAGTAACTATATCGTTCCCTATGTGCCGCTTCCTTAGCAACTGCTGTCGGTTATTAGGCGTGTATGGAAGCATCGTCGACACGTGAAACATGATCTCGCAGCCCTGGTGCGTCGCGAACACAGAATAAAGTCCTGTTGAATCAGTTCTGTTGTCCAGTCCAGCTTTGTATTTGTCGAAGTCTTTTAATCTGACTGTTTGGCCGAGCATCTGTAGGAACTCGACGAACGCCGGGCCTGCTTCTTGGTTGTTGTACATTTCCTCTTCTGTTGACTGTCCACTCTTGCAGTACATGACGCCGACCTTGTATGAGCGGGTGACGCATTGCTCGTCTAGTCTTAGTAGCTGTTCTTCAGCGCCGCTGCCGTTTAATCCAAGTCTAAAAATATTATATATAAATATTATTTATACGTTATGAATGTAAGCGGGTTAACTACGAACCTAGTTTGTGTTGGAAGAAGTTAAGGGATGAAACGTTGGTGTTCTTCCAACACAAACTAGGTTCGTAGTTAACCCGCTTACATTCATAATGAATTTATGAAACTACTAAAGTTTTTATAGTAAAATTATTTATACGTTCTGTGATGCATCTTGAAATGGAGTTTAGATTAGTGGGTATTGTCTATGCATAATAAAAATATCTATCTATGTAATGTATTCTATTCTGAGATTCTATTACTCGCCATTGTCACTTAGTTTTTAAGTTGTTTTGTGGTATTTTTTCTACCTTCGATTTAAGTGTATGATAAAGTATTTTCTATGTATCTATTATTATTATTCATTTATTTTAGTTCATAAAAATCCATACAATATTCTTAGAGTATATTAAGTATATCAGTCATCTAGTGCCCATACCACAAGCTCTGCTTAGCTTGGGGCTATATGGTGCTGTGTGGATTGTCCAGCATTATTTATTTATTTAATTATTTGCCTTGCGTCCAACCAGACGCAGAGTCTTAAGGTTTGAGACTAACTAGCTAATGTTATAATGGCCAAAGTTTACAATCTATACTAATATTAAAAAGAGGAAAGATTTGTATGTAAGTATGTTTGTAACGAATTGGCTCAAAAAGTACTACATCGATTTTAAAAATTGTTTCACCATTTGAATGCTACATTAACACTGATTAATATAGGCTATGTCCTGCATGTACTGTACGTTTATGCCTAAATGTTTAAAAAATAAAGGTCCACCCATGCGAAGCCGGGCCGGGCCGCTAGTATCTAATAATAGAGTGGAAGGCGCACAGCAAACATTTACCTCAAACAGTTAGTCTGAATCTCTGAGACCACATACTCCAATACATCTTTGGTGTTGTACGTCGCTGTGTTATTGCTCGGCTTGGCAGTCGGTAATGCGTCTTCTAGTATAGACCCTCTAAGCGTTAGAAGCTCGGAGGTTCGCACTATCAGTCGGTACTGCCAGGCGAGTTGAGAGGCCGGCACGGAAGCGTCGCTGCCGCCGCCCCTGCGAAGCTCCACTCTTTCTTTCTTGATGGAAATCGCCACGGGACCCAGGTTCTCGTCCATGCCGAACCAGTTTTGATGGGCTGAGGAAAGAGATTTGATGGTTAGCGATGTCCTCCTAGCCGAATTTCTACCACGGCGGCCAATCTCAACGGAAGCTAGACTCAGATCCGCAGGAAATATTATTTATTGTAGCACTCTTGTCACCTGAAACACAGCTTTACCTAGTTCAGGCTAAATTGTTATCATCATATCACGGTTGTCTGGTAGAGATCGCTCTCGAGCAATAAGACCGCCACTTGTAACTTAGTTTTAAAATTGTCTTTTTTGTATTTCTGTTTCTTACCAATAAGTGTGCAATAAAGAATTTTCTATCTTCAATATAGCCATATCAGCCCATACACGTACACTGTTGAACATAGGCCTCCCCCATACGACGCCGACGGTACAAATAGCGGTCCTGAGCCGCCTCCATCCATCGACTCCCTGCGACCGCTACGATGTCGTCGGTCCATCGAGTCTCCCATGTAGAGGGGGTTAAATTGATATACTTAACTATATTTATTTATTAAGTGCACTTATGTTTTTTCTATCTACGAGCTTCTTTGAATAAATTTAATTTGATTTATTTTTATTGTGTGTTTATTGTAGTGTAGGATTTGATGGTTATTGTAATATTAATTTCATCTTGCAACTTGCTTTTTAGGGTTCCGTACTCAAAGGGTGAAAAAAGCAAGTGCTGTCAGGCGCGGTCAGCTTGGATAGGTGACCGCGTCATGATGCCTTATTTCTCTTTTCATTTTAAAATACTTTTCCTTTTGCAAGATAGATTATGTACGATGGTACGGAACCCCCGTGTGCGAGTCAACTCGCACTTAGCCGGTTTTATTTACCAGCCACTTCTATACTTACCTTATTCTATGCTTACCCAGTTTACCATTTTTTCGGACTGCCAGAGGATACGCGGGATAACTTTGCCTCTATACACAGGCTAAACTCGTTGTCAAATGTTTGTAAACAAACCAAGACACAAATAATATAATTCGATTGTTTTGAAAAACTCAAAACTAACTTCAAATCCTACAATAGTAAACATAGTTCAAATTTTACACTGTAATAAATACTCCAGGAAAACCTTCAGGAATAAAATTTTCACGGAAAAATCGACAGACATACATTAAAAATCCATACATATAGCCGAACATAGAACCTCCTCCTTTTTTGCGACGACGGTTTAAAACCGAAACTCGCTTTCTAGGCGTCGATTTTCAGTTATAATTGTAAGCAATATTTATTGAAGAAAGGATCTCAAATCGACATGTAATGTAAATTGCGTACAAAAAGACGCAGCAACAAAGTAAATAGGCTAAGTATGGGTGGTTTGTTTACAAACAATGCACATAGAATTTGGCTGGAATATAGTATCAATAAATCTGTGTACTCACGGTGATTATAAAAGTAGTTCCTATAATACGAGGCCCCGAGATCTTGGCTCTCGATAGGCAGGGGTGCCTGCGACTTGGCGAAGGGACAGCCATGCTTCCAATGCGTCTGTCCTGGTTGGAACTCTAACATAGACAGGCCATAGGATGCGCGGGGTCGGTGCCAGCCGCCAGACTGGTTGGGGATGGCCCCGCGGGCCGTGCGGCTGCAGAGAGAAACGCAGCGCTCTTCCTCACCTGAAATAAACAAAAATCTTATGCTTGACAATCCACACAGCATCATCTAGCCAAGCCCCACAGTAAGCAGAGCTTATATTATTTACAGGTACCAGATAACTGATACATGGTTTTTATTATTTATTTATTTATTTTATTTTAAAATGATTTTATTTAAATAAATAATAATAAGCAAATGTTTTTTTTATTATGTATGTACATACATAAACAATTATAATCCTTATTTATAAGTTTATAATTGTTATTATTATTATTTAATAGTCTATAAATTAATTATACTTTGTGCAATAGGTTTTAAGGTCGTTCAAATTAATTAATAAATAAAAATCATCCAGACCTGGACAGAATAGATATCTAATCTTCAGATCCTACTAACATTTGAAACTATCATGGTTAAACTAATTAAAGATTATTTATCGGGTATTTATCGCGTACCTTTTGTCATATTTTCCCCTACGATAAAGGTACGCGATAAATAATCTTGAATTATTTTATACCATCGCGAAAGTTTAAAGAGTTAAATATCAGGTTATTAACATTAGTCCGTGGAAATCGAACCCGCAATCACCTGCGTCGCAGGCTAACCTTCGCCCGATGCGCGACTGAAGTCGTCAATCTTTAACCTCTTTCTACATAATTTTGTACACAAACATGTAGTCCTCTACATTACTACTAGCGGCACGTAAGTCTAGTGCTGACCGATACGCAGAGGGGATAACTGCGCATCGGTAATGTACCGCTATCCCCGCCCAGGTACCTCATTTTTAACTTCTGCGCAATAACGGTCAGCGTTACGTGCCGCTATGTATACCAATATCAAACAAACTTGTAATGTTATCCTTATCATAATATATATATTATCATCTAAATAGCCTGTTTTAATAAGAACCATTGCATTCTGTGTATCTGGTCAATGCATTGTGTGAACATGAACAATACAGGCAAACAAAAACTAGGTATTTGTAAATCACACAGTAATTACAGAGGTGCACAATGTTCACGCACCACTACACACACAGGCATAATTATTGCATACAGTGTGTACTGTGAAACAATTAATGAACCTAAGTTTATTTTCACAATGTTGGGGTAATGTTATGTTGTTTACTATGATTTTATAGTAAAGTAGCTTCTGCCCTCGGCATTACATGTTTTTTTACTTAAAAGTAGTAGTAGGGATAACAAGTAGCCATTATGATATTCCAGATCTAGAACAACTTCAGCCCATTTTCAGCCCAATGAGTCTCATAGTTTGTGTTAAGATTATTTTATTGTAATTTAAATCTATAAATAATATTATATTCTTTAAGATCTCTTAGAAAATGAACATACATTTTATTCATTGTTTTTAGAAATTCGGAGTGTGGCTGCTTATCTATGGGTACGGCCGCCATTAGTGATCTTAGGAAATGTATAATAAAAAAAGCCAAGAAGCTCTAATATAAATAAGTTATCCATAAACCTTATGAAGTTGCCTATTATATTCTACACATTATGTTTATTCATAATGAAGAAAACTTTTTAAAAATCTGTTGATAAATCTAATTGATACATGAGGTGACAGAATGGTTGGTAGGTTTAATGATGCAGAGAGCAGTAAGAGAGCACTCTTAGGCTCAAGAGCATAAAATTGACAGAACAGTCTTTAATTGTAAAATTTATCAAACATGAAAAAACTAGCTGTTCCCTGCGATCTCAACTGCATTTATTATGGACGCATTTTAGTATAAAAATATGAATACATATTCCTGTAAATCTCCCTTGGGAATTTGATGTTTTATCAGGACAAAAAGTAGCCTATGTTACTCTCGATCCTTTCAACTAACTATATGCCTAAAATCAAGTCGATTGGTAGCTTAGTTAGAACATCCAATCAAGACAAAGTCGCGGGTAATAGCTTGTAAATAAAATTACAAACATCTTATCATCCAGCCCAATTTTCGCAATTTATAATATTAAAATGTAATTTTTGTACTCAAGCTTGCTCAAATTAATCACACGTAACATAAGTAGCCTATGATATTCTAGTCTACATTAAACTAGATAAAACTGCCATTTCACCACCTTATTAAACAAAGTTAAAGTTATGTTAAAGGTTGATTCATTCAGTGGTTTTTCTGTAAGAGAAATAAATATCCATCTTAACATTTAGGACAGACTTGCATTTACATTTGATTTTGTTATTAGATTTAATATTGGATATACTTAATTATTTATTATGTTGATTGTAAAAGATCAACTGCATTAGTGGACGTAAAAATTATAGGGAAGGCTTCCTTTAAAATTATGATGCAACCTTCCAAATAACATTATGATGATTCATGCTTGAGGAATTCCAAAGGCTATGAAAGCAACCACATGTGTATAAAGTATCATACTTTTTTGTTATTCAAAGCGTGTTGAGACGATGAAACTTAATTCATTGATTTGTGTACAATGTCAACAGTGTGAACAGGATTTGTGTGTCACCTGATTCCCAGATGACACACAATGGTCATGTAGTAAAGTTGTATTGGTTGTACAGGTCAGTTCAATGATAGTATGACTGCGACTGCATACATATAGCAGAGTGTCATGTACTTTTCAATTACTGTTTTTATTACACATTTTTTACTAGGTATGTGAAGTAAAAGTAAGAAGTAACCTATACATTTTAACCCATAGGACTGCCATTTTTCTTCCCTTAGACATTCTATTTCATCCCCAGATATGTCCTTAGCGAGCACAATAAATATGTAATTAATGTGAATAGTAACATCATACTCTGGACAAATATGTAGGTCCTATCTGTGAGAAATAAAATTTCCATGATTGTATGATAGGCAGTATAGCTCTTAAAAAACTTGTAAACTGTGACAGTGTGAACACTCAATTGTATTGTTACACCTTCAATCTGTGTGAGAAAATCTTGTAGGCACTCTGTTTGTGTTTACTTACCACCAAGTTCATTCCTGAAGAATGGACAACTTTCCAGTAGTTCATTCGATCTCCCATCGCCAGGGTCAGGGACTGCCTCATCACCCGGGGGCAGTCCTCTCGTTGCCAATAGGGATGCAGCAGAAGCCCCAGTGGTTGTGTTGCGACGTCTGCTCAATAGCGCTCCTCTGATTTCAGCCGCATAGTTTAAATTGGCCATTAATGATTGACAATCATAATGTGCAAATTGCTTTCTTTTGGAGCCATCGCTCACGATGGAGAGCGAGGAGTCATCCAGCGCTTGACGTGAGAGTGCGGCACCCGCTCCCGCCCACAGCTTGTTGAACTTCAGGCGCGGTTTGGGGCTGGCGCTTGTTCTAGCCGGGGGTCCGTCGGTGTCGTCCGCGAGGTGGTCCCCTGACCGACCGAACCCTGCGGGTTTGTCAGGCGCCGCTACGCCGTTGTAGTTGTGCACCATCGCAGGCGACCGCTCGACGCCACCGATCACATCGATCGAGCCATGGCTCCCATACTCGCGACGTAAGCCGTTCCCCGACGGATGGTCTCCATAAATCAAGTCAAGACTCGAATTACTGCGATAAATAACTTCTCTGGCTTCTTTCCGTCTATTGTCAGGAGCGTACATGGCATTATTTGGTCAATTAAGTTTCAATTCAATTGGCATGCGAACACTTCATTTTGATCAAATCCGTATGTGAAATCAACGGAAACATAGCTGCTGGCAGATTTTTTCTGAACTGTGCGATTCTGTCGATCTTCCGAGTCTGGAAGATGAGAAGTAAACTCGAGCTACCCAGCTGAGTGGAACAGATATTTAACTTTCAAATTCTTTGTTCTAATGTATATTTCTGCCAATGATTTTAAGGTCGGTGTACTTATTGATTAAATTTAACAGAATTTATTTGTAGATCGCACAAATAGAGCAAAATTCTTCAAAAATCTAAAAAAATCAACCAAAAATTGTGAAGAAAGAAAAACCCACAGAGTACAAACAACAACCACACAACATGACAACACAAACAAAAAATATTGTCTCTGGCTTTGGTCTCTGGTTTGAAAAAAACCAGTGCCGCCCCGCCGCGGCCGCCGCGCGCCGCCAGCTTCGATGGGAATCTAAAAGGTATGATTTGTTCTTCATCAATCATCGTTAGCGCTTCGCTCGTTCCGTTCGTTTGTATTACTCAGTTAGTTCTTCAACGATAGTTAATATTTCAAGTACAATGGGCGGCCTTATAGCTCAGAAGCTATTTATTCCAGGCAACCTTAGGTATATATTATTATAATCTAAAAATGATTTTATCATCAATGTAGACGAATATGGATTATACGATCATAAAGGTACCCAAATAACATTAGCTAAAACCGAAACTAACTCCAATATCACATGGTGGATTAAGAAAAGAAGTTTCTATACAAAAAATATGCTAAATTTTATATTTTTTATAATATAAGTTGGGAAAAGTTATCTTACCACATAAAAATATAAAAGAAAATTATGAACCTTTTCTAAATTAAATATGGATCACCGTTAACAACTGTATACCAATTAAAACAATAAAAATAAAACCTGGTTAACTAAGGGTTTAAGGCACAATTGCAAAAATAAAAGACTAATAAAATTTTTACTAACACAAACAAAAATCCAATACGTACAAACTACTCGTACTACAAAAAATATGAATCTATGCTTAAGAAAATTGTAAAAACGGCTAAGAAAATAAATTATTCAAAAATAATGAAAAAATCTAAAACCTTACAAAATCTATGTGGAAAAATACAAAAGAAAAAACAAATATAAGCAAAAATTAGAAGGGATATATAGCCTTACCATGGATTATAAATCCATTAAAAATCCAGAAACCACAGAAATCTAATATGGAATCCAACCATATCTCTTAAGTAATTAAAAACTTTCAAGGTGCGTTTTGTAGCTTGCTAATAATATGGCGCGTAATAAACGATAAACCGACTTCGAATTCCCTTAAAAGTTTCCCAATAAAAGTTTACACTTAATTTAAGTTTTGCGGTATAAATACTAATAGAAGGCCCCTTCGGAATCATTTTCTATACAATAGTGAAAGAATTTTCAAAATCGGTCCATAATTTGGCGGAGATATCTCGTAACATACATACAAAAAAAAACATACAGACGAGTTGAAAACCTCCTCATTATGAAAAGAGTTTAGAATGCTCCCTCTGAATCGTGCACAATGGGATGTATACAATACTGTCAGTGGGAAGATCTTTTTCTGTGTCTCAAATTTAAATTTAATGTGAGCGCGCTCGAAGCCATTTCGTTAAACATGGCCCGATATCTGTCGTTAGCGTGCTAAAAGAATTCGGACCGACTTTCAGCGCTTTTAGAGCTGATAGTCTAGTGAACGATAAACGGACCGCAGCCATAGTCTGTGCAAGTGGGGCGCCATAAAAGAAAGAAGAAGCTGAAGTTGGCTTTTTTTCAGCGAAACTGCGATATCGTCAATATACAAAAGTCTACAAAAATTTGTAAACAAAACAGAAAAGCATGTAGTACATATGTATGTAGATTTTTATATTATAGTTTAGAAAACAGCTGATATTTCCTATTGCGATGAGTGAGAATAATATTTATCTCGTCTCTGTTTCAAATCGGGCTATTACTTAGCCCGATTACACGATACAACTTTTTAGCAGTTCGCCTATTTTTCATCTTGGATAAACGTTTAGCGCGGTGAACTATATTCTTTATTCTAATTTGTGTAAAGTAAAGAAGTTGGGGAATCATTTAATTGTGAGTAGGTATAAAAATTTCGTTGTATAGAATTCCCTACTTAACATTGAAGTTATTAGGAAGGCATAATATACAGGTACAAGAACACACCAGACATTCATTTGCTTCCTTCCAATGACATCTATCCCATACACATATTCTAATTATTTAGCTTGCATGATTCTTTTGAACGCAATACTTTGAAATATAACTGTTCTAAACCGCACAAAATCTGGTGTTTACCTTGTTTGTAAAAACACTAAGAGGGCTTGTGCTGGATTTGATAAAAGCTGATTCCTACAAACACTCAATCATATCAAAACAAACATTTATAAATAGGTACATGATCTTATCATTTTCAGATCCCCACACAAATATTAACATGGATCCACAATCACCTAAAGTGTCCATTATAAGAATCGAAGAAATAAATATCAACGATGCTCAAGTAATACCTTTGCACATTTTAGATAGTGTAAGTGAGTTTTTTTCCTTTAGTTATTATTGCTACCACTCCAATCCCTCCACAAAAGTTAATTGTTATTAATTTGATAAAATAATTGAATTAAGTTTCTTGCTTACACAATATAGCCTACAAAATAAACTCTGACATAACAGAAATTCACTACAGTAACAAAACACATAGAAAACTTAAATTTTAACTTAATTATTATCAATCATAAATAAAGTGTTTAATTTTCTTCACTTCTATTTTATTTTGTAAAGATAATATTATAAAATATTGTTTAGTTTCAGGATGTAGGTTCAGAAATGTTAATACCTCACATGTACATAACGGAGGCGCCTTTACCGCAAATTATTGGTAAGAAAAACTATTCTTGTATTAAGTGTACTCATAGAATAGAAATTACAATATTTATTTCCATAAAACATTTTAGTAAAGAATCATCATCACTATCATCATCAGCCCGTACACGTCCACTGCTGAAAATAGGCCTCCCCCAAACGACGCCACGAAAAGTGGTCCTGAGCCACCTCGAAAAGAATTCTTAGTAAAGAATACCAAAAAGAAAATAATAAAATCTTATTTCTAGCTTAGCTAATGAAATTAAATATATCTTTATTTAAACTTATCTTTACAGACTAACATAACAAGTGACATAACTAACTCTATTTAAAACTAACCTAGAAAACTTAAGAGAGTTACAAATTAAGGATCAATAAGTTTAATAAGGTAGGTAATAGACAGTAATGTACTGTTTCAGGTCCGGAAAATCCAGTTATCAGCACTATGAAACAAATACCAATGACTACTGAAAATAGTCCAACATGCACACAATTTAGCGACAATTTGGTAACTGTATCTAAAACATTAGGACCGGTCAAGTCTTACAAAAATACTTATAATTATAATCAAAACCAACAATACAGTGATATTATCCCAGAATCTTCAAAATGCTCTGCCATCAACAAACAAATAGAGCTCAACACTTTAAGCTATGTTAACCATTCCTCTTTCAAAGAAGACAACTTTCACTCAAACACTAGCTCAGTTAAACCAAAACCTGACTTATTTATAAATGAGTTAAGCCTCTCTAGCTTAAGCGGTTTCATAAATCGTGCTAAGGGACCGGTTCTAGTGGGTTCTGGCTCCAAAACAATACAATTAAATCCACTTCCATTAAAAGAAACTTCAAAGCCTCTTAAAGATAATACTGTACCTGGAATTCCGTCAACAAGCAAACCACCAGTACAACGGAAAGTCCAAAATTATAGTAAGTAATACTTGAAGTACAATAAGCCATTTCATGAATAAAGACGAAGTCAGTCATGTATTATTGCTTTGATGTCTTTTAAGCGGCCCGGTTATAAAATTTATTAGTTATAAATAGTAATAATTTTCAGTTCACATATCAGATGTAAAAGCTCCTCAACGAGCTGTAGCAGTGTTGCCAACAGCTCTTGTGCTGAGAGGAAAAAGTCATATTTTCCCCAAGAGAACATTGCCAATGCGTATTCGTTTTGGTCCAGTTGAAGGTAAAATTTCCACTCACCAAGTGTTAATTATTAATATATATTTAATAATAATATTTAAGTTCCCCGCGGTTTCACCCGCGTTCAATTCAAATTTCACATTTCTAGAGGGATAAAAACGTCTTTTTTCCCGTAAATCTCCCATGGGAATTTGATGTTTTACAAGGACAAAACGTAGCCTTTGTTACTCTCCATCCTTTCAACTAACTCTATGCCAAAATCAACTCAATTGGTTGCTTAGTTAGGGCGTGAAGGAAGGACAAACAAACAAACATACTTTCGCATTTATAATATTAGTTAGGATTAAAGTTTTAAAATATTTATTTGGGTTTAATTTAATTGTATTTATGTTTATTTTATAGGAGTTCCTACAGTCATAACTTCATCAGAGGCTCAAGAATTTGTGACAAAATCGGATTCTCCTGTGTTTCTTATTAGAAAAGAAGACAAATTCGTACACTTGAGTGTTTCAGACAAGGGTGAGTAAGTACAGGTCGCGTCATTTATGCTGAACTGAATATTGAGCAGAAATCCATTCCTGACGTGACGTTAATCGCGTCATCCTTGCTATTGGTCGTCTGTCTTTGCTTGCAACTGCAGATAACATAATATGGCATGATTTAAAAAACGATAAACCGACTTCAAATTCCTTTACTTTTACGCTTATTTTAAGTTTTGCGGGAAAAATACTAATCCCCTGGGGTTAAAATTTTATGGGATCCCCTCGGGATCAGTTTCTATACAATAGCGAAAGAATTTTCAAAATCGGTCCATAATTGGCGGAGATATCACGTAACATACATACAAAAAAACATACAGACGAATTAAGAACCTCCTCCTTTTGAAGTCGGTTAAAAAAGACTCATCCCCTTTCGTTCAATTTAAATGACACGTCCTGTAAACATACACATAAAGTAAGTATTACTTACCTGGTAATATTTTTTTTATTTACTGATTCTTTAGGTTTTTGTTATTATAGTGCTTATGCCCACAGTTGGGGTAATCTTAAAGAATTTAATAATACCCCAAAAATTTACGACTCCGGCGCAGGGTTTTGAATACCGGTATTTTCAAGTACCGGTACCAAAGTATCCATATTTTTGAGTATGAGTACCGGTACTTTTACCGGTTCCTTAACTCTAAAATACCGATACTATCTGCGTAAAGTATCGGTACCACCCGCGCCGCAGAGCGGAGCCGGCGTTGTACCTTCATGCGAGCTGACAACATCGCAAGAACCGCTATTAGTATCGATATTAGAGCTCAAATACCGTTATTAAAAATATCGATACTTATGTACCTAAATGGAAAATACCGATACTGACCGCTATGGTATCGGTACTTTTGGTACCGGTACTAATCCCTGCTTCGGCGGGACTTGAACCCGCGACCTTCCCCTGAATACGGATATAATCGGAATACTCGGATAACTGATATAATACTGATATAATAATCGGATTGACTGATTCTTATTCTTCAGATAAATGCAACTGGATGGGTCTGCTACCGCTTGGCGAGCCCAACGACGCCAACCTATGGTTGTATCAAGACGAAAGCAAGCTATACGCCATGACGACAGAGCCTATAAACGCACGGAAACCGCTCAAACTAGGCTACAGCAAGAAGTATGCTGAACAGCATAAACTACCCCCCGGTACACCAACTATGGATCTTGACGCTGGTACTGACCGATCTTTAATTTTATAATTTTAACAAGCTTTTAATTAACTTGCAATATATGTTTGTTCTGAGCCGCCTCCATCCATCGACTCCCTGCGACCTCTACGATGTCGTCGGTCCATCGAGTGGATGGTCTCCCATGTAGGGGGGTTTTGCCATAATCACCATAATAATAATCACCGCTTTTTGTGGCGTCGTATGGGGAAGGCCTATGTCCAGCAGTGGACGTGTATGGGCTGATATGATGATGATGATGATATGTTTGTTCGGGTGGAATCTTGCAACTCAATTTTAGACTAGTTATCCTCAACCGATTGAGCTGAAATTTGGTATTGGGCTTATGTAAGTTCGGTGACAATGCAATGTCATGGTACCATCGAACTGGTCTGATGATGGAAACCGAAGGTGGCCATAGGAACTCCTAAACGAAAAACGACATAACCACGTCGAGTTTGGCTTTGTTGGATTTGTCTTCCCAAGCACTTTTGGTCCTCGATGATATAAAAGCTTGTATTTAAAAGTTTTTTTAAATATTCGAAATTTATTGTGCTAATCTAGCCACTGACTTTGATCATAACTAAATAGGTGATGGAGTTCAGTGATACAAGTAGTTTAAAATCAGATAAACCAGACTTACAAAAATTTAAACACCTAGCAAGTGAAACATTTATTGCATTCTATTTAAAGCTTACGTTACAGAGGTGTTTGTTTTATAATTTATTTGTTTATTTATAAACGTATTAACACTATTTTGACGGGAACCCCTAATGCAATAGTGTCACAAATTCAAATTAATTAAAACAATCATAATAACATATTTGTCAGTCTCTTAAAATTAATAATTAAAAACATGAACTAAAAATACACAATAAAACATACAAACAAGAAAATAAAAATCTTCAATTGAAAACTTAAGGGGGCCCTTCCCGGTCCTACCATCGTCAACGCGAGCGTGATTGAAAAGCTTGTTGTTTCATCCAGCGCAATGTTAGAAGAAGAGGCAAAGCGAAAAGAGAGAGAAAGCGCCTGAGCGCTCGGTTGGCATTCGGTTACTTTCGCGAATAGTGCGAAAGTAACCGAATAGTGTGCGAAAATTTCATAAAATTTGTTCCAGGAAATACGTGTTTTTCAGTAAACCTTACCTTACAAGTTTGTCAAATAAAACTTTGTCGTTTAGAATCTCCATTATATTTGCAAGGTTTCTATCTTAATATTTTCTTTACTTTTACAATTTATGAGTACATTATAGACGCTCAAAGTTCACGTAACATTTGTGCTAAAACGCAGATTTTGGTGGCTTATACTGAATTTGTTTCTCCAAATTTCGATTTTTTGTTACGATAGAAACCTAGATATAGTGCACAAGATTACCCATTAGTTAAAAGTTTCAAAGAAAGATCTGTTATAGCGCCATAATCACGTACGAGCGTTTGTATGAAAAGTAAGACGGGTTGGCCGCCCTTAAAATTACAAAATGTCAAACCTAATAAATAACAAAAATTATACATAAATAATAATATGGAATGTTTTAAAAAACGATAAACCGACTTAAAATTCCCTTACACTTATTTAAATTTTTGCGGGATAAATACTAATCCCCTGGGGATAAAAAAAATACGGGAACCCCTTGGAATCATTTTCTATACAATAGTGAAAGAATTTTAAAATCGGTCCATTATTGGCGAAGATATCGCGTAACATACATACCAAAAATAACATACAGACGAATTGATAACCTCCTTCTTTTGAAGTCGGTTACAAACGGACGTTTACCTTATGTTAACGTCGCATATTTAATTTCCATGCTTTGGACGTCAGTGGACGTTAATTCCATGAAATTGTATTTTTCCCTATCCTATAATATTATGTCAAAGTTTGTATGGATGTATGTATAGATGTTTGTTACTCTTTCACGCAAAAACTACTGAACCGATTAGGGTGAAATGTGGTATGGGTATAGTTTGGGACCTTGAATAGGAATAACATATAGGCTATTTTGTATCCCGATAAAACGCGGACGAAGGCGCGGGTAGCAGCTAGTGTTTCATAAAATTATGCGTTCACCGATACAGCCGCCGGCAATGAAAAATTATAGTTATTAAAGATTGACGGTGTTGGGATAGCTTATAAAAAATCGCACCCTGGGTGGGTGAAGTCAGGCTGATTACATTACTTCACCCAATGGGCGATTCTCTATATTAGTACCTAAATGATGATGATGAATAACAAATATTAAAACACTAGCTGCTGCTCGCGCCTTCGCTCGCGTTTTATCGGGATAAAAAATAGCTTATGTTATTCCAGGTCCCATACCAAATTTCAGCCTAATCGATTCCGTAGTTTTTGCGTGAAAGAGTAACAAATATCCATACATCCATCCATACAACATTTACATTTATAATATTACTCTTAGTAGGATTAGCAACCCGCCCGACTTCGCACGGGTAGTAGAGCATTTTTTTTTTTGCAATTTATATTTTCAATTGAAATTAACTGTTTACAGACTGACGTAACTAATAACCAGGGACTGTACAACCCCGAGTTTGGGTTAACCCCTTGCAATGGGTAACACTTTCATCGATCTGCGCATTTCGATTGGGTTACACTTTATTCGGGTAACCCGTATAAAACACATGTGAAAGGGTAACCCTTTCATTGGGTTATATCAACGATAGGGTTACCCTTTACACTATTGTTGCTAAAACCCAATGAAAGGGTTACCCTTTCATTGGGTTATAGCAACGATAGGGTTACCCTTTACCCTATTGTTGCTATAACCCAATGAAAGGGTTACCCTTTCCGATTGAAGAAGTTACCTCATTGTATGTGGTTTTTAATGGTTTTTAGTGTTACACTGTGATTATCATTTCTATTGCAGTTGAAATGACTACTCAGTTAAATATCTGAACACTGACTAACGTTGTTCGATAGGTATGCATACATCATCATCATCATCATCATCAGCCTTTATCAGTTCACTGCTGGACATAGGCCTCCCCTAATGAGCGCCTAATGCATACATACCTACTTACAATTACAAATGATTTGAAAAAATATTTTTAAAACCGCGGCAGCGGCGGCGCGGGTGAGGATCTCGAAAATACTGAGATCTGTTCAAGCCAAACTCCACATGAAATATTTGTAAACAAACAATAACAAAAAAAGTACATGACGCATGCTAGGCGTCGAGTTTTAGATATTTATATTTGTTAGCAATATTTATTGAAGGAACGATTTCAAATTGACAAGGAATTTAAATTGTGTATTAAAATACATCATAACATAACAGAGTAAATTGTAATTTTAAGTATGAGCGGTTTGTTTACAAATATTCCACGTCAAATTTCGCTGAATTATAGCCTTAATTCGGGTCGCCGAACAACTGCAGTCAATGTGGCAAGGAGGCGACGGCGCGGGCAGTGCGTTACCAAGGATACAGATTCCCGAATGGATCCGCGAAGAGATTAATATATATGTACATATGTACCTATAGCCGCGAGACTTCTTGAAACGCAACTTGAGCTTAAATTTAGGTAAGTAGGTACCTACCTATTTTCTTAGGTACCTACTAAGTTTGTTGTAGGCATCAATCTATCAGCAATCTACACTACCTAGGTAGTCTAGGCGAAGTAAGATTACCTAATCTGTGGTCTAGGTACCTAAACTAGCTAGGTTAGTAGATACATTATAGGTAGATAAAGTACCAACTAACCTATCTAGATATTTTGTATATCTATCTACATTATAAGTACGTACCTACCTACTTCGGTCACAGATTAGGTACCTGCCTACTTTATGTGAATACCTAGGTACTCACTAAAAGTTAGTAAGTAGGTAGGCAGTTAGGCACCTAGATACCGACTACTACGAAATTTCCTTAATAATACCTACTTAGACACCTTACCTACCTAAAATAAAAATTAAAAATGGACAATCCACATTAGCATTATCTAGCCCCAAGATAAGTAAATAAATAATGCCGGACAAATCACACAGCATTATTTAGCCCCAAGCTAAGCAGAGTTTGTATTATGGGTAGTAGATAACTGATAGGTATACAGGTAATACAATAAGAGTACCTACATAGATAGATATTTTTTATTATACCTACATAGAAAACGACTAGAACACCCTGAACAAATATCTGCAGATGGTACAAATATTTGTCCCGAGGCCGGAATCAAACCCGCAACCTCCTGCATCGCAGGCGGACCTTCGCCCACCGCGGCACAGATGTCTTCAAACCTAAGTACTAACCTACTTACATTTAGGTAGGTAAGGTACCTATCGGGTTGGCTGTAAGTTCTGCTTCTGCCTACTCTGGAAATATATATAAATATATATACATACATGTAGGTAAGATTTATAGTTCAGTTACTTTAATATAATTTCGGCATAATTTGCATTTGCTATTGCTGTTTTCTGCGTCGTATTCAAAGTATCTATGCACGGCATCTCTTCTCGGCAAAGGCATCATTCACTCACTTAAACTTAACTCACTACGATGTTCCTAGTTCCTACTTCCGAGTCCAAGTGGCGAATGACAATAAAATTAAGACAATTGCCACCGGCACATCAAACAATTTGCCGCTATAAGGTCAAAGGTGCCGCAACCCGCTTTGAGTTCGCACTGCTCGCGCCGACACGCGCCGGTCGGGGCGTGGCGGCGCTCTTTACACATAAAAAAATATTATTTTCACCCTTACGCTAATCAAATAGAGATTAGTTTGTAGTATACTTACTTTAAAATAAAACAGTAGGGTTGGTCCGGCAGTTCAAAGCACTCAAGAAACTCAGGGCGTAGCTCGCTGCGCGACTTAGAACTTCAATCAAAGTCGCGCAGCGAGCTATGCCCTGAGTTTTTCGGAAGGATAGGAATAGGAATGTACCTAAATGATGAACGTAACGAATAGGTAAGTTCATCGGACAGAGAACCATAGTCATCGACATTCTAAGAATTAGCAAGCTGAAGTGGCAGTGGGCCGGCCATAGGTATCTTGCGAAGAACCGACAGCAACTGGGGTAAACGTGTTCTTGAGTGGAGACCACCACTCGTTAAACGTAGTGTAGGACGGCTTCAGGCCAGGTGGTATGACAACCTGCGAAAGACTGCAGGCAGGGAATCGAACCCGCAACCTTCATGATGATGATGATTTACTACCTAATCCTAGGATTAGGTACCTAGTAATGCACAGGGTAACCGTGTTACAATGATGGAAAGGGTAACCCCAAACGTAGGGGTTATCAAATCTATCTAAAACCCAAAACTCTTTCAATAGATAACCCAGTCGAAAGGGTTTTGAAAGGGTTACCCCTAAAAGTCGGTTATTCATTGAAAGTGTAACCCATAAGCAAAGGGTTTTAAAACAACAAAAAAACCCTATAGAAAACCCTTGAACGGGTAACCAAATCAGTCCCTGCTAATAACACAACCAATTCTATTTAAAACTAACTTAGAAAAACTTAGACTAGTTACAATTAGTTAACAGTAAGGTCCTAATTATTTTGATTAGGGTAGGTAAGTTGTAAAATGGCAAGGCCTGAAAAGCTCAAGTGACTTTCCTCCGTACGAGTTTTCACTGTATGACGGCATTATGATAGAATGGTAAGCTATCCTTATAAGATAGATATATGCCATCGCGGACTTTTGTAGAACTATAAAAGAGAAATATCCCACCTTTAATTGTTTTGTAATATCTGAAAGGCCAGCGTTTTAGATGAAAGCTCCCAGGCGGCTTGACTTTTCACGACATTTCCAACAATTATCGTTATCTAAGAAATTTTTAATAAGATCACAATATTTTTCGACTTCGTCGGGACTTGAACTCGCAACCCTCCCTCAGTACGGGATGCGCTGCCAATTGCGCCACGAGGTCATGTGACGTAGAATTCTTATTAAAAATTTCTTAGAAATTATCCCCAGTGTGAGGCTTACGCACTATAATAACAAAAATTATCGTTATATTTCAAACAATTTACAGCAAACCTTGACAAATTATATACATAAACCTTCCTGATGAATCATTCTATCGATTGGTGAAACCCGCAAGAAAATCCGTTCTGTATTTTTTGAGTTTATCGCGAACAGACTGACAGACGTGGCGGAGGACTTTGTTGTACAATATGTAATGAAGGATGCACATGAATCAGATTCAGAATCAATAACTTTATTTCTTTAGGCTTACAAAATAAGCACTTAGACAAGTCAAATTTTGTGTGTATTAAATCGTAGTCATGTATTAAAACAACCCGTCTCTTATTACAGTGCTGTCGTCGAACCCTAAGCAGTGGTGGTGTAACGAGTGCAACCGAGCGTTAGCATCAGCGCCGCTGTTGCAGCGCCACGCTGATCTGTACCATAAGGACGATGTGATCGCAACACGCAGGGGATACCGCTGTGTGCATTGTAGGCGGCTCTACAGCAGGCTGTACACGTAAGTTATAATTTTAATTACTAGCTGCTGCCCGCGCCTTAGCCCGCTTTTTATTGGAAAAAATTGCCTATATGTTATTTCAGGTCCCAAACTATACCCATACCAAATTTCAGACAAATCGGTTCAGTAGTTTTTGCGTGAAAGAGTAACAAATATCCATACAGATTCCATCCTTACAAACTTTGACAATAGTAGGAAATAAGACTATCCTTGCTTCATTGCGAAACGGAGTATTGGGAGACCATCCGCACCGACCGGACCGACGGCATCGTAGCGGTCGCAGGGAGTCGATGGATGGAGGCGGCTCAGGAGCGCTATTTGTGCCGTCGTATGGCGGAGGCCTATGTCCAGCTGTGGACGAGTTTGGGCTAATATGATGATGATGATCCTTGCTTCATACAATTTTAACACAAGATTAACTAAGGATGCTGGACAGGACAATCCATACATCATCATCTAGCCCCAAAGTAGAGCTTGTGTTATGGGCACTAGAAAACCGATTACTCGTAACATAGACATTATTTTGGGTACATATAGAACTAAAATCAAAGAGGTGAGAATCGAACCCGCAACTTTCTGCGTCGCAGGCGGACATTCGTGCGCTGCATCACAGAGGTCGTCAATATATTGGCTAGATCTTTCTTTGAGCACAATCTTACCTGGTGAAAGTGACTGTGACTTGGTCGACATATTGCAAAGAGCCCATGGGCGTAGCCACGGTGGGGCAGGGCCCCACCGTGCCCCACCGTGGCTACGCTTGCCCCACCCTAGCTGACCTGTAAGGCAAAAGGTACCTAAACCAAACCTAAAAAAAAAATATTACCTTACACCCTATAGGGTGTAACCTTTTAGTATCAAAAAATTTACCGGGGTAAGACCGCGGGTATCGTTTGCTAGTTACATATAATTTTACAGTTCTGCCCCAACCTGAGCCCATGGCTGGCTACGCCTATGAAAGAGCTGGGCTGTTTGTGTGAATTTTTTTATACTAAAAGGTTACACCCTATAGGCTGTAAGGTAATATTTTTTTTTAGTTTTTTAGGTTTGGTTTAAGTACCTTTTGCCTTACAGGTCAGCTAGGCTACGCCCATAGGGTCTTTGCAATATGTCGACCAAGTCACAGTCACTTTTCACCAGGTAAGATTGTGCTCAAAGAAAGATCTATCCAATATATTGACGACCTCAGTGATGCAGCGCACGAATGTCCGCCTGTGGCGCATAAAGTTGCGGGTTCGATTGTCACCTCTTTGATTTTAGTTCTTTATGAGTTTCAGGTTACATTTTTATCATCGTATAAAAATTGAAATCGTCAGTGGCTTCCAAACATAAGCGGCTCGTATGATCACTTGATGCGAGTTGTTTGGATGTTCACAAGATAAATAATTTAGGATTTTGACTAGTTAACGCCCTATACTTCACTCAATGCTACTATATTATAATTGACGTCACCAAAGCCTCTGATACGCGGCTTTCGAGCTATTTTTAATAGTATTTAAATAATGATTTAATTTCAGACTCAGGCGACATCTAGCGAAGAATTGTACAAAAAAGTTAGAAAAACCAATGTAAGTATTATTTATTTCTTTTTTCATACAGTATCTACTAGTTATAACAAAATCGTTAAACTTAAAGCTGGGATTTACATTCGATTTATTAAAATTTTGCATTCATTTGCAGAGAAAAAACTACAGCGACACCTATAGACCTCAATTCATCACTAAATGAAGAAAATCGGTTACCATCGGATGAAAGCTTCCAGAACTTTAGCAACGGACTCGACTTCTCTGCAAGCCTTTTCGATACAGACAGGATCTCAAATATAGATATATCTGGGAATTCTAGAGCAGACGATTTTAACCCGTACGGAATATCATTTAGGGATGATACTTGCACGAGCAATGATTTGAACTTTGCTAAGTTTGGTAATGGAACGAATACTTATGAGGTATGTAGTATAAAGGCCTGTTCAGACCTACGCCACTGGATAACTGTATGTTACTGTGTACCTACGCGGTATTCACTACCCACAACTGTAGTACTCGGTTTTGCGCGGTATCCCGTTGGGTATTTTAGCAACACTATAATTAACATAAAACTATAGACAAGAAAATAGTGAATAGATGTCTTCTAGACCTTCGTGACACACCGACGTCGGCCACATCGTCGCGTCCATCAGGTGAGATTGTAATGAAACAAAGGTTCTACAAACTATAAAAAAACACTTGGCAGTAGCAAAACCATTCGGCTTTCGCTACCGCTCTGGGCGATATCGCGATACCGTGTGGATCTGAATAGGTTCTTTGGGTATACGTATTTCAATACAAACCACAATCTTATTCTGGCCTCCATCATGCATCGGAAATATTTTTCGGTTTAACAATACTTTTTAATTTTTTTAGGCGAAGATAGAATCAACGTCAGAAAGACCAACAAGGCAATGCAATAGATTGGCTAGAAAACAGAACAAACGGAAGTGTTTCAGGTGAGTTGTCAATAGAATCTTTAAATTTAATTTAGTCTGAGTGAAGCTGGTCTCTTGATCGGGACGCAATACGCTGCAATATGCGGCACAACGCGCCACGACGCAACGTCGATGTCTGTGCAGTCATTTGATTTCCACACCGGAGCGTCATAATTGGTAAAGCTTAATCGTTGTAGTTATAAATAAAATAACGAGACGACACCGCGCTTTGCGTAGTAACCACTCCCCACTTCACCGCGCTGCCCCTCACCGCTGACGCAGACTACGACGGAACAAAAGACCACTAGACGTCTATATGACCGTAAACTCTTGTTTTTGACAAGGCCTCGTTACAGCCGATAATTTTGATATGTTTTGTTATTTATCTTTTATTTTATAATTTGATTCCAATAGCCTGTTTATTATTATTACTTATATACTTAATATTTATAAATTATTATATACTTAAACTTGACCATTCCAAGTGTTCTGTATATTCCTATATACAATAAATAAACTGAAACAGAGATGGAAGGACAAACTTCCTTATAAAGGCACTTGCTGCTGCGCGCGCCTTCGCCCGCGTTCGCCCGCGTATTGGGATAAAAAATAGCTTATATGTTATTCCAGGTCCCAAACTATACTCATACCAAATTTCAACCTAATCGGTTCAGTAGTTTTTGCGTGAAAGAGTAACAAATATCCATACAAACTTTGACATTTATAATATTAGTAGCTTTCACCGCCTGACGCTCTAGCTACACGAAAGAGAAGAACGCTGAGTCCGTCATGGGCATTGAAAGAGTTAAAGAATGACAAAAAGTACCTGGATGCATTACTGATTACTTTTTCGTTATTTCAGTGAATATACATCTAGAAGACTGGACTGTGCCTGTGGACGATCCTTCAGAAGTAGCCAGAAGTTATCACAACACTTCCTCAGAGAACATTCGGGAGATAACGAGAAAACGGTAAATATTTATTTATTTACTAGCTGACCCGACAGACGTCCTGTCATTCAACTTACTGTCAAACAACTGACAGTTGTTGCAAGCGTGCTTAGCTAGAGTATATAACATTGGGGCTACGGTTACATTAAAAAAGTTTACAATGAGGGTAGTCGTTAAGTTTTCTTTAATATTCTAATTTGCGCAATTTTCTTAATTTTTTAAATGTAAGAACCTTCTACGATGATATTATTAGAAAACATAAAAAAAAGATGGTTGAAATCGGTAAAGCCGTTCTCAAGTTATAGCCGAACCAGGAGAAATAGGGGTTCATTTATATATATATATATATTTATTAAATACAAGAAACAACTATATTATAAGCTTAGTTATAACAGTTACATAATAATTTTAGTAAAAAATATAGCTGACTACGTTGTACTCATATAACGGGACCGTTTTTTACGGATTTTTAGGTACTGGATAAAATCGTTTACTGGATCCGGAATACTTGCAGGTGTGTGAACTCGCTACTACAACTACATAGCCATCACGGGAAAATAAACAAATCCTGTATAACGGATGCTGTGTGTATGAGCCCTCACATTGCGACAATAGGCATGACGACTGATTTTGAGGACGTAGTATAGTTTGATCCTGGTTTATATGTTTTCAGGACCTGACTTCATTGCCGGAAAAGAACAAATACACTTGTGAGCAGTGCAAAACGAAACGCGTAAGCTTTAAAGTAAGTAATCAATGTTTCATCGTCATCAGCTTCGTACACGACCACTGCTGAACATAGGCTTCCCCCAAACGACGCCACGAATTTTTCCCATCATAGGGGGGGGGGGGATCTTTTCCCTATCTTTGAACCCTCTTATGGATCGGTCCGTAACTGGTTTTAGAAACAGCTCCGAGCTCCAAATCGTCTTCCGCATTGCAAACCTGATGCTAAATACCCCCTGGAAGGCCGAAACTCAGATGGCTTGATGGAATCCAACAAGATCTAAAAGCAGTTGGGAGTGGCCGGCTGGCAGGGAAAAGCCAAGAATAGGATCGAATGGAGAAAGTTACTCAACTAGAGTAAGGTCCATCTGCGGCTGTAGCTTCAGGATGATGGTGATAGTTTTTATAGTAAAGATAAATTGCTTGTTTCAGCGTCGAGGTATGCTGGTAAACCACTTATGGCGCGCACACAAAATGGTGTCCACTTTAAAAGTGGAGCGACCGGTGCGTCACTACCCCTGTGTTTCCTGCTCCAAGATATACAGAAGCGCCGCGAAACGGGACAAACATATTAAAGTGCACCATCCAGGTTGGTTTTATTCGCGAGGAAATACTACATTTAAAATATACTATAGCAATTTTTTGTCTAGGCTTGAAATAATATGGCGTGTTTTAAAAAACGATAAACCTTCTTCAAATTCCCTTACTTGTAAACTTATTTTAAGTTTTGCGGGATAAATACTAATCCCCTGGGAATAAAAATTATCTGGACCCCTTCGAAATCATTTTCTATACAATAGTGAATTTTCAAAATCGGTCCATAAATGGCGGAGATATCGCGTAACATACATACAAAAAAACATACAGACGAATTGAGAACCTCCTCTTTTAAGTCGGTTAAAAATACAATACAAAACTCTTTATCTAACTATTTATTCAAAAAATGTTGTACATTGCGTAAATTATTGAGGTTGTAGGAAATAATATCAAATATTTTTATTAGATGACTGTTCGATGTCATTTTTATATGACTATATATGGTTCCGTCGCTAAAAAAGAAAAAAGGAACCCTTGTAGAAGCACTTTGTTGTCCGTCTGTTTCTCAGGAACGCGAAGAGGTATTGAGTCGAAATTGCTAATATCAAATACTCAACCCCGTATCCTCTTGGAGCCCTAATATAAATCAAACTTCAAAGTTAACGCAATCAAAAGTTACAGCCGCTTATATATTTACAAATTCTCAAGGGAATCACATGCACAATGTACACAAAACATATAGGATACTTCCCGTTGATCAAAATGGCTTGTTTGTCAGAAGTCAGAAATCAAAATAGCACTTAGACAAATAACATTTTTGCTACAACCAAATTTTAACTTACTATCAAAAAAGAGGTATTACAAACTGGCCAAGGGATTTTTGAAAATTCCTTTGTTTAACGTAATAATACGATAAAGTAGGTGGCGGCGCTAGTTTGGGTCGGGGGTAGCCTCTTAATAGCCTAATCCTTACCCTTAAATCCTAAATAAGGTTTAACTATTCAAGATTATTATCGGGTGTTTATCGCGTACCTTTTGTTATATTGTCCCCTACACAAGGTACGCGATAAATAATCCTACTAATATTATAAATGTCAAAGTTTGTATGGATGGATGTATGGAAATGAATATTTATTACTCTTTCACGCAAAAACTACTGAACCTATAAACCTGAAATTTGGTATGAGTATAGTTTGGGACCTGGAATAACATATAGGCTATTTTTATCCCGATAAAACGCGGGCGAAGGCGCGGGCAGCAGCTAGTATCTAAAATTAACCAATCGCGACAGTTTAAAATAGGTTTAACTAGAACCTAGGCTTCTCTAAAAAATATAGTTAAATACTCAAACCCGACTACATAAAAGTCTTAAACAAGCACCTATTGTCCTTATCATTTTCTTTTGATACTTAGGTAGTCGGAGGCCCCCACCCCATATACCTACGGTACAATTAGTAACAAAGGCCTCCGACTACCTAAGTATCAAAAGAAAATGCTATGGACAATAGGTGAACGCTCGTTTAAGAGTTGATACTATCTGAAATCAGTTATTTTCAACGATCATATCTTCCTCAATTCTGAAGCATTTACTTTGAGATTTTAATATGTTATAGTTCAGGATTGAAGCTAGACCACTAGTGTTTCGGAAACACGATTACATGAAATTTTCTCGATAAAAAAAAATCCTAAGTTCACTCTAAACTGTACTTTAAACCGTCGCTATTCAATAGATACGTTAAAATAAGCCTTGATACTTTGTACAGTAAACAATCAGAGTATAAAGCAGACGGTGTGTGTGTTAGATTTTCAAAATTACTATTATTTTTACCGTAAAAAAACAAAAACATTATTTTTGCGGTTATGACTTTCTACTCTGTCCCGCTCATATGAACGCGAAATCCCAAGCCTATCCTTTTCACACAATGGTGAGGTACTGTAGGCCCTGAAGACTTTTATATAGTCGGGTTTTAGTTTTTAATTATATTTTTTTTACCATACATATATAGTCATATCTATTTATGCCTTAGATCATATCTTACTTTTAAATGAAATAAGTTTTTTAATTTAATTATTTATTTATTTTAATGTTTTTTCTGTTTTATGTATACAAACTTGAATTATGTAATTCTATTATTTTAATTGTAATTTTAATCAATTAGAGTCCTTATATATTTTTGTGTAGTTAGTGCTTTGGTTTAGACTGTAAGCTAGCTACCTTTTTTGAATAAATAAATCTAAATCTAAATAAATCTAATAGATACAATATATGTATATCGATACATTTTTTCATTTGCCCATCCCTAGATGACCCGTTGCCATGGTAACAAATAAACAAGAGGTCTCCATGGCAACGGGTGTGTCGTCCTTCACTCATCACATCAAACTAAATTAGACTAACTGTAACTAGATGTCGTCTCTTGCAAAATTTTATCGCGCTATCGAAGTGTTCCAGGTGTAATTTAGACCCAGCTATCTCTTAAGACCCTCAGTTTTGTCGGACACCATATAGCCTATAACCATCGGGGTAATGAGACGAATCAATCGATACCTCACTTGTTGAAATCGAAGTAGTAGTTTCAGCGCTACGTGGGAACAAAGAAATCGGCTACATACATATATAGGGTGCTAAAATCATAACCCTCCGGTAGTCGGGTAAAAAAATAGCAATATAGATTAATAATTAAACACAGTTACGCATACGAGTTGAGCTTTCTAATATTTCAACATAGTTTTAAAAGTTTTACTATTTTTGTGTTGCCTTTGCTATTTTGTGGGACCGCGTTGTCTGTAAGTCTAATAATGACAATAAATGTTTGTCTCAGGTGCAGAAAAGCTACTAAAATCTTCGATCCCGGGCGGAGTACGATCCTGCGACGCGGCCGTTTGCAGCCAGTGCCCGCGCCAATACGCCACGAGAGCCAAACTGCTGCAGCATATGAGGGCGGCGCATTCACACACACAACCTCATACATAAAACTACGCACGGTACTAACCAAGTTATATAGAACTACGGAGAGGCGAAGATCTTTGTGGCGCGGTCGACTGCGACGCTGGAATTAGGTTTGATTGCCGCCTCGGGACAAATTTTTGTACGATTTGCAGATATTTGTTCAGAGTATTCTGTATGATTTGTGTGTCCTACTAATATTATAAATTTCAAAGTTTGTGAGAATGGATGTATGGATGTTTGTTCCTGTTTCACGCAAAAACTACTGATCTGATAGGGCTGGAAATTCCAGCCCAAATTCCAGCCTGGAATTTTGGTTTGGTACGGGTATAGTTTGGGACCTGAAATGACATATAATGTAGGTTACTTTTTATCCCGATAAAACGCGGGCGAAGGCGCGGGCAGCAGCTAGTGAAAAGATGAATGAAAAAAAATATAAGGCAACTCTACAATTTGTATTGTATAGTTGCCTTACATTTTCTCTTCATTGCACACCAAGATAGAGAATAAAAAAACACAAACACACAAACAGTTGCACAATGGGCGGCCGTATCGCTAAGAGCGATTTCTTCCATACTCCGTCCTTACATTTATTTTCTTTGTCTGAACGAAAGAATGCAATATTTCATAGTCCACGTCATATGTCAGTTCGATAAATATCGAAGCTCTCATCTCGATATTTTTCGAGTCGATACATTCACAAAACTATTTTTAAAAAGATTCAGAGTCTATGAAATATTGCGTTCTTTCATTCACTCGAAGAAAATAAACGCGTGAACGAAGTGTAGTTAAAACCTAAGTTTTCAAACCAAAAATTGTTTCGAACTTCTACGGTCGCCATTTATCGTAAATTTGACTGTTAAATCTAAATTTTATGCATTTGTTTCAGGTTTAACCACTCGATGCGTTTCACGATAATAACCCACCGTTTAATTTTAAGGAAAAATTAAGTTGTAGACGAATACACGCGTATAATTAAATAAAATTGTTTTTTTTTAGTTTTAAATCTGACTTATAATAAGTTGTAAAATAATAAAGGTATTTCATGAACAATTAGTACATTCTTATATTTTTCGGAAAAATACATGAGTGACAGTTTATTCCCTTTTTAGACATAAGGAAAACGATCGCCTTTCGAAAATGCTTGTCAAGCAGCCTCTCTGGTCAGGTCAGCCTCCTTTCCACAGATGAGGTCATGGAGCATTAGGTTCCATTCGTCGTCCCCTGCATCGCTCCGCCGCCGCCTCGAACTATGGCCTATTGGCTTTGTAGCCCGGTCGCGCGTAACAAACTAATACATAACTATGTAGACTACCTATTTTGTTATTAGTTATTCTACCTATATATGTCCTCGTCAGTATTGTATTCTCTTTGTATATATGTATAATCATAAGTATGCTATATAATTTAACGCAATAAAGTACTTGCCTACAAGAATGTATTCCTAATTCTGAGGCTTTACTGAGGCTTTATCAAAATCTGTGCTGTGACTAAAACAAATTAAGTTATAAAGGGAATGCGCAAAATTTATGATTTTATATTTAGGAGTAGTATTCCTTGGTTCACCAATTTTTGATGAGTCTTTTCAGTCATTTGTAGATGAGAAAATTCTAAATTTCAACAAAACCTCGGACAGACTTCTCAAAATTAATAGCCATATGGCTTTTACAATTATTCGGTTTTGCTTGTTTGTACCTAAATTTACGTATTCTTTGAGATGTTGTCAACTGTGGAAACACAGCGAGCTCTTAGAAGGCACAACATAATAAAGAAACTTTATCATCGGTTTTGAATATCTGTTTCGATGACAAGGCATGGTCGCAGGCCTCCCTGCCTGTCAAATTGGGAGGCTTAGGTATCCGCAAAATGTCAAGTGTCGCCCTGCCAGCGTTCTTGTCTTCTGTCTACAGCACTACTTCTTTAGTGGAAATTTTTTTAATGCTGTCTTTGGTATCACCTGGAAATTCATTCAAAATTTCGTTTTTAGACGAGGCTCGAATGACTTGGCATAGTCCTTGCCCTGATGCTGCTCCCCCAAAATCTCTTTTGTCCCAACGGCAATGGGACGGGCCTCTGTGTGAGTTGACACGGAATTGTTTGTTACAAACGTGCTCCAGCTCTGCAGATCGTGCCCGTCTCCTGGCCCTTTCTAAATGGGAGTCAGGACATTGGTTGCAAGCACTTCCTTCATATAATACGGGCACTCTATTGGATCCCGTAACTTTCCGTGAGGGCTGGTTCGGCGGCAGATTTGGCTGAGGATCTCAAGAGGCGCAAATATGCAGGTCTCGACAGAGCCTACGCATTTGCTTCCCTTGGAGTCGAGACCCTAGGTCCGTGGGGTACCGAGGCTCTCCGGGTTTTCAAAAAATTATCTGAGCGCCTGGTCGAAGCGACGCGTGACCCGAGAGCTGGTGAGTATCTGGCGCAGCGCATTAGCATTGCCATACAGCGGGGCAATGCAGCCAGCGTCTTGGGGACGCTTCCGACTGGTATTGATATGGACCAGTTGAGCTATCTGTAGATTGTTTGCAACAGTCTGCAGTTAGCTCAATTGTTTCAATTGTAAATACTAGTTTAATTTCTTTATATTAGTTATATTAGTAGATATTTTAAATATTTGGTTAGCTGGAAGAATCTAACACGTTGTCGAAGACTAAAAATTATTTTGACAGCACTAAGATTTGATGGGCTGTAAAATATAAACCATCAATCAGCAATACTTGGTCTGCAACAAAATTATTTTTGATCAGAATTAATTAGGTTTGTTCAGCTGGATTATATTTTCAGCAGAAAAAGTTTTATTAAGCAGAAAAAGTGTATCTACGTGGAAGCGAACACAAAATCAATTTACATGTTCGCAATTTTAACGTGTTTAATTTAGAAACTAAGTATTTATATGGAGGTTTAAAAACACAAAATAAAATTTTGTAGAATCGGAAGCATTATTTCCTATTGGTACTCATTTATTGCTGCATAAATATTTTATACGCTGCCCAATGTCCCAATGGCCGATTACTAGGTAGCTCAATTCACTTTTTCTGCTCGCAAAATCCATTTTCGGCTGACCAAAACCTCTTTATTTGCTGACCGTTTAATTGACACCCATTATTTATGCCATTACCCATGTTTCATCATCACATCAGCTCATACACGTCCACTGCTGGATAGGCCTCCCCCATACGACGCCACAAATAGCGGTCCTGAGCCACATCCATCTATATGTGCTATTAGTATTACCCATGTTTATAGTAATAAATTCATGCCAATCTTTCTTCTCACCTCAATGAATTAACATCATTCAATGTTATCATAGAAGTATGAGATAATGATAAATGATATTAGGTACATATTCTTCAGCCTTCAAAACCACTCGTTATCCTCTGTCCTTGTTGTGCTTGATTCAATGCCATGAGCTAAAAAGAGACGGGACGATAATTAACCATCCACGTATAAAAATGACGTCTGCCGTCCATTGAACCGTAAACATAGGAGGAAAAACTTGCTTGTTTTTAACGAGTTTGCTAAGTAAGGATGAAACATTGCAAAAGATAAGGCGATATTATACTGTCGGTGTTTGCCTGCATTGATATCGATTTTTCCGTCTGAAATGTCAAAGCCGTGTTGTGATAGGTAAGTGAAGATCAGTGTCCAGTGATCGTGGTTAGAGTTTTGTTGAGTGATGACATGTGTAACTTGTGTGAAAATGGATTACGGAGTCCAAGACGGCTTCATACCCAGAGACTTCATTGAATATGACTTTGCAGAGGATGCTCTGGATTTTGAGGTTAGTTCTTTGTTATTGCGAATACGCCCCCTTTTACTGGTAAATAGAGTCGAAGACTTTCCTTTTTTATTTGAGCAATTTTTAGAGCTACCTACAAACTTTGTAGCATAATATTTTGTTTAATTTAGCTTTAGGTACTATTAATTACATTAGTGTTAAAATTGAGTTAATTAAATTATTAAGTTGTTAAACTTGGTATTGAGTAGGTAGGTAATATAGGTATCTATTCCTATCACTCTTCTTCCACTCGTGGACAAAAGTGAAGAGGAAATCAATAACACCTAATTTCTTAATTTATAATAATTAGGTACCTACCTACTAGTACTGTATAGAGTATAGACTTGTCTAAGAAGATACCTACTGATTTTGTAAGCCTAAAGGAATAAAGGTATTGAAATTTGAAAATCATTGAATATTTTCCAAATTACGTCTTACAAAATAAAATATTTCGTATACCTAGACTCAAACTTTAAATACCTAGGTTAGATAGGTAATTTTTTGATATTTAAGATAGGTAAATCTAGGGTAATTAACCATAGAGTGCACCCGCAATCAATATTTTGCCGCCCTTGCGAATAAACTGATTTCTGGAACTCAGTAAGTAAATTTTTCAAGGGCAAAGCTCCTAGCAGCTGCGCCGAGTTCCTCCCATCTTTATTTTAGAAATTCTGAGAATTTTGACAAAGGGGATGCCCATTGAAAAAATGTATATGATAAGCCGAAGAAAATAAGGCGGATATAAATTCGTTCAAGGTTTTACGAGTCCGAGTGAAGAGAGTTGAGCATGCGTTCTACCACAATTACATTAAGAGAGTTGAACAGTCCATTAAAACTAATCCTAAGGCATTCTGGTCATATATTAAATCGAACAAACATCATAATTCGTATCCCTCTTACTCTATATGAACACAGACATAAATGAAGGTGCCAACATCTGCAACCTTTGCTGATTTCTATAACTCTAACTACCTTTCCCCTTCATCCTCATGCTTAGCTTCAACTTCTTCCCACTCCGATCATTTGGCTCAGGTCTCCACTATGGATTTTACATCTGCTTAGAGTATCTAGAAATGGAGTTGCCAAGCGCTACTTTTAGTACTAAAATGATTCTGCCAGTTTTCGCGGGAGGCGAGGTAGCACACATTTACATAATCACGCACACTAATGCAGAAAAATTAAGCGTCCCTATAAACGCACACGCAAGTAAAAGCTGTACACAAACACAAAACAAGCACACAATTAAAGAATTACTGTTGTTACACGTTGAACACAAAAAAGTAGTGATGGGGTGTAAAAAGACCGATAAAATGAATGATTTCAAATGAATGAAATCAGGGTTGTTCCCAATCATATACTTTTCCTTTTTTTATAGATTTGTAGGGCGTAATCTCTAACTACTAAACCGATTTTAAAAATTATTCTACGAATAGAAAGGTACACTGTTGTTAAGTAACACAAGGCTATATTCTGTCTACTCGTGATATCGACTCATGTTTTTCATACTCCCAGTTTCTATTATTCGCCGACGATATGAAAATTTTCTCTTAAATTGATAGTCTGTCTGACGCTTTGCTTCTTCAAAATGATCTAGACCGCCTTCATAGGTACTGCGAAGTCAATAAGCTCGATCTTCACGTTCAAAAGTGCTATTGCATCTCTTTCAGTAGGTCCCCCAACATCCTAACCTACAACTATAGCATAAACGATCAAAATCTCGTAAGGACTGACTATAGTTTATCTAGGAGTTACCTTAGATTCTAAATTATTGTTTGGCAAACATGTAGAAAAGATTACCTCTAAGGCAATGAAGATGCTTGGCTTTCTGTTCCGGGTGACCAAGGACTTCAGTTCTCTTAAAACGCTTAAAATTCTCTACTGCTCACTGGTTCGCAGTCACCTTGAATATCTTTCACAGGTCTGGAATCCACAGTATAACAAATACGTTGCCCTGCTCGAAAAACCCCAGCGGAAATTTTTAAAGTTCATAAATTACAAGCATAAAATATATAAACCCGACTACATTGATAGCTGCAATCATCATCACTTGCTACCCCTGGAGTTGAGAAGAGAAGCCGCTGACCTGTCACTACTGTTAAACATCATCTTAAATATTGTTGACTCACCCCCGCTCTTATCCGGAATCGGACTAACTGTTCCGTCCAGTCGGGCTTCTCGACGAAACTACCTAAAACTTCATGTCCCAACCTGTGCCACTAAATCTTAATATATAAATAATCGGAAAAACTCGTACCTACCTCGGACAATGCATGTTTTTAACAAAAGCTACTCAAAAAATATTGATTTGTTCAACATTAGGCGTAATACTTTTAAAAAACTAATCAACACCAACTTCTTTAAATAAGGGTTTTATATTATATTATGTTTGTATTTATGTATCCTAGCCCCCTTTTCGTAGCTACTCCATCTAGGTACTTGATTGTAAACTGACGACAGGCATATTTCATATTTTGTATTTTTTGTACTAGTTTTTTTTTTCATTTGGTAATTTTGGTTGTTACTCATATTAGGCACATTCTTAGTTGTTATAATGTTATATGTGTTCTATAAGCGGAAGCTGTCCTAGCTTTAATTGTTCTAGCTTTGAAATTTATGTTAATTAAGTAAGCTTTTTGTTTCACAAGTAAATAAATAAATAAATAAAATAAACCCTCCACGTAATATCTGCGAATCCAAGGAAAGTAGACCCATCGTGGGGTGTCTATGTCTGTGATGTATTTGTATATATCATCAAATAGAACTGTTAATGTTCCAGCACTCTATATTTATGAAATAGCTGGATTTATAAAAACCAACAATAATCTACTTGATAAACCAATTAACACACGCAGTAGACGTGACGTGCAACGCCTGTGTCTTACTAGAGCTAAAACAGCATTTTTGACATTAAAATGCTATTATCATATAAATGAATTTATGTTAGAATCCGACGTCAAAATTGACTAGTCAATCAGTACTTATAATGTTTTAAATAGTTATGATTTTTTGTGTCTGTAGTTTAATTTAGAATGAACCTTTTAATTTGTAACTTATGAATGAATAGGTATTGGCTTGTTGTTTTATTAGTTTTCTTTCTTATAATTGTGTAAATTAACATTAATTTTGTAAATTTATTATGCGAGGTCAACTGCTGACATTAAAAAACCGATTTTGCATGCCCTAGATTAAGGCAGAACATGTGGTGCTTACCAATTAATAACCTTCATCTTTGTGACCCTGTTTGCAAATAAATGACTTAATTTGATTTGATTAAACAAAAACGCATGTAAAGTATGGGGCGGCAAAATGCTCCCTACGCGATCACTTGCGTTTCATGGAAAGGCGCGACTACTCTAGGGTTAAATAAGTAAAGTACCGACTTATCATTTATTAAGGTAGGTATCATGTAAATAACAAAATCAATGTAACAAGTAGGTGACAGGGTGATTACCTGATTACGGCCGAGATAAGTGGAATCTCAAATAGGTAGGTATGTACCATATCTAGAAGTATTTGAAAGGAATCATTAATTTCAAACTTGTCCATGACATAAATTGGCAGAGTATCTGTCATCATCACCATAACCAGTCAAGCAAGGGATAAAATAAATCTTAGGGTGATACAACTCGCACAAGTTAACTAGGCACCTCTCAGTAATGGGTACTTAAGTCACCAATGAATCTTCTTAACTCATCTTTACTTTAGGTCGTAACATTCCTACTAAAATACTCATTCAAGGATTATCAAGACGCGATTTAAAAAAAAGTATAAAACATCGCCAATCGCATTCACTTGTCTTGATAAGTTATAGGTAGATCGCTTATAATCTCTGCATTACAATTACAAAGTTAAAAAATTAGGAAGTAACCTCATTTTACTCACAGACATGATACTAGCTGCGCCTTTTACTGCATTTTACGATAAAAAGGAAATTCTAAGCTATTACTAACCTACATGCTTTATCACTGACTACCAAGAAATGAAAAAAAGACACAGTAGCGTAGTCAAAACAAACAAAGGTTGGTCTCCTCGTAACCTGTTTACGACAAGTTTACGAATGATTCACAATTCACATTGAAAGTTTGAGGTAGGCACGCGATAGCGCCAACCAACTCAGACAGACGAGGTTTTAGTGAATATATGTCAGCGGTGCTGGCCGGTACGATCGAACCGAGCGTTTATTTACAGAAATAATAACGTGGGTGTTACCAAAGAGAATACATTGGCGGTGTTAGGTGGAATATTATGTTGTGATAGAAGTGTGTTGTGTAGTTATGGTGTGTTTAAGTGAGAAATGCGGGTGCGGTGCGCTCTGCAGGCGGTTGTTTTGCAGGGTTCAAAATGGTGAAGAAACGTCTCCGGGGACTTTGGTTCGTAATGTTTTTAGATCTGTTGTAAACAAAGCTTTGCTCCTACCAAGGCTCCTCCTGCATTTTATGAACTCCATTATGAAGTTCTAATGCAAAATTCGCTGCTTTAAGAGTTTTACCTTAAGTACTCGTAGGATGCTCGTAGTCGATGGCTCGTAGGATATTTTTTAACACCTTATCCTTCACGGTTATTCATTAATGGATAGATCTATAATTGATTGACTTAGAAAATGTGATTCCTCGAAATAAGCTTATCCAGATGTTTTATTAGATTAATTCAAGTTCCATTATGTTTTAGGTCAAGGTAATTGCGTTAGTTATAGTTTTCTCGATATTGAGTCTATTCCATTATTCCACTAGTGGACAAAAAATTCAGTGAGGAGAATATCAATAACACCTTATTTCTTATTTGATAATAATAACTATGTTTATAGTATAAAATTTGACTTGCCTAAGTGCTTATTTTGTAAGCCTAAAGAAATAAAGTTATTGATTCAGATTTTTGGTAATCCTAACTAATATTATAAATACGAAAGTGTGCTTGTTTGTCCTTCCTTCACTCACTAACGTAGCAACCAATCGACTTGATATTTGACATAGAGTTAGTTGAAAGGATGGAGAGTAACATAGGCTTTTTGGACTTTTTGCCCTGGTAAAACATCAAATTCCCATGGGAGATTTACGGCTTATCATAACCATAATCATCAGCCTGAATACGTCCACTGCTAAACATAGGCCTCCCCCAAATGACGCGACGACGCCACGAATTTGATGCGGGTGAAACCGCGGGGAACAGTGAGTGAACCGTAAAGACCTATGATAAACATCCACCTACATTTATCAGAGTAGGTATTATGCAAGCGAAGCAGTGGGTAATAACAAGTCTCTATAGTCGCAAACGATATGTTTCGAGTTCTACCGCGTTTATTTTCAGAGAAGGTGATGTCACTGCAGTTTATAGTTCATCTCAATGAATGTTTTCCTCCTCATTGATAATCCAATTCCATGAATATCTATAGCTAGCTTGTGCAATTGTCTGCTATCACCATGCTGCACTCAGGTATGCCCTTCTTGCCGGTAGTGTTTGTCCTTTTCGATACCTAGGTACAATAATACTAGTGGATAAACTTCCGAAAAGTAGATAGATAGGTACGTACCGAATTTTGTCATGAAATTTGGCATGGACATTCCATTAGACCAAAGCTTAAGCTCGCCTTTGCCATGTATTTTCTTTCTAAATGTTCTCCTTGTAATATATTTTTATTGTGCAATAAAGAATTAAGAACCAATCGGAGGTAATAGCTATTCGGAAGTTATCCCAGCGTGCTAAACAGTGTATACTCAAAATGGGACTCTTAGTTAGATAGTCTAATGATTAGACTATCTAAGAGTCCCTTTAAAAGGATTTTTGGCGACGCGCAATAATTTCAAATTATTGAATAGGTATTTTAAGAATATACTGTTTAGCACACTGGGATAACTTCTGAATAGCTATTACCTCCGATTGGTCTTATGGAATGTCCGTGCCAAATTTCATGACAAAATTCGGTATCTACTTTTTGGAAGTTCCCCCATACTAGTTACCTAGGTAGGTACATAATGTAGCAGTCAATGATTATTTCCGAATTTTAACATTATGGTTCTGGAAATTACATTATCTGCGATCTCAAATTATTCCATTCATTCTACTTCTCATCAAAAAACAGTTGCCATGTTTTTACCGCATTAGAAATATTGAGATGGGTTCCGATTCCGAATTATGGTGATTATTTTGATCACTATCGTCAACCGCCACCCTTATCGCTGATAGTCGATCAAATATAAGTCAGTGATAACTTGGCTTGGTTGTCTGGGCTTTATCAACCTGCCATAAACCAAGTCTACGTCAGATCATACCTACACCATTCACAACCCGCCTTCACTTCACGCACTGCTGGGTATACGTCTCCTACATTATGCTGCAACTCCATACACATAACCACAGAAATCTAAATAATATTATTTAGATTTCTGTGCACGTAATAGTCTACCAGATGTTACCTGTGCAGGTTTGCTCGTGAGGGTTACATTACAGCACGCCGTCCTTGGTAGCCTGTATGGGAACGTTCCGGTGTTCCGGACCGGTCTTCGGTTCTTTTTTCCGATACCGTACGGTGACACTCGATAGAATGGTTTTTCGATCTTACGCCGCGCGTCGCCGCCTCGCCGCCGCGCCGCCGCTGTCGCCGGTCGCCTGCGCAAGTTCACAAACCTGTAGCCTTACCATGTAAGTATATAACACATAACGTAACAGGTAATCAGCGTTATAGCGCTAATTTTAACATAAATTACGCTCCACGTTATTTACCGGTATTGTACCTACCGCAAAGAGCAGAGAAATTGAGCGCTTATAACTTGTTATCCGCGTTATAATAACGTGGAGCGTTATTTACGTTTAAATTAGCGCTGATAACGTGTTACGTTATGTCTTACGTTATATGTTATGATCCATGGTAAGGCTACTGCATAAGTCTATTCCCACACACAATCTGGTCTATCTATCCAGGTAGACCTCTCCGGTGGACCGTAGCGTGTGTGGCCGACATGACGGTCCTGCGTTAGCCTCAAACAGGTGCGACCTGCGACGTTCACTCGCAGGTCTAGGTAACGTAGATAGGTACCTATAGGTCTGCATCATCTGCCCACCTCCTCGCCGCCCCGCGCCGCGAGAGCTTCTGTTCCCTATTCCTGGACACTAACTATTAAATGCCTCTTTAATTAATATTTAACTCACGATACGTCTGTAATTTAATTTAGTAAGACAGTGGGTTATCCTTAAAAGTCCTGCGGTCCTTGCTGTACAAAGTCACGTCAGTTGATGAGCTAATGCTGTGATTCACGAATTAAAGGAACCTACGCCTGTTGTTTGTTGATAGACCGTAGGTACACTAGCGAGGAGGTCTTTTTACTAATTTATTGTAAAGCCCAGCTAAAAATAGGGTTCAATAAAATAATCTACTACATTTTGTAAGAGACTACTATATTATTTAAAATACTAGGTATGTACCACAGAATTGGGAATAATAAGTTAATATTCCCAATTCTGTGGTATGTACCTATTTGAGTTTGTTGCTAATTGGTTGATAGCAACATAATGTATTTGTTGTATAATTAGAATGAAAGCCTTAACTTGCTGTGAGATAGAGATCGAAAAGAAATAAAATAATGCGTACTTCTTTGCAACATGGCGTGTATTGAATCTCTGTACAAGCGTCGAGGTGAGGTAAGAGGGGGGACCCGTGTAGCCAATACACGGGTACAATTCAAAAATAAGGCGCGAACTGAGTTTTGAATTACAATGTAGGTAAGATACCTGTTTCTCGTTAGTATCTTAATTGTAACCGATTAATTTAAATGTAGGCAGAATTTATTTGATAACTTTTCCAAAATCGTTAGGACTTTACCTGCCAGAAATACCGTTAAGTGATAACAACAGATAAAATTTATTATTCATACGCTTATCGTCTACTTCCCAAAAATACCTAATATTTCCGTACAGCCTTGGTTTGCTTTAGAATTTGATTAAATGTCACCGATTCCATGAAGGTATCTGAGATCTAGTTGGTTTTGATTCGCAAGCCATTATATTAATTTCAAAATGCCAGAAAATAATAATTTCCTATCTTATCTCTCCATTGCTATCGTAAGGGTATTTTTCATTTTGATATACTTAATAAGTGATCTGCCTTTGCATTTTCTTTCGAAACGTACACCCTGTACACGAAGTTAAAAGAAATTAATACCTACAAATACAAAAAATCTTTATTGTACACCAGAAAAACAACATTACAAAGAGATCTTACATAGGACAAGTACAATGTGCGGCCTTATCGTTTAGAAGCGATATCTTCCAGGCAACCCTTGGATGGAGAGAATTGAATTAATCACGTTTTTGCTTTGGGCTTACAAAATAAGCTCATAGAGGAGTCATATTCTAATTAAGCTATGTAAATATCAATGAAACTTAAGTTATTAATTTTCTCTTCACTAAAGTAAACTAAACGATATCTTGCCATTTCGCACCGGTCCTAAAGATATTGTTTTCTTAGCCTTAAAAGCTGTCCAAAAATATTAATTATATATTATTGCAATAATGTTGAACTATATGTATTTTCTAATTCCAGAACCAGCTAGCGGAAGCGCAAGAAGTACAGTTCGTGCAGGTGCTCCCTGAACCGCTGTCTATAGGATCACACATCATATGCACGGGGACGCCGAGCGAAGACCTACCATGGTGAGTTGGTTGCCGAGTTGTTGCAGTGCACGCAGGGACGAGGAACACGCGGGGCTCCAGTCTCACCACTACGAAGAAGTCCCTTGTTAAGGGTGATCCTTTCGTGTTGGCGCGAGATACATATTTTTTGTGGTTTTGTGTCGTTTCTGCGTTCAACAAGGATTAAAACTAGCGGAAAAGTAAAGGGCGGAAATATGGCGGCAAATTAAAAAAAAAACTAACTGATTCTTTGGTATTTTCGGAGCATTTGGGAAAATAAGGGATTTTACTACTATATACAATTGAATCAAACTTGGTTTTTTATAATATGTTCATAGAAAATAGTTTACGTTTTGCGGAAAATTATTTTTCTGTTTGTTTTAATCCTCCGTAGAAAGTAGAAACAATCATCATCATCAGCCCATACACGTCCACAGCTGGACATAGGCCTCCCCCGTACGACGCCACAAATAGCGGTCCTGAGCCGCCTCCATCCATCAACTCCCTGCGACCGCTACGATGTCGGTCCATCGAGTGGATGGTCTCCCATGTAGGGGGGGATTTGCCATAATCACCACGCTTGGCAGGCGGATTGGTGATCGCAGTGTTGGTGTTTAAAAATACTCAGAAGGAAGCTGCTGCCCTTCCTCTGGTAGGTTCCCTTAGTCGGCTTTTACGACATCCACGGGTTGAGTTGGAGGGGTCGATATTCGTACGCCGCGACCCCACGGCTTAGACCCCACGGGCCCCACGGGTAGAAACAATACAAGACCACAAAAAATTTGAATCTCGCGGCAACACGAAACGATCGACCTTTAGGGTTCAAACGTTAGTGTTGGTCCAACATTTGGTTTTTGATTGGATTTGTATAATCATTTCATTTCCCGCGTACATATTAGAGTCTAGAGTTGCGGCGTAGCGTGGGTACAGGGGCGGATTTCTACCCCCCAAAACAAATTAATGAACCGCCTTAGGGGTTGCTTGACAATACTTGTGTAAGACCCGCGACATTAGCTATCACATCAGCTATCAGTGCGAGCCATAGTAATTTTGGAGTTTGGTGAGGTGGGGTTAGCAATAAAGACAAGTATCTAAGCTAAGACGACAACGATTTGAGATAGCCGCAACATTTTTCTGAATTTTTTCGGCCATTAACAAAAACGTAAGACTGACAAAGATATAACGGCGGCGAGCGGAGCGAGCCGCGTATCTCGATAGAGCAGCGCGAAATTTTCATGATCTGGCTGTGCGTATGAGTTTCCGTTGTCACCCCTTCGGGTTTGGGTTCGGGGCACCACGAAAAGTGCCTTGAGGGAACCCCTACGAGCTTGGTACCGGGGTGAACCGGCCCCACGCCGCTAGCGAATGATTGAGTTTCTGTGACATAAATAAACTAGCACAAAAGTCAGCTTTAAAGCGTTATCAGTACCGATAACATAAACAATAGGCACATTATGTACGGTTTTTAAGTCTGCGACATGCATATAATAAAATATTACTATAACTTTAAAAATACTATGTTCTTATAACTGGCGTATTGTTAGCTTATCACTTTGCATAACAGTAACTAACGACTTGACAGCCTGTTGTAGCGGGTTACTCTCGCTCATCCCCACGCGTCGTCCCCAGTGGGGACCATCGGGAAGTTTTTGTAGCGTTCGTCCCCACTAAAATAATATGAGGATAATTTTGAATAAAATCATACTATGTTTTGTAATTAACTTTAATATAATATTTTAACCAAACATTGTAAAAAAAAACAACATGATAAAAAATAGCTCTAGAATTATAGTATCTATGCTACCTAAGGTTTGAATTTGTTTTTAAGACCGGAAACTGAAAGATCGTAATCTTTCAGGTGCCGGTCTTGGCTTTCTGCAAAATTGGAATGTTGTTTTGAATTTCCCAGAAAATGTTCCTTAAAGATTGAGTGCATGTGTTAGGCACTGGTGAACAAAGAATGGAAGGACAAGACAAGAGAGCAGGCTTAGGTATTTATGAGACCTAGCAGTGGAGCTCGCGGGCTGATATATTCCTTATTTACCTACAGCTCTTTTGATGTATGATCACGCAAAGCTTCTGTCCATTTAACGTTATTTCACGCGATAAAATAAAGATGGCCTGATTTGAAAAAAGTATAATCCGACTTCGTTTAGCGGGATAAATACTAATCCCCCTTGCGAATTAAATATTGTATTATTATTTATAGGACCACCTCGGGTCTCTATCTCTATACAATAGCGAAAGAATTTTCAAAATCGGTCCATAATTGGAAATACTTACACCATATCACCATCATCAGCTCGTATACGTCCACTGCTGAACATAGGCCTCCCTCAAACGACGCCACGAATAGCGGTCCTGAGCCGACTCCATCCAACGACTCCCTGCGACAACTACGAAGTCATCCATCCATCGAGTAGGAGGTCTTCCCAAACTTCGTTTCGCATTGCATCGCGGTCGCCACTCGAGAACTTACATACACATAGTTATAAAAAATACCTATATACAACTGAACGTGAACCACATCCTTTTTTCGAAGTCGGTTTAAAATTCAGGGTTATTCCGAACGTCTCATGTGAGACGTTCTCAGTCGCAACGACTCCAACAATACCTCGAGACGCTCCCTTCTTCTTCCATCTATAAGTAGGCTTTTGGTAAGCCAGAAACGCACCAGCCTTCTTTCCTAAATAAATAGTTTCTGTTTCAGGTTCGCAGTAAACTTTGGCTGCGGCGAGCCTGAAGCCCGAGGCGACATTGCCGTGCACTTCAACGTGCGTCTGCCTCAGCGATACGTGGTCAGGAACACACGGCGGCACGACAAGTGGGGGCTGGAGGAGACCACGGCTTATAGGTACCAACTAACCACCTTTGACAGTCTCTTTTTTTATATGACAAGCCTTAGACTATGAAGCCACCGGGCCTAGAATCGGGTGGTCTACCTTTCGTCGATTTAAAAGTGTAATTAAATAACTGGAGTCAGAGAAACTTTTTAGTGGCAGATTTGCTAAAAAAATATTGCTAAAAATTTACAATGAATATAACAATTCGTTAATTTGAACAACATTCGAAAAGTAGGGTTGTAGTAATATATGTGTAGCTATAGCTACAGGAAAATGGTCTTTGGAGACTATCAATAATTTTTACCCGACTACCGGAGGGTTATGATTTTAGCACCCTATGTATGTATGTATGTATGTAGCCGATTTCTTTGTTCCCACGTAGCGCTGAAACTACTACTTCGATTTCAACAAGTGAGGTATCGATTGATTCGTCTCATTACTCCGATGGTTATAGGCTATATGGTGTCCAACAAAACTGAGGGTCTTAAGAGATAGCTGGGTCTAAATTACACCTAGAATACTTCGATAGCGCGAAAAAATTTTGCAAGAGACGACATCTAGTTACAGTTCGAGTCTAATTTAGTTTGATGTGATGAGTGAAGGATGACACACCCGTTGCCATGGAGACCTCTTGTTTATTTGTTACCATGGCAACGGGTCATCTAGGGATGGGCAAATGAAAAAATGTATCGATATACATATATTGTATCGATATATGTATGGTAAAAAAAATATAGTTAAAAACTAAAACCCGACTACATAAATGTCTTAAACAAGCGTTCACCTAATATTGTCCATAGCATTTTCTTTTGATACTTAGGTAGTCGGAGGCCTTTGTTACTAATTGTACCTTAGGTATATGGGGTGGGTGCCTCTGACTACCTAAGTATCAAAAGAAAATGCTATGGACAATAGGTGAACGCTTGTTTAAGACTTTTATGTAGTCGGATTTTAGTTTTTAACTATATTTTTTTATAGTAATTTTCATCCCCATTCACAGATTTAGAAACAAATGCAAAGTTAGCAAGAAAATTGGCATTTAACACGAACACTTTTTTGATTCCAATCGATCCTGTTTCATATCACCTACTTGATCAAAAACTTCTGGCGTAGCTCTACGATGTCCGTGTATCGGACCAACTGAGATTTTAGTCTCTAGGCGTAGCTCTACGATGTCTGTGATTTTAGTACGAAAAACTCCAAAAATACAAAAAAGTTTTTCCACAAGCCCCGTTTGAAAGAAAAACTAAAGTTTTCTCTTACCCCCTTGGCATTAAAGTACCCTAAATCCAACCTTTATTCACAGCACACAAAGCCAATTTGGTGCCATAAAGCCTTCCATAAAGCATAAATAAAGGTCAAATAAGGTCGTTCATTTTGTACTGTAGACACGACCACAGAATAACTACATAGTAGGTATTAACGACACGATGTTATACAGGGGTGCGTGTCGACAATACTGGAGAAATCAATATTTTTACCCGGCGAAAGCGCCCTAGTTTTTACCAGGGTATGGTCGGAGATAAATAATCATAGTCGAGGCAAAAATGCTGTTAGCAGGGTATTTTTTCCCCATTTGGATAGAACTGGGTAATCCTACTAATATAGACGTGAATGTTTGTAAGGATGGATGTATGGATATTTGTTACTCTTTCACGCAAAAACTACTGAACCGATTAGGCTGAAATTTGGTATGGGTATTGTTTGGTTAGCTGGAATAACATACTATAAGCTATTTTTTATCCCGATACAACGCAGGCGTTGGCTCAGGCAGCAGCTATAGTGTGTCATAATTCATAAATAAACAAATACTTATATAATCTAATGCAGGTTGCATTGAATTACTCAATATATGTATTTATTGTTGTCATCGCATTGGCTTAACGCATTCACTGCCCAGTCTCTGCGGCGCGACCCACAGGGCCGCCCCCGTAGCTAGTAGGACTCGCTGAACTAATACATGTACGTCGTTGGCAATGAAGGTGTTAGGTAATAGGTAGGTAACTCAGTAAAGTATCACAATGTGAACCCTGTTGGGCGTAAACAACATGTGGAAGGCAGGCCGAGGTTATTTATACTAAAAAACAAATATATATATGTAGTGTAGTGGACACTACAATAATACTACAATAACAGCAAACTAAAACTTCAACAACGCATATAATGTCATGTGAGATTATGCGTTGTTGAAGTTTGTGTTTACCTACGCTTTTAATGATAAATTTGCTGTTAACCTTTTTACTTTTGCGGAGCAAATTTTTTTTAAATTTGGATTCTAAAACGAACGAGAAATCAATTATATGATAAGTGAAAGCTTTCAACACCAAATATATTTTCGTGTTCTGTGCTTTGCTTCGATGATACCAATGTCGTTAAATATTTTCCAACAATATTCCTTGTGTTTTGTAACCCCTTTGTATACAAAAATATCCAGGTTTTTGAATCTGAGTATAGATACTACAATAACTATCAAGTTAGCACGTCGTCGTCGCTCAGTGAATAGCACTAAGACTTCATTTACTACATTGCTATTTCGCGACTTCGTTAGACTTATTAGGGCTCTATTTAGGTCATGGCATTTCGTTTTTACCTTAACCAGTGCCATCATTATAAGCAGGTACTATTATAAGTACATAGCTGCATTTAAGTACCTACCTAGGTAATATTTTTTAGTTTGAAGTTTTTGATTGGTATGGATATAATGTAAATTTTGAAATTTTTACCGCGTCCTGTACCAATGTTACAAACTCTAGGCTTGCTCAGTAAAATATTTATTCCTATTAACTTCGTAGGCACTAATTTCTGCCCGCAGCTACGCACGTTTTGTTTCTATGGAAACGTTTAGAGGTTATTTTTATCCCATGGAAAACGATTTATGGGATAAAAATAGCCTACGTTTTATTCAAGGGCTAGAACTACCGATAAGCAAAATCCGTTTCGTTCAGTAGTTTTGGTGTGAAGAAGTAACAAACATCAATACATATAACTAAAAATCCAAACTTTCGCATTTATAATATTAGTGTGAATTCCTGCTGGCAAGGACTTCATGGTTTTTAATGGCTGATAAGTTTTAAAATTATTAACAAACAATACCTACATTGTGATTTTCTTACGGATTAAATTAAGATTGAGACAAGGATGTGGGAAAACTTGGGTATTATCCGAGTACAATCGAATCGACTTGTTGTTCATTCAAAGAATGAAATGGACACCTAGGTATTTTGCAAAGTTATGTATCCTACTATAATATTATAAATGTCAAAGTTTGTAAGGATGGATGGATGGATGTATGGATATTTGTTACATTTTGATAATTTAGAAAAAATCTTCTCGTTGAAACATTAGTGGGACGTAACTCCTGATAGGCTTTAACTATATTAAGGTATTCTCCACTGATGACAAATTTACGTTCTTTGTTTGTTTTCGTGTTCGGCAGACTGACAGCTTGTAGGTTTGTATCCGTTTCTACGTCTTCTAGCGTTATATTGGCAAGCTCTATTCCTCTGCATGCACCGCTGATTCCATAAATTAAAGCAACCTGTTGAACAAAAAAATAAGTGTGTTAATAATCGTAATAACCTAGGTACATAATTTAGTTATGTAGGTAGGTATCTATTTATTTAGTTTGAGTAGAGTACATAAGTAGGTTACCTTTGTTGCCAAGTATTGTTTATTTGGAGCGTTATTTAAAAATGTTTCGATTTCTTGTGTCGTCAAGACTTTAGATTTTTTTGCCTTGTATCCATACATATTTCTTCAGTAAAGCCGTTAAATTTACATATTTTTAATATCGACGTCGTGTTTCTTTTGTAAGGTCATTCTTAACATTGAATATGTGCTCCAAAGAGTCAAAGATTTGAATTTTTTCGATAATTCTTCAAAATAAGTGAGAAAAACCCCTTCTGTAAAAGAATCCACACGTTTCTCATCTCTGCATTTCATAAAATTTTCGTAGATGAAGATGCTAATATGCAAATGGAAGAAAAGGGCAAAGAAATAATTATGAATCTGTTGCCCACAAAATCACGTGGAATATATTTACTCTTTAAATCTTTAAATTTACTCTTTAAATATATTCCACGTGATTTTGTCGGCAACAGATTCATAATTATTTCTTTGCCCTTTTCTTCCATTTGCATATTAGCATCTTCACTATCACTTGATGACAATTTTCACGTTCACAATTTGGAAGTAAAAGTCAGGAAGTTAAACGTAAAAGTTTGTGATTTGGAATGAAGAAAATTCTAGATATTTAGCGCCAATACCATCTTTTTTTTAAATCTCTATGTAACCCGCAACGAAACAGTTCGCATTCTACCGTGAAGGGAAGAATCAACCTTCATAAAACATCACCAAGACGGTTCTATTTTCAAAAAAAAAAGATTGACGGAGCACCAAGAAGTCGAGTTTTTATGTAAGAGAAAGAATGCTTTGTACGGGCTGATTATTTTAGACAAAAATTAAAAATACATTTTTGCCCGAGGTATTAAACTCGAGTTTTAGGCCCGCTAAGCTACACTATTATGATACACTTTTTGAGCAAGAGAAGTGAAAAGCTTATTTATATCCCATGAGAACTGATTCAAGGGATAAAAAATAGCCTGTGTGTTAATCCAGGTCTAAATCTACATTTATGCAATTTCGCCACATACGTTCAGTAAGTTTATCGTGAAGAAGTAATAAACATCCATACAAGTTATCGCATTTATAATACTAGTTTCGGCCCGCGGCTTCCCACGCGTTATTTCTATGAAACGTTTAAAAGTTATATCTCATGGGAACTGATGTACATTATAATTGATAAAACGCCTATGTTTTATTCAAGGCTTAGAACTACACCTATGCTAAACAGTCTGATGCGTTCAGTAGTTTTGGCGTTAAGAAGTAACAAACATCCATACATCCATATAAACATCCAAACTTTGCATTTATAGTATAAGTGTGATGTGATTAGTGTGCTATCGGCGCTAAAGTCCGTAAGGAAGTCCCAATTTCGGGGCGCAATTGGTTAGCGCAGTCCCGTACTGAGGGGTAGGTCGCGGGTTCCAGTCCCACCGAAATGGAAAATTTTAGGATATCATTTAATTTCCTTGTGTGATTTGATTAGTGTGATTAGATTTATTCACCTATCTAACTGACTGGTACCTACCGAAGTCTACATTTTCATATTTTCTACAATAGAATACGTACGTAATATAGATGTACGTAATATAATTCTATATACTTCATAATTTATCCCACAGAACATTCCCCTTCAAAGCTGGCAAGCCATTTACGATAGAGATCGTGGTCGATGAGAAAGAGACATTATGGGCAGTGGACGGCGAGCATTACTGCAGCTACGCTCACAGGCAGCCCAGTACGCTCGCCGCCAGCTGGGTGCAAGTGACAGGCATCAGGGATGCGGCCTTGGTGATCAAGAAGACTGATTTGTACCCGACTTTAGCACCGGTGGTGGACGAAGTAAGTAAAAAGAAAGAGCAAACTTACTGAAAATCTATTCAAACCTCTCATACTTCTGAAAGCCTAAATCAAAGCTTTCTTATTTCATCCTCATATTCAGCCTATGAGAGTCCGCTGCAGGAAATATAGGTCTCCTACAAACATGTTACTAGCTGTGACGCTTCCTCATTTTCTTCGTAATTTTTGTATCTTTCTTTAGCTTATCGAAGGGAAGGAGGTTAGACAGCGTTCTACCTTCATTCGTTCGTTTGCGGTTTGAAAGAGGTTTAAATATAGCATGCACCTCCATGGTTGTTGACTAAAATGAATTTCCGACATTCGTCCTCATAAACCTACTACAAAAAAAAAAACAAAAAAAAAAGTTGTATGTTTAACTCGATATCAAATGATTTTGTTTCATGCCTTTTAAATCCCTCTACGTCAGTAGTCGACTTTAGAGCCACTCGCTACGCTCGAACGCTGACTCTACTCTAGATTGCTTCGCTAAGCTCGCGATTTAAGGAACGTTCAAAAAATAATTTTGCTCGCTTGTTTAACAAATAACTATTACTCATTTATTAAAACTAATGTCAGTTGTATCGTATCTTGTCTCACTTCAATCTTGCTAGAGGTTTATTCTTTTCTTTATATTAGCTTAAAATTTAGTGCGGGTCTGGGTGTTAACTGTTTGCACTGACTGGATCTCACAGACATGACACTAGCTGCGCCTAAGGATTTGATCTGATAGGTAATTAGGCACAATTAGGTAACGCCTAAGGATCTGATAGGTAATTAGGCACAATTAGGTAACGCCTAAGAATTTGATCTGATAGGTAATGACGTAATAGGCACAATTAGGTAAGGATGGGAGTTATTGGATATTTTGGCTACCGGTCATTAGTTGGGTATTTTGTTTCAATACCGCTAATACCAACTGGTACCCAATAACGTTACAATACTCTATACCTGTTCTGATTTCTACCCAATATATTTCTAACCGATTTGGTTAGAAATACCATCTAACCGATTTGGTTAGAAATACCAAATACTTGTTGCAGCTACATAACTTTACGGGTGAACGGTCCGCTAGTACCTATGCGTAGATGATAGTTAGGTAAGTATAGGTATTGAAGCTTTGGGTAGTTATGGCTCACGGTCGGTTAGGCGCGATGCTCGCTTTGCACAGTTATTCCCTAGCGGTATGCAGATTTTATATCCAATAGATAAGGTATTAATAAGACTATTATTCTTCTTGCTTATAATTTTTAGATATACTTAGAAGATAGATAGAAAATACTTTATGGCACACATAACAAAGCAGTTTACAAACAATTTGATACAAAAATGTGACAATTGGCGGTCTTATTGCTCACGAGCGATCTCTACCAGACAACCTTGAACCCTACCCTTGAAACCTACTTCATGATTATTAATTACTAAATTATTGATTATTATTGTTGCTTTGATAAGGTTTTCAAGTATCAAAAGCGATGTGTACGAGCTATGTTTCGTCTAAAGGTAATGGATTCCTGTAAACCTTACTTTGCACGACATAACATTCTTACTCTACCTTCTCTGTATATTAACGAAACGGCTATGTTTGTTAAAAATAACCCCGACCTATATTGTCAGCTCTCCGATGCCGTCCCTCGTAATCGACGAGATCAACACAGAGTCTGCAAGCCGAACTCAAAGACTGCTATGATGCGTAAGAGTATCTTTTGCATGGCTCCTTCTGTTTATAATAAACTACCAAAATCAATTAGAGAACTACCACGCTCATTGTTTCAGAGAAAGTTGAAAGCCACTTTGGAAAGAAAATGCTATTACGAAGTAAATGATTTTATGACGGACAAATGTTTTTTTGGAAAATAGGAAATAATGGCGCCTAACTGTAATATCTGTAGGTACATATTTATTTTAATTTAATTTTCTTTAATATAAATTTCGTATTGGTTATTGTCTCGATTTAGTGTTTATTTATTTTAGTTAATTTTATTAATTTATTGACATTGTTTGTACTTAAATATTGCACGCCACACTGGTACAAATACATTGTTTCATATTTAAGCGTATATGCTTAAATACCTTGTTGTGTGCACCTATGTACCTATTTACATGTATTTGTTGCAATAAAACTTTACTTTACTTTACTTATAATTGAATCAACACCAAACTTATAATTAATTTACCAGCATACGAAAGTATTGTAGCTCTGTCTCTGTCAGTACATTTTTCACGCATATCATCATCATCATCAGCCCGTACCCGTCCACTGCTGAACATAGGTCTCCCCCAAACGACGCCACGAATAGCGGTCCTGACGCACGATAGAACGTATCTTTAATGATCATTATTTGTCAAGGTGGTAGATTTAATCCCGGGAATAATTACATAGGCTACTTTATATAATACCAGCGGCTCGTCCCGGCTTCGCACGGGTGGACCATTACTTTTTTAACATTTAGGCATAAACGTACAGTAAATGCAGGACATAGCCTATATTAATCAGTTAATGTAGTGTTAATCATTTAATGCAGCATTCAAATTGTGAAAGAATTCTTAAAATTGATCCAGTACTTTTTGACCCAATTCGTTACAAACATACATACAAATCTTTCCTCTTTATATAATATATTAATAAAGACAATAATTTATTTACTACAAAACACATTACATTTAGTTACTCTTAAATATTAATATTACACAAGGAAATTTAAAGCTAATTCAAAGATTTATATACCGGAAACACATTGCAAATATGCGGACGGAAAAAAAATTATAATAATGCTTTTTGATGACATTCCAGGTTCCTGTAAGAACGAGTATAGATAACCCGGCGGAGACTGACGAGCCGTGCTGGCGAGCCAACGTTATTGCCTCGCTGTCCAATGGTGTGCCTCAAGGACATCAGATTGTTATCTGTGGAAGGTAGGTACGATACTGACTAAGCTAGTTAAGTTAAAATAAAGTTTAAATTTTATATGAATGGTTATCAAAGCCGAACAATCCAAATAAAGAAGAGAATGTTGGACAATTCACACAACATTATCTAGCCCCAAGCTAAGCAGAGCTTGTGTTATGGCTACTAGATAACTGATATACAAAATATAATAGACTAAATAGATCGATATTTTTTATTATATATAGAAAACATCCAGAAACCCTGAACAAACATTCGTCACGAGATTTGTCCCGAGGCGGGACTCGAACCCGCAACCGGCGGATCTTCGCCACAGAGGTCGTCGAGAATGAACCTAAATAGCAGGAGATGATACTACGCAGCTCCTTATTACAATTTATACTGAGATGGCAGCAGCCGGGAGAGACGCGGCGATCACTTTCAGTGTCAGATAATTTTAAATTTTATCTCCGTACGTGCATGAGCCACATTATGGGGCATGAGCCCTTACAAGTTTAAAGGCTTGTAAACACTTCATTTTTGATGGTAGGACTTGCAACCCTAAAGAAAAAGTCTTCCGGTTTTCTTGTTAATTTATTTTTTAGTGTATTGGCTACAATTGTATGCCGATAAAAGTGGATAATTTCACGAATGTACATGTTTACCAGCCTTTAAACTTGTGAGGTATCATGCCCCATATGTGGGTAATGCACGATCGATGAGAACTTCAAAATGCTGACCAATTTACTTAGTCATTTTGGCCGACCACTAGATGCAGCTCAATTAAGTTTTTCTGCTGGCAAAATACATTTTTCGGCTGATAAAAACCTCCCGTAATTTGCTAACCGTTTAATTGATGCTCTTAATTTATTCCCAGGCTACGTCCAATGCTCCATTCTTTCGCCATCGACCTAATGGACTACGCCCGCGAGTGGCCGCGACCCAACGTTCATTTGCACGTGAACGTGCGCGCGCACGCCGAGTCCCACCGAGACAGACAACTCGTTGTGCTAAACGCGTGGTTCGGCGCGTGGGGGCTCGAGCAGCGGCAGCGGACAGCCCGCGTCATACCTGGCTCTCACGTAAGTATAGTACCTACCATGATCCAAGAAAACAAGGTCTGCTCCTCTGGAAGTGACTCAAGGTGACGTCACTCTCCAGTTGCCACTTTATTTCAACAAAACGTAGATGTTGGGAAACAAATGTGATAAGGGTCGATTGAATAATCAATAAAAAATGTCAATCGTCAATTATGTTTGATATATCAGTCAAAACAGCGTTTGTGAAACACGAGTCAATGTGATAAATAAATTGGTAAATATTAAACCACATAGTTTAATCAGAATCACACAGGGAATACTAGGATCTTAGGGAGTAACGATTTTACGCTACTGGTCACCCCATAAAACAGATTCGTCTTCTCTTTCGCCGATGGCGATGATGACGTCAGCAAGTGTCACCCACGTTACCATCAAGTCTCTGAAGACCATACCTTATTTTCTTAACCCGTATTTTCTTATATGTACTGGCTCCTTCCCCGACGTCCTCGCGACACGCTACTCACACAGAACAAAAACATACATACAGTCGAACAATAGAACCTCCTATTTTTCGAAGATGGTTAAAAATCAATTGTCCCTTTCAGGTTAGATTCAGAATAGTCCGCGGCGCAGCAGAATGGCAGGTCTTCTCAGACAACGTACTAATAGGGGAATTAGAGCACCGAGCGTCACCCGACGGGGTCAAAGCACTGCGCATCAGAGGGGATATCTACCCGCAAGAGGTCTATATGTGCCCTGCCAGCAGTTCTCCTGTTACAGATTGCTAGAAAAGCTCAGGAAAGATAGCTAGAAACGCTATCAGGTATAGCTAGAAACGCTGATGAAAGATAGCTAGAAACGTAGAGAAAATATATCTAGAAACGCTTCGAGGGCTTAAAATAGCTAGCAACGCGTTTACGAAGATATTTAGAAACGCTTCGAGGACATACTTACGCTCAGGCCATTATAGCTAGAAATGCTTTGAGGACACATGATAGTTAGAAGCGCTTCGAGGAGAGCAATGTAATTCCTGTAGAGCGAGTACGGTGGCCAGTATCAAAAGAGACAAACCATGTGCGCGGGACATATTATTTTAGTGCACAAGTGTGTGAGCAAACATCGGTACACTATTCCCTTAACAGTTGGAAGAACTTTGAAGAAACTTAACAGCTATAAAAGCATCATCATCATAATGATGCTTCTTTTATAGCTTTTATAGCAGGCCCATATCTAGCAGTGCAGCAGACATGTCCACTGCTAGATATGGGCCTGCTCCTATACAACGACGGCGCAAATAGCGGTTAGGGCCGCTCCATCCCCAGGGTATTCATCGGCTCCCTGGGACCTCTACAATGTCGTCAGTCCATCGATTGGATGGTTTCTCAACACTCCGTCCGTTTCGTATTACATAGCGGCCGCCACTCGAGAAACTTTACTCACCAATGGTTATCAGTTCTGCTGGGCTATTTTCATCTTTTTGGCCATAGCCAAAAAGATGAAAAGAAAAGAACAAACTATGTTTAAAAAGGAATGGCTGAAAAAATCGAGGAAAGTAGGTAGTTCGATAGCTGGAAAAGCTTTCAAGGAAAGTAGTTTGACAGTGGAAAATCTTTGAAGAAAGTACTTACGTTATGATTACAATGATCTGTATTGAAGATCTTCATTCTTAGCAGTACTGTAGGTTAAGCACAACGATTGTAGTCTAGGTTAGAATAGAGAAAATTTACGGTACATCGTCATAGAATGCGTAAAATATTTGTAATTCATTTCTTCAACTTCAATAATTGATGCAATGTATATCAAAGCGATTTCATTTTGACTATTCCACCCGAGACAACAATCCCTGTGCCTGGACTACCGGCGTAGGTTCTTGTTTAATGTGTAAATTATTGCAATGACTTAAGTTATATATTAGAATGTTATTGTAGTATGTAAAGGAAAAGCTATGTACACTTTATCCGCTTGATTTTTGCATTTGAGCCCATCTTGTTAATTATAATGAGTACTTAAGCGTATTTACTGCAATGGAACTCGGCATAAATTATGTGAAGTAAATTTATTGGTATTTATGATAATATTTGGTTAGCTGGAAAAATCTGTTAAAAATTATTTGGACAGCATTATAAGTTTTGGTCGGCAAAAAAATATACCATCCCTCAGCAATAGGTACTTAGTCGGTCACAAAATTATTTTTGATCAGTAAATATATAATAGCTGTTAGATCTGCAAAATAAATATTTTGGTCAGTATAAGTTTGGTCAGCAGTATATTTTCTCTACACAGAAAAAAGTCTAAGCACTACGTGGGAGGGATCATAAAATCAATTTGCATGTTCGAAATTTTATCGTTTTCAATTTAGTAACTTAATATTTTTATGTAGGTATGTTAGATAAATTTAAGAGAAATAATTTTATATGGCCTGTAAAATAAAAACAAAAATATTTTAACGTTGTCCTACAGTGTGGGACACAGGTGTAGGACCTACACATTCAGGTTAATCGACCACGATACGTAATTATCGTAGGTAAACTGAGAGAATTGTTAGTTTGCCCCCTCTGTCGTCCAAGTGATTCAAGTGACTGACCTCCAGAAATTTCACATAATTTTAAACCATTTACGCGCAGATGCAGAAGATTATAGTATACCCTAGGTAGGTTTATTAAGTTTAGGAAATCGAAATTAATTTTATGGCATTTCTGATTTTGATAATTTCGAACCACGATTTGCTGCTGCTTACTAATATATTGCTGTAGAAATATTTAATAGGCTGCCCAATGTCACAATACTTGCTGACCAATTTAGTAATTTTGGCCTTGTTTTGGCCGACCACTAGATACAGCTCATTTCACTTTTTCTGCTGACAAAATCCATATTTCGGCTGACTAAAACCTTTTTAATTTGCTGACCGTTCAATTGATAGCCTAAACGAAGTCATCCATCCATCACAGCCTTGATCTAGGTAAGGTATTTTGTTATGTAATGCTAGGTATAGCCAGTATAGCTAAGAATAATATCGAAATATTTATGGTAAGTAAGATATATAGGTACACTGTATATAGATTATAATGGAATTTTAAGCTTCTGTTATTAACTTATTATATTACGCAAATTATAATATTGTTACCAGTTAATGTTGTTTTTTTTGTTACATTGTCCATTTTATTATATACTAGCTGATGCCCGCGACTTCGCCCGCGTTTTATCGGGATAAAAAGTAGCCTTTACATACATATGTTATTCCAGGTCCCAAACTATACCAGTCGTCGTAAATCTTCACAATTTCTATTTTGATTCATGGCGTCTCGCAGATCTACATAATTCTCAGCGCGCAGTCTTCTCTCATTTGTTCTGTTCTGATGTATACCAAACGCTCCGCTATTTTGGCGTAAGCGTACACCAGAAAACGGTTGAACAAACCTCGAAACCTTTGCAGGTGAGCAAGCGAACTTCTCTCATTGGTAAAATGTATCTAGGCGTAGCATTGCATTGCGGAAACTTTTTTAGTGTCGACAGTCTCGTCAGTTGTCGGTTTCCTATGTCGAAGATCAAACTTGTATCAGTCTTCGCTACGACAGTAGGTATATAAGCGAGTACTGAAGAGCATCAAATGCCTGATGCGTTTCGCTAATGCGTTGCAAGCGGTCATCCCGGTTACGCAGCACTATGTCCCGCCTGTCACACAGTGCTGATTTACCAGGACGACGGCAGCATCATTGGCAGCGAGAGCTTTGTACTGACCGGATGCTGTCCAGTAGGTCGTTTATCGCCGCTGATAAAAATTTTGTAATCATTTTGTTGGCTTTGGGGTATGGACTTGTATTTTATGTCCTTCCTCGTAGTATGAACTCAATTCTTGCTAAGTTTAATTCGAATCCATTCAGTAGTTTTAGCGCTATGCGAGGCCGAGAAATTTCACTTCCATCCCCACTCCCAAGAGAACTCTAACGAATTCCAGGATAAAAAGTATTACATGTCCTTCGTAGTATGAACTTAAATAATTAATTTGAATACATTCAGTAGTTTCAGCGCTATGCGCAGCCAAGAAATTTTACCCTACTGCGGGGGGCTGCTATGGGGGCTACAGGGGGTCCCACTGCCGGGCAATGTGAGGGGCCCACTGCGGGGGCAAACTCCCGGGGGACTCCACTGCCGGTGCCCTCCACTGTGGGGGCCTACTGAGTGGGTCCCACTGCGAGGCAATGTGGGGGCCCCACTGCGGGGGGACTACGGGGGGTTATGGAGGTCCCACTGCGGGGAAATATGGGGGGCCCACTGCGGGGCAATGTGGAGGCCCACTTCGGGGGGCCATCTGCCGGTGGCCCCTACTTCCGGGGCCCCACTGCCTGGCCCCCCACTGTGGAGGCTACTGAGGTCTCACTGCGGGGCAATGTGGGGGCCCCAGTGCGGGGGGCTACTGGGAGGGTCCGGTTGCGTGAGGGCCTCCACTGCCTGGGGCCCCACTGCCAGTGCCCCCACAGTGGGGGCTATCACTCTCTACCGCCCTTGCCCCGCGCGCCATCCTGCAACGCGCAAAACTTCACTTCCATCCTCTCTCCCAAGGGAACCCTTCTGAATTCCGGGATAAAAAGTATTTATGCCCTTTCTTGTAATATGAACTTAAATCAAGCTAAGTTTCATTTGAATACATTCAGTAGTTTCGGCGCTATGCGCAGCCAACAAATTTTACTTTCATCCCCTCTCCCAAGGGAACCCTTTTTACATCTGGGATAAAAAGTATCCTATGTCCTTCCTCCTAGTATGAACTCAAATCCTGCCAAGTTTCATTTCAATACGTTCAGTATTTTCGGAGCTATGTGCGGCCAAGATACAGACAGACAGACATGATGGAAAAAAAAACATTTTTGGCATCAGTATCGACAATAGAGTGCCTCCAAAAAAAATTTCAAAATATCCTCAATGTACAGAATTGGACCTGTTACAGTTTTATTATAAGTATAGATTATATACTAGCGACCCGCCCCGGCATCGCACTGTTGCAAATTATACAGATAAACCTTCTCTAGAATCACTCTATCTATTTAAAAAACCGTAGTTTTAAAGATCTAAGCATATAAATAGGGACAGACAGACAGCAGGAAGCGACTTTGTTTTATATTATACTATGCAGTGATAGTGACACAGACATCGTAGAGCTGCGGTGGATAGTGATGACTAGCTGACCCGACAGACGTTGTCCTGGTATTCAATTCAAATTTATTTCAAACATGCTTAGCATAAAGTAATACCTATAACGCTGGGGCCAAGGTTACGCATTAAAAAAGGTTATAATAAAGGTAGTCGTTAAGTTTTCTTACATTTTCTAGGTGTCTGTGGTTAAAATAGCGGTCACAGGGTTATTTCTTTTGTCCAAGTCACAAAACCTGTCACAATTTTTGACAAAAAAATACCAATTTTCATAATTTGCGCGAGGGCGCGTATCCTGCCTACATTTTTGCTTTTTTGATATATTTAGGACACAATAACAAAACAACAAATAAAAAAAATACAATAAAAATGGAATCCACCAAAGCCGAAGCTGCCCCGCCCGCACCAGATGCTCCGCCGCATCACCCCATGTACCCGCAGAGCAACGTTGCCAAATTCAGTGGATATGATCCCAACTTGTAAGTGATCGCTGATGGGTTATACCACATACATATAAATATATAACACATAAACTTACCTACCCTCATAACGTACCTTACCTATGTACCTAGGTAGGTAAGTAGATCGAGGTGGGTATGTACGGAAGTGTTGTAAATCGAGTCTCGCGAAATAGTTATACTTAATTAGATTACGCGCAAATCTTTATGAGCTCTGTGAAGTTGGCTTCAACGGCTGCGCATTGAACCGTAAATAAGGCGTTGAGGGGAAAGAACGGGGTGAGAGCGGAACTGTCTGTCAAATCAGGTTTGCCAGCAAGAATTCTGGCGTATTTTTATTTTGTCTTGCACATTTTGTTCAGCAATTTTTTTTTCCAATTATATATTTAAAGAATATTTAAAAACTTCTTACTCAATGACGGATTATTTGAAACCCAAAATGTTAGAATAAATTAAACTTTTTATCTAAAGCAATTAACCCAAGTTTGAAAATAAAATAATTGTTATGTAGCAAATTTATTTATAATCTAGTGGGCAATACTGTCGAATGAATACTTTTGAGTACAATGACGCAGCAAAGTCTTTGACGCTTGGCCAGTGTTCGTTTCGTTGATTTGATAGTTTGTTCTTGTGTCTCTTAAACGTTTTAACGTTGCGCATGCGAGGCATATTTATATGCCTCGCATGCGGTTTAACGTACTGCGTCGTCAAACAAGGAAAATGGTGTTCGATGTCATGAGTTTCATGACAAAAGAAGACAATGAAGGTCTTAATTTAACCTCAAAATGGTACGTCAGCGGACTGCAGCTGCAACAGGTGTGTCTATTAGCACCATAAAAAGGATTTCTAGCCGAAGCCCGGGTGGGTCGCTAGTTGATAAATATCACTTTTCTATTTGATTGTACTTGCGCAGTTTTGCTTCCGTGCCTAAGTTCACAGAGCTCATTAAGTTTTGCGATCACTACCTTCCTACGTAGTACCTACTTACTGATGTAGGGACACTACATCACATAAAATATATAATAACATAAAATATTTTCTTGTTCCGTCTGTGATTTTTCGCAAATGGATACAACAGCAGACTAGAGACCTACACCCAGCCTATACCAGACGTACAGGACAAGCTCGCAAAAGAGTCATCATCATCATCATCATCATCATCATCAGCCCATACACGTCCACTGCTGGACATAGGCCTCCCCCGTACGACGCCATAAATAGCGGTCCTGAGCCGCCTCCATCCATCGACTCCCTGCGACCGCTACGACGTCGTCGGTCCATCGAGTGGATGGTCTCTCATGTAGGGGGGGATTTGCCATAATCACCACGCTTGGCAGGCGGATTGGTGATCGCAGTGTTGGTGTTTAAAAATACTCAGACGGAAGCTGCTGCCCTTCCTCTGGTAGGTTCCCTTAGTCAACGCAAAAGAGTAACGACAGATTATTATTGTAGGTAGGTATTTTTATTGGAAAGATTTGCCACCATTTTTTGCGTTCCGCTAAAGTCCATGAGTGTTTAACTTTTATCAGTTATCGTCGTCTTTACCAGAGTCATAACGAGGAGTTTCTCACAGTGCACATGTAATTAAACACAGTAAGTAGAATTGCATGCTGCAATGCACTACCCCACCCGCACTTGTCAATACGAGGCAAGGCTGATGTTGTGTTACGAGCACATGCGTATTTTATGTTAGTTATTTCACTGGCTATTTAAATATGAAGGAATTAGAGGATGCTGAATTGGTTCATCGTAACCTACATAGGTACATATGTTGTATTCAGTATTTTTATTGGAAAACCTAGAGAGTTGTATTTTAGGTAGGTAATTATTAGAGAAGCGTTGAGATGACTGCCCAGCATAACTTGAAAGCTACTTGCTCGCAGGTACGCCTTGGACAATGTATCCACAACCGTGCGAGTAGATGAAGACCTGATCCCGGGGAAGCCCGTCTGTCTGACACAATCTACGGTCGGCATGTTCCTGCAGCCATTGACTAGAGAGCTTGTTGAGGTGCCGCCAAGGTCTGTTCATTTCATCATCATCAGCGTATATTAGTCCACTGGTGGACATAGGCCTCCAGGGGCGGCTTTAGCGGGTGTGCAGGGTGTGCGTTGCACCCGGGCGCGCCTCACGACGATCCAGCACTCTGCGCCTTCTGAACTCTAGGCGCCCATGTCGAAAAATGCATGGCATCCTGTTTTAATTTGTTTGAAATGACGCCAATAACCATTGCGTATTAGGCTGTATGAGCATGATTTAAAATTTACATGATCGTTGTGTTTTACCCCTAAACTGTCCCCTACTAGCACATCTAAACGATACCTACCCTAAGTCAGACTTAACATCTGACCAAAGGAAAGCATCATGAATGAATCATCAAATTCATCAATCTACATACACAGGCCGACCATAGATGAGCTACCGGACGCAGTGATAAACAAGATGGTGACCAGAGACAAGGCTTTCTGGGTATGCAAGCCTGGAGCGAACGCGTACACTCTCCACGATGCCTATAACAGTTACGGGATGACTACGGAGAAAGTTTTGCCGAGTAAGCAAAAAATAATAATGAGTCACATCCACATCAAACTTTACTAAATAAAAAATAAGAATAGCGACGGGAACTGCACTAGCTTGGCAGGCAGCACACAAAGCCTGCTATATTTAAGAATTATTGCACATATAGCACACGGGCTGCCGAACACCTGTAGGTATTATGTTAATATGCTTGAATCCCACAGCTCGCCAGGATGTGTTCCCCCGCTCTTATCAGTACGACCTGGACTGCGTCAGGTATAGACGATTCCATGGCTGCGATGGCTTGAAGCAGCCTGATAAGGAAAGAACGGTTAGTAACCGCCTACCGTGTTGTCAAAGAGGTTATATGGTTATAAATATCTTCTTTTCTTACGTTACCTTGGTCGACTTTAGCAGCATAATCAAATGAACATAGTAACATTAAGGTAGGGTCCTCCTAGCCGAATTTTCGACCTTGGCGCGGGGCGGGGCGGCCAGTCTGAGCTCAACGGTAGACAAGCCATGCGAGCGGGACATTATTGTAGTGCTTCCGACGCAAACAATGGTGCATTCCCTCGCTCTTGTTATCCGATGAAAGGTTAGACCGACACGACCAGACTTTACTTCACCTTGTTAAACCTACTGAATTCTTTATTGGACAAAAATATATTATAAAATATTCAACAGGAAAATTAATGGCTAACGCAGCTTATTTAGAGAGATTGTAGTTATAAAAGTATAACACTTGAAAATTATTGATTTCAGAAACCAGTTGGTCCGCAATGCCGTGATTGCCGGCGAATGGATATCCCCGGTTTGACGCCTTTCCAGCTAGCCTGGGCCAAAGATGCCGGCCAGAAGAGATGGCGGTATTATCCGGATCTCAATAGGCCGATCTCTGATTCAGAGATGCGGGAATTGATGACCCAGTATGTTACCTATAATATATTTTAATATAGGTAGGTTAGCTAGGTACTCTACGTAGCGTATGAACCTGAGGTATTTCAGAGCAGGTAACTACTTACCTCCATCCATCGATTGAATATACATATACCTATATACGTATTATAAAATCTGTACCTATACACGCCCGCGCGCCCCTTTACTTCTTCACTTTAGAGATACGCTTCGATTTCGTCATGGCTCAAAATGCTTTGTACACTAGTACAAGTAAGTAGCGGCACGTAAGTCTAGCGCTGAGCGATATGCGGAGGGGATAACTGCGCATGGGTAAAGTACCGCTAGCCCCGCCCAGGTAGGTACCTTATTTTTTACTTCTGCGCAATAACGGTCAGCGGTAAGCTAATATCATGTCTGCCATAGTCTATGAGCTCTTTTTCTTTCAGGGTTGGACGTCCGTTTCAGAATGAAGCCTGCAACTGGTATTACAAGAACTACCCACCTGTAAAATATGACGTTATTATTAGGAAATTTTCTCAATAAATTATAGGTTTACTTGCATTCCAATAGCCTTTATTCATTTTACGATGAGAAATAGTTTTTACTCATCGAGTATGTTTTTACTAGACTTAAATTTTGACTTGCGGATGTGAATAATGGGTAGGTAACCTCGTGGGTAACCTCGCTGAGTGTTTCCAGTTACCTACTATAAAATACAATATAATTACCTAGGACCAAGAATATTACTTATTTCTTTACCTCACAGACATCGTAGAGCTACGCTTTACCAACTTATTTCTCTATGATAATTACTGTCTGTGCTTCTGTGAGAGTGAATGATTTTACTCTATGGAACGAATGAACCATGGAGAACTCATTAGTTGTCAATTTGTAGTGTGTGCGTAGGAATAAAGGCTTTTCTACGCAATACGATACTATTATTCGAAATTTGCCATGCATGGCACGATACATGTCATGATAGCACAGTATATCTACTAAAGTACAAGTAGCGGTACATAAGTATTGCGCTGAGCGATACGTGGAGGGGATAGTTGCGCATGTAATGTACCGCTAACCCCGCACAGGTACCTACTTTATTTATTACTTCAGCGCAATAACGGTCAGCGCTGAAGTTACGTGCCGCTACTTGTACCCTACATTGAGGTAAGATGAACCTGCCCATTACCTAGTTTCATGGATATAGTAAGTAGGTAGGTACTTAAGGTACCTGCAAGTTATTTGCCTATTTTACAGGAAGAATGTAAACTTAATTAATTACACAAAAAAAGTGTTCCGCACCGTTGACCGGACCTTCCTGGGGTTATGTATTTCGATGTGAATTTGAGGTCCGTTTGGTTCGTACACTCTTAAAGTTTTTCTAAATATTTTTTTTCTCGCGGACATTATTTTCGTTGAAAACGCACAAACAACCGGTCTCGTGAGTTTAGAAATAAAACAGGTGTCCCTCGACCACGGCGCGGGGCGGCGCGGCGGCGGCGTGGGGGCGCGGTGGGTGCGGGTAAAAACCGCTCCGTGAGTTCCTAGCCTTAGTTCGAAAGACTCGTGAAAGATTTAGCTTGACCGTAGCTTATCTGACTCACTAATTCGGGTACAAGAAACATAATATTAGATTCTTAAATCGACGAATTAATGTTCATATCAGCTCGCACTATCAAACTATTAGTATATCTTTCTATCGCATAGGTATCTCTCACAAAGGATTTTAGGGGGTTGTGAAGGGTAAATTTAGCGGAAATTAATGAATCCTAATAAAAATGGAATCAAGCTAGGTTTGCACTATGGGATATACCTAATATGTTTTTATTTAACCATCAACAGGTAATAAAAATTAGAAGAAAAGTCGTACTGTAATCAGATGTCGTCGTACCAAGCTGAGAACCGTTAAGTCTAGCATAACTTTGCTACCACCACGGCAACACTAGAAGGTTAATAATGGTAATTTTGCTTATAATTTTGTATTGATTGTTTAGGTATTTGTAAACAGCGAGCACTTTGTGATATTATTGTTCTGTGGAGCGAAGAAAGAGATGCCCTCTATGATTTTCTGTCTTATCTCAGAAAGAAATGCATGGTATAAGAATTTTAGGCATACTGCTCCATTGCATGCACCTCCCATCTTTCGTTTAGGGCCGCCAGCATTAGAACAGCTTTTTAGGTTACTCGATCAAAAGGGAAAACAAGATATGGCCTTCCGAGACACTATGGTCACGTGATGACGACGTAAGCAAGAGCCACCCACGGCGAATGAGTATACCACAGAATTCCAATAGGGAAGCAGAATCAACATACATACAACTCAGGGACAAGGGGGCGGGGGCATTAAAACTGTGGCATTATAATCTATTCCGATAAATTTACTGCCACATTTACAAATAAATAAACACAGGTTGTATGTTCTTTATTTTTAAACAAAAAACTTCTATATTCTATATCAATCTACATAAAATTTTACAATAACCTAAATCAATAAATGCAAATGATCAAAATCGAGTTCGTCACTGGTCTTAAAATCACAAAAATAAATAATTAGATTATTAAGCTATATACGAATATATAATCACACTAATAAAGTGTATTTTCTTTAATCTGTTCTTCTTTTTCCAATTTATTCAGTTCATGTTTACCAACTAAGTATTCGTTTGGTTTTCATGCTGTGGAAACCTGAAAAATGTTAATATTGTTAAATATATTATTCAGTCTATTTGATACCTATCAAAGGGTTTCTCAAGAATGGATACTAAACCATAAAACTGGAAATAAAACTTCGTCACACACACTTCTAAAACAGCTGGACCCAGGCTGGACCTTGATGCGGCCCTTGAAAATCATACAAGTATAAGAAAAGTCAAAACAAAGCAACAATGTTTAAAAAACTGATAAATGTTATTACAGGACTATTTATAAGCGATCTTAGTACATGTTTTACGAGATCCTGGACATAGAACAGTTAGTCACTGTATAAATAATGCCAAATTATCGCCAAATATCCACACAGTAATCCAAAAACAATTTGAGATATTGTAAGGCACAACAAAACTTACCGATGAAAAGGAATTTCGGGTGTTTTCCAATACGATGCCTTGCCGCACAAAAGTGCACTACACTTCGCCATTTATTTCAGTCTTTTTCGAACATATTTCACGAGATTTATATAAAATAAAGAAGTAACAACACGCACAATACTTTCATAACATGACAATTGGCTGACATTTGCAGACATTTGCCGTTTGTTGCTTAGCAACAAATCATGGAATTTGCCTCATCTTCAATTTTGTCTATGGTGAGTTAGCGTTGTTACAGTAAAAAGAGGTGAGATAGGCTTATTCATTTTTAGTTAGAGAGAAAGTGACCAAAATATTATTTGAATATTTTCTATGTAATTGTGAAAATATGTTCGGTCTGCTTTAGGCGTAGCTCTACGATGTCTGAATAAAACGAAAATTATTGAAATTATTATGGAAACATGCATTGTGGATACATAAAGTCGTAAATTGGTTATGATACCTAAAATATGAAACACATTCCTTTATACGCACTTTTCTGATGTCGTTTGGGCAGGAAATCACCAAGCACTTTGGCATCGTGGACGTTGTACTAGGATTGCGGTCGCCTTACAACTAAACCAAAACTCTTCACATTGCGTAGCGTGTGAAGAGTTTTGGCGTGGATAATTTTTTTGGCTATTTGTGTCTCTGGATACTCTGTGGGAGAATACGAATCTGTTTCCTGGTGTTACCAGTAACGTAAAATCGTATGTCCCCGAACTGCTTGGATTACCTGCATAAATCTGATAAAACTATGTGGTTTTGTATTTGCCAATTATTTATCACATTAACTCATGTTTAACTTACGCTGTTTTGACTGATCTTACAAACGTAATTGACTATTTATTTTTTATCGAGTTTTCAATTGACCCCATATCACATTTGTTTCCCAATTTATACTTTTTGTTGAAATAAAGTGGTAACTGGACAGTGACGTAAGCAAGAGACACTCCCGGAGGAGCGGACCAATAAATGCAGTAGTGCTCTGACGGAGAGGTATAAGTTGAAACGAACTTTATTACATTGGAGCTAAAATATATTTTTCCAGTCCAGAAAGTTAAGCCAGAATTTGTAATGTATCCGACCTAGCTGCGAAAGGGAAGTCATTCAACTAGCATCTACGTTAATAATCTGTGGAACGATCCAACAAAACGGAAATAAAAAACTAGTGTGATCACCCGATACTGCCTGTTTAGTTTATTGATGTGTCGTCGCTTGCTCGCTCGCTGACTGAATTTTTATCGAGCGATTTGTTTGTTGGGGTTCCGCGTAGAACGTGCCGTGCGCGTGCATGCGTGCGATAAATAAATAAAAGACCTTTAAATTTGCGATTATACCCCTTTGCGAGTGTTGAATATATAGTGATTAGGCTATTTGAAAAGACTAGAAAATATGTTTTGTGCAGTGCTCCATCAGCTAAATGTTTAGTCGAATGTAGTTTCATGTCAAAGAAAATTTTCTAGGGAGCCATTCAGATCATACGAGTAGTCACGTAGTACCTACACATAACATAATATCAGATCTGAAAATCTAATGTATCGCAATGCAAAAGCAGCGCGTACATGATTGATAAGATCAAAGAAGTCATTTACAAAAATGGATCTGAAAGGTATTCAGAAAAATGCCATGCAAAAAAGTGCAGAGTTTACTTTTGCTCCACCACCAGAAGCGCCCGTCTTCGAGCCTTCTCTTGAAGAATTCTCGGACCCTCTGGGATACATAGCCAAAATCCGACCGATTGCAGAAAAGACAGGAATATGCAAAATTAGACCTCCATCACGTTGGCAGCCACCATTTTCATTAGATGTGGATAAATTAAAATTTATTCCTAGAATACAGAAAGTTAATGAGTTGGAAGCCATAACGCGTTTGAAGCTTTTGTTCTTAGAGAAAATATTGAAATTTTGGGATCTTCAGGGTTCACCTTTAAAAATTCCTATGATAGAAAACAAGACCCTTGATTTATACTGCCTGAAGTTCTGGGTGGATGAAGAAGGTGGATTTCAAAATTGTAACACACCTAAAAAATGGCGTAAGATTTCAATTGCCATGGGGTACAGTCAGAGTGCTCAAACCATGAACTTCTTGAGAAGCAACTATGAAAAAATCTTGCTTCCGTATGAAATATTTGAAAGAAGTAAAGCTGATATTTTGAAAACTGTAAAAAAGACTGAACTAAAAGAAGAAAAGAAAGAGGAAGTAGGTTATGATTCTGATGTACAAATGATCAAGGAAGTGTCAATTGAATCCATTACTCAAGTAAAGTTTGAAATCAAAGATGAAAAACCCCATTCAAGCATCAAAAAGACTAAAACAGGGTCAGACATAAAACCCGAGATAGATACAATCAAAACAGGCATTGTGTGCGAAGAGTTGAAACGTAATAGAGAATTGAGACGGTTAGCTTGCTATGGACCTGGACCTAAAATGCCAGGCCTGAACGATGAGGAGTTTGATATAACCAAATCTAGGAAGAGACCTAGATATGACATGGATCCTTTGGCCATTTATGTGTGTGCCATATGCCAAAAAGATGATAGAGATGACTTGCTCCTAATTTGCAATGGTTGTTCTGATACCTACCACACTTTTTGTCTGAAACCCCCTCTTCAATCAGTGCCAGACGGAGACTGGAGGTGCCCCTGCTGTATAGTTCAAGAGGTTCACAAGCCTGCTGAAGCTTTTGGTTTTGCCCAGGCAGAACGAGAGTATACCCTTCAACAGTTTGGAGAAATGGCTGATAAATTCAAGTCTGATTACTTCAGTATGTCTGGTCATCTGGTGCCAACTTCTGTGGCTGAAAAGGAGTTTTGGAGAATAATATCTTCGGTAGAGGAAGATGTGACGGTAGAATATGGAGCTGATCTCCATTCCATGGACCATGGTTCTGGTTTCCCAACAAAATCCTCACTCAACCTGTACCCTTCGGACCAAGAATATGTTGATTCTGGGTGGAATCTGAATAACTTACCCGTTCTGGAGGGTTCAGTGCTTAGGTACATCAATGCAGACATATCTGGCATGACCGTCCCCTGGATGTATGTGGGAATGTGCTTCTCTGCATTTTGCTGGCACAACGAGGACCACTGGAGCTATTCAATTAACTATTTGCATTGGGGTGAAGCCAAGACCTGGTATGGAGTTCCAGGTGGAAATGCAGAGGTGCTAGAGAATGCAATGAAAGCTGCTGCACCTGATCTGTTTAAGACTCAGCCTGACCTTCTTCACCAATTAGTCACCATTATGAACCCCAACATACTGATGCAGGCAGGTGTACCTATATACAGAACGGACCAACAAGCTGGTGAGTTTGTTGTCACCTTCCCCAGAGCTTATCACGCTGGATTCAACCAAGGCTATAACTTTGCTGAGGCAGTCAATTTTGCACCACCTGATTGGCTAAAAATCGGCAGAGAATGTATAACCCACTACAAAAATCTAAAACGGTTCTGTGTTTTCTCCCATGATGAATTGATTTGTAAAATGGCATTGGAAGGTGACCGCTTAGACCTGGAAACAGCTTTGGAAACACAGAAAGAACTTGTAAGTGCCACTCAAGACGAGGGTTCACTTAGAGCAAAAATTTCAAAGCAAGGATTGAAGAGTGCCAGGAGAACAGCCTTTGAGTTGTTGGGTGATGATGAGCGCTTATGTGATGTGTGCAAAACCACATGTTTCCTATCCTCCGTCTCATGCAGTGCTTGTAAAAAAATGGCGTGCCTGCAGCACACAAACAATTTGTGTCCATGTTCTTTAGAAAATAAGACTCTTTTCTATCGCTATGATATGGACGAGCTGCACATTATGCTTCAAACCATAGACTTTAGAGTTAACAGCTTTGACAAATGGATGACAGAAACAAAGAACATTTTGCTGCCTACTTCTCCCGATATTGGAAAATTACAGAAGTTGAAGGTTTTAATTGATGATGCTGAAGAATTAAAAATACCAAAGTGTGCATTGTTGTCACAGTTGAAAAGTGAATACAATAAGGCCACACAAAATGATGAACCAATTGTTATTGAATTAGATGATGACTAGAGCCATACACTGGCTCTAGTCTTGTACAAATTACGAGTATGATATCCACATTATATTTCCAGATGGTTTGAATTAATTCGTAATTTGTTAAAAGACATTAGACTGTTAACAACTGTTTAGTCTCTGTTTTGTCAGTATACTATAACCCAGAAATCTATTAGGTACATTTAAAACAGTATAAATTAATTTTTATTATAGGAATAGCTATTCAATTTAGTTGGCACAAATGTGTGTGGTTGAATGTTTAAAATATCCCACCAAGATACTTAAATATTATTTTCCATAAATCTAGAATTTATTGCAGTAGATAAGCTTTGAATATTTAAAACTTCATCATCATGTAGTTTTAAGGAAGTCAGTGTTCAAATGTGTTTTTTAAGAAAGTAAAACCAGTTTTATCCTTTTTATTTTGTTATATTCACAAGAAATATTTTTATTTGTATATATTATTGTCTAAGTAAGATAAATGCTTGAAAAAATATTTGTAATTTGCTTTTAGTTGGCCGTCTAAAATCTTTACTGAATATAATGAGAATGTGTCTAATGTGTGTCTATCTTCCGAAATTTAATGTGTTTAATTTAAATTAGGTTTAATGCGTTTGTAATTGACGTTTATAGCTTTCAAAAATTCAACAAAAAATATATAGGTACAATAACCAAATTATGATAACATAGGTATTGATCTCATACTTTTTGCAATGCCTATGCAAGTAAAACTGGTCTTGATTATGCCGTAAACAAAATTTAATATTAAGATAAGAGTTTTATTATCAACAAAATTCATTTATGAATTTATTGTGTTTAAATGTATGTGTAGAATAATTTTCTATAAAAATATATTCTCTTGCCTACATCATTTCGTTTTTGTCATCAGGTGATTAGGTACATAATTATGTAGGCTAGATGCTAGTATGTAGGTACAGTCAGCAACGAAATTCCTTGAACACATCCAAGATTACAAAACATCTAAACCGTTCCACAATTGAATGTCAAGACAAAACTACGAAATTGTCTTCATAATTTTTGTAACCGTACTACGTAAAAAAAATTTCGTTGTTTAGTCTTGTCACTCAATTGTGAAACGGTTTAGCGTTAAGACGTTTTGTAATGTTGGATCTGTTCATGGAATTTCGTTGCTGAATGTACTATGAGAAGGCATCACAATAAGGTAATTTTAGGATTTTTAGTGTTTAATACTTTTCATATAGGAAGAAAGTAATGGTCTCGCAGTTCTATTTATGACGTATTTATTTCGCTTGAGATATAGGTACCTAGGTATTTACTAAGTAATATTATATTATTCAGATGGTACCTGCTGTGAAGCAGAGAAAGATGTATCTTTGGGTTGTCGTTTTTTGAAAGGCACTTTTCATATTAGTTTTTATTTCATAATAATAACTATACAGGATGCCACATACACGTGTACTCAGCCGAAATGGGGTGATTCTGACCGCGACGGGAACAACGTGAATAATTTTTTTATGAAACCAATGAAGGTCCTTTTTCTTCCTATTGGTGTTCCCTTACAAGCATTCTTGCATCACGATAATTAAAATCGTAGTTTCTTTTTAGCAATACCAGTGCTTTGACATTAATTTATTACAAAAAAAAAATATGTAAACTATTTAAAAAATAATAATAATAAAAGGATACACCTAAAAATTACGAAAAAGAGGAAACATATTTCTTCCTAATAAAAAAAATCCTAGAACAAAGTTGGTACCCTCGCCCCGTCCAGAATCACCCCCCTTCGGGTAAGTACAATGAATGTTTCGTGGCACCCTGTAAACGCTGTAAATACTTAAAATTTAACTTTTCGAAGTGCTTATTTTGTAAGCCTGAAGAAAATATACTTAATTACTTATTAAAAAAATTGATTACTATCAGTAATCAGGAAAACCATTATCTAATTGTTAGCATTGACCCTTGGTACCTATGAGAGAATCTGACCTAAAACGAAAAAGGGATACCTTTTAAGTTGTAGGTAGAGCTGTAGTATAATTGAATTAAATTATGAAAATGTTGATTAGATTTTTTCTGAGAGAATGTCATACATACATAAGTGTACATATGTTTGTGTAATCTTCGGTATAAGTACCTAAGAACCTGCTCTGCTTTACTTTGGTACATTTTGCCTTTTGTGTGTTGTATTTTGAGTTATACTGTTTAAATACGAATTTAATTTTGGAACTATTAAAAAATTCTCTATTTTATGATCATCTTTAAGCAATTGCTAAGTGTCGTTTGTTTTCTCCCGTTGAGATAATCAGAAAGACAAAACACTGCTTAACAATTGCTTAATGATGAGATGATTAAAAGTAAAATCTTTATTATCAACAGTACTATATTACACCAGTAGTTTCGGTTAAGACTCTGAAGAATAGACGTTATAAAGGATGTTATTCTATGTTTACCAGTTACTGGCATAACAATGATATTATGAACAGAGTATTTTATACACGCTTGAGTACCTACAGTTCGTTGGCCGGCACGGATTTTGAGCGGTGCTGCCCAGCAACTTCTGCGCCGGCGTCGTTTAAACCCTAACTTCTATTTGAATAGCTTATCCACCGCGTGGATTTGTTTTTTTGCCTACTCGACTGAAATTTTTATTTAATAACAAATGCATGAAGTAGAAATTTAAGTTAACTAGGGATTTAGAAATTTAACTTTAGTTTTAATTTGTACTGTGATTTGAAAACTTTGCTGCTGACAAATCGATTATTAATACCTACTTAAGTATATGTAAGACAGTGCGAGTATTATTTGATATACTTAGTTATAGTTTAATTAGTTCATAATAAACTCTTCCACACTAATGTGTATTTTTAATTAATGTCCCTGAACCGATAGCTACAGGTAATTTTAGAAAAAATAGATAATTTGTGCATATTTATTTATTCGCAGTGAAAACTTAACAATATTAAAGCAAATAAGTTTATTTGGCGAATTAAAGTGATTAAATCACAAAAAATAGTAAAAAACATGTATTATCTTAGTGAAATATAAAGCTATAAAATGCTTTTCTTAAAATTATAATAAGTTAGAAACACAAGGTAAATAAGTACAAGATTCGAGACCACAAATAAATACTAATTACGCCCTGTGTTGGTAATATTGGTAGGATGCTATATATAGCCTCTGCTACTCACGTGGTATCAGACGTAGCCTATGCCATTCAGGGAAACGACATCTAGCAGCGAATGGCAATCGTTAGGTCTATACTTTTGGACTCATCTGTACATAATATGTAGGTGTTAAGACAAATATTTCTTAAGGCGGTTCCCTGACCCAACTAGCAGCGCCACCTATTTTTATCGTATTATTACGTTCACAAAAGAATTTAAAAAAATCCCTTTGCCAGTTTGTGATACCTATCATAAGCTTATTTTAGTGGCTGTTTTTGCATCTCCTCCTAAGCTATACAATATAAAATTAAGGCAGAGTCATTAAAAATATGCTTGTGATAGGTATGACAAAATGGCCAAGGGGTTTTCGAAAATTCCTTTGTTTAACGTAATAATACGATAAAATAGGTGGCGGCGCTAGTTGGGTCAGGGAACCGCTTTAATGCAGTCACTGGCCCGCTGATGCGGTGGTGCAACCGCAGGAGCGCGCCGCCGCCGGTGGAGCTCAAGCAATTGGATGTGCGTCAGTTGAAAGATTTATAGGTAGGTATTTCTGAGCTATACGCACTATTTACAGCAAGTAAATAGTATCACATGATTTTAAGATTTAAACCCATTTATTAGATATGTACCCACTGCACTGTTGGTGGTATATAATTACATAACAATAAATAAATAATTGCCTTGGGCACCGGAGGTACAGATAATTGGCATAGTTGAAACAGGGTATGGTTGAAACCACCAAATTCCATGGTGTGGTTGGTTACCTGACGAACACCCTACATAATATTACATAACTAAGGTAATTTCTATTCGTAGAAAAACCTCTTCATAAATATTGTAAAGTAGAGCTAACTCTAGAATATCACAACCTATGAAGGTACTTAGTTAATTTTTAATACTGCCGAACTTATGGAAGACATGTCGAAGTTTAAAAATCATAAGTACATAATAGTTAGTTATGTCTAAAAATATATATAAAACAGAAACTTATATATAACGATCAAAAAGGAATAATAATTATAAACTTACATAGCAGGTAGTTATCAGCTCCTAAGTTAGTCAAATAAGGGTATTTGTCTGACTTAGGAGTTTATAAAACTAATTTGAAAACATTACTGGATTTTTAGAAACTCGTTAGTGCTTAAAAATCCACATACCAAAAAAATCATGAATAACGGAATAAACTACACATAAAGGTCCAAAAAGATCCATCAATGTATCTTTACAAACGATTGTAGTGAACAGAGGAGTTCTAAAAAATCCACTTTGCAAAAAATGGTGAATAACGGAATAAAGTGGACATAAAGCTGCAAAAGGATTCATCAATGTATTTTACAAAGAATTTTAGTGGACCAAGGGCCAAAAATGAAGCCGTCCTTTTTATAACGATCGAAACAAAAAGGATGGCATAATATTAGTCATGTGAAATAAGTTTAGTTAAGGCAACATCTGGATTGACACCCTCGTGTGCGCAAACGTTTAGAAATTATTTTTACTGATTTTTCACTTAGGTACATGAATTTAGCATTGACTGATTGATACCTACCACATTAGAGATTCGTGTTACAAGATAATACCAGTCTTAATTATAAATAAATACGTAGGTATTCATAATGCTGGACAATTCACACAGTATCTAGCCCCAAGCTAAGAAGAGCTTGTTATGTATTCTCATTGTATAATGTAGGTACTCTTAGAACTGATCCCCAGATGACGACCGATGTGGCGCGGCGGGCGGAGGTCCGCCTGCGACGTAGGAGGTTGCGGGTTCGATTCCCGCCTTGGGACAAATGTTTGAACGATCTGGAAATATTTTTCCCGGGTGTTCTGGGTACTTTCTATGTATATGAAAATTATACAACTATGTAGTATATTGCATTGTGTATATATTGTATCAGTTATCTAGTACCCATAACACAAGCTCTGCTTAGCTTGAGGCTAGATGATGCTGTGTAGATTGTTCAGAATATTTATTTATTTATTAATATGATGTGTTGCAGAGTTGTCAGTATCAGATTTCCACAAATATAAATCGTTAAATTTCTTTGGTGAATAAACAATTCAAGAGATTACTAAATAACCCTCCTTTTTGCACAGTCGGTTAATAAATATGTTATAAAACTTAAGTAAATGTCAAAACTAAATAATTTATCAGTCTATGCATTAGCAGAAATACTTAGATACAAAAATATCAAGCTTAGATGAAGAGTATTTAGTTTACAGTGAGGGTTTAATACTTATATCTATCTATAATAAGAGTGCATTGTGTTAAGTACAATTTGTTCATTAATACAACCTTTTTAAAAGATAAACTTATACTGGTTTCATACACATTTGTCTTACATCTTTTTAAAACCCCAGGGTCCTATATTGCTTAACTCATAGTATAAGAAAACAAGGTATGCTCCCCCGAGACATGATGGTCACGTGGATGGCTCTTGTGACGTCATCATCGCCATCGGCGAATGAGAAGACAAATCTGTTTCCTGGTGATACCAGTAGCGTAAATTCGTAACTCCCCGAGCTCCTGTATGAATCAGATAAAACTATATGGTTTTTTATTTACCAATTATTTATCATTCGTGTTAACTAACGCTGTTTTGACTGATCTAACAAACATAAATTGACGATTGAATTTTTTTATTGATTTTTCAATTGACCCATAACAGATTTGTTTCCAACTTCCATATTTTGTTGAAATAAAGTGGCAACTGGACAGTGACGTGACAAGAGCTACTCCCGGAGGAGCACACTTTGTTTTCTTGGATCATGGCTAAACTAATCCTTTTTCTATGACAATGGTATCGTTACAGACTGACACATCTTGGTATTCTACGATGAAATAAACTACAGACGGTGGGACGCACGTTGAAATTGTCAGATATCAAAGTGCTTTATTTCCTTTTAGACCTTACTGGACTCTTGGACACTTCAACGTTATAAGTACCGGTAAAGAGTGGAACGAACTTCCTGCGTCTGTTTTTCCGGTAGAGTACAATCTAGGAGTCTTCAAATCCCGAGTGAATAAGTTCCTCTTGGGAAAGCGTGCTCCATCTAAGGCCACATCTTCACTTTCTCAAGTGTGATGGTGGTTAAACACTTTACCATTCTACTAATATTATAAATGTCAAAGATTGTACGGATGGATGTATGGATATTTGTTCCTCTTTTACGCAAAAACAACTGAACGGAATGGGCTGAAATTTGGTATAGTTTGGGACCTGGAATAACTTATAGGTTATTTTATAACCCGTTAAAACTAGAGGGCGCGGGCGCGGGCAGTTATCAATAAAAAAAAAACTAATTACACAAGTTACACAAGGTTCAAACCATTCTATCGATTTCGCTGTGCGAATCAGCACTATGTGAAGTTTCTTTCATCTGTAGATTCCACTTGACGATCTCAGTGACGATACTGTTCTCGTAGTAAAGCTGTAAGTCAGCATAATTGGCCCGCACTGAGCACTGAGTCTCGTTTCTAATAGTATCGAAACCGCATCGACTTCTTTTTTGTATGGGATTTGGTACAGCGCCTCTACCGTGCGGACATGGAACTACACAGCAAATGCCATACATAAGTGGAACGTTTTGATGCCGTTTCAATACTATTGAGAACTGCTTTCTCGCCCAGAGTCAGGGCTAGTAACTACAAAAACATGCTAAGGACGGATAGTCACTACATTTTAGTGCTAGTGTGAGCCCATCACAGACGAAGCTATATATTCATATATTCATATTCATATATTCATATTCATATATTCATATTCATATATTCATATTCATATATTCATATTCATATATTCATATTCATATATTCATATTCATATATTCATATTCATATATTCATATTCATATATTCATATTCATATATTCATATTCATATATAGTAATATGAATCATCCTACTAATATTATAAATGTCAAAGTTTGTATGGATCAAGTACGGGGATTGTTATCTATGGTAGAATAGACAATAATGACATCACATCGTCAAACATTGCGTACATTATTAAAGTTGAAGGAATGAATCCTACTAATGTTATAAATATCAATGTTTGTATGGATGGATGTATGGATGTTTGTTACTCTTTCACGCAAAAACTACTAAACTGATTAGGCTGAAATTTGGTATGAGTATAGTTTGAGACCTAGATTATTCTAGGTCTCAATCATATAGGCTATTTTTTATCCCGATAAAACGCGGGCGAAGGCGTGGACAGCAGCTAGTATTAATATACATCCGTCATCATCAAGGCGTAGTACGATATATTTTCTATAAAATATTTCGAGTGACCGGACACGCAGTTATCATTTATATTTCTATGACGTCACCAAGCTATACTGTCATTGCTTGTATTGCTTGCTTTATAGCACGGTATATTCATATATAGTACCTGGATGACCGAGCTTTGCTCGGTATTTTTTTTTTGGTATATGCTGGAGTAGCTCTAGTGTTCTGGTGTCGTTCAGAATCAGAATCAGAATCAAATAACTTTATTTCTTTAGGCTTACAAAATAAGCACTTAGACAAGTCAAATTTTATACTATAAACATAGTTATTAATATCAAATAAGAAATAAGGTGTTATTGATATTCTCTTCACTTCAATTTTTTGTCTGTTGTGTTTGATAGAACAGTATAAAAAAAATAGTATTATTATTCGTCAATAGATGTCAGGAAGAGTCATATTTTCTCAGTTTATGTCACGGCTGGAGTCTATGACCTTGTCTCATCTATTTTAGCTGACAACTTTCCTTCCTACACAATAGTGGATATTGTGTTGACGTAAAATCAGAGTTTATGCAGTAAATTAAAACGTCTAAATCTTGTCTATGGGAGTACCCTATCGATAAAGTTGATTATTGAAAACTCGAATAAAACGACATTTTCTAAAAATGAATCCTAGCTAGATCGATTTATCACCCCGAAATAGACCCCTGTATACAAAATTTCATGAAAATCGTCGGAGCCGTTTCCGAGATTCAAATATTATATATATATATATATATATAATACAAGAATTGCTCGTTTAAAGGCAGGTATAAGATACATATATTATAGCTACGTTTGTGATGGGCTTCAAGTACACGTTCTTGGACGTTTAAGTGTATGTTGGTGTTATAGTTTCCTTCATTTCCCGGCCCTTGGTTTCTATAGGCAGTAACAGACACGCTACTGCCGCCAAGAGCGCTGCTACGGAGTAAACTCCTGTTGCTATTGCTACAGAGTTCTTTAACAGCACCTGTAAGGAAATAAACTTAATTGTTAAGTTATCCGGTTGACGTATCTAGTTTAAGGTTATCTAGTTCATTATGAATGTAGGCGGGTTAACTACGAACCTAGTTTGTGTTGGAGGGGCAACAACGTTTCATCCCTTAACGAGGCACTTCATTAGGGTGAGTGATGACCCTTTGTTTGACCACAATCTCACCTGATGGAAAATGACGATGTGGCCGACGATGTATCACGAAGGTATAGAAGATACATTCATAATGATATCGTCAAACTACGAAAGTTTTTATAGTAAAGTCTAAGTCTGTTTAAGTTTTTTATAATGAGTGTGTTTGTTTGTTATAAAATCTGAGTTTGACGAATTCTTTATGTTTTTCAACACAAACAAGGTTCGCAGTTAACAAAGTCTAAGCGACACTTTGAATAATGTGTCTTCTCTCAACACATTATTTACCTTTTTCATTCTATTACATTTAACATAGTTTGTAAGAAATAAAAAAATTCAATACTACTACTCAACAATCTTGTACACAAATCCTACTAATAATATAAATGTCAAAGTTTGTATGGATGTATGTATGGATTTGTTACTCTTTCAAGCAAAAACTACTGAACTGATAGGGCTGAAATTTGGTATGGGTATAGTTTGGGACCTGGAATAACATATATGTTATTTTTTTATCCCGATAAAACGCGGGCGAAGGCGCGGACAGCAGCTAGTACTATATACGTTAACACATCATAATCATGTGATGACTGAGGTGGCGCGGCAGGCAAAAGTCCGCCCGCGACGCAGGAGGTTCCGGGTTCGATTCCCGCCTTGGGACAAATGTTTGTACGATCTGCAAGTATTTAGATATTAATTTCTTCGTTCAATTAGAACATAATAAAAATATAGAATAATAACTCTGACTTAATTTAATCGATTATTACTTTATTGTAAAATGAATATATTATTACCTGAGCGACATAGGGTGTGACCATTGCCCCCATTCTTGCGACACCGCTGCAAGCTCCGACCGCCGTCGATCTTAGCGCGGTCGGGTAAACCTGGTACAAATGACAAATATTTAGTTGTAAATACACGGGGTGCTACTTTGTATGTGCTTATTATCCAATATTACCACTGGAACCAATATTAATATATTATTTTATATTAATATTGGTTCCATTTATACCATTTCGCACTAGAACCCTAAAAAAATTGAATAGATTAGGTACATATATTTTCACATATTTTAGATATATATATATTGAATATTTAAGATTCTCTTTAATATACCTATACATAGATAAAAAACATTTTTTTTCCTAAGGGTGGGTTTTGTGTCACTTCTGCGGCCATGGTAGGCCTATTGTGTTCGCTGCAAATTAAGCCGAGATATATTAAATATACATTTTAGATCGAATTGCAGTAATTATTTCGTTATTGTAAATGAATACAACCCTCCTCCGTTAGTAGTCGGGTAAAATTTTTGTGGTGTAGCAGTTAAGGCGTAAGAATTCACCCCTGCGCCATAAGCTGATGTTCAGCAGTCGCCGAGACCCCTTTCGACTGAGATGGTGATTCATCATCATATCAGCCCATACACGTCTACTGCTGGACATAGGCCTTCCCCATACGACGCCACAAATAGCGGTCCTGAGTCACCTCCATCCATCGACTCCCTGCGACTGCTACGATATCGTCGGTCCATCGAGTCTCCCAACACTGAGGAACGAGATGTTCGTAATAGAGATGAGTCCGGTATTCGATAACTAACTCAGTACCTGTTAGCCTGGTCCTAAAATATCTAACGCAATTGTAAAATCCGCATACCGCTAGGGAATAACAGTGCAAAGCGTGCATCGCGCCAAACCGACCGTGAGCCATAACTACCCAACGCTTCAATACCTATACTTACCTAACTATCATCTACGTATAGGTACCAGCGGACCGTTCACCCGTAAAGTTATGTAGCTGCAACAAATATTTAGTATTTCTAACCAAATCGGTTAGAAATATATTGGGTTGAAATCAGGACAGGTATAGAGTATTGTAACGTTATTGGGTACTAGTTGGTACTAGCGGTATTGAAACCAAATACCCAACTAATAACCGGTAGCCATAATATCCAATAACTCCCATCCTTAGTTCGTAATGACGATTATGATAGTTATTAAGGTTTTTGTTATTATAGTTTCGATACTGCAGGTGGAGCTAACGGCGATAGAGTCCGTAACGAAGACCCAAAGATTTTTGGCTCGTCGCGTACTTGTCTTCGTGGCGCGGTTGGTTAGTGCAGTCCCGTACTGAGGTACGAATCCCGCCGAAATGGTAAATTTTTGGGATATCATTTAATATCATTCCGGCTTAATATCTATGATGATAGATATATGTGTTTACCTACCTCTGGCGTATAGACGTAGGCTGCTTGGAATAGCCCCGCGATGATCCCGCGTGCGACGAACAATATACACGTCAGGAAGGTTCGGCTGAAAACATACTAATTATTATACTCAAACAAAATATACCAAAAATAATTTAAATTTACTAAAAAGTCTTTATTAACAAAATTAATTAAATAATAGAAATGAACTAGTATTAACAACTGAACTAACCTGCAGATTGTTACAAACAATCTACAGGTAACTCAACGGGTACTAAAAAGTTAAATATATACGGTTGTTACTAGGTTCCACCTGTTTTCAAAGCAAAAAAACTAACAACAAATAAATAAATAACTAAACATAAAAACGGCTATACACAGTAAACCTTCTAAAGTCCTTTACATACCAACCCGCCGGCGGGTCGGGCCGCAGATGCCGCGACCCTCGTGCCGCCGGCAAAGATCGTTCCGTGGCGAAAGAACCGTCAAAATCGGTCCACAATTGACAAAGAACGAATCGACGAATTTACTACAAACATACATACAAAGAAAAACATAAGTACATATACCCAGACTTAATTTTTTTTCTATCCTTAAGTCTATGCATACACCTGAACATAGAACTTCCTCCTTTTTTCGAAGTCGATTAAAAATATCGAACACTTCAGCGCTTATAAAAATTTTTCAATCAGCTTACCTTTGAGCTTGTTACTGATTACTTCGTAAAATATGAATTCAAAAGATAACTCACTTTCCATTGTAGACCAAAATGCAGACACAGATGGCGAATATAACGAACTGCGTCGCCATTGTTTTCTTGCGGCCAAACTTTTCTATTATAAATATCGTCGCGAAGATGCCTGAAAAGTTAAACAAATAAGGATAAATAAGAATGCTGGACAATTCACACAGCATCATCTAGCCGCAAGCTAAGCAGTAGAGTACAATCTAGGAGTCTTCAAATGCCGAGTGAATAAGTTCCTTCTGGAAAAGCGTGCTCCATCTTAGGCCACATCTTCACTTTCCCGAGTGAGATGGTGGTCAAACGCTTTACCATTATCAATAAAAAAAATAGCAGAGCTTGTGGATGGATGGTTACAATATATTACATAGATATTTTTTTTCACATACATAGAAAATACGCAGAACAACCGAAACATACACTTTCAGATCGTACAAATATTTGTACCAAGGCGGGAATCGAACCCGCAACCTCCTGCGTAAGGCGGACGACGTTGCCAAACCGTCTTCAAGTGCTTATTATTCAACTATTCACGGGTTTTCACGGGATATTATTCCGGACGTTTCATTTCGTAAATGAGTACATCGAACTTCGAATATATAAATGACCAACTGCTGCCCGCGGCTTCACACGCGCTTTCCATGTACCCTATGACCGTCCCCGGGATACGATCTACCTCCCTGCCAAATTTCATTAAGATCCGTTCAGCCGTTAAGGCATGAACATACAGACAGAGTTACTTTTACATTTATAATATTAGTTAGGATAGAAGCTTGGTGATAAATACCTGGGAACTCAGCCAGCGTGGTCCACAACAAGTCCATATAGTCGGTGGTCTGCAGTGGCCGACAGTCCGCCGCGCAGGGCTCCTCCGAGGTCCCGGGGGATGTCTCGAACAGTTCCGTCGTCATTAGAACTAGGCCATAGTAGCAGAATGCGCAGGACATCCTGGAAGACAATAGTAACTTGTTATGAATATTGTAAATAAGTTATAAATAAAAATAATTTATTTCAGGTCATATGACTACGAAGAAAAAACACAAAATGAATGAAAAAGAAAATCTTTGACAAACAAAATAGCAACATAATAGATTTGAGACTGTTTAATGTTTTTCTTATTGAGCTTCTGCTCGCTTACGAACAATAGTAGAGTCCAAGGTTGCCTGGAAGAGATCGCGATTAGGCCGCCCATTGTACATCTCTATTATCCATTTTCCTGTATATTTGTATTTTCTAGTGTGCAATAAAGTGTCATGAGGTGTATATTATATATTATGCACCGAGAGCTCAAAGCCCTTGTCTTACGCCAGGGGCGTCATTGAATCCCGAGCGCTACTCAGGATTCTAGAATAACTCACGAGCGGAGCGAGGGAGTTACTTAAATCTTGAGTGCGAGAGGGATTTTATAACGCCCAAGACGAAGACAGCTTTGTGCACGAGGTGAAAACTCTACTTTTCACTCTTTCTGCGAGTAAATAGTAAGAATTTCGAAGAAGATCTTATTGTACGGAACTTCTTGGTAATCACACATATTTTGATGTTCTAAATTCAATCCCATCCCATTCATTATTCCCTGGGAAGAGGGAACTGAGTTTGAATTTGGAACCTCAACATATGTATGGAAATGTTGACGAAGGAGACTCGAACTAAGAGATCTCATTCGATTTGTTTGAATTTAGTAAAACAAAAAAAAAGGCTTCACCTTTTTTCAACTAACAGGGTTTCACCAGCTTTCGGTATGAGGTACATGGCGAACAAGTACGGTTTAGGAGCATTGAGTGTGAAAACAAATTTACACATTAAAATTACTTTAGCTTTGTTGGCTTTTAATTTTCATTCGACGCAACGTCTAAATAACGTTTAGTCAGCCATAATATTAAACGAAAAATTCATATTTTCATTTGATACAAACCAGTTTCAAAACTATGTTTACCAGATAAACCAAAGCAGCAAGCTGGTATTCCTCAGCTGCGGTATAAGGAGGTGCTTCAGCCGGCCGCGTTGCCCGATACCCACGGAGTCGTCGCAAACCAATCTGCCGAGCAGCATCGGCCGTCCATTGTCTTTAGCTATCTATCAACAAAACGTATATTTATGTTGGTAAAATAAACTCAAAACTCAAAATAATTTATTTCTTTTAGACCTTACAGGACTCTTGGACACGTCACAAAATTAAAATTACATAAGTAAAACAGGGAAATAAAGTGATCACTTTGATTTTGTTTTCACTTCAATCTTTTTAAGGTAAAGTAAAGAAGCGAACAAGAAACCTTTACCTTGTTAGGTTGTTAGTTTTCGAGTTGGAGCAAAAGTCGTCCCATGCTTTTTATCTTCTAGCTAGATAATCTGATATTTTGTAATAAGTCTTTTTACAAAGGATATGTTTTGACAATTTGTTTGAGTTTATTTATTGATATTTTTTACAACTCACTTGGAGTTTTGTCGTAAACTAATTATAAATAAAGCAGAAAAACATGAAAAATCACTCAATGTAAATATCAGGTCCAAGTATTCAGCAGTTACTGAGAAAATTTTCGTTGAACTTTTAAAATTTCGTCGCTTGCTATCGCTGCTTCGTCTTAAGAGGGCACATAGCCATTTGTGCAGAGTACCGAATACTTAACACGTTTACGGTTTTAAAAATTTATACACACATAACACTAATTACTCTAATCGTAAGCCTCACAAGGTCTTGTGATCATAATGGTTTCGGCAGAATACCAGCGCCTATCTACTCCTGAGTGGTAAGGCATTTATGCTGAGTCGAGACCTTTTTGCTGTTGTAACAGTCTTCCTTTTTAAGAAAGGAAAAAAAAAATTTTGTGCAATTATTTTTCCTGTACTATAAATTACTATGTTATGTTTAAAATGTATTTTTATGTCTGTTTTTGTACTGCAGCAGCAAATAAATGAATGTCTATGTCTATGTCTATATCTAAAAAAAATATTTCTCTTGAAGAACTGACACAGCACATTTAATATATTTCTGATACACAGCTTAGTTAATACAGGGATGTTCACACTTAAATTAGATCGCTGTGATCTGAAAATAAGGCGTACAAATTTTATACAATTTAGCTCCCGCAACCTCTTGCGTCGCAGGCGCTTTCGCCCGCCATGCCACATCGGTCGTCACATTATATGTATAACTGGTTATTACCTGTTCAAGTGTTGCTAAAGCTTTATCAGGTTGTCCGCTTGCAACATGGAATCTCGCTGATTCTGGCAGCCACTGCGAGAAAAGAAAAAAGGTACCTAGGTATATTCATTTAAAGTACAATAGAAAATGTTTCAAAGAAACCTTTTTGATAAGAATAGAGTCAAATGTTTTTCTCCCTCACTGATTTAGAATCCGGGATATTTTTTAGGCGACAAAGACTTTGATGAGTGAAAAATAATTGAACTGATTTCACATGGGAGTTTATTTAAAACAAATTAACAATAACCGACAACAACAAGATTACAAAAAAGAAACTGTTTTTTCAGATTTTTCAAAAAACTAAGTCCAACATTTTCGTGTTAAGTTGATAGTTCCATAAAGATAAAAGAAATATTTATAACATGTGCATCACTATTTACAATAAATTACTGGAAGAATTAAAATAACTTAATATTTAGGAAAAAGTTAAAGTGGATGGCTACTTGTTTTTTTTTTTTTTATAAATATGTAACTAATACCTACTTCTATAATATGACTCACATAATATTTGCACGCCTGTGTGCAGGCTGAATACAATTACTTAAATAGTTTTAAGATCTGACATATTGTTTGCATATTAATTTTGTATTCTTGCAAATAAACAATTTTTTTTCTTTTGGACTTAAACAATTGTCTATGATAAAGAATGGTTTTTAAGACGACAGCGGGATGTCATGATGATCCGCTTAGATCAACAGACATGATACCAGCTGCGCCTTAAGCTTAGATCATATTTTTAATCAAATGTCAGTCCCCTTCCTTATCTACACGATTTATATGAATATTGTACGCAGTGGACAGTGTTTTGTCATCTTGTATTTGTTATGTAGACTCCATAAGACTTACAGGACATATCAAGGCGAATATCAGCAGAGGTATAGTGGAGAGCGCGAGCAGCCAGTGGAACCCTAGCGTGGGCATCACCACCAGAGCCAGCGCCACCTCCAGGCACGCGCCCAGCGCCCAGAAACACTGCAACAAAAAGAACAATCACATAACTATAGATAGTTATCAACTTAATAAGTTTGTTTCCCAAAAAGATATAAAATAAATTGAATCTATCATTTTTTTTTGGAAGTGTGTGTCTTCCTTTGCCCTGTAGTGGAAGGAAATAGGCTGATTAATAATATTAATAACCATACCAGTTATCTCGGACCAACACAAGCTGTACTGAATGTCCAGAATAATTTACTTTTCATAATTTATCTATGCGCACGGAGTCTAATTCCGAGATCCAGACTAAACTCTGTTGTCACCAGATTCTTATATAACAATCTCACTTCAACTCACTGCTGGGGTGTCCTAAATTAAAGCACATTTTTTATAATACTATACTAATTAAAGTAAACGCAAAGCTGCACATACAGGTGTTTGAAACATTATACTACAATATGAAAATGTATACTAGCTCATCTCTGGTTTATATTACTCAGAATCTTCAGAATAATCAATTCATAATTAAATACTCAGAATAGTAAAACAAAATACCCATACTCACGTCGAGGAGCACAACGCATTTGGCTCTCTGCTTCGTCGGCAGAAACTCTGCGTATAACGTCACGCTGAAATTGAATAAAATAAGAGACTTTATTAAAAAAAATCAATTTAATTGTTCTGAAACAAAAAAGAACCTAAAATAAAAATAATCATTATTAACACTATCATTGCCAACGAATACGAGCACACGCAAGTATTCATTTCAATGACCTCCAGCCCCGGTCGTAGCGCAGAGGTAGGCAGTGAATGCGTTAAATCAAAACAGCAATTTTAATACCATCCAATCCAACTCACCACGCCAACCCCCGTGGATGTCGTAAGAGCCGACTAAGGTAACCTACCAGAGGAAGGGCAGCGCTTCCTGCGGAGTATTTTTATAAGCTTTTATACTACTTGCCCTGTTAGTTTGTGTGTGACAAATCTTGCAACTGAATTTTAGACCAGTTATCCTCAATCGATTGAGCTGAAATTTGGCATACTTATGTAAGTTTGGTGACAAAGCAATATCATGGTATCATAGAGCTGGTCTGATGATGGAGACCGAAGGTGGCCATAGGAACTCGATTAAACGAAACGACTAACCCAGTCGATTTTGGGTGCATTGGATTTGTCTTCCTAGCAGTTTGGTCTTATATGATATGTGTTAGTAAAAAGTTTTTGAGCGCCACAGTCACTATACATGACAATCACTTGCGGGTTTTCAGCGCCAACGACATCTATAGTAGACAAAAAACCTGGTCTACAAAAATATTAATTAAATATATTGAAAAACTTTTCATCATCATCAGCCTATACACGTCCACTGCTGGACATAGGCCTCCCCCGTACGACGCCAGAAATAGCGGTCCCGAGCCGCCTCCATCCATCGACTCCCTGCGACCGCTACGATGTCGTCGGTCCATCCGAGTGGATGGTCTCCCATGTAGGGGGGATTTGCTAAAAACTTTTACTAGTATTTAATTCTACTATTCTCAAATTAGAATATCTTCTGTTCATTTTGTTCTTTGGCGTAGAGGACACGGGAATGCGTTAGTGGTATGGCGCCCAAAGGGTTAATATATAATTTTTTAACACCTTCGCTACGATCATTAATCCGCCTGCCAAGCATGGTGAAATGAAAAAACCTCTGCTTGGGCCAGCACATTCAGCATTTGGACGTTCGTGTAAGGGATGCAAGTTCAATGTACTTACGATTGAGGTACGCATCCAATAGCAAAGCCGACCAATCCCCTCAAAAACAGCAACCAGAGGAAGTTTGGCGCGATTGAACTCAGCAGGCCGTAGTAGAAAAGAAGCACGCCGCACATACTTAGGGCCTGGAATAGAAATAATATAAAATTAATGCATGTACAAACAAGCTTTGTAACTTTTTCATGTCAAAACTAGGCACTTTTGCTAGAAGATAAAACACTGAAACGAATCAAATCAATTATTTTTTTGTATTTAGGAATAATAATTTTATTGACTCTTCTTGCTGTGATTGCAGACTAATGAAATAGGTCAATGTTATTCTGATTTTGATTCACTGAATCACATAATTATTAAATTGCGTTCTAAATTCGTTTTTCCGCTGGCACGGGATAAGCTCAAAAAAACCGCTGAACTAATTTTCATATGGCTTTCACTAATGGGAGAAATCGAAATAATGAATCAACGTTTTGTGAATTGGCTGTAAAATTACGATGATTGTTCATGGTGTTGGAAAAAATCATTGCTTTACTGGCGTGCGCCCGCGCCGCGACAACTATTAGTTTGTTATTTCTTAAAAACGAATGAATGAATCATACATACACGGATAAATTGTTTATTTGCATCTTCAGACACACACAAAATATACTTATTTAAAGTAAAAGGTGTCACAAAAGTATAAGCAAAGTTAGTACAAACCAATATACAATAGTGACAACTAAAAAGGTTGTCGCTCAGCATGGACACCAATCCGCCTGCCAAGCGTGGTGATTATAGCAAATCCCCCCTACATGGGAGACCATCGACTCGATGGACCGACGACATTGTAGCGGTCGCAGGGAGTCGATGGATGGAGGCGGCTCAGGGCCGCTATTTGTGGCGTCGTTTGGGGGAGGCCTATGTCCAGCAGTGGACGTGTATAGGCTGATATGATGATGATGATGATGGACACCTAGAGGACGCAGCATCAGCAGCAGCTGTGACACGCGTAAACGGAGAACAAAGATAGACAATCCTCCTACTAGGTACATATGTATATATATTATACATAATATATATTATATTACTTAATATATTATATCCTACTAATATTATAAATGTCAAAGTTTGTAAGGATGGATGGATATTTGTTACTCTTTCACGCAAAAACTACTGAACCGATTAGGCTCAAATTAGGTATGGGTATAGTTTGGGACCATATAGGCTATTTTTATCCTGATAAAACTCGGGCGAAGGCGCGGGCAGCAGCTAGTAATTAATATATTAATGTCTAACCCCCCTATTCATAACAGTCTGCTAACTTAAAGCATTGCTATTTCTCACTCTGTCTGACATAAGTCTGAATGAGAAATAACATTGTTTAACAACTGTTTTTGTAGACCATTACAATTAAGGAGCTTTGAGTATAGTTGTTTATTTATGTGAGTTGAAACTTACCAAAGTTTTGTCTGGAATGGGATTGCATATAGATAAAAAAAATAAACAGTATTATTATCTATATCGGAATATATTGGACATCATCATCACACAAGTAATTGAGGACATCTGCGGTTGCGGGTTCGATTCCCGCTTCAGTAAAAATGTTTGTATGATGTGGAGATATTGGTCCGGGGTGTTCGGAAGTTTTTTTAAGTTTGATAAAAAAAAACTATTTAGTGTGTATATCAGTTATCTAGTATGTATAGTCCTACTAATATTATAAATGTCAAAGTTTGTAAAGATGGATGTATGGATGGATATTTGTTACTCTTTCACGCAAACACTACTGAACCTTGGAATTTGAAATTTTATAAAACGCGTGCGAAGGCGCGTGCAGCAGCTAGTATTATATAATCTGTGCTAGGACCGATAACACAAGCTCTGCTTAGCTTGCTTGGGGCTGAATGATGTGTGTATTGTCCAGCATAATTTATTTATTTTATATCTACTCACAGTTTTTCTCCCATATCTGTCACTGAGGTTCCCCCAAAAAGTGGAGCTAAGCATCATTCCAAGGAACACCACAGTTGTAGTTAATGCCTGCTGGTATCTGAAAGTAATGAAGGATTATCAAAAAAGAAACAAGGTGTTATTGATTTTCTCTTCCCTTAAATTTTTTGTCCACTAGTGAAAGGAGTGAAAAAGAAACCTACATAGTATAGTATTATATAATCTGAGCTGTATCTAAGCTTGTGTGAGCTGCAATGTCTTGCCTGATGGTTAATGCAATAACTAGCTGTTGCTTCTCATTTTCTTCTTGGTAAAACTTAGGCATTATTTATATATATATAGGCCGTAAAGTTGTGGAATGCACTACCTGAGTCTATTAGGAAAGCTGGATCTCTACCTGTTTTTAAAGGTCGCGTCAAAGATTTTTATCTGTAAGAAAAGTAAATATTGGTACCTACCTATTCTATCTCTTGGTATTTATTTATTTATTTATTACATATAAATAATGTATTTTATACTCTATGTATATTATTCATTAATCTTATTTTATGAATTAATGTGGTAAACACCCTTGTCTTTCTTTAAATTGAAAATTTTCCATACATCCAAAGGTTGCCTGGAAGAAATCGCTTCTAAGCGATAAGGCCGCCCATTGTACTTGTTTACGTTAATGTCTATGTGTTTTATTTGTGTCTGTGGTGTACAATAAAGAGTATTGTATTGTATATACACACACATATATTTCCAGGTTTCGATATTCGTACGCTGCGGCCCCACGGCTTTAAGGCTTAAGGAAAATTAGTTTAACTTCAAATACAGTTTTCAATGTGAAGTAATTAACAAACATTTATCAACAAATCAAAATAAGACATACTAAATAAAAATTAAGTGTATATGATTGCGTAAATTTTTATAAAACAGTCTTACTTGCTTATTTTCCATTCGCAATGCAAAGCAGGTGACAGTATACTGAGTATAGTCATTTCCATGGAGTCTGCCATCCAGCAGAGTCCTGTACACAGTGACAACTTTACTTGGAACCAGCCAAAGCCAAGAGAATTCACCGCCTGATTTACTGTGAATGTGTCTGTAAGAAGAAAAACAACTTTTATAGAACTTACCTCAATAAAAATGTTTCATTGTAGTTAAAATCTCTGCATATACATATAATACAGTAGCAGCGCCTAGTGATGACAAAGTTTTTACTCATAAAAATATTTTTAAATATTTGGTGATACTGTTTTTTTCCAGGATCAAAAGTAACATATGTGTTAATCCAGGATATAAGCTACCCTGGTTCCAAATTTTATCCAAATTCAGTCAGCCATTAGAGCGTGAAGCAGTAACAAACATTATACCACCACATTATATCGACACTCCCTACGTATCTTCGTCTAACTGCCAGATACACACTTATACGTTTGATGCATTTTTGGCATCTACACATGTCAGTCTATCATTATAACTTACAAAAAAACAAAAATGTCTACTCTAAGTACATTTTTCTTGATCGTATAACTGTCTAACTTCATTATTTTCCCGCCATATAATGCTGTATCTTCCACATACACACTTTGACGCGGGGGGAATGAGGTGCAGATGGCGGTAAATGCCCGTTACACAGTTCTTGCACGGACAGCGAGTAGAATGCGTGTGCGACTCGTAAATATTTGATTGCCGCAAAATGACAAGTGAACGTTTCCGATTCCTGAACAATTTAAAAGCAGATGCTACTAAGAAAGGAAAAGTAGATATCCTAGATCCAACTACATCTACTACAAGACCAGGTAAGTAAATCATAATTAATGATTTACCAACTTTTTGTACTTTGTGATGTCCAATCATAGTTAATAGGTTTCTTGAATCAGTTGTGTGTTATGGCCTTCATTGCTGACTAAATAGACAATTATTAGTAAGTACATTTTGAAATTTTCCAAAATGTTTTGATAACCTACGTATAAATGTGTAACTACGCACTTACATATTTATACATCGGGATTCACTATGATCATAAGGTGTATCTAGGCACTTACATATTTATACTTCTAAATGTTGTTCAATCAAAATATGGTAACTGACTTTTACATAGTTTTACATCGGAAAGTTATTGAATTAAAGTTATAGTAACCCATGCACTTACATAGTTCTGTGTTTGTGTTTTCATGTTATTTTAATAAAAAACAATTATTTTTAACCAATTGCAGAAAAGGATATATATATATCTGTGTGTGTATATGTTTTTGTTCGCGGATAATTTCGTTGTTTGAGAACCGATTTTGTTGATTTTTTTTGTCGGAAAGAAGATAATTCCAAGTGTGGCCGGCCCCATTAAAATGTTGAGGATCTGATAAGGATCTTCAGTAGTAATGAACAGAAATGCACTTTAAAAGTGCAAGGTGCTCTCTTCACATGAAATTTAAGTAGATTTTCATAATTTTTAAAATTTTGCTCCTTGTTGTTGTTTTTCAGGTGTATCTCCAGTGCCATTCTCAGAAAATTTTACTGAGGATGACCTAAGCCGAATAGGTGAGATAATATCTGACAGCGATGAAGAACCTTTTCTTGCACCGCGCATTTCCCTCTTACATTCAACGGTGATAGTCCTGCATCTTCTGAATTGCATGTCCCAGCTTCACATATCTTACAATATTCCTTGCAAGCTTGTGGTGGGTGCTCCAGCAATGACACAGGGAATAATGACAATGCCTTTAGCTCGTCATTACGCTTTTGTGAAAAATCTGTAAACCTGACCCAGAAAACTCAAGAAAAATATCCTGAACCCATGGAAAGTAAAAAAGTACCACTATTTACAAATATAAGTGGTACAGTTCAAGGTAATTTGCCGGAATATAGCTTCTATGACCCCACTTTGGCAGAAAACATGCCTGAATCTCCCCTACTGCTACAGTCTACCTCAAGCATTAATAAGCCATTATCACTGTGTGACTCCCCCAATTACGGCCACCTTATAGCTTAACAGATTGACCAATTAGGCTGCACAGAGTCGCCAGAACCCACTCCAGTGACATTGCTAGTTATCTCACCGGATGACCACCAACCTAGGTGGTCAACAGCATCCACTCCAGTGACATTACCAGTTGGATTACCAGATGAACAGTTATTAGGCTGCTCTGCGTCACCAGCCTCCACTCCAACGCTATTGCCAATTGGCTCTCCAGGTATGTCAGGGAATAATTCTGAGCAGCTTGAAATCAATGACAGCGAACCATATAAGAAGAAAAGGCGATGTACAAATAAAAAAGATAAGGGTTGATTGCGTCCATAAAAATCAATGACTAGTTATTAAGCGTAAGGACAATAGAAATTCAGGAAAACCATACACTGGAAGAGACAGTAAATTAAGGAAAAAGAGAGATGCGGCCTGCTTGTTGCTTGCACAAATTAAGTAAAGTTTGAAACCATATAAATTTGGCTTAAATAATTTAAATAATGATTATTTATTAATGAATTGTGTTTGTGTTTATTTTTGATCAAAGTACGTAAAAATGATACTAACCATATTTTGGATCTCAATTTAATAATTTTGTATTTGTGTAAATTTTTATCATCTTAGAAATTTATTTATTTATTTATTTATTTATTTATAAACATGTACCACTATTATTACGGGCACACCCAATGCAATAGAGTACCTTATATTCTTATTCTATTCTTAGAGTTAACATTAAAATTTATTAAACATTATACAAATATTAAAATAAAGATAATTTAGAAAAATAAGTCCGCTAACGAATGTCATAATAAATATAAATAGTCATAAATGCAATAATAACATAAAAAAAAAAATATATCCTAAAATCCATGTTAATTAGTTATACATCGTAAAAACGTCAATAGTCAATAGTAAAAGTCAATATTAATTAAGTATACATAGAAAAATTGCATTAAAATTCATTCGGATTAAAAGCATTTTGATCCACAATAAAATAATAGTATTAATAATTTCAATAAATTTAAGAACTAATCGTGATAACATAAAATATAAAACAAAGCCTTTTGGAATTCGCTCAGAGAACAGTAAAAAAGATCAGTTCTCTCGGCAATTAGAAATTGAATAGTGAAGATTGGATATTTATTATTATATATGTATTTTATAACTTTATGACTCTGTGTATATTTTAGATATAAGAATTTTGCAAATTTACCTACCCTATAACGTATAGTAATGATAGGTCTACTATTATTTCGATCTCAATTTAATAAATGTTGTATTTCGTATTATTATATAAATTGTTTACATAGTTAAATGTTGACATAGTCAAGTTTGCTATTTCATAATATTAATTCTGTGTTCACATTTTGATAATAATTAGGTTAAAGTACCTACTAGTAAAGACTGATTAGTCGTGTTTGATAGTCGTTAATCGTTTAAAGCTGAGATAGGTAGTTGGTTTTGTTTTTATTATTTTTGAAATAACAATCGTAGGATTTGTGTTTAGGTGAGCACCTACTTCCCTAATAAATGGTATTTTTTTTCTTGTTTTATTTACGATAATAGTATAAGAACGACCAATATTAGCGAAAAAAATAATAAAATAAGTGGGAAAACCCCAATTCACGAATACAGTTTTACATTTTACTACAAAAAAATACCTACCTATCTTAAAATAGGCTTAGTTTCGTAAGCAAGTAATTAAGGTCTGGCGACCTGTATTAGTTACTCGTCATCAGGCCTAATATGCCGAAATAGAATATGTAGAAGCATATTATTAAATTGTATATTTCCAACGTTTAAACATCTAGCACCAGTTAAACAGAATTAGTCAAATAGATCTACTAAGTATAACCGTGTAACAGGCAGTTACGATATTGTCATTCTTCTAAGCTCCCACAAAAAGTGTGTATGTGCCACATACGGCATTTTATTAGGTTATAAGCACCACGTAAAAATATGTAAGTGTAATAAAATCTAAACCAGTATACATTTAAATAATAAATAGTATCCATCTTAAACTAGATCTATAGTGAGAGCATCTCACCAATTTTCACAGAAATATCTCTAAAAGGGCTCCAGTTATAGGTATTTGAACATTTTCAAATCTTTAAAACGCTCTCCTGTAAAATTTGTGTTTTGCAGATACACAACTATACGTAGGGAGTGTCGATATATACACGGTACACATAAGTACTTTTGCCTTCATAATATTAGTTACATGATGTTACATAAAGCCTGGCAGACCACATAAACTTTTTGCTAAACATGTGCCCAAAAAATACTGGAGTTACTTAGAGCAGAATAGTTTTATACCTACTGTGAAGTAGGGGGCTTTAACTAGGTACTATAAAAAAAGCTTAATTGCACTTAGAAATAATGTGAGTTGTGAAACTTTTAGTATAATAAATTATAATGCTGAAAAATCCACACAGCATCATCTAGCCCCAAGCTAAGCAGAGCTAGTGTTGAGGGTACTAGAAAACTAATATACATATTACAACACATACCTAGATAAATTTTATTATTATCTATAGAAAATACCCAGAACACCCCACCAATAAACAACAAAATATTACATAAAAATATACAGCTCACATTATTTAATGTAGTAAATATCTAAAAAGCAGGTTAGGTTCCTTTGAAATTAGATTTATCTGTGACTTTGCACAGCTTTGAAACTATAGCTTTTGCTGGGTATACAAAGAGTATATCCCGAGGCTTAGATGATGAGGAATTTGTCTACATTTCTACAGAGACCAAAAAGCTTTGGTCTATAAATGCCCTAGTTTTTCATTAGCAATTCTTATATAGGTACTTGAACGCTGTAATACTGCACAATTTTATGTTCTCTGTTCTGCTATTGGTTTTTATATAGTACCAAAGTTATCATGAACATTAAAACTTTATATGTAGTGAGTCTTAGTGAGAAAGTAATATTTAAGTAGTATATTTTGGATGTAAGAGTACATACCATCAGGGACAACAGACACCGATGCCATTTCGATCTCCTGCGGTGGAGGCATCGGTAAGGCCTGGGGACGATGGCCTGCATTCTCGTCCAAATCTTGGTATCCTTTAGACCGACGCATTGTATCGTGTCTTAGAAAATAAACTTAAAACTTCTGACGTGGATACCGACTAACGGGAGTGAGCGAAAACAGTTATAGAATCTGCAATTTCGCACATTTTGAGCGTAAGGTTGAAGATATTAGTTTATCTTCAGTAAATTCACTTAGAAATTCATAGTTTTCATTAAAAGATCTACAGAAAGACGGGGTAATAATTTTGTTTGAAATACAGTGTTTTTATAGTTTTACGTTTACAGAAGAGGTTGTTGACCTCACAATGCTTCACAAATCCTTTCTCATCTCAACAGCATGTCAAAATGTCTAATGTGTCAAAGTCAAGATGACAATTGACATTGAACACCAACACAAGCTCTCGATGTTGAAGTTGAATGAGAACTCAAATGAGAACGTGACATGTAGTGAACGGAAGAAATCAAAGAAAATTTTAAAAATGTGCATCATAGTTTCCAAAAAATCTGATTGCATGACAGCATTGATTCGTCGACGCGAAGCCCCTCGCCCTTAATAGCCCGGCTACACGCTCAAACATTTGTGCATGCAGATTGCACAAACAGAGTTTGCGCAAGAAAGATGAGCCGGCCACACGCTCCATCTTGCTTGCGCAAACTAGTTTGAGCCCGGCCACACGCTCCATCTTGCTTGCGCAAACTGTGTTTGTGCATGCATGTTTGCACAAAAGTTTGAGCGTGTAGCCGGGCTATAACAGAAGCGGAAATTCGATTGATGTACCACTGTTGTTATACTTAGATACATCAATATTTTTAAGCCATTATTTACTAATATGTTTTGGATTCTAGTTAAGTTGTAATCTAACGCTCGGACAGGAGCCATGCCCTGCCCGAAAACATATGGCCAAAAAAATGGATGAGACGTTTTCATGAAGATATATTTTACAACTCCGACAACCAGCAACTAAACTATTAATTACCTACTACTTATGGCTTAGTAAGGCTGTAGCATGGTTGTCGGTGTTGTGTGTTGAAAAAAATACATGAAAAACGTCCCACTGCCTTACTAGCTATAATTACTAGGTAGTCGTCAGTGCTGGACAAAAGCCTTCCCTGATAAGCCACTTTAATGTATGATTCTAAAATGCCCGATCCTTCACAAATCAGCTGTTACCGGGCTAAACTCTTTAGGCATTGACGACTTTGGGAATTGACGTTGTGCATTGGGGGAAATTGTCCCGCGCGGGAATCGAACCTGCAACCTCCTGCGTTGCAGATCTGCGCCCGCTACGCTACTAAGGTCACCGGAGCTAGTTACTTGTTATTTTGATAAAATTTAATATTTTGCTGTACATAAAAATAGTATTAGGTAATTACAGGGTAGATGGCTCGTAGATACTCGTGGATGGGTAAAGTGCGTGGGCGGCAGCTCTGTAGCTCCGAAAGGTCAAAGGTACTCTTTGTACTGGATCTTATTGGACAGAACGTTCTCAAATGTTCCGTAAATGTAGGTAAATATCTAGTGCCGTCATAGAATAGCTATACCGATAAGTACAGTACTGAGGTATATACTATGTACTTACAGTGAAAGATAAAAATTGAACATTGGACTTGTTCAGTGCTTTTTGGTCGACTCATGATCCAAGAAAACAGGTCTGCTCTTTCGAGAGTGACTCAAGGTGACGTCACTGTACCTTATCAATGTGCCTAGATCTTAATTTGATTCACCTTTTATATTGTTTTAATGTCTGTGAATGGATTTTAATGTTCAGTGCATACTCGGTGCATTTATTTTAGAAGACCTACGATGTCGTATATCCTATCTACGAATCTTTATAAAATCAGAGCTCTAGTAGGCTAGATCGAGCAGTCATTTGTTTTCTTTTGAACTACGAATAGGCATGACGACAGTATCAAAAAATGGTTGATTTAATGTTATTAGGGGATAATTTATATGAAATAAATTTAAAATACTGGTTAAGTTTTATTGAAAAAATTAAGATTGTCTAATAATATTTTCAATAAAATTCAACATTAAAATCCTGCAATCGGCCATTTTCACTGAAACACTAATCACAGTGCATGGCGTCACGCTTATGTAAGCTGCACGTCGTCAGCTGTATTTGTTGTTGTGAATACGCATTTGGATTGATTTCGTATTCTTTCACGAGTGATTTATCGACTTTACTCTACTGTAACAATGGAACCAAGCTTTATTAAGGCAAATAGCTCAAATTTGCCTAGCATTGATGTATTAATGTTGGGCGTTTTCATCGCAACAAATAAGGAATTTTGCTCGTCTGAGTTTAGGAACGTGAACTTCCTTGTAGGTAAGTAAATTTTGTATTCACCTATCTTTATCCTAGAATTAACTAACTTAGTTATAATCAAGAATAAGATATATTTCGAACTCATGTGACTTTATTTTATTTTACTTTCATAGGTTATCCTACTAATATTATAAATGTCACAGTTTGTATGAATATATGGATATTTGTTACTCTTTCACGCAAAAACTACTGAACAGATTAGGCTGAAATTTGGTATGGGTATAGTTTGGGACCTGAAATAAAATATAGGCTATTTTTTATCCCGATAAAACGCGGGTGAAGGCGCGGGCAGCAGATAGTAACACATATTTATGGTTACTAAATCTGGCAAGTAGCTGGCGTAGCAATTAGCTACGAATCGTAGACCGTAGAGCTTGAGCGCTACGGCGTAGCACTGTGCTACGAAGCTACGGCTAACGTGAATTTAATTTTATGTTATTTCTCACCCCCAATAAAATATTAAACATAGACTGACAATCCACACAGTATCATCTAGCCACAAACTCCAGTAAGCAGAGCTCAATAGTTATTTGTATGACCGTTCTAATTGAATAAATGAATTGAATTGAAATTGCGAAGATTGATATTATTATACACAATGTATAAATGGTTGGACTGTACATACCTCTATCATCGTAGCGTTCGAACCGTGGGGCTCCATAAACTAATTATAAATTGTATTCCAAACAGATTTGGAACAATTTTTTTTGGTTGAAAGGTATTTTCAACGAGAATTTTCTTAGTTCTGTTTGATGAAAATATTCTAAACAATCCTATAGACCGTCTATCAGGGTGGTTGAATGAATGAACACTTTATTGTACCTATTAAAATTAAAACTCTTATATCTAAAACTCTAAAAACTCTTATATCTAAAAACTCTAAAACCTCTTATATCTAAAAGCTCTTAAAATAAGTACAGTACAAATTATCGCTGAGAGCGATTTCTCCCAGGAAACCTTTAGCTAGTAGTTTTAATATAGAAGGGAGTCTTTATTCAACCGTCAAACATTTTTGTCCCGAAACAGAACCGGCCATGTGGCCAACGCACAGCGGTATATAGGCATTTTAATTTAAGAAGCGGATTATATTTTAGTATAATACTCTAAAAACTTGGCAAGTAGGCAGGAAACCAGCAATAGCCATAGGTTGTTCCCATTACCATCATTGCTCGATTTTTTATATAAAATTCCAGTTACATAAAAACTCTCAACTGTAAGCAATATCTGAGCAGTTTTTACAGACTTTTATTCTCTGTCTGTAATTAAATCTTGAAATGAAGTTTATGAACCACTTTCTAGTTTCCGACCAAGCTAAAATTTGGTATGATGTAAATCAAATGACAATGCAATATTATGATGAGATGGAGCTGATCTGATATTGTAGGACCGGAATTATATATTGCCGGAAGATGGCCATGGTTACCATCGACCCATCCCTATCGAGTTTGGATTCGTCTTGAAAAGTACTCTGGTCCTAATTCTACTTCCTATAATATTATAAATGTCAAAGTCTGTGAGTGATGTTTGTTCCTTTTTCACGCAAAAACTATTGAACTGATTGGGCTGAAAATTGGTATGGCTATAGTTTGGGACCTGGAATAACTTATAGGTTATTTAAAATGCGGGCGAAGGCGTCAGCAGCAGCTAGTGGTTAATAAAAGTTTATTTTAATAAAAACAGTGCTCTGCTTCTTATCCTGACTTATGTCAACATTACTTTGCTTCTGTAACATCAACAGATAAACAAACCACTCTTATCAGTGTTAGACACATTGATAAGAGTTGTTTGTTAAGACAGGTTTACCAAGAGGGTCTTTCGGTCTTAGTGTATACCTATCTGTTTCTTATGATATGAGTCTTAGTTATAGACTCTGACCCGCCAGCGGCCTGTGCCAGTTACTGTAGGTCGCTGCAGTAACTGGGTCATTAGACCTACTATACTGCGCTCATATCTGGGTCATCTGGGTCAGCTCAGGTCGACGGTCATATTCGATTATTGGAATCAATAGTCTGGATTAGAATAGTATATAGATTGATTGTGTGCTAAACTGCTTGACAATATCTAAGTCTATATTCAGTAACTGTTCAGTTTAGAGTTTCTGGTTCTAAAATTGAAAGATTTTGTCTTCCTAACCTCACATAATTATTTTTTCCATCCTAATCCATCTGCCTGGAAAAGATTGTTTCTAGGGCATCAATGATTATTATGTCTTTTATAATGTCTATCCTACGAATGATCGAATATCGACCCCTCCAACTCAACCCGTGGATGTCGTAAGAGCCGACTAAGGGAACCTACCAGAGGAAGGGCAGCAGCTTCCTTCTGAGTATTTTTCAACACCAACACTGCGATCACCAATCCGCCTGCCAAGCGTGGTGATTATGGCAAATCCCCCCCTACATGGGAGACCGTCCACTCGATGGACCGACGACATCGTAGCGGTCGCAGGGAGTCGATGGATGGAGGCAGCTCAGGACTGCTATTTGTGGCGTCATACGGGGGCGGCCTATGTCCAGCAGTGGACGTGTATGGGCTGAGGATGATGATGATGATGATGAATGTCTTTCCTAATAATAAACTTAAGAGGTAGGTAGGTATACATTTTAGTTTATTGACAAAGAAAATAAATTAATTAAACTAGTATTTACAATTGAAACAATTGAGCTAACTGCAGACTGTTGCAAACAATCTACAGGTAGCTCAACTGATCCATATCAATACCAGTCGTTGAATACATTTTAGACACTTTAGAATCGAAGCTGTATAAAGTGTTTGTAGTTACGTGTTATGGGCCACGTTCACCAGACTTAGCTTCTGATGAATATGGTGTTACTGTTTAGTTAGTAATTTTATGAGTCAAGAGAAAGTTTGTCGTTATGCTGGACAACTCCAGCATAAGTATTTATGTATATTGTTTTATCTATTGATAGGATTAAAAAACAAAACAAACTGAATTTCATCATTCATTATTTTCAAGAAATACTTTATTATGTTCGTACAATTTCGACAAAGTTTACTAAGAACTATTATCTTAACCAGTTACTATGATTAGGCATCAATTACGGTACTCTATGATTTGTAGAAAATATAGATACCTAGACAAATAGCCATGCAACCACAAGGAGCTGTATTTTTATAATTTTGATACAAAATGAGCAATTGTAGAAACCTAACTAATAGGCTTGCATCAATACCACTACTTTTTCACAGAAATTTCGAAATAAGGAACTTTGAAATATAAATTTTAATTAATGTGACATTAATATTTTTTAATTTGACTAATAATACTTTTATTGATCTAATAATTGATATACATTGTTATAATTATAAACTAAAAACCTTTTAGTTCACGGAAAGTAATTTGACATTAATATAATTGTAGTAGATATGTGTTAGAAAGATATATAATTATCAAAAGTTATATTTAATGCAGCCAAATAGAGTACAAAAGATTGCGACGAAACAATGGGAATTTTGGGGTAGGTTACAAAATGTAATATAACTACGAATGGGGTCGTACGAATTATCATTTCGAAATAGGTACCTATTACAATTGGTCTTAGACCGCTCACTTTAAAATCGATACATAGAAAGCTGTAAAGCTAAAATATCACTTGCTTTCATCTCCCACCCTGAAGAATCTTAGACATTAATAGATATAACATCTGTCTTTGCTTTGCAAAAAGTTTTCGTATTGTCCGCGTAAACCGTAACCTCATAAAACATAACCCTCCTTACGCAGTCGGGTAGCACCGGAAATTATTTCATCGGTCTACAAATTTAGGCCAAACGAAACTAGATATTCAAGTTTTTCACATTGAATTGAAATTCGAAATAGCGCTGGTATTTAATTTTGATGTTAATGATTTCGATTTCTATCTAAACTATAAATACTTAAGTTTTAGACCTTTACATATTTACATTGCACTTTTTGTGCGATTTTGTAGCTGCACGACGAAGGGAATCTTATTTAATAACTAGTTCTACCTAAATTACGTACTTATACACGTTAATATACATAGGTACGTTTTCTCAAGGGATTATTATAGTGGCGATTTGTACGATAAAGATCACTATACAACTAAAGGTACATCCGAGAAAGTTTCATCAAATCATTAAAAATATCATAGAAACAGGTACAGGGCTGTACCTGTACATATATCATGATTTCTCGCTTACTGGACGATAAAACGTAAGTACGCATTTTTTTATTTTGAAGTCCTGACGAGTTCCGTTCCTAAAAATTCTACATAATACTCAGTCTCATGTTGTTGGCGAAAGTTCAGAAGCTTGCTGTTTAGGTCGGAATGCGGTGCTTTAGGCCTCGGAGTTCAAGCACAAGATCGGAGTCGCCGGCCACGAAACGCTTCTCGATTCTTCGATCATTCGATGATTTCTGGTGACAAAGACAAATTATTATTAAAATGTGTGAAAACTGGAAAAATTGTTTTAGTACAATTGAACTAATAGAGATAAATAACAACTGCTTCCAGTATTTGGGCATCTTCGATGACCGTATATATTTTGAAGAATGTATGAAAATTTAAATAATTCTAGCGGAAGAAAGTTGTAACAAAGATTAAGTAAAATAAATGTCTGAAGGTAATTGATATCTTGGTGAGCGGTAGATTTAGAGAGGTGAGTGGGAAGGCTGTGTAGGTGGCAGCGCCCTTCCCGATTGACCCGGCCCCGGGCGGCCGGGGGTGGGGGCGGGCGGCCCGGCATACCCAGGCTATTTTTAGATCTCGGGGTTTCCACGGCCCCAAACGACACGAGATAAAATTAATACCTTAATAAACACGGAATTTTTATCGTGAAACTTACTTGTGCCTTAGCAGATTTGTCCGTCAGCAGTTGCGTAATTTTCTGGTAGAAGTTGTTTTGTTCCTTCTTCTGGTGGTGCATGGGTGCGGGACGGGGTACCATCACCTCGTCCTGACCGACGGAGGCTGTCGTTGTCGGTGCAGTGGTAGTGGGGCTCCGCTTGTTGCCGTTCCAATTGATAAAGCCATCGTCTGCAGGGTAGTCCTCGTCTACATCCTCGAATTTGGGGACGGTCTTGGGTTCGTGGTAGAGAGGCTTGCCAGCGAGTGCCTTCAGCTCGCGCTCATCCTCGTCCTCTTTGCCACGCTGGTTGTCCTCGTAGTCGAGGGGTGCGAAGGCCGCGCGCGCGTTCTCGCGCCGCCGCGCCGCATCCTGGGCCATCTGCGTGAGGATCAAGTTGTCGAGGAACGCCGCATTGACGTCATCAATGTCGTTGGTCCGCCAGCTGGGCGCGGCGTCGCTCTCGAACCACGTCTCCTGGCCGATGGGCAGCGCGGCCATCCTCTCCTCGTGGTCTTTTGGGATCTCGTGGGGCACGGCGTTGCCGTAAGGGTCGTAATAATAGGGGTACGGCAACCCGTGAGCGTCAGACATACTCATGGCAGGTGCATCATAATAGTACTGGATTTTGGGTGCATAGTAATATTCATCATCGTTGTATTCTCTAGGGCTTTGTGGGTACATAGGCCATCCTTGCATCGGGTATGTCTTTGCTTGCGCTACTAAATAGCCAAGTAAGAGCGTCAACAGTCTATAACAATGATTGTACCGGTTAATAAATTTATAAAGGGTCCCAAGTTTTAAATTGCACCATAAAACATGAGTTTAATTAGAAATTATAATGTTATATTAAAAATTAATAATACATATTAAAAAAACAACTAATTTAGAAAATTTTAAACACACCTTAGAGAGAGTTTACATAAAAACACCTACCTTGAAGTTGCAGGATGCATGTTGGAAAATCACTGTATTCGATATAAGTCCTGTCACTGGTGTATCACGACTGTGCGAGGGCGGGGAGGGCGGGCGGCTTTATACTCGGCCGCCCACGCGCGCGCCCACACGTTCTCAATGAAACTACCCCATACCCCGCGGCCCTGTCTTTCCGCCGCACGCCCGCGGTATTCAGCTATTGATCGCGTTGTCGCTACAATATTCATCTTACTCGTTCTGCTAATATTTTTACTAGCAAAATGTCGAGTTGCCTTGCTCCCATAAATCTCTGATAATAAATCTAGTCGGTCTCATGAGTTAACCGTTTTGTGGAAAAAAGGCAAATACTAGATCCTCGCGTTTACAGTTATGAGGGTACTGGGGGGCGATAATGTTTCACGGAGGGGGTCTCGCCTGAATCGTCGACGTACCTACATACATACATATGTTAAGGTATATATACAATAAGTGACATTCATCCTATGAACTTATATTTAGACTTAAACGTTTGTCGGAAATAATACCTTATTTATTTCCGACAAACGTTTTATTTAGAGTATGTAATAATAAACCCTAGGAACTTTGATGGTTTGTCATTATTATGAAATCGTTTGTCAGCTTTCTTTGACAATTTCAGGTTTTAGTTGTTTGTTATAAAGCGAGAAACTAAAATTATTATAATAATAATTCCACAGGTAAGAAAACTAGGGCATAAATTTTTAGATCTTTAGGCTCTGATTCAATATATCTTAATATAACTTTCACTTTGGCTTTCCTATAATAAATTTCTCTTCGGCCTAAAATGAACTCAAATAAGCTCAGGGGTCAGCTCCATACGTTGGCTTACAAATCATGTATAAATAGCAGTTGTAGGTCGTTCATCATATTTTAGACTTATTGTTCCAAAAATAGCTATTAATAATACCGCTTGACTTTTGTTTTGACCAAATACAAAAGATATAAAGGTGGTCGGTATAAGTTTGGTTTAGAATGTAGGAGAATAACATGTTGTGTTGACCCTTCTATAAGGGAACAGTACCTATCATAAAAAGATTATTATAAAAGGAAAGACAATTTCTTTAATTACCATACAAAACAGATATAAATATTAAGTGGTTGATAGGTATTAAATCTTGGTTATTTAATCTTTGCAACATTAAATAACCAACGATTTACCAAATTGTTATCGTTATGAAAAAATTGAAACTGACTTCGATCCCTTAGTTTTTAGTGTTTTTTTTAAGTTTTCTTGGATAACTGACTTCGAAAAAAGGAGGAGGTTCTGTGTACATGTTTTTTATGCATCTTTACCAAATATTTATCGTTATGAAAAAATTGAAACAGACTTCGATCCCTTAGTTTTTAGTGATTTTTTTAAGTTTTCCTCGATAACTGACTTCGAAAAAAGGAGGAGGTTCTGTGTTCTGTATTTTTTATGCATCTTCTTCGAATTCTCAGACATTTATTAGATGGGATTTAGATGATTATTTTTCAGTTATATTGAAAATGCTCCCGAAGTGGTTTTTTATTCAAGATACAATTAAATTCTATTATTTTATTCAATTAGAACGGTCGATTAAATATCCACTCACACTAATTAATTAAGATTAATATACAATCAAAAACTTACAAATATCAAATAAGAAGCTTAAGAATAAATAATTAACACTTGAACAATGTTACATTTCAAATAAAAAAGGAACAAAATGATAGATTAAACAAAACAGTGTAAAGTTCGGATTCGAAGTCGGTTTTCGTTTTTTCAAAACATACAAATTATATTTGCAAATCTTGTCAATAGAGCTTTATATTTTTGATCTTACTAAAGTTTGCTTTTCCCAAGTAATGGTTTGTGCGTGGGTGTTATTATTAAGGTCACATGCGTCAGAAATCTTTGGTCCAATAGGACCAAAGTGTTTATCTCTCGTCGTTCGAACGTTGTTGGTCATAGAAATAAATAAATAATGTTGGACAGTGCACAGAAAAGGAAAATACACTGCTTATAACCGGTTTTTCGTACCCTTATAATCTCTAACTAGCCGTTAAAAAAATATCAACAACAGTTCCACTAGGCTAAAAAGAGGGCGGTATTTCCTCTGCGGTGCGGGGAGGGACTTTGGGTCCGTCAATTTCTAAAGGGGGTTAGTATATAAATTCCTTGGCTCAAACAGTCTACATACTTTTTTATATAATACCTCTATGGTCAATTTAAACGGCATAAACTGTGCAGCTCGTAGTATTGTATTCTCTTTGCTGTGCAGTCGGACATCAAAGAGAATACAATACTTCGGACATTACATCCCAATGAGAATATATTTATTCTTCCGCGAAAGATCCGCGCCTTCTCGTAAATGATGTCCTCCTAGGCAAATTTCGACCACGGTGCGACTGGCCGCCGCCGTGGTCAAACCAAACCTTTATGTCCTCATCTACGTCATTTTACCTAAAGCCATATTCATTCATATTGGAGTTACGTCATTGTGAAGGAGTGTGCAATTCTACAATGCTATAGTTTCGCGCCCGACATCGTGGCGCGCGCTTTTCACTATATCAAGTATTGAAACGCCTACGCGCGAACTCTGTGAATTTAAAATGAAGGGTTATGTTAGAATGAGGAAAAACTGCGCACAACGGATTTATATCTCGTTGTGATTGTGACGGCTTTTTTATCCATTGATGAATAGAGTTTCCAAAACGAAATTTGCTTTTTTTATTTATCAGTCCGTTATCGAATGTACTTGTTTGTAATTGATTTTTTTTGTTCGTCATTTGTTTTGCGTACTTACCTGTACTAGTTTTATTGGATTTTCTATGCCTATATGGTATTGAATATTATTTATGTAGTACTAACTGACCCGACAGACGCCCTGTCAGTTGTCTGTCAAACAACTGACAGTTTTAAATGTGCTTAGCAAAGAGTTTATAACGCTGTGGCTAAAGTTACATTAAAAAAGTTTATAATAAAGGTAGTTGTTAAGTTATCTTCAATTTTCTAAGTTTCCGTGCATTTTTTTTAATGTAAGAGATGAATGAAATCGGTGAAGCTATTCTCTAGATATGACGTAACCAGGAGAAATAGGGGTTCATTTTTATAACGTATACTAGCTGACCCGACAGATGATGTCTTGTCATTCAATTCAAACTGTCTTACCGTCAAACAACTGACAGTTATTTAACGCTGGGGCTAAGGTCACATTAAAAAAGTTTATAATAAAGGTAGTCGTTAAGTTTTCTTCAATTTTCGAAGTTTCTGTGCAAATTTCTTATTTTTTTTTTAATGTAAGAACAATGTTCTACGCAGTATTAGAAAAGATTTTAAAAAAGATGAATGAAATCGGTAAAGCAGTTCTCAAGTTATAGCCGAACCAGGAGAAATAGGGGTTAATCTTACTAATATTATAAACGTCAAAGTTTGTATGGATGGATGTATGGATATTTGTTACTCTTTCACGCAAAAACTACGGAACTGATTAGGCTGAAATTTGGTATGAGTATAGTATGGGACCTGGAATAACATATAGGCAATTTTTTATCCCGATAAAACGCAGGCGAAAGCGCGGGCAGCACCTAGTTTTTATATACTATGTAGATAAAAGCCAAGCCAAATTAAGCATTCTGTGTAGTTGTTTCATAGAACAATCTATTAGCATATCACTTAATTAATCAGAATAGTCTTGTTTTTATCTTTTGTTTCAAAGGCCACAAATAGCTGAATTTACAGCGTAGCAAATATCGCGCTAGACCGTTTTGTATGTTAATCAGCCCACTTGGCTAGGCACTCTACTGAAAGCGCCAATGAAGTAGATATAGAGCACCTTAGTCCTCGTTCAACATATTATCCGTGTGCGAAGTGAATATAGTCAGCTTTCGAAGGTGAATATTTGTTATGTTTTGTTGATTTTTTATTATTAGTGAACTAGCAACTCGCCCCGGCTTCGCACAGGTAGTACGGCATATGATGCCTGTATATTTATAACCTAAGATAGAATGGGTATAGTAAGCTATCCTTAGTAATATCTCAAAGGGCAGCGTTTTAGATGAAAGCTCCCAGGTGGCTTGACTTTTTCCGACACTTCCAACAATCATCATTATATTTCAACAAATTTACACAAATCTTTGACAAATTATGTATAAAGGTGAAAACCGTATGAATATCCGTTCAGTAGTTTTTGAGTTCATCACTAACAGAGACGTGAAGGAGGACTTTGTTTTATAGTATGTAGTGATTTTGAGAGTTTTTTGATTCACTAGAAGTAATCTTCTATTGAATCAAATAATATGGCGTGTTTTAAAAAACGATAAACCGACTGCAAATTCCCTTATTTTTACACTTAGTTTAGGTTTTGCGGGATAAATACTAATCCAATGGGGATAAAAAAATTATGGGACTCCTTCAGAATCGTTTTCTATACAATAGTTAAGAATTTTCAAAATCGGTCCATAATTGGCGGAGGTATCCCTAAAAAAACAGACGAATTGATAACCTCCATCTTTTGAAGTCGGTTAAAAACGATTAAAAGCAAGATAACATAAAACCTACGGAATGTAGGCTGCTACTATCTTTGCATGTCAAAGGCGGTACTTGAATTTTGTCAAAAATGCACCTCGTTTATTTACACCTTAACAAATTTCCTATTGTATTCCAGTAATCTAGTACCTAAATATGAAACTAACTCTGTTTTTCTAAGATATGTTTTCAAAGAGCTTTTGTAAAGGACGATTCTGCGCTTTCCTAAAACAGTTTCGTAACTGCACTTTGACACAACGGCTGCAGAGTAGGGGCGCTATGGGGTAGGTAAGGGGAAGGTAAAGGGGGTGCAGTTGCAGTAGGTGCATCGGTTTCGGCACGGAAGTGGACAAACATGGGGTTAACGGCCGCTCGGCGCCCCCCAGACTGCGGTGTGTCGATATCTCTAAATTTAAACAGAACTTTTACAATAACTGTACGTTGTGGATTTTTATTATTTCTTAAAGGAAATTTTAAGTCTAATAAGGTGACTGTTACTATTTAGATCTAGTTTGTATGAGACGTCAAATTGAAAGGTTGTGACGCAAATTCAAATTTGCATCTATTTTTATTTTACGCAGTTTTATCTTCTCTTATTTTTTTAACTGATAACTTAATAGAGAGAGAATTCTCCGTAGCTATTTTCGTAGTCATCGCTACGACTTACTTTCGTAGACATCGCTATGAACTTCATTCGTAGACATAGGTACAAATCTATGTATGTTTGCCATTCAATCTTTACTAGTATTACAAACGCGAAAGTTTGTAGGTATGGATTTTTGTTATTCTTTCACGCAAAAACTATTGAATAGATATTTATATTTTAAATTTATTGTGGTAAACCACAGCGTTACAATTTCATTTAAAATACCTAAAATATACATAACAATAAGGCCAAAAGCGATAACACAGATATTAAAGAATAAAAAGAACAGTAACGTAAGTCAAGTGAAATTATGCATTCAGGTATTTCTAGGCCTGGAATCAAACATACGCTAATTTTTATCCCATAAATTAGTTCCCATGGGATAAAAATAATCTGTAAAGTGATTCCATAGAAACGAAGAAAGAAAAAGCCGCGGGCGGAAGCTAGTTCTTCATAAAGTTATCTAAGGTTCCTTCTACACACTTAAAGTTAATGATAATTTTCATCCTAGAAGAGCACTAACGTGGGAGTCCGGTGGGAGTTCCTTTTAAAGGAAGAAAGTTTTTTTACACCTTTCTGTGCCCTGGTGCCCACGTCATGGCCTCACGGGCCATGAGCCTAGTGTGGGTTCGTAGCTAATATCATTAGACCATTAATAAATTAAAAAATATTGTACTAGCTTTAAGTTTCCTTGTGTAATATTTAAGAGTGCCTAAATGTAATGTGTTTTTGAGTAAATAAACTATTGTATTGTATTTTGTAAAATAAATAACAGTTTTAAGGCTTCATTAAATTAGTTTCTATGAAAGAGACGTCATGTAACGGCAACACGTGCCTGGTAAAACATGGAAAAAGCCACACAAAGAAAATGTTTCATGAAAATGAAATTAACAAAGTATGTTTGTTGCAAAACTTGTATTTTTTTTACAATGCTTTTGTTTAACTTCTTATTTTCAAGTTTCGGTTCACATTTTCTAAAACGTGTTTAAAAACTGTGACGTGTAAGGCACACCAATGAAAACCGTTGCTTTTGTAAATCTGCAAACTTCAAAACAAAACGAACTTCCTGCGTCTGTTCATTTTAGGCCAGATCTTCACTTTCTTAAGTGAAAAGGTGGTCAAGCGCTTTACCATTTACAATAAAAAACTCAAAATAAAGGAAATACGGCTTATGACTTCTCAACTCGCAACATTAAGGGCCTACATACACGGGCAGTTTGAAGCGACTGCTTCAAGCTACGACTGCATAGTGAACTACGCAACTGCCTTGGCGGTTCCATGTACATATGTACTCAATATATTTATTTTTGCCATCACATTGGCTTAATAGGTAGGTAATTTAGTAAAGTTAAGTTGACCAGATGTGCTATCTGTAGATTGTTTCCAACAGTCTGCAGTTAGCTCAATTGTAAATACTAGTTTAATTTGTTTATATTCTATGACTGTTATTTTCTTTGTCAATAAAGTTGTAAAAAAAATGATTAAAGTAAGTATCACAATGTGAACCCTGTTGGGCGGAAACAACAAGTAGAAGGCAGGCCGAGGGTCTTTATGGTAAAAAATATGTAGGTTCTGAGGTAAGTAGTTACTTGTCTAGTCAATGTTAATAAAAAAATTAGGTCTTTAAATAAAGACTTGTTGTGGTTTTAATAGATTAGGTTGGTGAAATGTATGTAAAGAGAAGACTGTTCACTACGCAATCAATCGAAAAGCTTGAAGCAGTCGATCCTGACTGCTTCAAGCTGCCCGTGTATCTAGGCCCTAAGAAACACTAGTAAAACTAAAAATACGTTAACGTAAATCCTACAGATTGTGTGCCTTGAGTTAACCTGTTTTTAGTTTTATCACACGATGATAGCAGTAGATGATAGTTAATATTAATCACAACATAGTATAAAACAAACTTGCTTCCCGCTGTCTGTCTGTCTGTCCCTATATATGCTTAGATCTTTAAAATTACACAACGAATTTTGATGCGATTTTTTAATGGACAGAGTGATTCAAGAGAAAGGTTTACATAATTTGCACCCATGCAAAGCCGAGGCTGGTCGCTAGTCTATTATAAATATGACTAGGTGAGGTTAACTATTGTAAGCATCATGGGTCATCAGTTACGTACACAAGCTTTGATATAGAGGGTGAAACTGAACATATAACTTTACCATACGAGTGGGTAAGTAGGTATAGTATTTTGCTTGGAAGTATTTTGAGAATTGCTATACCAGTCAAGGTACTAGTCGGCCTTTCATTGTATGTTATATCATAGATTGCACAGTTATCCATGAACGCTATACAAAAAAAAAGGTTGAGAAAATGAATTGCAAGCGGATTCTAACAGATCTGCTAGATCCACTGAAGCAAACAGATCTAATAGACACGTAGGAACCGAAACTGCAAGCGGATCCAAACAGATCCGCGGAATCGTATCCTGGACACATGTGCGCACCCATCTGTAATCGGATCAGATCCAGTTCAGTCGTGGACACGTTAAGCGCTTGTCTATAAAGGATTATCCACTCTTTACGCCACACCCTATAATGTGTCCAGTATTTTCCAACAATGGAAATTCACAGGCCGTTGATTATGTTATTGAGCTCGAATAGGGCGCAATATCTCCCCATATTCAACAATGTAGTATGTAGACATCTGATCGATACAATCAGCCATTGACGTCAATGAAATAATCGTATGCCGTCTACAAAGAGTCAACAAGTACATAAGTATACAAGTACCAGAATATGGTACGATTTAATTTGGAAGCGGACACAGGTTGTGAACTTTACAGTGGAACGACTTATTTATTTTTATTTATATATATTACAACTTTTTAAGAAAACTTATAGCTAGGCTATTACAATAAGGTGTTTTTTATATAGTAACATGCATGAAATATGCATGTGCTGAAGGCTAATTATAAGTTTCCATTTTTAGGTATTTTTACAAAATTGTATGTAAGGTTGCCTGGAAGAGATCGCTTTTAGCGATAAGGTCGCCCATTGTACGTTATCTGTATTTGTTTTGTGTTCTCTATTTATTATTTTTAATATTTGGTGTGCAATAAAGTATATTTATATTCTATTCTATTCGATTCGATTCCATTCCATTCCATTCCATTCCATTCTATTTTATTCTATTCTATTCTATGTAACTAAGAGTAAATAGGCGACGGCATGGAATAATAAAATTACATGGTAATCACGAGTTTAGGATAAGACATTAAAAGAATAAGCTAATTAAAATAATAATTTGTACATAAAGTGATATGCTTATTAAATGCTTAAATGCTAAACTTAATAAAGTAGTACCTACTATTGCTGCCAAAAAAAAATCTCGTTCCCAAAATGTTTTAGTTTAGCACTGATGTATTAAATATATCGATATCCTCATTTTCTTTGGGTAATAGATTAAATAGATAATAAATTTCGAATGTTTCTTTTTGACGTTCCTTCTGACAAACTGTGCCACAGCTTTACTTATTAACAACAAATAATCTACATCTTTATTTTATCTGGCGTACAATGTGTGCAAATATTTCCACTATTGCACAAAAAATATTGTCATCAGCAGCAGATATATTTTTTGTCCCATAAAAAGATAAGAACGTGACCACCAAGCAGCATGCTAGTTTATTTTAAGCATTAGTTTGTCATTGGGTATTGCTCGCCTACTACTCTGCAATCGAATGATAGGTAAGAGCTTTCGAACCCGTTGTTGACCTTACGAGTGGCTGGCCTCTATACTTGTGTAGAGGCTCCAAGATCTCCATTGTGATCCATACAACACTGACGACGTGACGGTCCATACACGGCGAATTAACCATAGATTTTACGCCAAATAAACGTGTGTGAAAAAGAGCCAAAACTAGAGTATCATGTCAACCGTTCCAGAGTCTGTGCCGTATAATTTCAAACTAAAATTGCAATTTCTTTTAATCTTTCATCATAGCTTACTATTTTTTGACATTAAAAAACGCCTCATTGACCTCGAAGAGATACATGGAGCGAAATTATCATGTATGGCTTTACGTCTATATGAACGATACGTATAATAAAATTAACAATCCCAAATGTTTCCAGCGAACCATTATATTATGAAAGTAGTTCCTCCCACGTGTTCCATTCCACGAAACGCCCTTTGTAAAAGTTTATTCATTTGGGGAATAATTATTTTAATGTTTACTTATAGGCATTTTTCCTTAATAAAAAGAAATTATACTAGTATTTACAATTTAAACAATTGAGCTAACTGCAGACTGTTGCAAACAATCTACAGATAGCTCAACTGGTCCATATCAATACCAGTTGGAAGCGTTCCCATACATTATCATACATATTTTTTTTAATTTCACCCAAAAAGACGAACCACGTAATAGGGGGAGAGGTACAAGCTTACTCGTATACTTGGTGACCTAGTTTGTAAGCACTACCTTTAAAAAGTGCCTCGACACAAATAAAGAAGAAAAAAAACATGCTTATGCCATCACAATGTTGATTTTATCATTGAAGAATTCATTGATTACATCGTTTAACTAGAACTCCTTAGAAAATAAATTATTTATGTTTTACCGCGCCATATGAACTGCAAGAAACTATCGAAAGGTGACGCATGATATTATGAAATCGATAGTGTACATATATAGTTGAGATTTGTATCTATTTAAAGAGATTACCAATCATTAAATTAAATGTCCTAAACTTATTGCGTTCATAAGTATCCTAAAACTCAGACCATGGTAATATTTTTGCCAAACACTCATATAATTTTATGAAGACTAGAAGTATAAGTTACTTGGTCAGCCAGACTCTAATAAAGGCAAGTCATATGCCCAGCTATTGCCTCAATATGCTCGATCTTATTTCATCACAATTGCTATTTACGTTACGCAACCTTAAGCCTAGTCTACATACGAGAACACACGGATCTTGCTCTTCCTCATTCTTTCAGTTTTTTTTTAGACCACGCTCTTAACGCTCTTATAGTCAGACTAGAACGTGATCTAAATTAATAATAAATAAATGTTTATTGCATTTATTTATATAACTATAAATACAGGTTCTGGAGTCACCCTTTAAGTAAAATTTGCTTGTGTTAGGTGATCCCGCTCCAATACCAATAATAAAATAACAATATTTAAGTAACAAGTTGTACCAGATTAGGGCTTAAAATAAAAATATTACAGCAGAAATTATTCACACTAAGAAAAAAGGTTTGAATCATAGACCTAGAATTTTTAGTCTATGGTTTGAATTAATAACTACAATAAATGAAGAGATGATCTAGATAGAAAAAGTATAAAACATAATTGAAGCTCGGAATCTAGATGATTCCGAGCTTCCGATCAGGAAAGTCCACCGCCGCCGTCTGCAGCACCGTCATCATTCGATGATGATGCTGAAATTAATACATTATAGACGTAGACTAGAGGTTTATGGGCGGTCGCGATAGTAGTGTCGGTCGCGGCCTAAACATCGACCCCTCCAACTCAGCCGTCTAAGAGGCGACTAAGAGAATGTTCAAGTTCCGTAAGAGCCAGAGCAAACGCAGTAGGTTCCTTCTATATTTATAACACCTACTACGATCACCAATTCACTTGCCATGTGTGGTGATTGGGAAAAACCCCTTGTTTAGGACAAAACACGTTGTTCAAGCAAAAATCCCTTGTTTAGGGCAAAACCCCTTGTTTGGGGGAGTCACGGTCAATAATTGGAGGAATGAGTGCTGATCGGTAGGTTCTTATTCCACGGTCAGTTTAAGTATACACGGCCAAGACAACCCCTGAACTCTTCTTTCTGAATCTTGAGCCTTTCGCGAGTGTACAAAAGCCTTAGAAAGAACAAAATACGAGGCGCGATCGATGTTCGTATCCTCTATTTATAGAATGGAGGGTGGAAGTGATCGGGCCCTCTCATTGTTATGGACGTAGACATAACATAACCACAGATTGGACGTAAGACGTAACATAACCACAGATTACGGGACGACATAACCATTGCAAAGAGTTTTTCAATAAGATGAAATGGAATAAAACAAGCCGAGACAAATGGCATATATTTGTGTGGAATGTGACTCATCATTCAAATGCGTTAGTTTCTACCTGCCTGCAGTTATTGAAAAACCCTTCATTTGGAAGAGGACCTCAATTTTGGCCGAAAAATCAACTATAGCGGCGAGACGTATTTTTGGATGAATATCAAAATTGTCGTAGGTATATGGAACAACACCAACCCACGCGAGGTTCACTAGGTAATAAATGTGATAATGCATCTTCAAAAATTTACCGTTTGGCGTGGATTCCTGCCTCGGAATAAATGTTAGTACGATCTGAAGATATATTTGCTCTAGATGTTTTCTGTGTATAGTAAAAATTTATATCTTTGAAGTATTATTTATAAAATTTATCAGTTGCCGCAACTGAACTGGTGGGTCCACCTAGTCGACGAGAAGCCCAAACTATATGCAGCTTTCATTTTAATACCGAAGTATAAGTATCTTTCAGATGTTTCCTCCAGACTGTGCCCACTGAAATTAACTATACAAAGGGCCCACGCTCGATGTAAAATTATTCGAATTAACCGCCCACAACCTTTTAGGAGCTTCTACCAGATTCAGCGCCTTGACTTTGGTGGCGATAAACTTTTTATTGTATTGAATTTAATATTTCTTTTTATTAGGTTCGAAAGGTAACATAAACGATGTCAAATCAAGAAGAACTAATCAGCTGAAAAAGAAGCTCAAACGAAGATCTGCGTTTGGTAGTCTTTTTTATTTACCGTCGAGCAGACGTTTTGGCGACTGATTTAATCCACACGGCGGCCGGCATCGTTCAGGACAGGAATCATTGGGATTCCTGACGCAACCATCTTGCCTCTGCCGTGAGACATCAAACTTTCTTTGTCTATGGCAAAGTGACTTGTAGTAAATTATTATCAAATCCAACCTAAACAGCACACACGCAAATACAACTTTTTATGTTGGTTTTAATAAACAAAATAAAAAAATAATTAATAATGTACGACAATTCACACAGCATCAATCTAGCCCCAAACTAAGCAGAGCCTTGTTATGGGTACTAGATGCCTGTTATACATAATACAATATATTACATAGATTTTATTATATAGAAAATATCCAGAACACTCGAGACAAATATTTGCAGATCGTACAAACATTTGTCCCAAGGCGAAAATCGAACCCGCAACCTCTTGCATCGCAGACGGACCTTCATAGTTGAATTCGCAATTTACTATATGTATAAATGATTTTCATTGTATGTTGTATCGTAGGTAGCTATAGAGCTCACACATATCGTTTTGGATACTTTTACTGACACTGTTCTCCATAGTCGGGGCCTCTTTCAACCGAACGCCCACTGCCTTGGAAATTCTATAAGATTTATCTATTGCTTAGCTAACCAAACTATTTGAATAATTAATAATTTACAGAAAACTCCCATTTTTTGATTATGAGGGAACCTAAAAGTTTTAGAATTAGAAAAGTCTAGTTTAAATTGCTGATTCAGTTTCAAATAAAGATAAGCTTATTAAAAAAAAATACAGCTAAATAATAGATACAAATTAGAACTTTACAATTGAAACAGTTGACGTGACGTGCAGACTGTTGCAAACAATCTAGAGCTTGCTCAATTGATCCATATCATTACAAATCGGAAGCGTCCGCAAGACACTGGCTGCATTGACATATGCTGATGCGCTGCACCAGATACTCACCAGCTGTCGGGTCACGCGTCGCTTAGACCAGGATAATGGACTTTATAGGCTAATATGTCTATGGCCTTGTCTATGGGTTCATCTATCTTAGCCTTAGCTGACACCTTTCCTTCCCCATTGTGACGACTTTTTTTACTTTTACTTATGTAATTTTAATTATGTGACATGTCCAGGGGTCCTGTAAGGTCTAAAGGAAATAAAGCACATTGATATTTGACGACATATCCGAGTATATGCAGTAAATTAAAAGAGGCTTTTTAGCGTCGAATTCTTGTCTATGGGAGTGCCCTATCGATAAAGTTGATTATTGAAAACACGAATAAAACGACATTTTCTAAAAATTAATCCTATCTAGATCGATTTATCGCCCCCAAAACTCCCTGTATACTAAGTTTCATGAAAATCGTTGGAGCCGTTTCCAAGATTCAGATTATATATATATATACATATATACAAGAATTGCTCGTTTAAAGATATAAGATACTTTACTAGGTATTTCTACATCATATTTTGTCATTATTACTTTTATTACAAATAATAACTAATTTTGAGATTAGAATAATATAATCTATAGCAATTCTAGTTTCTTCTCTCAACTTAGTTGTTTAAGAGGAGCCCAGTTATCGGCTAGCTACCCTAATCTACTTCATGTTTTAGTTGGGCCTTCTAGTTGCATGTTTTTCTTTTTATTCTCTATGTATATAACGTATATGTGGATAGCGCTGTGGGCTACATTGTTAATATATCTCATCTTTACACAGTAAAGAACTAACATAAATGTATAATAAGTTTAATGTAGTCGTTTGTTGTTCCTTAAAAAATAAATAGATACTTTTAGCCAATTGCTTTGTCTTAGTTTTTAGCTAGATGACGCTGTGTGAATGTTTCATTCATATAAAATGCTTTTTAGGGTTATTTTAAAAGTTCCATCGGGCCTCTTCGATTGGTGAAAAGTTATGATTGGAATAAGCATTGAGTTTCATACGTTAGAATGGGACGTCCAAGTAATATTTACACCGTTCTCATCACATTTCTGGTACAATCCGCGCATTGTCCAAAAGGAATGGAACGATGGAACCTTATCAAAGTTAATGTCCCGCACGATTGTTGCCGTTCGAAATGGTCCTATCCCATTTTGAACGCGTGCTAAAAATAACGTAGGGATCCTGTACGTTATTTTTGTGTTCAATTCTGTACTGTACCTACCCAAACCCAAAAAACCAATTTAGGCCTAGATAAAACATCTAAGCCTAAATCCATTCATGAAGCGTACTTACGTCAGCAGCGGCCCCCTGGGGTGCACCCCCCCTGCACCCCCTCCTGCTAGGGTCGGCTGACGTCATCATGCAACAAGTATAGCGGCGTAGGTTCCTTACCAAGGCTATTTTTAACGGGCCCAGTAACTAAGTACAGCCCTTTAGAAGGCTTTGGTAAAAATAATCGGTAGCTAGGAATTTTTATTTCCTTTTGTAACGACTGGTTGGGCTTTTTCGAGTTTTCAAATGTTTCGGTTAGAAGTAACTAGGTGCTTTTAGCAGAAGGATGGGGCACACGCGTTTTGTCCAACATACTTTTAGTTCAATATGCGTTTCGTTCAACACGCATTTCCCACAACACGTTGCAAAAATGAGAGCTAATGTCAAAAATGGTTGAAATGAACAAATCCAGATCACAAACTAAAGAAGCCGGGAACAGAAGCTAGTCTGTACATAAATCCTCTTCAATAATAAGCTTTCTTTCAGGATAGATATTGGGGTTGAAATATTTATAAGAAGTGGGTGTGCCTTTTGAAGAGGCGGCAGAGAAAATGTTATTTAATATAACGCTTTTGAAATATCCAGTTGGTAACACAAATTCAATCTATTTTGCCTTTTGAGGTTTTCCTCAAAAGGCCAAAGAGATTGAATTTTTGTTTTGGACCTAATCACCTTGTTTTAACAGTTATTTAGGTATAATTCAAAATAGGACATTACATACTAAAATAGCATATTTCATACAAAAGTATGAAAATTTCTATTTGAATTGTACCTAAGGAAGTGTTAAAACAAGGTAGCTAGGTCCAATTTCACCGTTTACTGCCAAAACTAAGATCAACAAAACTATGCTCAGCTTGATCGAGTTAAAATTCGTAGTACCTATTGTGTGACAGGACAGCTCTTGAACTCTGGTTTAATCGGATCAACTGTATGTCGGTAAAATATGTTGAACTCATTTAAAGCGCTAAACGTGAGTTTATTTTATATTCAACGCAAGATACAATTGTGAAATTGGACATTAATTATTGAAGCTATCATCATTGAATCACCTTTGAAGTTTTACATGAGTGCACAAGAGTATCACGGAGGTAGGTCCTTAAGACGGAGCCATATAACGCTATTTTGTGAAAAGGATAGGGCATAGGATTTCGCGTTCACAGGAGAGGGACAGAGCAGAGCGTCGTTAGCGCAAAAAATATGTTTTTACTAATTATCTATTAATGATGGCATTTATATGCAAAAATATCTAAATAGTCGCCCTTAGTATTCCATTATTTAATACGATGATGACAATAGAAAATCTTTTGGTTGATAGTTTAGGAGAAATACGGTCATAACTAAGAAAATGATGAAACTTAGAAAGAAGATTTTTGATATGCTCAATTATTTCTGATATTAAAATTAAAAAAAAATAACTTAAGTGTTCTTTTTATATGTTTTTTTTTTGTTTTTTGATAGATTATTATGTTTTTTACGATTCTTTTTCAATAAAGATTACATAAAAGGTTTTAACGCAACCCAACGTCATTTCACTTGACATCAATTCAGATACCTATACCTGGGCCTTAAGTCTAGTCATCATCATGATCAGCCCGTATACTTCCACTGCTGAATTTAACCTTAATGTACAAGGCCTATGTATAAAGTCTAATGTGTGTCTATTGCGAGTTTAGACTTTATTCCATTAGGTACGTCAATAATTTATGAAAAACAAAACTATTATATCAAAATAATCTTATGAAACGAACAAATTCGAAGTGAAAGAACACGTATGTAGGTACACGAAAAGAATTGGAAGATTTTGTAGACGATATTTTTGAATATGTACTAGAAGACATGGTGATGTGGATAGCGCAGTGGTCTACATTAAGAAGATCATTAAATTTTTATATTATTTAAAGTATTAATACCATAGACGTAGAATACCATAGACTTAAGAACGTAGAAAAAAATCCTAACTCTATGATTTATACAGATGTAATAATAGTGCAATGTAGCCGTTTCTTATTCCTTAAATAAGTAAATAAAGCTCCTCCTAGCCGAATTTTGCCAAAATCAACGGAGATTATAGCGGTATGCGCAGTACATATTTTTGTGCACAAGTGTGTGCACAAACACAGGTGCACTGGCAGTGTACAGCATACTTGTACATTTGATGGAAGTTAGTAGTTGGCAGACATACTACAAACGATACCTTAACATAAGATAGGAACACAAAAAAACAGGAAATATTGGTATTTATTTCAAATATTTGGTCAGCTAATCATCAAAATCAGCTAAAAACTATTTGGACAAACATATACGTTTTGGTCGTCTATAAAATAAAATAGCAGTAGGTACTTACTTGGTCGGCAACACAATTATTTTTGATCAGTAAATAAATAGCTGTTTGATCAGCAAAATTAATGTTATGGTCAGCAGAATGAATATTGAGTTGTAAATGCATACATTAGAAGGTAGGTATTTAAAACTTAGAGAAGAATTGTTTTTGGTCTCCTCTGTCATCCAAGTAACTTGGTTTCAGACCTTCAAGTCCACCCGCCTCCCACCCGAAATTCTCCACTCCAACCCCTCGGGGAGTGAACAAGTCTGAATTTCAGAACAATTGTGTCAGTTTGTTCAGTGAATGAGTGCCGACAGACTGTCGTGTAAGACATAATATCCTAGAACCCGAGTGTGGTGCCACCTAACGGGTCCGGTTTTAAATCTAAACCAAACAGAGACCGACTGAAATAGACACAAAAAATTTGAATAAAGATTCAGCCGTTAAGGTGGAGTTCAATGCCAAACGTAGGTACAGAAATAGTAAAAAAAAAAATTTTTATTGCGTATAAAATTTTACAAATCACGATTTGTTGCTTCTTTACTAATATATTGCTGCAGAAATATTTAAAAGGCTGCTCAATGTCACATTACTTGCTGACCAATTTAATCATTTTGGCCAACCATTACACGCTCAATTCCTTTTTTCTGCTAGCAAAAAACATTTATCGGCTGACGAAAACCTCTTTAAGCCGCTTAACGGTTAAATAATGACCCCCCCAAAAAAAGATATTTGAGTATACTACAAACATTTGTCCTGCGACGGGAACCAAACTCATATTTCATAACCCTCAGCCTCACAAACAGAAATCAACCTCCGCTTTGCGAAACCGATCAATATTTATTTAGTGCACATCGCACACCCACGCACGCTATGACTTATGTATGACCTATCCAGTGGGGTAGTACCCTGTTACGTAGGAGGGTATACCCAAGCGGTATCAGAATAGGGTGAAACCTTATCAAAGTAAAATGTGCGGATGTCTGAAATTAGCGATTCTATGACTCCGGTTTCGCAATGCATCGACTAGCAAATCATATAAAATTGTTGGAATACACGAATAATGTCCAAAATTAAAAAAAAAACAATGTATTAAAAACGTCATAAATGCGAAGGTTTGGTTAAATGGATTTCATCGAACAGAAATAACATAAAAACCGTTTCCAATAAATATAATTAAATGTATATAAACTTGGAATTACGGATCTATAGGCTACTTTTCATACCAGAAACAACGCAAACGCCGCGAGCAGAAATTAGTCCACCATGAAACGTCATTGCATACAGTCATCTCGCGAGAATCCGGTCATGGTTCGAAAAAGTCCTATAACAATTTAATCACGTGTATATAGGGTATATAGGGTACAGTGCAGCACACCCAGGCAAAGTCGGTATTTCCGCGCATTAAGTGGACAATCTGCGCAGATTTTACCCGGGACGAGACCGGTAGCTTCTTTGTATAGTGTACCGTCATGCACAGAACACAATTGCCTCCTTTTGATTATTAATCCTGCTTATTAGATATCTCCGATAATTCGGCAAGTAAAAGAGCTATTTGATAAGAGATTTACCATTGAATTTTTAGCTAAAAAGCGCGATCGAAGTGGCTGTAACAATCGACACAAGATACATAGCTTATATCAGAAGGCCTAATTTAATTCTCAGATATACGCAATTGAGTGTTTAGATACGTTCTTTTGTGCTATTTGGTATTATAATCACCAGAATACACCAGTATTAGAGTACCAGTTGGCGAAACGTAACACGCAATTGCGTATTTGGAGAATTAAAGCAGGCCCCCTGTACGTACATATATGTGAATGTGCGCGATTGCGAAAAAGCTTCCTCCTTTTCATTGATATTTTTTTTTGGGAAAATTGTACTTTAATACTACCACCGCCATCTAGTAGTATAATAAAGAACGACTATGAAAACCTTGGTTTGGAAAGCTCGAGGTTCAAGCAAATGAAAGCTTCGTTTGTGAAAGTTTTAAAGCTCACCGGTAGATGGAACCACAAGTCGTTTGGTCACAGTTGAGGTGATTTTATGGTTTGGTTCACAATCGTAGTAGGTAATAAATATAAATAGCCTGTAAAATACCTACTTAGCTTGGCCTACAATAAATATGTAAAACTGATCAAAGAATCAAAATTAATTGAGAAATTCTTTTGAAAACATAAATACTTATTTTGTTGCAATACAAAAATAACTTATAATAGGTACATACTTGCCTACTGCCGGCTGCATTGCCGCACAGTAAAAGATTTTTTTTTTAAATATGTTTATACAGTTGCAAACAGAGAAATTAAAATTGTTTTTAAATTAGGTATGTTAAAAATCTTCTAAAGAGATTTATAAATCATGATACAACTTTCAATTAAATAACAATCGTTGAAAAACCTTGCGATTAAAACTTATTATTTTAAAAACAAAATTAGTCTGATTTTTATGAAAACGCTGACATTGTGGCAATATCGTAGCAATTGCTACGAAAAGCTCTACGGTTTATACGCACGCCCATACATTAGACTTCAACGCGCACGTCGCTTAAATTTTTCACTTATTTTCCTAAGTTATATTTATTTAGAAGGTCGTAAATTAATCCTATACGACGCAAATAAAGTTTGCAGTAATTTGAGAGCGAGAGGCAGTAATTAACTATGTTGAGATGATTGATTGTTATGCAAACTTCAAGTTTGCCAACCTATTTTGTTTTTTTCCAAAATGTTTGTCACATGAATCTCTCATAATACATTTTTTTAATCACATTCGTTCCGCTACCATAAATTAAAATGAACACCAAAAATTTAACATCTACCTGTGCTCCCGCGATCTTTTCCCGGAATGAAGAGTGACTCGTATCGAACAATAAATAGTGGAGTCCTTCGGCCGCCATTATCTCGGTATCATCATCACGCAGCCACAGTGGGAGCTCGAGAGGCGGGCGGGGGGCAGGCGCGGGGTGGCGGGCGAGCCTCCGCCTGTCAGTGCCGCGCCGGCCACGACGCAGCCCGCATGCCGCTCGAGCGTCTCGCACATAGCACAACGAACAAAACATCACTGAAAAAGCTCAACATTCGTGATTTGTGACCGAAAGTGACCGTGATTAGACTCAAACTGAAGTGTACAGTGTCGATCGGATCGATAAGACGGTAGTAAGTGCAGTGTCACGTGTGTTTACCATTGAATGCGACGGCGTAGGCGCAAGGCGGGTCGCACTCTCCGTGAGATATTCGTGCGCGCGCAGGTCGCCGCGGCCATGCTGCATACCTGAGGCGAGCGAGCGCGCTAGCCTGCGCGAACGGGACACAGCGACTGCTCCCGGCGCGAGTGACTTTCGCTGACGAGGAACGGAGCCTGCAATGGTTTTGTCGGTGTCATGACGAGGATGGGGCGATGGCACATAGCGCTGGCGACGCTGGCGCTGCTCGCCTGGCGGCTGCCGGCCCGCGCCGCCGAGCTGATGCAGTCGCGCGCCGTCGACACCGGCGTCGACCTTCGCGTGCCCGAGGGCCAGCCCATCGGGACCGTCGTCGGAAGGATTCCCACCAAAATTGGCTTTACGTACCGGTTTAATGAGCCTCCGAAAGAGTTCGTTCTCGACCCCGTGACTGGTGTTATTAGAACTAATGTTATTCTAGACAGGGAACATTTCGATCGATATGCGTTTGTCGTGCTTTCCAGCCAGCCGACGTATCCTATTGAAGTGCGGCTCCGGGTGACCGACGTTAACGATAATTATCCTGAATTCCCTGAACCGAGCATAGCTGTCGCTTTTTCTGAGAGCGCGGCAGCTGGCACTAAGTTACTGCTCGATGCCGCCACTGATAAGGATTTAGGAGAAAACAGTATCACTAATGACTATCGCATCGTGGACGGTGACAGTGAGGGAAAATTTAGGTTAAATGTTACCGGAAATCCAAGTGGACAAACCTCTTATTTGCACTTAGAAACGACCGGCAAATTGGACAGAGAGACCACAGATTTTTACATACTGAACATATCCGCGCGTGATGGGGGAAATCCGCCTAAATTTGGATATCTTCAAGTAAATGTTACAATCTTAGATGTAAACGATAACCCACCGATATTTGATCAAAGTGATTTTTCCGTTTCACTGAATGAAAGTGTCCCTCCTGGCACAACAGTACTGAAAGTGACCGCGACCGATAGTGATTTAGGAGATAACTGTAAAATTACTTATGAGGTGACCGACACAGAAAAGCAATTCGCAGTGGATCCTGAATCTGGTGTTATAACAACATTAAAAAAACTGAATTGTCCCAAGTATTGCAGTAATACGACCTGCAACATGACATGTGTCCTCACTATCATTGCGAAAGATCACGGCGTTCCTCGACAAGACGCTCGGACGTATGTGACAGTGAACTTGATTGATGCCAATGATCATGATCCTGTGATTACTTTCACGTATGTTCCACCTACAGCCAACTTTGCAACCGTTGATGAAAATGCTAAAAATGGATCGCTTGTTGCAGCTATAACTGTGACCGACCTAGATGCTGGTCTAAATGGAATCACAAGTGTCGGGATAGTCTCAGGTAATGAACTTAATCATTTTCGCTTAGAAAACTCTTCCAGCGTTTATATTGTGTATGTCAATGGCATTTTGGACAGAGAAGAAATAAGTAAATATAATTTGACAGTGGTTGCTACTGACAGGGGCTCTCCACGCCGGACAGCCACTTCATTTTTAGTTATACATGTCAACGACGTAAATGACCACGAACCAGTATTCGAAAAATCGGAATATCTAGCAATACTGACTGAACTTGCACCTTCTGGGACGTATGTAGCGAGTATTACAGCCACCGATGAAGACACAGGTGTTAATGCAGAAATATACTATGATTTCTACGATGGTAATCAACAACAATGGTTTTTGATTGATCACTTGACTGGCCTTGTAACAACCAAATCAGAACTGGATCGTGAAATACAAGGAACAGTTGAGCTGAACGTGTCTGCTAGAGATGGTGGACCTAATCCAAAATGGGCGTATACTAGATTGAAAGTAACTATACTAGACGAAAACGATGAAGCACCTAGTTTTCCGCAAACACTGATAAACACATCAATAGCAGAAAATTTAAAGCCAGTAAAAGAAATTCTCATCCTGATTGCATCGGATTACGATCAAGGAACAAATGGTTCGGTCTCATATTATTTATCATCAAGCATAGAAAGGAAATATCCTAACACCTTCACGTTGGATCCTATTACTGGTCAACTCAGCGCAGTGGTTGAGTTAGATAGAGAAAAGATTCCATTCTATGAACTACCAGTTATTGCAAAGGATCAGGGATTCCCATCACAGTCGTCTTCTGCTACAATTTACCTAAAAGTTATTGATGTGAATGATAATGACCCGGTATTTTATCCTCAACGCTACATTGAAACCATAAGCGAAGATGCACTACCTGGTACTAACATTCTTCAACTAAAAGCTTATGATTTAGACGAAGGAGAAAACGCAAGGATAACTTATAAGCTTGAAGGTGGTGGTGGCGGGTATTTTGATATTGAACCTTCAACTGGTAACATATTGCTTCTAAAAGACTTCCACAAAGCTCCAGAAACAATGTATTCATTGATAGTTTCTTGCAAGGATAAAGGAAACAGAAAAGCTCCGCAAGACGCAATCGTAGAAATAGTAAAGGTGTCTCAACGCAAAAGGCTACAATTTGATGGTTACAATGGATACACATTCAAGATTGTTGAAGACGATGGCTTAGATAAATCTAACACTGGAAGATTTGTTGGCAAAATTAGCGCAAGAATTTCAAGCGATACAATTTCTTACTATATTTTAGAGGGTGACCATAAACATATTTTTAAAATTGATGAAAAGACCGGTGTTATTACAAACAGTGCTAATGTAGATCGGGAAGATAAAATGACCTATCATTTAAAAGTCATGGCAAAAACTGGCGTGGCGTTTGGTTTTACCACTGTGAACATTTCCGTTCTGGACGTAAATGACAATTATCCAGTATTCATAGAAGACAAAGATGAAATACACATTCCAGAAAACATGGCTGTCGGTCAAGAAGTATATTTTGCAAGAGCAACCGATCGTGACTCTGGATCCAATAGAACAATATTCTATACACTAAGTTACAATGCGGACAATTACTTCAGAATATCAGAGACAACGGGTGTTATTTATCTAAAGAGGCCAATTGCAAGCGAGCCTGGTAGTATATTATTTATAGAAGTGACTGCTACAGATAACGGAACACCAGCACTAGCTACAAAACACTCTATTTCAGCTATCGTTGATGATGTAAATGACCATACTCCAGTCTTCGACCACACGTCGTATGAGACCTCGCTACTGGAATCTACTTTAGTAAACACAAGATTTTTTGCAATAGCAGCATCAGATGCTGATCTTGGAGTTAATGGCCGAGTGTCGTATCACATAGCTGAGGGGAATACGGATGGAAAATTTGGAATATTCCCAGATGGATATCTCTACGTAAAAAGTTCATTGGACAGAGAGGAAAGAGACTATTATTCGCTAAGTATTATTGCATTGGATGAAGGAAATCCACCAAGATCATCACAAGTTCCGGTGGTTATACACGTGTTAGATGAAAATGATAATAGTCCGCAATTTACAAATACTACTTTCATATTTAAAATCAAAGAAAACGAGTCTCCAGATACCTTTGTTGGAAAACTCACAGCTACGGACAAAGACATAGGAAGGAATGCAGAATTAACCTTTTCTCTACCTATAGCACAAAATGATTTTAGGATTGACTCTAGAAACGGTTTCATTAGAACAATTAAAACATTTGACAGAGAAAGCTTAGCTCAGAGCACAGGACAAAATTATATTACGCTTACAGTTACAGTTAGTGATAATGGTAAAATAAAGTTATCAGATTCTGTAAGAGTAACAATATACATAACTGATGTCAATGATAACTCTCCCATCTTTCAAAGAACACCCTATAAAGTAGAGGTATCTGAAGGTGCTGCTGTTGGTGCTTCCATCATGAGAGTGTATTCGACGGACGCAGATGAAGGTCTCAATGGCGACATTTATTATAAGCTCATTGGTGGCGATGATCTAGAAAAATTTTCATTGGATGAAGCAACAGGACAGTTATTTATAAACAAACATCTGGACCGAGAAACTACTGATCGTTATCAGCTAAAGGTTCTGGCTCATGATTCAGGACAAATTCTTCAGCTTTCAGCTACTACTTCTATTTCAGTGATTATTTTAGATGAAAATGATAACGCGCCAGAGTTTACGCAGACACAAATGAACGTTTCAGTTTTAGAAACAGAACCGATCAATAAAAAAATTATACAGTTTCACGCGACGGATGCTGATCTTGGAATAAACCAAGAGCTGCAGTATTCAATTACCTCTGGCAATAGAAAAGAGGCATTCTTCATCGACAGCTATTCTGGGGAACTTTTTCTACATAAGCATCTGGATTATGAAGATATAACCTCTTACAATTTGAATGTTACTGCTACTGATAATGGAAGTCCTAGTTTGTCTTCTAGCATTTCATTTACAGTTAACGTAATAGACGCTAACGACAATGCACCTATATTTACCAACACAGCTATAGTGCGCCAAATAAGAGAAGGTATTCCTAAGCATACGCCTATAGTGACGGTGACCGCAGAAGACCCAGACTCAGGGATGAATGGCAAAGTTTATTACTCAATAACACACCAAGAACCCAACGACAGCAAGCGACACTTTGCAATAAATAACGTCACCGGGGTCATACACACATTATTGCCCATAGATAGAGAGAGCATCGACACGTTCAGAATAACTGTGGTGGCGTACGACAGAGCCGAGCCGCCCTCGGTGAGATTATCTGCCGAGAAATTAGTGACTGTGATCGTAGAAGATATCAACGACAATGCTCCGATATTCGTTTCGATGAACGCGGCCGTAATGAATTCAGAGAGGATGGGCAGGAGCGCCGGCCGCGGGATATTCATAATGAACGTCTTGGCTCGTGATCTGGATTCAGGTACGAACGGACTGGTCACATATAAACTCATACACGGTGGGAACGATTTATTCGATTTGCATAGAAGCAACGGGGCATTGACTCTGCGGTACCCTCCGGCGGTGTCTGTAGCCAAATGGAACCTTGTCATAAAGGCGACGGACGAGGCCGTGCTGAGTGAACAGAAAAGTACCGAGACTTACGTGAGTGTGATAATGGGGGGTGCGGAGTTAGAGGGGGTCGTATGGAAAAACGTCGATTCGGTTTCTGTAGCTGAGAACGAGCCCGCAGGAACTGCTGTGTTGAATTTGACTAATAACTACAAATCGGGTTTAGAATACTACATAGTGAATGTGACAGGTGACGGTAAACAAGTGGACAGGTTGTTCGATGTGGATTCTTCGCTGGGCATTCTGTCGACGGCCGTGCCGTTGGACCGCGAGGTGGGCGTGGACCGCTACGAGGTGGAGATCTGCGCTGTGTCTTCGGGAACGCCGCTCAAAACCACAACAACAAAGGTGAGTTCCTTTGAATAATTAATTGAGATGTAATCAATGTATGTCGGTAGAAAGAAATAAAAAGAAGTGTGTGTATCGCGGGATTTTGTCAGCGAACTGACCAAAGTTACCTTTCAAAACGGACAATCCAATTAACGGGCAGAATCGTCGGCAGAAGACAAAACATCGGCACCGTACTGTTTCTGTTGGAATAAAAATAAATTTGAGTTGCTCGTTAGCGTATGTCGGCCGGCGGACTCTAATCGGAGGCTCTAAATTACGATAAGTCGCTTCTCGCCAACGATATCAGTAACACTCGTTCTGAAACCTTTCGAAGATTATGTACATATATTGCATATGCGAAACATAACTTTGTTGCCTTCGTATCACTTCATTATAAATAAGCACCTCACTGCCATCATTATTTCAAGATGGTTGGTTTACGTTTTACTGAATATTAAGTCCTATTACAGTACAAAATATCCTATCTACTTCGATTATTTACCTTGCCAAGTACTATATTAGTCACTAAGGTATGTTTCTACTTACAAAATGCATTGTCTATTTGCACGCACCGTGATAATGGAAGCAAAATAATACGTTTTTTCTCAAGTGCTTAACCATAAAACTGGCGTATGAAACCGTTTTGGAGGCGTTTTCACAAGGGACATTTAACCTTCGCACCGAAAAAAGTCAAAACAGAATTCAAGTGTAGTTTTATGTGTTGGGGGGAAATAAAAAGGTATCTTAACTCCTTGAAACTGGTCGTATGGTCGTAAAACCTCGTCGCATTACCCTTACGATTCTGCTCCTCACCTTTTGACGAATAAATGTGAACCTGGCCAACGGACAATGGTCTGTTAGGACCTAAACTGCTTAAAAGTAACAAATAAAACCGGTCAACTGCAAGTACTAATACAACAAGGGTTCCGTATGCCTAAAACCTTGAAAATGCCTGTTTTTTCTTTGTACCCATACGGTGTTTCCTATGTGAAAAGTTTGTGTGAATATTATAAGATAGAATTAACGACATTAAGTGTAACATGTGTACCAACGGTAATACGGAGTAAATAAAAACAAAAAAAATATATCATTTTGTGCTAATACAATAATAGCCACGTCGAGCTTTTGACTCTACTAGTAATATAAAAACAGACGAAGACACAATAACATTTTACCATTAACCAATGTTTTTAACATATATATTAAATGTTATTATTATGTTTCTCATTTCCATGATCACGGGCCATATAGTGACCTGGTCCTTTGGGAGGCATGCGTGGAGCCGAAGCCAACAGCATAGAGGCCCTTTATGAGAATTAATCTAAAGGCGAGAGCTACACATAGCGAGCATCATCCTCGGTTGCACAATATGATACACCCGAAGATGATATCCGCTAGGTGTAGAGACTATTGCAAAGGAAAATGAAAATAACAAAAAAGTCATTGTGATGAAGCGATGGACTGGGTAATTGGGCTATGGGGGAGACTATGGACGCCTGCCATAGACATACTCTCAATACTGTTACAAGCGGCAGACGGTGGCTTGCCGAATGTATATTATTATTATAATTACACTTTGACTCTTGTATCACAACGTTTATTTACCAGTTCGAGCATAGAAAAACCTACACTTGAAAAGAAAACTAGCGATTTCTTAAGTTTAGCCACGCTTTTGAAATGATCAGCAAGGAACCCTAAAACAGTTATGGTTGCTAAAAATAAAATATTTTTAAGTCAGAAAGCTAAAGTAAAGCTCGGTTTAAACGACAAAATATTGCTTCAATAAATGGTATGTAAATATTTTTACCGTTTGTAGGTAACAGCTACAGTAAATAACATACAATAATAATACACTCAAGGTAAAGTAACTACCTAAACAAACTGTGATATTATTTATTTATTTAGAATTAATTATGATAGACAATGGCCTCTTACAGCAGCACTACTAACTTATATTCTTATTTTTGGAACATGACTTAAACGATGCCCTTTTACAGCTGATCCTTTTTAATTTATATCACATGTTTATCTAAATTCCTAAGTATTTAATTATATTTCTGTTTGTCTCTTTTATGGCTTTGAAGTGAGCATAATTTTAAGCACATTTATTGTGACCTATTGTAAATTGACTTAGCTAAGTGTGCCCAGCGCTGCTACGGCGGATAAATGAGTATCAGTATGAATAAGTCTAAACATTATTAGTCCTAAAGCTCGTGTGAATCGTTACTAATTATTATAAACGCGAAAGTTTGTATGTATAGATATTTGTTACTCTTGCACGCAAAAAATCTATTGTCCTTATAATTTTCTTTTTATACTTAGGTAGTCGGAGGCACCCACCCCATATACCTACGGTACAATTAGTAACAAAGGCCTCCGACTACATATGTATCTAAAGAAAATGATAAGGACAATAGGTGAACGCTTGTTTAAGACTTTTATGTAGTCTGGTTTTAGTTTTTAACTATATTTTTTGTATACCCCTAAATGATAAGGGTGACCAACCACAATTTTTTTTCATATCAAATAAATTATTTATATATTTTTATGATTTGAAATTAAAAATACATCTAACGCTCAATTTTCATCTTTCTAACACCAACCCTCATTTTTTAGTAATACTGTAATAATCTTCAACCCTCAGTGGTCGATGGCAAAAGAACGTTTGCCGGGTCAGCTAGTATTTTTATAACTTTCTCACATGTTTCATAATAATAATGTAAATAGATCGAATTTTTATAGACGTTTCTAACGGAACCTGTCCCATTATAAAATGGTTGCTTATCGAACATTTTATGGACATTGCCCAGATTTTGAAATGTGTTTTAGATTCGGAAAAATCTAATTAGGTGTGAGTGAGCCGTCACCATCTGGGACCATAAAACTGCCCGATTTTATGTTGACACCACCGTTAGAGTTGGTGGCGTGGATCTTGATCCTCGGGGAAAGTTCGGCTAATGTTATAAATCTTATGACAGCGCGTTAAGGTTTAATTAAACTCACTTTTTATGAACCTTGTAAGCAGTGATAAGAAAGAAAGAGTGATAAAAAGCAGCGTTTTTTTCTTAGCATGATACAGCTTGCTTAAAATCATAAAGTACTAGCTGACCCGACCGACGCTATCCTGTCATTCAAGTCAAACAATTGACAGTTATTTCAAACGCGCTTAGCAAAGAGTATATATAACTCTGGGGCTAATATTAAATAAAAAAGTTTATAATAAAGGAAGTAAGTTTCTTCGCAATATTCTTTATTTTTTTTATGTAAGAATCTTCTATGAAGTATTATAAAACATTTAATAAATGATAAATGAAATCGGTAAAGCCGTTCCCTTCTTATATACATACTAGCTGTTGCCCGCGCCTTCGCCCGCGTTTTATCGGTTATTCCAGGTCCCAACTACGTTGGCTATACGTAGTACTAAATTTCAGCCTAATCGGTTCAGTAGTTTTTGCGTGAAAGAGTAACAAATATCCATACATCCATCCGACAAACTTTGACGTTTATAATATTAGTAGGATAGGATATAGATGTAATTTCATTTTGTAACGTGTCCAAGAGTCTATTATAAAGCACATTGATATTTGACTGATATTTGAAAGTGGGGTATAGAACAGACCGGTAATGTGTAACGCAGCGAGCATGATACGTTACGCCGTGTGCGAAATCCGTCTCGTTGCTGGTTGCGAACGCCTTCTTTCTCCATACTGCCTGCACGAACGTTCGCTGTGTAACACGTGACCCCCCGTCCCGTTACACTGTCAGTGCCCACCTTAAGGTTGTTTCACAATATAACTTAAAATATAAAAATACTAAAAGCGTGTTAACCCTGAATACATATTTGAATACCTAAATTATACATGGAATATCTCTCTTAATGAACGGATAACGATTGGCTGATCCAAGTGAGAACTGTCACCTTTACAACTCAATATATTTCCATAAAATTGTACATATAAATAAGTTTTTCATTTTAAAATGACTACAGTCGTTGTGGACGGTAGATTTACACTCACTTGGTATTTGGTTTCGTTTTATTATTCGCTCGTTTACCGTAAAACTGGATTTTAGTGTCATTCCCACCTCTTCTGCGTAATATGATGAGATTGAACTCACTTGCATACCTACTCAAAGGATATCCGGGATAAACTTTGAATTCAAGTTACAATATACTTTTATAAGATCGCGTAAATATTGGGATTGAAAATAACAAATAGATTATTATTTTATAGCACCATAAATACAGAAAACAACAGCTTCTCTCATGTTGTCCCGCTCAGATCATAATTGATTAAAACGAATCGAGGAAGAGAGTCTGTCATTTTCAATCCCAATCTTTAATAACGTGACTTATACCTATATTTTATTCATTTTTTGTAGTTGTAAAAGTAGCGCGGTATTATTGTGTGAATTCTTCAGCAATATTCATTTATTGGTAAGTTCATAAGATATAGTAGTTTGTCTGTATAAAAAGTAGCTAGTTAATTGTGTAGGTGTGTTTTATCTTAGGAATTACGTACTGGTCAAGTAAAAAATTATTTCAGCTTACTACATTATACCTGAGTCCTTTAATGGACTTTATTTATTTGTCGATGTACCCAACCAACCATCTGAGCGTAAAAAAACACTTCTAAAAAAATATCACTAAAAATAACTGGTTACCTACGTAAACCTTTTAGAAAACATGACAATAAAAACTAGAAAATGTAGCTTCTAGACTACGCACTATTCAAGTTGTTAATAACGGTATAGTAATAACTATGAAACTTGTTCCTAAACGCAAGGCTCACTTCATTTATCTAGGTCTCTTCATTCTTGGTAAAAAGTTTATTAATTATCGTATTTATATGAAAATAGTCATTGTATTCTTTCCAGAGCTTTTGGATATCAAGTTTTTAATGTGTAGTACATTAAAAATGCCAAAGCTCTGGTTTTAACTACACAGTTTTGGTACCTGGCTTGAAATATTTGAGGAAAACGGCATCCCCAATTTATTGTTAATAAAAATTATAATAAATAATGTTGGACAGTTCACAGAGCATTGTCTAGCCCCAACATAAGCAGAGTTTGTGTTATGGGTGACTGTAGGTATGTATTAGTGACATATGTTAATACATACTTACATAGATATATTAGTATTATTAAGCGCGCCATACATATATTATCAAAAAACAAATGTAAAACATTTTGATACCTGTTAATTATGCTCTTCATATAAGCTGCTGTAATGCCTGATTTCTCATCACATCAATAGTCTGTATCAGTTGAGACCTGGACCCAAGTCTCCCCTGATAAATACCTTTTCTGATGTTTGAATACCTAGTTTAGTTTATAAGTAGACAAAAGTGAATAGGTGTCTTCTAGACTATGATACATCCTATCTCACCATCAGGGGAGATTGTGGTTAAAAGAATATCTATTGACAATATAAAAACAGTTGCAAAAAACCGTTATTAATAAATAACCGTTATTAATAAATAATGTTTTTTTACCGTTTCAAATATATAAAAAAAAATCGATTGAGTGCACTTTGCGCGCGGTTTTGTAAGAGTAACTTTGTGGGTACAGTGTATTTACTGTAGAGAGATTCCCTTACAAAATCGCTCGCAAAGTGTGCCCAATCCAAAAATCTAGCCTCTTACAATTTGTGTATCTAGCCTAGTATCTCGTGCACTAGGAATCCGCCTCGAGCGATGGTGTCGGAGGGTCCGCTAACACGCCTACAGTGGGTTCTGGTTTGTGGTCGGACGGTCACGACTGACCGTGGATCGTATAATTAAATACAAAAATAGTACGCAACGAGATACTGACCATTGTTATTAGGTTTCAAAAGGAATTTAGTTTCAGCCGTGGTTAGATTGAACTGAAATTATCATTTTCCTGCTGTAAAACAAACAAAACAACACGATTTATGTCGAAAAATGGAGCAAAATGGTCGATACAAAATGGAAGATACAATTCAGATTCAGATTATTCAGATATTACGTAATTATTAAATGTGTACTCGTAATGAACAATATAAAATTTAATTTAATTCACAATAATATATTAAATTAATTAATTAAAAATTAAATTATTGAATCTAATATTTAAGATATTATGAACGAAACTTATAAAACTTCAGCATACTACTAACTAATATACTAAAGGTTGACTAAGTTATTTATATAATTGGACAAATCTTGAAAAATTGCTTTGACCATGTTGGACGTTGTATTTATATAAATTGATTAAAATTCACAGTTTTCATTGGATTGTTTGCCCTCTCCAAAGGCTGCCTTTGAAAGCTCTTGCATACTGCCATTTTACTTTTAGTATAGCTACAGTTATCATTGGACAAAAAAACGAACGCGTACAGCTAATAGCAGCTGCATAATGTTAACCATTTCATAGTTTAAAGACCTGTGTGACTTCAGCGGTATTCGCTACACAGAGCGACTGCCGAAAATTTCACTTAGCTTCGCGTGGTCTGCGTTATTCCGCCGAGTAACAGATTTCAATAACTTTATTTTTTCTACTTTATTTGGGCTACAAATAAGCACTTAGACAAAAAACAACTTGAACAGTAGCATTACAGCCGTTTTGCCGTGGTGATCGCGGCTTAATATTCGACCCCTCCATCTCAGCGAACCTACCAGAGGAAGGGCAGCAGCTTGTATTTTTAACACTTCTACTGCGATCACCAACCCTCCTGCCAAGCGTGATGTTTTTGCCTAACCTCTCTTGTCTAGGAGAGGCACGCTCATCTGCGGTCGTATGAGTGCTGCTAGGCAGGATTACCTCATACCCAATCGGATTTCGCTACCGCCCTGGATAGCAAATATCGTGGAGGTCTAAACGCACCTTAAGCTGAGTTCATTAAGGTAAGAGTCGACGGCGGTCGGGCCTGCATAAATCAGGACAGGCCTAATGCGCTTTTGGTGTTCTGATACCTCACCGCACCTTGACTGAGCATGGATGTAGGTTATGAATATAGAGAAAGAAAAAAGTACATTTTGAAATACGTAAAACATCCGTTGTTTAATGGACTAGCGGGAAAGACATCGTATGTTCTGGTGAACATAAAGAAGGAAATGAGAAAAGAAAGAGAGAGAAAGAAGAATAAGCCAGTCCTAGAAAGAAAATGACTGTGGATTTTCAGCAATGCTAATTAGAGAAAAAATTTATACCGAATCCATTCTCAAAACGCGTTTTCATCATTTTCATATTTAATTTTTGCGGAAGACATTGTGAAAGATTTTACGATTGTTATATTTATTTATTCTTAAGAAAAACTTGTGCCTAAAGGGATCTCAGAAAGCCACCCTGTATAATAACAAAAGTAATTTACAAGGACCGAGCAATTTAAAAGCTAATAAATGTCTGTCACTGCTAAATGACAGTGTCATTAAAAACACTAATGAAATCATACAATTTGACTTACTTTGGCCGAAGATTTGAGCTATAGACATGACGACTGATTTTGAGAAACTACACCGTGATATTTTTAGACATCTACTAAATGCAAAATAAATCATATTTCCGCCAAACAGTGGACTTCGAAGGAAAATACATCTTTTAAAAATGCATTTTCAATTTCGCTCAAAAACGCTACAATACTCGTGGCGGCTGTCTAAGACGTCATAGATGCACGAACCTCTGATGATACAGTATGATCATTATATTTTCAAGAGAAGCTTTACCAGCTATTCTGTGCTAAAGGCACAGAATAGCTGGTAAAGCTTTACATATTGTGACGGCATGACGTCACAGTTGTGTATTCTCTGATTGGTGTTCAACGTGTCATGGCGGATTGCTATTTTGTAGTTTTATTTTATCAAAATAATAATTAATCTCAATCAAAACATAAAATATAATACGTGTTTTGTAAGCTAAGGTATAATTCGGTAAATACATAATTTTTGTGATTTTTAGTTACTGTCGTCATTCCTATTCTCAGCGTCTCACATGAAATGCACCTTGTTTCCTCATCTTACGAAGACTATGAAATCTTAAACCCTGCTGAAGTGAAACCTCTCATCGAAGGTAAATGAAACGGCTAATTTACCTGAAAATTAAAATACTCCACCGAGACCTATTTGCAGTAAAATTATAAGCAAGCGTTTTGTTCAAACACGTTGAAATCTTCGTAAACCTTAGCTCCATCCGCTTAGGACCTTAAAATTAAATGTTGATTTACTAATCAGCATTTGTTTTAAGTGATGGTCAGGTAAAAATAGGTTGTAATATTGCTTAGTAAAGGTAAAAAGGAATAGCATGACTTTAGATATTTTCTAAATGATTATGCAATGTTAGCCAGTTTCAATTTAATACCTGTGTAGGACATTACAGTACAGAGTCCTTATTAAATAACAATAATAATAAATCATTTATTTCAGGCAACACAGGTAGTCAAGTACAGGATGTGAAAAACTTAAAAACTACGACCCATTTAAAAATATATAGGTACCTTAGTCGTAAAATAAACTTATTTATACATAAAACTAGCTGACCCGCCCAACGTTGTTTTGCCTTCAACCCTTATCACTTAGGGGTATGGAACATAGATAGTAGCCGATTCTCAGACCTACTGAATACGCATATAAAATTTGGTAAAAATCGGTAAAGCCGTACGTAAAGCCGAGTACGGTAACTAACATTGTGACATGGAAATTTTATATATAAGATAAACTTATTCACTACCACGTATTGTCGGCGACGTGTGACACGCAATATTATGTGCCGTGACCGGTAGGTAATCGTCCGCGAAAACGCCGGAGCAGCACATTTTCGGCCAGAATTCTTCATTAGTGAAGGTCGAAATATTCTCAGTTGGAATACGTACCACAAATGATTTAAAATCATTATGACGCGACTCCAACCGCTTGACCCTTATTACTTGTAGGTTGTTGACAGTGAACTATAAAAACTTTCGTTTCCTTCCCTAATTGCGCCTTACAGCAGCGCTCCTACCAGAAAGAGTAAAAAATTTTTTGTTGTATGACAGCGATCCAATAGTTTCATGCGAACTCTTCTTCTTTGCTTAGTGGAATTCTATTGTAGTTTTGAATTTTTTTTTTAATTTTTTTTTTTATGAGAAACAAAAGAATATCGTGGCAGCCTTAAATAATGAGCTAAAAGGCGTTTTCTCAAAGCTTTTATCGCTCTTGGGAGAAAAGTTTTACTCAAAAGTGTATTCTCCCCCTTTTCCTCTCCCGCTGTTCACTGAATACCGTTTTTAGACTTGTTCAGCACATACACGTTCCTCATACCCTAGACTTTGACTAGAAGGAATGAAGAAAAGAAAGAAATAAAATTAAAAATGTATTAAGGAAGAAAAGTAATACTAAGTAATATTGAAAAAAATCAACAATTGAGCTAACTGCAGACTGTTTTAAACAAAGAAAATTTATTCAGTCAAGTTCAATTCAATTCTCTAGCTAAATATTAAGATAATTAAATAAAACTAACTTAACTAAATATATCAGGAATCGAGCAAGATTACAATTCGCGCACAAATTATGTTGGTATGTAAATTGCAATTAAGGCTGAAATTATTTAATGCGTTTCGGAGATATGGAAAACTTTTTGGAGAAGCTTGGCTCGGGGTTCTGATAACGACGAGATGCACCACCACCCAAACTCGTTATCAAAGCTCCGGCCAGAACGCATTTAAGGCTTTCGCCACACGGTCGGATGTCGCTCCAACCTATTTTGCAAAAAGAAATAACAGCGTTTTCAAAAAAAACTAAACTTAGAATTAAAAACTGAATTAAGACAATTCAAACAGTAAGTTAGTCAATGATTATCATCGAGTATTTATTGCGTAGATAGGTATCTTATATTATTATTTTATTTCCTTATGTTTACAATCGCGTAAGTTCGAAAATCTCTTAGTTACAAATTATATACTAGCTTCTGTCTGCTGTATTGCCCTTATCCTTGTTTTAGTCCTGCTAACTATGTAGGCCGCCAATTTTTTTACCTTTTTACCAAACTGTTTAGTTTTAAGTTTTCTGAATAAAACATTATCTATCTATCAATTTATCTCCCAGCTGCTTCGCTCATGTGGTCCTTATAATTTTCTACAAAATGTTATTAATATTCGTTATCTTCACACTACTATCGGTTAAACGGATCGAAATTATTATTTCCCTACTAAGTTAAATTGAGATCCGTTACATTTACACGCCTGTCGTTTGAACCGATCGAAATCGTTAGTACAATATTTGTGAAACCGCGTACAGAAGCTATCGTAGTTAAAAATAAATAGGTTGAATTGGAATTTTCGACCGTGTATTTAACCTCTAAGGTAACAGGTTAAAACAAACGTTGATTTAACATAAAGTTTCGTCCTAATCGGCCCGTCGCTCGACCACCAATAAATTCATTGATAAAAACCGGAACGATAATAATAAGTTTAAGCAGTGGCGGTGTTTATCAATTTTGGACAACATTTTTTGAGAATTCTCTCCGTGAGTGATTGAGGGTTGGCGATTGTGACGTCATCTTCATGAATCAGAATATTATGAAAAAGCATTATTTTATGTACACCGGTTGCCAAGAAAGGAGGGTAAAAACTCTTACGCAACTATTTAGCTAGCGGAAGTACCAATGCTAATAAATAACAGAAGTCATATTCTTAAACATGGCCTTAGTTGTATTTTTGATTTAATTTGTATATTTACAAATAAAAAGAAATAAATATATTCTATTGTTTTTTTTTTAATTTAATCGTAAATTCCTAGCTAAGTGTATCCTACTTAACTATGTTTTTTTTTTCGTGCTAAATAAATAATGTTGAACAATGCACACAACATCGTCTAGCCCCAAGCTAAGCAGAGCTTGTGTTATGGGTACTAGATGACTGATATACATAATACAATATATTACATAGATAGATATTTTTTATTATACTTAGAAAATACCCAGAACACCGGAGACAAATATTTGTAGATCTTACAAAGATTTGTCCCAAGGCGGAAATCGAACCCGCAACCTTCTGCGTCGCAGGCGGACCTTCGCCCGCCGCGCCACATCGGTCATCGGTAACATCGGTCGTAAACTTTTTGATTTCATTTAATTTCATTTTAGTTGTGAAAGTTATTTTCAAACGCGGCTGAAAGAGATTTTTTTAGTTTTCTACTTCAAGAGATACCTCTACAAGATATATCCGGGTGCACGGGGCACGTTTTCTTTTTATAGTCGAAGACCTTTATTTGACCACAATCTCACCCGATGGAAAGTGTCGATGTGGCCGATGGTTTATCACGAAGGTGTAGAAGACACCTTCACTCTTGTCTTGAAGAACGAATCCACGTGAACGAATCCAATGTGCAGAAGCTTATTTCGCTCTCTAATTATCACTCAAATATATCCAGGTACCAAGTGAGAGCTTCCACAGATGCTTATTAGAAGGTATATCCGGGTGCCAAGTGAGAGAATCCACAGAAGCTAAGAGCCGTTACGGACTGTCGACTATTCGCCAGCGACTCTGTCCTTCGGTGACCAAAACATAGTCCGAGTCGCCCAGGCAACCGGCGACTAAGTGCGTAAAAACCTATATTAACCTATTCAGTTTCAGTTTATTTATTCCAGAATAATTACATGAATATGTATGAATATCACAAATATTTTTTTTGATATTATTAAACTATTGAAAGTCACAGTCGCCGTCAACCGAGTTGCCGGCGACCACTGGACAGTGGGTAACAGCTCTCATTAGAAGATATATCCAGGTACCAAGTGAGAGAATCCACAGAAGCTTTTGAGAAAGATTAATAGACTTACAAATGCATACCACCTGTAGTAATTCACAAAGTCAATAACAACCAGTCGTTTAAGCATGAATCACTCAAGCTAATGTTTCCCTTCGTTTATGCGATTTCGTGTTGATTTATAAGCATTTCACGCAGTCTACAGTTAGAGATGTCAGTCCATGTGCCATTTACGTTGCTTTCCGGCATTCCGCCTACAGTAGATCGTCTATTGACATTACCACTCTTGATCGTATTAATGCGATAGTCCAAGCTTTCTGAGTAACTAGACAGAACTTAGCATTTTCTAAAGGCACGACACTTTTATAATTGAACGATGACATGAAAGTTACTAAGGGGTGCGCAGGAGTGGAGAACCTAACTGAAGAGGAAGGGCTTTCTTGTAAGTTTCCAAATAAGGCGGTTATTTGGCGGAGGCATCTTCAGTAGTGGACGTATTGCTGATGAGGTCACAGCAGTCACCCCTTACGATACGAACTCTAACTCCCGCGGCTTTTCAACTGGCTCTGCGTCTGGTTTGACATAATTCTGCCAGTGTCTGTATCAAGAAACGACCAAAAACCCTTAACAGATTGTACATTTTGCGCTTAGCAGGCTATGGCTTAGGGAACCAGAAGATCTTGATTTTCCGTAATTATTTAGTGTTCACACAATAATACATAACAGAGTAGGTACAGTTTTATCTAAACTTAATAATAATTTGTGGCTTTAAGCTGTTTTTAGAAGCTCTACTTATGAACAAAGGATCTACGAGGCTCTTATGTATATTGTCAACAACAAACAATGGTTTAATTTGTGTGAATGCGTTATGGTGTATATTTCACGCAATACTTTTTATATTATGGAACCAGTATTCTGGATTTAAGGAGGTTCCTTAAATCCAGCCCAACCTTACAAAAATCTCCTCTTTACAATATTTTGCCTTGATATATTGAGTACAATCCATGTAGGATAGTTAGGAAAAGCAGACAGTTATTTAGCTCTTTCAAAATGCATTATCAGCTGAAAACAATTTAAATTGCAGAAACCTACTAAAATCTAGTGTGCTTAACTTTGAGAGCTGTATTGTAGCTGATTTACGTTCCTCTTATTTTATTAACCACCGCCAATAACGTTTTAAACGGCTCCTTTTTATAATAATGTTTTATGACCATTTCGTGTTTTATGTTTTCGTGTTTTTAAATGTTTTTTGTTGTTCGTACTGTACTTTATCCAATAACTATTATATCCAATAGTATTATAAAAATGCGCAGTTTCTATAATGGACAAAACATGAATGTTTATAGATTTTTTACATAGTTATCTTAAAACGGGACAGGCTGAAATTTTTCCTAGAACTTGTTTTGGACCTGAAAATACTTAAAAGCTTATTTTTTACTGGGAAACCGCAGCCGTAGAGCTAAACGAAAGTTATCTGAATAGATAAAGCTAGGTTTCGTATCTAGAATGAAATAGAAAACTGAGATAGCGGTTCGATTTCACCTTGAGATCGTCGATTGATCCACTTCTTGTTTAATTACTTGTACTGAGCTAGATCTCCCTCAGTCATACTTACTTATTGATACTAAAAGAAAATAAAAATTAACAAGTTAAACTATAAAATAAACAGAAAAATCTTTTATTTGATTCAATTACCGTGTTATAGTAGTATACATATTGAATCCGTAGGGTTCTAAACTAGCCTATGCTGTATTTCAGGATCCAGCGTCTCTACCTTTGAAGTTTTACACATGTAAGTAAAAAAAAAACTAACTACTTAAATAAAAATTATAATGAAAAAACTTACTATTCAGATTTTTAGTTAAATGTACGATGTAATTTAAGTAAACGTTTAAACAGATTAACAACATGCAAAATAAAACAAATAATCAATATTTATCTCACAATATAAATTTTAGTTTTTTTGATTTTGGTACCTGGTCTAAATTTTTTTTTTCTAGTTTTCTATCTACAATTGAAAATATACCTACACACATCTTATAAATCTTCTTTCAAAATTATGAATCAAAATGACCAAAAGTTATACCGTCCAGGAAAACTTGAAGATATTCATTTAAAATGCAAATCTTAAAATGTGCAATGATTTTGTACTCAATCGTCGCTCCGCGTGGTATAAAATTTTATTGGGGTCGCTAACCGATAAAGTTTCAAAAAAATATATTAAATGAAGCAATTCGAATATTCCAAATGTCATGAAAATTATCGACGACATCACTTTGATTGTGGAACATAAAAACTTAACAACTTAGAAATATCATATGATGAAAATAAGCATTAAAATTGTGATTCATGATTTTAAGAATCAATATTTTGACAAAGTTCCGTAATAAATTAGAAGCTTACCATAAAACTCCATTATTTTCACATGATTCGATTAAATCGAGTCGTAAATTGGTTTTATGAAAACTTTGACGTAATTTTTCACGTATTCCGACCAAGCCTAGAAGTTTCATTGGATAAGCATTTGCCAGCCATCACAATAGGTTTCTTGACAGTCCCTCGAGCAGGCCGCTTTCCTATAACCACCGGGCTCATCGACCACTTCAGCGTGGTCTCCCGCGTACCGCTCGTGCATTCCTCTGCAAGGCTTTTGCGGGGAAGATGATCTCGCTGTCACAGGCGTTTCTTAATTGGACACTGTGTATGTGTGCATTTATGTTGGTCTGAACCGGTTGTGGCTGTACACAGTATGTCATACATCGATATTTATAATACAGATCGTTATGAGAGCCAGTTTATGTAGTTCATAGGTTTGTATGAAGTTTATTATGATTTGTGTATCATTGACGGAGACGTGATGGGTTGGGAGTTGGTAGGGCCCACTTGTTCCAGTATTCCTCACTTTTGAGAATGATAATCCTAGGCTTATTTGGGCTGAAATGCATTGAAATTAATTTTTACCCAACTACAAACGGAGGAGTGTTATGTTATGAGATTGGCACTCTGTATGTAGCCGATTTTTGTGTTCCCACGTAGCGCAGAAACGAATACCTAGTGTAGTCGGGTTTTAGAGTGTAACAATATTTTTGGTAATAGATTTTCTGGCGTTTTAAAAAAGCTGAATAATTCCAAGACTTGCATTCTTTAAGTATTAGTAAAAATGTGATGCTTTACAAACCTTTATTTACTTTTATATGAATTTCATTCAGATTGGCTCATCTCAAACCTGGAATTTTAATTTGAACAGTCGTAGTTAACGTTTGGCCCTTATAAACAATTTTGGTGATAAAATGACGCAATTGAAAAGGCAATTCGTTATTTACGATTCCATTACAGTTCAAACGTAGCGAGGTGGATTCCAAAGGCTTGGGCATATAACCTGGAATGACAATAGCTGGATAGTCTCTTCCTGTTTAGGTTTTTGAACTGAGCCGTTTATTTTACACTCGTAAATATCTGAGGCTTATCTCCCGTGATCCTTTCCGAAGCTTAGCTTCAATTCCAATAAGTATTGTATCTAAATTGCATTAAAATTATATTTAGATGGGCAAAATAAACATGGACTAGACACATACTCGTAAGTGATATATAAATGTACTAGTGTTTTTTTTACACTTCTTCCACTAGTGGACAAAAATTTAAGTGCGGTGAAAATAGAAAGCACCTTGTTTCTTTTTCGATAATAATAACTATATTTATAGCGGTTTATAGAATAAAATTTGAAATTTGTGCTTATTTTGTAAGACTATATAAATAAAGTTATTGAAATCTGAATCTAACAACGAATTGGTAATACTTGGTAACATTGGTAAAACTTTGGTAAAAAGAAAATTACTTAGAAATAAAAACAAATTAGAACTTATATTAACAGTTGAAACAGTTGAGCTAACTGCAAACTGTTGCCAACAATATAGAGGTAGCTCAACTGATTCATATTGATACAGGTCGGAAGCGTCCCTAAGACGCTAGCTACAAATAACTCGACAAAGAAGTCGAATTGGTTAATTATTCAGAACATGCTGAGCCAACCCCATTTTGCACAGTTTTGACTTATTACAAAAGGAAGTTCGTCCTCCATGTTTTTTTCGTTCAGTGTCTTCGCTTGTGTCGCAATCAATGTTTTTCGATTCAATAGAAAGTGACAAAATGGAAAGCTTATGACGATGCTTTTAAAGACAACTAATTTAGCTGCCACTTTTCTAAATATTTAAAGCATTGTGCATCCAAATGGCGTTTGCTGTAGATACAAAGAAGCGATAAGGTAACCATGCTTCAGAGACCCTATTATGAGTTTGCAAATACCAAGAAATTAAAAAGTATTCGAGAACGTGATATTTTAGTACCTTAATTACTTATCAAAGTACTTTATGCTACCAATGTTGATGTTGCATTAACACCCGGGCACCGCTGAAAACCGGCACTGCAATCAATGCGACGCTGCTATTCAGCGGTGCCAGATCCGATAAGGTTAATATCTCTCTGTATCAGGCAAGGGCATTTAGGTTTAGGTGTAAGTACTCCTCTGTCCATATTTGGACTCTATTTGGTCCATTATGCGTTGACTCTGCTAGTATAGCTAGCCTAATTCAGTCCAGTAGCGCAGAATCTTCCTGGGATCTTCACAGGCTTCGCGGAGTGACCTCGGCAAGTTGAGGATTTCTGTTCATTGTGTTGTTACTCCCTCGCATTTCAGGACTACGTGGGTGGCGTTGTAAGGCGCTAAATATATGGAAGTAAAGGAAAACATTTATAGTTTTCGTAAAATATGCAAAATTGATACTAAGAGTTCAGAACGGAGCCATCTCCTGCGTTACCTTTTATGTATAGTTGTATCGTCAAACCGATAAATTCCAAATCACGCCACACCTGCAAGTAAAGGCCACTAACATTACGCCTCCACGATTTTGTTGCAAAATTGATTTTCTGATGTTATCTAACCTCCCGAGGGAACTCTGGATAAATAAATACTTTACGATAATCTTCTCTGATCTGAGACAGGCCAGTATTACGGCTTGCCTGCAATATTATTGCATTTTAATTCTGCCTCGGACACTCCTCGGTCGCATTATGGGGGAAAAAATGTTATGATATGATTTAGTGCGTTATTGTATCAGATAACGATGCCAGGGTCTTTTTGCAGCCGATCGGGGTTGTGTACAAGCGATTGAAATTGTTCAATTGGGAGTTTTGGAGATCGTGTCAGAATGTGCTGATAAAGCGGCTTTTGGTTGTTAGTTTTGTGAAAGTTGAAATTATCAAACTATCATATGTATTTAAATATTTTGAACCGTTTTTAATTATCATATTTTAAGCTGTTGGTACCTTATTTGTGTTGGAAGAACTCCAAAGGTTCAAAGTTAACCCGCTTTCATCCGTAATGAATTGGTTAAACTACTATAGTTTTTAAAGTAAATAATATTACTTATGACAATGAAAGCTCGTGCCGATTTGTGCATGTTTAAGGAAAAAAACGGGGAAACTGCTGCTCGGATTGAGTTCACACATGAGTAACATACGATACGACGTGAAAGAGCTGAACAATTATGTTAATTGTTCAGCTCTTTCAGCCAATTTGAAGGTTGTATTTTGAAAGGTTTCTAGATAGATCCATGCAAAATGCCCTACCCATTACCACATCATTCAGAATCAGAATCAATAACTTTATTTCTTTAGGCTTACAAAATAAGCACTTAGACAAGTCAAATTTTATACTATAAACATAGTTATTATTATCAAATAAGAAATAAGGTGTTATTGATATTCTCTTCACTTCAATTTTTTGTCCATTAGTGGAAAAATTGAAAAAGAAACCACTAGCACATTATAACATCACTTATGTGTCTAATACATGGTTATTTTGCCTATCTAAATCTAAATTTAATGCGATTTAGATACATGTCAATATTTCTATAAAGCTAAACAGAACATTGAATTTCTTACATACTACTGACAGTGCGGAACGGAGCGACATCTGGCCAAGCATTAACATCATTGATGTAATCATCTATGGAGTAAAAGGCCTTCCTGATAAGATTTTGTTTAATGTACTGTTTAAATTTACGAATAGGGAGTTCAGTTGCTTCAGATGGAAGCTTATTATAGAACCGCACGCAATTGCCCATAAATGATTTCCCTACTTTTCGTAATCTATATGCTGGGATGTGTAATTTGTTCTTGTTTCTTGTATTTCTATTGTGAACATCACGCTTTTTCAAAAAGCTATCTCTATTTTTGTGCGTATACATAAGATTTTCATAGATGTATTGCGATATTACTGTCAAAAATATTTATTTCTTTAAATAATTCCCTCAAAGAGTCATTTTACAGACATTACCACCTCTGCCCACTTTGGGGCTAGCTATGTTAAATATTCTGAGTTATTTAGATTTCAGACTTCAATAACTTTATTTCTTTAGGCTTTCCAAGTAGCCACTTAGACAATTTATTTATTTTATTTTATTTTAACAATGTTTGGGAAATTTCAGCTAACTTATTGAGTAGGTTCGTGACTAAATACAGAAGGCTAATTAAAAATTTCCACACAAAGCCAACAAGTCAAATTTTGTACTATAAATATAGTTATTATTAAATTTATAGTTATTATCAGATAATAAATAAGATGTATTAACTCATAGATAGGTTTATAGTAAATCATGATAATAATATTAACTTTTCATGATAAAAGAAATATTTAGTGGCCTTAAGTTGATCGCGTGATATTACGAATTTTACGAATCAAATAAATTCGAGGCTGACTGAAATGCTCATGGCTGTCTGATCTTGATATTGGGGTCCATGTTACCACTATATTACAATTAGGGTTGCAGTTTTGACGTTTCGTTTCGTAACGCGTGCGCGTGAGGTCGTGCTTTATTGATTTTGTTAAGTATTTTTGGGTGTTTTGACCACGATTTTGACACGTATTTTAATATTGATGTGGGTCTTTTATTTTTAAGTATTTACATTGTAATAAAGTGTTTTTATTTTATTTGTAAGTCTCTTACCTGCGTTTAGCTGGATACTGGAAGTGATATTTTTCGGTTTTCAACGAAATGCGAAAAATATCACTTACATTTTGAACGAAAAGAACTGCTAGAAAACCAGCGCCAGCAATATCAATAAAAGTATAGAGTTTTAACTACTTATCACAGCATAATTCATACTTATAGGATAAAAATGAGTGAAACAAAATTATAACGCTAGAGAATAATGATTTTTTGTTTCTTGTTATTTTGTGTGTCTGTCTATAGTATTCAATTCAAGGTAAAAATTGGGATATATCTTAAATTCATTAAATGAAGAATGAAGTTAAGCCTGTAATAAAAAACTACATTTCGCTATATTTATTAAATCGTATAACAATAGGCTAAGATACATAGTTTTATATTTCTTAAGTTAATTTTATAAGCTACACAAACAACATTAAAATGGATAAAATGTACAAACACAAGCTGTCATTTTGACATAATCTATAATAGTAATCATTTTCGGAATTGAGCGTTTCGAGTTGAGCAATGAGGAACTCGCGACTTAAAAACAAATAATTTAAAAACAACACATAGTTGCAAGTCATCACACATAGATGAGATATTGTGGCTTATACGATAACTACTTGCAAATACGATAAGTACTTATACGATAAGTAAGCAGTTGATATCTAAAAGAGTGCTCAGTACGTACCAAGTGTTACCTATGTACCTGCCATAGTAAAGTCCCCGTCAGCTTGTCATTGCTATAAAGTATGATTACAAATCGTATAATTAAAGGTCTCGCGCTATAAGTACTAATCCTTTTACGCCTTGACTCGTAAAATAAAATGTAAGTTATTTTAAGAGTATTTTTATATCGTTTAAGTTGTCGCAGGATGAACTGAAGTTGGTTTTTATATATTTTTACTATCAGTATATTTGCAGAGAAATAATAATATAACCTGTTATAACCTACGTACATAAAGAATGGGATTGAGAATGATGTCATCGCTGATGCAGCGTCTCGCTTGATTTGAATTCGATCTGAGCGGGACAGCATGAGAGATGGCGTCATTCTGAATCTTATTCTTTAAGAGAGAGATTTGAAAGTAACTCTGTCTATCTGTCTGTTACCTTTTCATGCTTAAATAGCTGAACGGATCTTAATGAAATTTGGTAGGGAGGTAGATGGTATCTCGGGGACGGAAATAGGGTATATGAAAAGCTCGTAGAAAGCCGCGGGCAGCAGCTAGTTGATTATAGATTAAACATTATTAATCTATGATCGACGTACGAATATCGACCCATCCAACTCAACCCGTGGATGTCGTAAGAGCCGACTAAGGGAACCTATCAGAGGAAGGGCAACAGTTTCCGTCTGAGTATTTTTAAACACCAACACTGCGATTACCAATCCGCCTGCCAAGCGTGGTGATTATGGCAGATCCCCCCTACATGGGAGACCATCCACTCGATGAACCGACGACATCGTAGCAGTCGCAGGGAGTCAATGGAGGGAGGCGGCTCAGGACCGCTATTTGGGGCGTCGTACGGGGGAGGCCTATGTCCATCAGTGGACGTGTATGGGCTGATGATGATGATGAATCTATGATCAACGAAAGGTTAAATTAAAATATATTCACATTTATTTTAATTATTTAAGCATTTTAGTTGTTTCGTCTCCCGGCTCTCTCAACCGAAATATAATTTATAACTTATAAGTAAGGGTTGGTAAAATAAAATTTATTATAATAGAAATTAAGATTGTATTTGTAGTGACACAGGCTGGTCTCGTTTAGTACATCGATTAAAGTTGTAAAATGCAAATGGCAGTAGTGAAATGTTAAGAATCTTACGCCCACTGCCAGTTAGCACCGTTACTTTATTCACATTGGTATTTTCACACAGCTCTGTGTATTTGGATTAACTTTAGGCTTTAGTGCTTCTTGAAACGACTCATCTGGGGAATTTCTTTCACGGTGCTTTTTTCTACCGCTGTATTTCAAAAAGTAATAGTAAGTAAGTAAGTAAGTAAATAATTTATTGGCTATGGAGAGAGAGCTATGCTTGGTGTTCTACGTGACAGAAACTGGAATACGGATAGAAGAACCAAAGTCACCGACATAGCTCTCAGAATTAGTAGGCTGAAGTGGCAGGTCATATAGCTCGCAGAACTGATAATCGCTGGGGATTAAAGGTTCTCGAGTGGCGGCCACGATGAAACGAGAAACGGAGTGTTGGGAGACACTCCACTCGGTGGACCGACGACATCGCAGAGGTCGCAGGGAGTCGATGGATGGAGGCGGCTCAGGACCGCTGTTTGTGGCGTCGCATAGGGAGGCCTATTTCCTGTTGACGTGAATGGGCTGATGATGAAATAATTTATTCGTCAAAAATACAATTACAATTACAAAATTCTTTACTGCACACCACGAAGAAAACATTAAAAATAGACATTACATAAAACATGTACAATGGGCGGCCTTATCGCTTAGAAGCGATCTCTTCCAGACAACCTTTGGATGGAAAGAATTAAACGAATTTTGAGAAAGGCAGGGGTGTAGTGTATCTAAAGTTGTCCGAAATAAATAACAAAATACATGCATACATATATAAAAATCACATTAACTTAAAATTAGGTATTCTTATTATAGCTAAAGATATTAAGACTAATTGTGACCTCACTTTGATCTCTACACTAGGACAACCTGTGCTGTAGAGACCAAAAAATAGTATGGTTCTAGTTTATAGTGATAGATGATAGTAAAGTTTCATACACACAGTACAGTTAAAGTATTGCTCCAACTCGAAAACTATCAACCTAACAAGGTAAAGGTTTCTTGATCGCTTTTTAACTTTAGGTAACTTAAAAAGATTGAAGTGAACAAAAAATCAAAGTGATCACATTATTTCATTTAGGATTCTTTCTACATGGCGATTCTGCGACGATACCATTACCTTAGATACAAGAAGTACCTACGGATGGAGGCACGTCGAAAGTGTCGTGGTTCGAACCCAATCTTGAACTATTTTACCAGAGATTGGTAAAATAGACCATGCAAATGGCACCGCACGCACTTTAAGAAGTTTCGTGCATCTTAGGATTCTACTTGGCGATCCTGTGACGATACCATTCTCATAGTTCTGATCTTCTGATTGGCAGTTCTCAATGGTATGTTGGCACATAAATGGTCAATATGATATTTTTGAGTCACGATCTCGAGACAAAGTAACGTTCAAAAGTTCTTAGCTGTGCTCTGGCCGATACGATCGGACTACCTGCCGGCATATTGATAAGGTTTCCATACTTCCCCTGAATTGGAATGCTTCTGGGTTTGCTTTATGTGATTTCTATACTGGTACTGGCACTCGCTTATAGGCTGTAAAAATCAGCTCCCCCTGCGATTTTTGAGCTTTCGAGGCGTCGTTTGATGTATCGTTTTGGAAATCGTAAACTATCGGTTAAAGACAATAGAGAACAGCTTTAGCTACATTTCATCCAATAATTGTAGGGGCGCAAAGACCGCCTGTCGATGATCAAGCGCCTGCTACGGCAGCTAAACGCCGTTTTGTCACTAGAGGTGAACTAAACTATCGATATATTCAAATTATTTATAGACATATCGACAATACGCCAATTTAGTCAGTTGTGTATGTATTTTTGCGTAGGAACGCGAAATGTCCTAGAACAAAACTAGTACAGTCTGACAGTGGGTATCGATTTCTCCCATTGAGTTATGCTTTATAATTTGACAAAAATAAAAAAACTTAAGCCTTTTAAGCATTACCCGGGAAATAACCTTACAAGAATAATTACTACCTACATCGTCATAGAGAAACGGTTTCATAAGCATCCAATTGTAAACTCGCATTTTGTAAACTAGTGTCGGAACTCAAAGCCATAAAGAAAACAAAAAGGGAATTAACGAAGCATAAAATCTCTATCGTGGACAGACGTGGTACGTCTCTAGTGGAGGAAGCCGGCCGTAAAAATATTTAATTTGGTTAGCGCGTAACCCATAATTACCGACATAGTTCTACCTCAGGTGAATAAATTCACTGTCCAATTGGCTTTGGATGTTTATTGTGTTTCCATAACATAAATTAAGAAATCCTATGTATAGATTCGAAGAAAAATGTTTTTTTTTGTTTGTACCTAGTCTTTTTAATTAGTTGATAACTCTGTGCTTAACTGTATCTATTTTAGATCTCAGTTGAGGTGCATAGTAATGCGACACTAGCGCCACTCTTTATTTTTCTTGTATTATCGTTATGGAAAAGAATTACTGAAAGTTCTCACCGCTAATCGATAATACCCAGTATAAACTATTTTTCGATACCTGCAGCAGATAATTCGTGCAAGAGCATTTGGCAGAAAATGGTTTATTGCGTTTGGTGGCAACCAAAAGCAAAATGAAACAAAACTTTAACAAAGGTGTCGGAAAATATTTTATACTGGGTATTATCAATTGGCTGTGAGAACTTTTGTTAATTCTTTTCCATAATGATAATAGAAGAAAAAATGGCGCTAGTGTCGTATTACTATGCGCCTTAATAATGCGCAATAAGCAGGTCGATAGTGAATTTTTATAAAGGTCCAAAAGGATTTGACCATAGCGCCATAGAACATTAAACGTTTTGATGTTAAATTAGTTATACAAACTAAACACTTTTACTTGGGCTTAAATTCCTTTTTAGGAAATGATAGATTCAATCATTTCCTAAAAGGGAAAATAAAACAGTCTGTTTCAACTTTCACATAAAGGTCATCAATAAAAACTAAATTTAAAATCTTTAAACGTAAATTCGAAGCATAACATTGTGTTCGTTATTTTGTTTGAGGTTTTCCTCAACAAACAATTTGAATGCTAATAAAACACTTCAATGAGCTTTTGAGCATCTTTTGTCAAACTGACAGTCTTTTGTTGTTAATTAAATAAGCACACATTACCCCGAGAGTACTTGTATGTAAACAAAAAAGTGTGAGAACGCTGCTCTACCAAAATATATGCAGGCCTTTATTAGATATGTATGTAAAATTGTTTGTTGGTTGGAATATATTCAAATCTCAGTGCATATTCTCACGAAAACCAAAACATCAGAATTGGTTAATGATATTTATGAAAATTTTTGTAACATTTAAATTTTATAAAAATTCAATTAACTATCCACATTTTTTTTTACTTTTGATATTCGTACTAAAGAGTATTAAACCAATCGCGAATGTTTAAAAAGTTTACAAAGCTTTAAAATAATTTAGTTTAGTTTCATGCATTTTAATTTTGAATTAGGTAATCTTTACAACAAAAACGCAAATAATTCAGAAAATATATAAACTGCATACTTTTTTGCATATAACTCAGTCTCTACTAATAAGCCTTTTCAATAGTTTAATTCAGTTAAGTGAAGGGCTTTAAAGTTCTTTGTTCGTCGTTTCTGAAAAGAATGTGAGGATGCGAATAATGAAAAAGAAAAAAACATAGGCTTGCTACTCGTATTTGCCTTGAACGATGTGAGGGCAACGTCCTTCAAGTTGGATAGGTTGGTAAAAGTATTTATTTATTTAAGAGAACATTTTTGACATTTTAATAATTGGGATATATTATTAGTTACAGTTAACTTATTTTATTTTTACATGTAAATTACATAAGAAGTTTGACTTCCTAAAAAAATATAAGGAAGGTCCGATGAGAGAACATTAATTTAGACATATGTATTTCTATAGATAACATAAAGATTCGGTTTTCAATCCATTGACAAAATATAAACACGTTCATATTCTCTAAAATATGCGAAAACAAATTCTAAACATGAACAAATTAGAGTTTTCTACAAATGTAGAGAAATGACACCACTTCCTCGTATTTATTACCTCAAATTCCTCGCTACCTGTTGCAGGTAGCTTATTTTTTGCAAACTTCTACGCTTTTCTATGTTGTTCAAACTCATAAAAAAAACTGATATGGAAAGGATTGAATATATGAAAAGAACTAATATGAATATTATTTTGACATTCGAATGACAAAATAACAATTAATTCCAATATCAAAATTTATAAAAAAAAAATACTTTTGACATTCGAATGACAAAATTACAATTTATTCCAATATAACAATGAAAAGGATGGAAAGGATTAATTTGTAATTTTGACATTAAAATGATAAACAATTTATTCCTATAATATTATGTAAAGTAATTTTATGTTCAAAAATAGCCTGTTTTTACAATTCATAGAAAAAGTGAGCATGAGTCATGGAAAATTTAACAAACCTTTTCCTAGCAGTGTAACAGCTTAAGTTATTAAAAAAAACTAGCTTCTGCCCTCAGCTTTGCACGCACTTTTTCGGTTGAAAAAATTGCCTATGTCCGTTTCCGGGATACTTGTCTACATTGTTTCAATAAATCTGTTCAGCAGTTTAGGCAGGAAAAGTAACAAACTGATATAATTACTTTCGCTTTTATAATATTAGTATGGGTTGATTTAAAATATTATCTTAAAATTATCTTATCTCTTTATTTTTTTTTATTGGTGTTAAAATTTCTTCAATCGGAAACAAAATGGTCGACATCAACTCTCAAAGCTCGCCATTTACAAAGAACCTTTACTAATATATACCGTTTTGCAGCGGAACTGATTTATCTAATACAATACAGTAGCCAGAACTCATTGCTGACCATAAACTAGAAAGACAATACCTACATAAATATCATGTTATTCCTTAATATTTACATCTGACGCTAACGATGCCTCATTCTCTTAGCTCCTTCTCCATCACACAATCAAACGTTTTACGAACTAGAAATAAATACGAATCGAGATTCGTATAACTTTAATTTAAATACCACGACTGGAGTGCTCTGTTTAGGCATGCCTTAATAACCCTAGGTTCGTAAATAAATCACCTGGACATTAACGACATAGCTTCATTTATACTATAAATAATTACAAGTTCAAGTTCGAAACGAACCTTAAATCAAAACAATTTATGTATTAAGACGTGCCAGTATGATTGTGGTTATGGAACAATAACGCTAGAAATTGACCTGTCGCTCTGGATCAATTTATAAATCAAAAGGGAATGCGCGGCCATTACGTTACTGAACACATGGGACCTGCGCCTTAGATATTCTCTTTCATGTTCGTGGTAAATGAGATTTAAATGCGCAAATCTACTTTTGAATTAACGATACAAAAAGTTTTTATCATAAGTTATTCAGAATAACCCGCCTTCGTTCGTAGTCGAGTAATCAACAAAGTTTTAAATAATATTTATATTGTCTCTAGACTAGCCGTAAACTAAAACAATTTTTGGAATCGAAAGTTTTTTACTAATTTAAGCTCGACGTGACTCTAACCGAGAGGTTTATCATGTCGGCAAGAAACAAATTACCCCCAACTGTTTTCTATACAAAGTTGTATCAAAACGGTGTCGCATCGTCTCGCCGGGAGTGATCTTACATCGGAGGCGCATCGCCGTGCCTCGCTGGAGACTCGCTTGGGGGCTATAAAGGTGCGCCATAAAACGAGTCCTATTTTACGACCATTTGACGAAGATATACGTTTTTGAGCCATTCCTCCGCCGGCCATTGTGGCGTGACCACGTCCCTATCGATTTTTAGCAATAGCTTAAATCACTCAGACTTATCTTTATTACATCTATTGTTTAGATCTAAAGCGGTTGTCGGGGAATCAGTTTAGATTGCTAACAAATCGTGAGCACGGGAAGTTCAGCCGAGCTATCTGAGGATCTGTAATCTCAACAATGCTATATCAATATTCATGGTAAGGTCGCGACTCCTTACTATTTGCATAACTGCGCAATGCAATCTCCGACAGCAACTGTTCTATTGTTTTATGATCCAAATGACCAGGCGTTATAGGTTCGGTCACGATAAGCTTGTAAATATGTAGAGAACGCATGTTTATGGCTATGGAACAAATAAAACGGAATTTTCTAGCGTCATCTGCAATTAGAAATACTGGATGGGAATAATATCGTTCTTTAGATGGTCCTTTAGGAAAATATCAAGTTTCTTGATAGAAAATGAATTATGGTAGCGAAAATCCAAATAATCTACAAAGAAAAACAGAGCTACATGAAATTTTGTCTCCTTAGTTATTATTTTCAAGTAAAAGCTCTGATTATTGAACCCTTAGCGAGATAATGACAGTGGAACTGTGTCAGCGAGAAGTAAGGTGCAATAGGCAGCACAATAGCACTGCCCGAAGATAATTCCATTGTATGAGAGTCTTAAATAATAGCTAAATGTTGTTTTTTTTACAGGTAAGCTTGCCTGGAGCGGCCCATAAATCTGTCTATCAAGTTGGTAAGAAACTATAAATGGATTAATACTTCGCTAAGGTATTTTTTTAATATCATGAATGTATGGAACTTTTGAATGGACACATTATTTTATCTAAATCATAAAATCCAGGGGATTGAGTATATGATTTAAATATAATAATGTAGATAACACAATTTCTGGAGTATTTTACTATGAAAAGAATGTTAAAATTATTTTTGGAATTTATTAAAAGGAATACTCTTGACTTAAATCTAAGCTTTTCGGGTTATCCCGTAAAGCTATGTGTGAATTATCGAGTATTATGTACTTATGTACATAATACTCGATAATTCACACAGCATCATCTAGCCCCAAGAATCAGAATCAGAATCAATAAGTTTATTTCTTTAGGCTTACAAAATAAGCACTTAGACAAGTCAAATTTTATACTATAAACATAGTTATTATTATCAAATAAGAAATAAGGTGTTATTGATATTCTCTTCACTTAAATTTTTTGTCCACTCAGCTAAGCAGAGCTTCTGTTATTGTTACTAAATAACTAATATACATATGTAGATAGATACATTTTATTATAGAAAGAATACACCCAGAACACTCGGGATATTTACCATGGTTTGAGTTTTGAGGTTTCGAATATTTCGGCACAGTTTTATGCGCTATGACAACGGAATAACTGAATTGTCACAGTGACTATAATGTGACTAGAGTATTAATAACCATGATATTTTAAAAGTTTTATCTGGAGATCATACAAAAATAGAACGATCACGTACGGATTTCTTTTAGACTTACAAGTATACAGCGGTTTCTAACGCGAAAATAAATACAAAACCCATTGATCACTTGAGTTTCCTAATCTAAAAGAGGACTCAAAAGTGCTGTGGTTGATGATACTAATTAAACTTTTTGAGTCCTTGAAACCAGCTCAGCCTTTAAAGAATCCTGAAGCAGCGATGTAGCGCGACCGTGCCCGTTTAAAACAAGAAACAGCGTACTTAAGAGGACATTGACAAGAATCATAGGCGTAACTATGCGATAACCTCAACCCCGCTCCGTTTGTAATGAAATTGTAAAACCTATTATTACATCGGGAACTTCGGAATAGTATTTAGTGCCTTGTTTCTTGGAAATTTTATTAGTGCCTTATTGCTGGATCGTTAGTCTGTTATAATTGTGGGTACTTTAATTTATTGGCATTTTCAGCGGTAGACCACCTCTAGCCTAATGAGAATGGTTAAGGATTTGCATCTGGGAATTGACTTTGACATAATTCACACATTGAAAAGATAACGGTTTATATCTCGTTAAAACGGTTAAAACCTTATAGTTTAGTATAGTTAAGCCTAACATGACTATTTGCTATTTAAACTCAATTTTGACATTTTATATAAATTCTTATACGGTGTGTATAGTGTAAATTTACTCTTAAACTAAGCTAGTATATAGACCTAGACCTAAGCTATACTTATATACTAACTTGTAGATGTAAGCAAAATAAAATCAATATTGACGAGAAAAGGCTAAAAATAGCAATGACAAGATGATAGCAGCTTTATGCAAACTTGAAGAATCAATCAATTGATTAACGGCTGAATTTTCTGCGAAACTATCTACGTAGGTATATATAGGGAGTGCCTATTTAAAACAGGACGATAAATTGAGCCCTGACGCGCTCATCAAGTTGTTCAATTATATCTCACAATGAGAACAACGAGGCGTACTCCTATGTAGCCGCAAGCGCAGTATTTTTTCAACGATTCATGCATAAGGGATGTGAACTATTATTTCGTGCTTAACTTTTAATTACGATTGGAATTTAAATGGGCAATATCTATGGTATAATTTGAAGATTATTTATTTACCATCTGTCTGGAAGATATCTCGCATCTCGCAAATTGACATTCTAGAGCTTTTATAGGTTCTAACCAGTATTAGTAGGCTTTTTTATAAATCTACTGCAAAGCAATATTGCAACTGATCAAAGGCCGCCATATTGTACGCTGTACAGTAAGGCGGGTCTATTTGACTTTAGTAATAACAGCAGTAACGAGACGTTATCGTGACGTCTCATTGCATTTTTGTACACGATGATAGAGGCGCTACTGAACCAAATCCTATAGAAAAGGAGAAGTCACGATCACGTTTTGTTACTAATGTCAAATAAACTCACCTCACAGTATAAATAAATAATTCAAGTGAATCTTTATCCTTTAATTTAAAACTTTTTAAAGTATCATCATATATCATCATGGTTATTAACAGTAAACAAGTAATATACGTAGCAAAAGACAAAGGATACTGACACGGTATTTCTGCCAATAAAAACTTACTTGACTTCTGTTTTATTATTTCATTTTACAATTTTAGGAAAACTAATAGTTAGGTAATTATGTAATAAAAATGATGTGTGACTAAAGGCTAATTAAAAACACATCTGTGTGTTCTGTGATCATGGCGCATGCAATTGTGCCGAAGCATTGAAAAAGTCAAAATGAAATAAATTATGGTAAATATCCCGTTATTGGCCTTCAATATTTAATCAAACGGCTTTTCTAATACCCGTCAGCAACAGGACATTCCTTGTATGACTCCCTATCAACAGAAACCTAAGATATTGCAAGGATAGTCCCCCTTGTCCCAGTCTATACATGGAGTATGGCCTCTGATCCGTACCAGATGAATAGAGCCTCGAGTCAAGCGTTTAGCTTGATAATGTTGTAACAAATGTACGCGACCAATAAGCCTTATTGGGCTAAAGTTAATTAATAGTTATTTACGAGACATTTGTAAAAGATCTTAGCCTCTTACACAGATTAGGAAATTGTTCAGCAGTTGCCTAACTGATGTCTACGAATCGTGCGATACGGACCGTATGCAATATACTAAACGTTTTAAATTTGTAAACAAGCAATCTTGTCGCGTCAAAACAAAAAAAAAATTGAACTTATGTAAGCACTTCACGCCAGAGTATACAGGGTGGATTTTTGAGACAGGACAGTAAGGGCAGGTACCTTAAACGTTATAGTTACAGGAAAACGTTCCTAGGAGACCATCCATAACTTTTTGAGATATTCTGAACTGCATTCAAAGATTCACCTGTATTGCTGACGTCTAGTTGTGCTACAACAAAAAAAAAATTACTTACCTACTAAAAACTCATAGATAATAGTGGAGAAAATTGCATTTGACTTTTACTATCTACAGGGCATTAGTCCACGCAGGCTTTAAACCAAAATATCTAATATATCACGTCAGGTTCGTTAGTATCTTGACCCGGCGCCTCAGTTTTGTCATAAATTGCAAATTTATTTACGTTCAATTACTTCCTTTGATTTATAACGTCAGTACTATTACTATAAAGAGAATGCATACCCACCTTTTGTACTTTTACATAGAGACCTAAATCAATTGCCTTTAGCTCTTTCCTATGATAAGAAATGGGACCTGTTATATGAAATGTAATAAAACTTCGGACATTTTCGACATCAAGTCGGAGGAATCGTAAATTTTATTTTGTTTTTTTACCTGCTACTTTTACACACCAAAAATAATTCAACTTTCAAGGAATACCATGCTTATTTTTGCAAACTAGTGAAATATCTAACGATAAAACATGAACCACAAAACCTAATTTCTATTTTATTAATTACTAGCTGACCCGTGCCCACTTCGTTGGGCGGTAAATATTTTTAGTAGTCTTTAAAACTCGCAAATAACGTGGTTTAAACGATGCGTGTTTAAACATATTCAATAGGTAAAAGAATTTTCAAAATTGGCTCAGTAGATTCAGAGATTATCCCCTATAATCACACAAACGTTACTTATTTTTATTAGTGTAGTATAGTATAGATTTAAATATACCTAGATTTTATTGACTGGACGTCACACAGCTCCACATTTACCTAGGTATATTATGCGCTTCAAAAGCTTTTGATAGTACCTACTGGAGAATAGGGCACTACACATCTATTGTCCAGTTCTAAAACTGGAAGGAAGAATCACCAGTCGTCCTAAATCTTCTCATTTTCTATCTTGATTCATGGCGTCTCGCAGATCTACATTATTCTCAGCGCGCAGTCTTCTCTCATTAGTTCTGTTCTGATGTATACCAAACGCTTCGTTTTAATTTTGGCGTAAGTTTCCACCAGCCATTTTAATTTTGGCGTAAGTGTCCACCAGAAAACGGTTAAACAAACCTCGAAACCTTTGCAGGTGAGCAATGCAACCTTCTTTTATTAGTAAAATGTATGTATCTAGGTGTAGAATTGCATTGCAGAAAATTTTTAGTGTCCAGTCTCGTCAGTTTTCGGATTTACATGTCGAAGATCAAAGTTGTATCCGTCTTCGCCACGACAGCAGGTATATAAGCGAGTAGAGACTGAAGAGAATCAAATGCCTGGTGCGTTTCGACAATGCATTGCAAGCGGTCATCCCGGGTACGCAGCACAATGTCCGGCCTGTCACAGTGCTGATCTACCAGGACGACGGCAACATCATTGGTAGCGAGAGCTTTGTACTAACCGGATGCTGTCCAGTAGGTCGTTTATCGGCACTAATAACAATTTTGTAATCATTTTGTTGGCTTTTGGGGTATGGACTCGTATTTTATGTCCTTCCTCGTAGTATGAACTCAAATCATGCTAAGTATCATTCGAATCCATTCAGTAGTTTTTGCGCTATTTTAGGCCGAGAAATGTCACTTCCATCCCCACTCCCAAGGGAACCTTAACGAATTCCAGGATAAAAAGTATTACATGACCTTCCTCGTAGTATGAACTTAAATCATGCCAAGTTTCATTTGAATATGGGGGCTATCGCTCTCTACCGCCCTTGCCCCGCGCGCCATTCTGCAACGCGCAAAATTTCACTTATTCTCTCCATTAGGGAATCCTTCTGAATTCCGGGATAAAAAGTATTTTATGCCCTTTCTTGTAATATGAACTTAATTGATGCTAAAATTCATTTGAATACCTTCAGTAGTTTCGGCGCTATGCGCAGCCAAGAAATTTTACTTTCATCCCCTCTTCCAAGGGAACCCCATTGAAATCCGGGATAAAAAGTATCCATGTCCTTTATCATAGTATGAACTGAAATCCTGCCAAGTTTCATTTGAATACATTCAGTAGTTTCGGCGCTACGCGCAGCCAAAAAAAAATATTTTCATCCCCTCTCCCAAGGGAACCCTATTGAAATCTGGGATAAAAACTATCCTATGTCCTACATCATAGTATGATCTCAAATCCTGCCAAGTTTCATTTGAAAACATTCAGTAGTTTCGGCGCTATGCACAGCCAACAAATTTTACTTTCATCCCCTCTCGCAAGGGAACCCTATTGAAATCCGCGATAAAATGTATTCTATGTCCTTCACCGTAGTATGTACTCAAATCCTGCCAAGTTTCATTTCAATACGTTCAGTAGTTTCGGCGCTACGCGCAGCCAAGAAATTTTACTTACATCCCCTCTCCCAAGGGAACGTTCAGTAGTTTCGGAGCTATGCGCGGCCAAGATACAGACAGACAGACAGACATGATGGAAAAAAATTACATTTTTGGCATCAGTATCGATAATAGAGTGCCCTCAAAAATAAATCTTCAAAATATCTTCAATGTACAGAATTGGACCTGTTACAGTTTTATTATAAGTCATCATCATCATCATCATCAGCCCATACACGTCCACTGCTGGACATAGGCCTCCCCCGTACGACGCCACAAATAGCGGTCCTGAGCCGCCTCCATCCATCGACTACCTGCGACCGCTACGATGTCGTCGGTCCATCGAGTGGATGGTCTCCCATGTAGGGGGGATTTGCCATAATCACCACGCTTGGCAGGCGGATTGGTGATCGCAGTGTTGGTGTTTAAAAATACTCAGAAGGAAGCTGCTGCCCTTCCTCTGGTAGGTTCCCTTAGTCGGCTTTTACGACATCCACGGGTTGAGTTGGAGGGGTCGATATTCGTACGCCGCGACCCCACGGCGGTTTTATTATAAGTATAGATTGTAATTTTACAAATAGGTACTAGGCCCTTTTACACCTAACTCTTATAAAATTTTAATTTTAGTATACTTAAGATTTGACTGTCTGTCTGTTTTCTTTCTGTATACAATCCCTTATGGTGCTTCCTTTTTCCTGTTTTGATTATAAATGGTGTATTAATGTAATAGGAGTTATATTTTATAAATTAACGACTTCAAGTGTATATTATGAAATACCTACGGTGGAAATAAATGAAATGAGACCTGTTATTTTCCAAACAACTATTAATTAAGTTATTGGAGCGATGAATGTGTAGAAAAAACCTAGGACACACAAGCATGTGCTTTATCCGCACACAACGGGTGCAGATCCACAGGTAGAAGCAATAGTTACATAATAAGTAGACTTTATAGAAGGAAGATGCTCTCCGCATACCAATAGTGAGATACTGGTTTCGCAAAAAAACATACCACCTCCCAGGAGTTACTTAGCGGTAACTAATTATACCACTCGTTAACTTCACTTACTAGTTTTTGCAGCAGTCGCATCAACTTACGCCAGTGCTTGATATGGGCAAATAACCTTAGAAAAGGTTTACCGTGGAAAGGGTTTTTGAAAAATCCTGGTTCTTATTTATTGGATCTTTCTTCACGGAATAAAGTCTTAATTAAATAAAAATTAACGAAAATAAAAAGTTTATTTATTCAGACATTGTCCATTATGAGGCACATACATACATACACCAAACACTACAATAAAATAGAATTAAAATAAAATAAAAATTAGGATAAAATTACTATCAAATTATATTATATTAAATTACTTCATGTCACACTATATCTATATAGTGTGACATGAAGTAGGGGTAGGTAAAGTATGCAGCCACTCAACAAAATCCCAACCCAGGGAGCCTAAAGAGTTAGGACCCTGTTGAAAGACTGCATGATGGGCGAAGCAAACTTGCTGCCTACAACCTGTAGGATGGTGTTGGTACTACCCCATGTTCTGCGCAGCAGCGAGGCGGTTTTTTTGCGGATGATTGCGTGAAATCCATGAACCTGGGCCTCCGCAAACATGAAATTATCTCGATTAAAAGAAAACTATACATGTAACTCATAGTCCATAAATATGGAAAACTAGAAACATAATCCGAACCGATTTAATGAGCTGACCAACACTTTGACTTTCAATTTAGCGCCGATTTATAGAGCCTTACTCGTTTCTTAGTTAATTTAAAATTAAATTATTCATAATATACAGAGCAGTTACTCTGTAATCATTGGAAAAACTATTAATCACTCATTATAATTAGTAGATAGCATCCTGTTGATATCAGTTTCATATGGAGTTTTTTTTTAGAAACATGTCATTTTATCCCCATTTCTCTGCAGAAACCTACATAATTTTTTTCAAACTACGTAAATCGTCGAAATTTCAAAGACATCGATGCGCGATTATCATTTTAAAATCTAGATAGTCTTGTTATTTATCATTCGAAAACACAACATTGCAGTTAGCCACAATTTTTATAAATGTATCTTTTTTTCCCTATTAAACAAACGCATACGAAATGTCTGTTATCTTCAGAGAATGAGGCGTGGGAATGTGTGTCCACTATCAAATTATTCTAAATACGTCCACAGCACGTCCTTGAAGCGTGACCAGCCGCTAAAGTGCACGAACGGAAAAAATGACGATATTGTTTTACTTCGCACGTACGTTTTGCTAACACTGAAAACGACATTAGCTTCGGCGACGGGTAGCCGATTGACTGTAGATGCTGGGCAGTTTATATAGCACTTACTCCTGCGGATTAACGACCCAAAGTTGATCTTGTCCTTCGACACAATAATTCTCCAGGCATCTCGGTTCTGACCACCAGCTATTAGCATCGACTTAGATTGTCTTCAACTTTGTCGATCCAGCAATACCCCGTATTGCTCGATACAGTATAAGTACCTATATAGTTTATATAGTGTCTGTTTTTCTGGTAAGCCTGTTATCAGTCACTGCTGGGTTTAATAGGCCTTCCTTCCATCTACCGAACCAGTTTGTCCAGTATGTCTTGTTTTTAACTGTTTGTATTGTTCTTATAAATAAATGTCTTTCTTCTTCTTCCTGTCTCTCATCTCTATCGAGGGTGTATTGTTGATACGAGTATCGTCTGACTATGGGGCGGGTGGTCTATCTCATTATCGTTGAGTATATCTGTGCTACCATAATAAATTAATCTGGTAAATTTTTCCGGATATTCTTTCACTCTTTTTCTGTCTCTGATGTTTCATATATTTTTTTATTTCTTAGTTATATGAAGCGCTTCATCTCGTTATGCCTAAGAGCTCTACCTACTCAGACTAAGCAAGCTAGCTTTTGTTAAGGTAAAAGAATACAGACAATATTTTGATTGATTACCAATTTACGGTACCTAACTAATTTAAGCTTCAGTATTGTATAGATTGACTTTATGATGACGAAATCTATTAAAACGTTTTACGAGGAGTGAGAAATATCCAATAAATTTGTCGTTTATACTACCTACGTAATTAATTTCTTTGTTGCAGAGATTCTGAATACTTTTGCCACCACGGCCTTTTCTGCAATACCAGTGGAAATTCTTATGTTCATGGCGTGGAAGCTCAAATTCCCTTGTCAGTGTTAAGGCCAGAGTTCTATAATAGCACCAATAGCCACAATGAATTTTATATTTCCTTCACATTTGACTTTACCGCATCACAACGACAAATAATTTCTTAGTAGTTAGGTTCCGGTTTTGAGGTCAAATCTTTGCCTGAGAGGTATCAAATAAGATTTGTTGCTGCCGCATTCCTCTTTTAATAGGTAGTAGTTATTAGTGAAAGGGTCAAAACGCCGTAGTATTGCTGCTTTCAGTTTGAAGTGTTTGGATGAAATTACAGGCAAATGACGTTAGTTTTCTAATGACAGACACATACAATGTATGAACCGATAAGCAAGGTACTAATTAAAAAGTGTACAGTCAGTCTGTTAAGTACCCTGTCTAAAAAGCTCTAATCAGACTGAACGCTAACATGAAAAAGCCAACTTTTTGTAGTCCCTAGCGAATACAGTAAGTGAAACCCCACGTTAGAGCTATAGAGTTAGAGGTCCAATGAGGAATGCGATCAAAGATTTGAGAGGTAGATGCGTACGTTTAAATTAGCAGACGGAAGCTGAGTAGTAAGTGTGCGAGGCGGGTTGTCCTCGTGGCAATATATCATAAGTGCGCAAGCGTCGCTGGGCGGACCAGGGGCGGGGCGAATCATTTTTAAACGGTTTTTTGAGTTTCACAGGCTGCGGCGGCCAATGCTGGAGTAATTCGGGCGTCCTTTTCTGGCGCTTCGAGACGACGACACTTTTTCGTTAATTAGGACAGCCATTACTGCTAATTTTCTGGGCAATGAACTCTGGACTAATAATTGTTTGACAAAAAGTTGATACGCGAACGATCGCGGACAGGCTTTGACCTATGTCTATACTTGTAAGCAAAAGTAAAAGTAGGTGATGGTGTTGTATTCACCTCCGTAGGTAGTTAGATAACTTTTCCCACCTTGGGACAAATGTTTGTACGATCTGCAAATATTTGTACGATCTGCAAAAATGTATTTGTCTCGGGTGTTCCGGGTATTTTCTATGTATAATAAAAAATATCTTTATAATATATTATGTATATCAGTTATCTAGTACCCCATAACACAAGCTCTGCTTAGCTTGGGGCTAGATGATGTGGTGTGCATTGTCCAACATTATTTATTTATTTATTTAATATGTATAGAATCAAGACAGAACATAATTTTAGGCTCAAAATGTTAGATTGAGAAACCCACTAAATACATACAGCCAAGTTAAAAATTAATACAGACATAATATAATTCCATTAAGTAGTCCATTCAAAAAGTTTTCCAAAACTTGATATCCCGATAAAAATTACAATCTTCCATTGCTAATTTCACTTTATACTCAGCCTTAACTAATTAATACCCCTCGGCCGCTGGTTCGTCGGAGCATGCGTGCACGCAGGTTTTTGCGCCGCGTCTCTCTATTGTTCTCTGCGGATCACAAGATGTTGCCCTTAATTCTTTCTCACTGCTGCAGCCCTGAATACTGATGATTGTGAGGGGTTATTGACATACCTATGTACTAGTACTTACTTACTAATACAATAGGTACAATACAAAAGATATTTATTGTTCACCAGAAAAACAACATTACTGAGAGATGTTACATAGGACAAGTACAATGGGCTGCCTTATCGCTTAGAAGCGATCTCTTCCAGGCTTTGGATGGAGAGAATTATGAATTTAAGAAAGACAGGGGTGTACCTGCCACGGATGATTTAACATATATATATTAACATAACATTATAAATACCTAATAATAATAGATAGATAAATATAATAAATTGAAATACACAAATAAATAAGACTATTTATTTGTGTATTTTATTTAAGTATATTGAATATATTTTAGTAGGTTTATATTTCAATTGATTATATTTATCTAACTATTATTATTTCAATTGATTATATTTATCTATCTATTATTATTATTAGTACCTAATAATAATAATAGATATATTATTATTAGTACCTAATAATATTAATAGATAGATAAATATAATCAATTGAAATATACAAATCAATAGTCTTATTTATTTGTATATTTTATTTTAGTATATTGAATATATTTTAGTAGGCTTATATTTCAATTGATTATATTTATCTATCTATTATTATTATTATGTACCAATATTCACTTGTCCGAAAGGAAAAGCTCCTTGACACGCGACGTATGCGTGACAAGTGACAACGCTTTGACTTAAATAAAAGTTGCTCATTCTCAGTTTTTTGAGTGCACTCCGCTACTATAATCTATGGTATTGTTCATAAAACACGTTATAGGGACTCAATGTGATGAAGTCAGGGTGAGCTCTAAGTATTTCAGCTTTTGTACAAGAATAAGACTTGGAACTAGACGCATTTACGTTTATTTTTATCAGCTCATGCAAACAGAATCAATCACGTTTATTTATAGCTTACTAAATAATCTATTAGAAAATAAGCTCTAAGAAAACGTAACCTGGAGGAGGTTTTAGGGAGTACTCTTTGTTAAAGTAATTTATTGTCATTTATTTTCTATTTATAACAGAATGGCGTAAGGCCAATTACATACACTAATTACATTGCCCTCGGAAGCCAAAAAGCGGTAACTCAAAAATTCTATATTCTGTTTTTAGTCCATCGGATAGCTTGTGAAATTGCGCATCTAATGAACTAAACAAAATAGCGCTATCTTTACAGGAACATTGAAAAAAAATCCACTGAAAATATTTACGTATCTCGATTTTGTCTTGCTTTTCTAAGAGAATCGGCGGTATAGGTACCTTATTTTCGAAGCTAACTAGCGGTAACTACCTACTTTTGACGCATTCTAAGTTACAGAGAATAAGAGGTCTACTTGAAAGTCAAGTAGACCTCCTATTCTCAGAAAGCTTTACTTAACTTTTTGACTTGAACTTTCTTTCACCCGAATCAAAATACAACTCTATATGGAAGGCCTTAAATAATGTTGTTGAAAGAATCGGTAGATGATATTAGAATAGTTTGTAAAATCAGTGGTCACCCCGGGGGCGTGTATATGTACATATTATATCAGATACACTTCAAACCAGTTCTCTTCGCCACTCGGGTCTAACAAGAATTTGGACTCACAAAAATAAATACTGGTAAGATGAGAGAGGTAATAACATCATATCAAAACGTTTGCCAATCAAATCTCGTCTAAAATAAAACTGGGTAAGGTTTACTCTACGTTACAACACGATGAGGCAGTTAATTCATAATACGGTTGGAAATGAAAAGCTGTATAAGAATATTTATTATGACATTGGACAGTAATGTACAAAATTGATTTTATCGAGGCCTACAAACATGTATACCTTAAATTTCTACACAGATCTCTTTATTTCAAGAAATGTAATTACTTTTCACCTATTTAGTTTATTCAAATTATGCGTGCTAGTCTGTCCAGCAGAAATTTCTAAGTTTATTTTTCGCAATACCATAATCATAGCAAATTACGAGTATAACCAATCAGAATCAATAACTTTATATCTTTAGGCTTACAAAATAAGCACTTAGACATGTCAAATTTTATACAATAAACATAGTTATTATTGTTAAATAAGAGAGTTATTATTATAAGGTGTTATTCATATTCTCTTTACTTACTTCAATTGTAGATGAATCGCGTTAGATCCATCGACTAGATCCATGATGCAACATGAGATTTTTATTTCAGAGATTTTTTTTCACAAATTATGAGTTTGTGTACCAGTATGAAAATATAGTGTATCTATTATGAATTTTTGTGTCAAAAATGTCAAAATTAAAGAATGTGGCTGGCTCATACCATGAAACTTTATTTAAATATGCAATGTCACACTTCACACATTATAAATACTTTATTTTACCCTTGTGTGACTGATTATATTAGGTATAATTTATACCTACCCTAGTTTTAAAAACTCTTTAAGCTCGCTTTCAAAAAAACAGTATTTCAAGCTGCAAGTATATATATATGAGTATGGATTTGAAAATAGCTTTAGTAAAGGTGGCGTAAAATACACTCTAGGCTTTACGACAATGGCCAGGGCGGAGATAAGGTTGCGGTTTATTCGTGGAGTGTCCCTCTGAGTAATAGAGCCGATACCACTATCTCCCTCCTTGAGGAATACGTGATTTTTATTGGCTCCTACCTTGTATATTGTCTGAATCCTGAGGTTCCTTAATATTATGCACTCGAATATCCTTACTGATTTACGTTACATCTATGCTGTCCATATAATCATTTTCTTTTGTATATATCAATAAATCTAAATGCTCAACGTGATTGGCGTAGCAGACAGTCTTATTGTCCACGGCTCTGGAAGCCATTTAAATGATGGACGTCTATAAAACCTTATTGCTGCGAAAAGTTTCAATAGATACTCCACGTATTTATTATAAAAATATTTTCAATTAGAGATGCGGGCCGAACCATTGTAAATCTTAGTGTAACGCGAGTATGACTGTCTGTCATTTAATTTCTTTAGCTAGGCAGTAAAATGCTAGTTATTTTAGTGTATAGGGGACAATGCTGGGCCGAGGACACAGTCGCGACGCGTACGCACAAAAAAAGAAAATCTTCGACAGTCCTCTTCGGCCCACACGCTGCCTATGGCCACTCAATCGTTCGTGTTTCTATAAGCACAGGAAATGGGATAGAGATGAATATATAATTTCAACACTAACTTTATTTATCGCAACAGCAGATTATCTCCTGAATAAGTTTTAATATCTAGGCATTTAAATTTTCTGTGTAATTGTCTCAAACAACAACTTTTGAATTTGACTGAGTAATACGGCTCTACAAGAAGACTATATCTACAATATAAATATCTGTTTTTCTGTCGTAAAATCAATCGATAAATTTACAATCAATGATTTTTACATCTTTATAAAAAATGTTAGCTCCACAGCTTCCTTGTTCTAGGTAAATACACAGAGCAATGACACAGCGTTAATTTTCAAGAGATACTTCGTTTCTTTAGAAGTTAGTTCGAAACACGACCGTGGCCGGCTAACGAGTCAGGATTGACTCGAGTACTTTTGACTGCATAACCCGATGCCTTAATGATTCATAAATAATATCGAATGTGGAGAGGTGAGTTGGGCTAGTGGGAGGTAGGCTGACTTTCAATCGATGCTAGGGGCTTCATCTCACAAATTTTATAAACACAAAAGATTGTGTGGATAGATATAATATTTGTTACTTCTTTATGTCCAAATTGCTGAACGGATCGTGCCGAAATTTTGCATGAGTGTAGGTTGAAAGCTGGAATAAAATAGGCTTTTTATCCTATAAATCAGTTTCCATGGAATCTATATAACCCTTATCTAAACATTTTAATAGAAACAACGTGTGTAAAACCACGGGTAGAAACTAGTGAGTGTTCCAAACTGGTATGTTGTTTGAAATAATAGAATGCCTTTTTAATATGTACGCATCTCTATCCAAGAGGAACTCGTCTAGGTAGACGAAGAAACTTGTATCAAACAAATATTCACGGTTTGTGTTACTCGGCGCGAAAAAGAGTGCGAGACGTCTTTATATTTTTTTCAACGAATTCTAAAATATAATTCGTTTAACTTTAAAAGGAGCTTATACTACGGAAATGCTGCGTGAAATTTCACAGCTTAGTTGGTTAGGCACGTAATATCGTGCATACCAGGGGGCCTACTCGGAAAAGGAAAATCGATGTTTCTTTTTCGTGTTCGTGCAAAACCAACTCTTATGTCCATTGCATAAGATTAGCGTTTGCACGAAAAAGAATCAGAAACTTTGATTTCGTTTTTAAGACTACGGGCCCTGATTATGCTACGAATTTCTCTGTGTACTCATATTCATAATTTTTACAAGTACAAGGCGCACTTAGTTACTTCTATTTACAAAATAATTCCTATACCTGCTTTCAATGGGCATCGTACATGTCGCATTTACCATAACATTTGAATGGAAAAAAATATAGTTAAAAACTAAAACCCGACTACATAAAAGTCTTAAACAAGCGTTCACCTATTGTCCATAGCATTTTCTTTGATACTTAGGTAGTCGGAGGCCTTTGTTACTAATTATACCGTAGGTATATGGGGTGGGTGCCTCCGACTACCTAAGTATCAAAAGAAAATGCTATGGACAATAAGTGAACGCTTGTTTAAGACTTTTATGTAGTCGGGTTTTAGTTTTTAACTATATTTTTTTTTACACCTTTTTGCTAATAGTTTGAGAATCGTTAACCTCAAAAAAGTTTGAGGTACGGTTTCGGAAAGTACAAACAAAGACCTTTGCAACGATACCACACACGAGCATATTTACTAACATTGAAATTTTCGACCCTTTCTTCGACCCCCGCTATCTCGTTAGACCCCCATTTTTATCTGACGTCACATAGCCTATAACCATCGGGCTATTAAGACGAATCATATGACACCTCATTTGTTGAAATCGCACCAGTAGTTTCAGCGCTACGAGGGAACATAAAAATCGGCTACATACATACGTACATACATAGGGTGTCAAATCATAACCTCTGGTAGTCGGGTAAAAATTACAATATTCTCGTGTAGCTCTTACTGCGACGAGTAGGTCAAAGTCGAAGGTATATTATATGAAATAATTTGTATAACTAAAATTTAATTTATTCAACCAGCAAAACGAAAAATTACTACTAGTATTTACACTAATGTATATAAAATAAACTTCCTAAAAATCTATGCCCCAACCGAAAGCCAACGTGCCCAGAATGCTGGCAGCATGGCCACGTTCAATAGCAACACTATTCCGTTGACCGAAATAGAAGGCAGCATTCCGTTCATCTATGGAGTCTATGAGAAGTTTGATAAAATCTTTATAAATTGCGTATGCCGGGCCCCAAGGACCAAAGCTTCCACCCCAAAAGGACCAAACAGATACTCTCGTTCTATATTAGCGTATATCGACGTTTGAGGGACTCAGCTGATGTTGCTGCGGAGCCGGCGCTTACTACTGTCCCTGAAAGATGTGAAAGCGCTAGGTTATCTACACACGTGACATCCCAACTAAAAGCCGATCCATCTATAACTAAAATGTCTATATATTTTTTCACCTCTTAAAAACACACAACAATTTGTTAAAAAAACTCAGTAGAACCCGCCTACACACTCACTAACTTATTTTATCCATATTCAATTCAAATAAGGTCTATAATTCGACGCGATCTCCATATTTCTTCCAAAAATACGAAGCCATTACTGTTGGCTAGTCGAGTAAAGTGTAAGAACGGTTATATCACGTCAATATTTTTCCTTGGATCGTTTGAACGCTTTTATATTTTGGATCAATAAATGTCCAATATTTAAAAGAAATACTCGTGTGTTTGACAGCCGCGATGGACTAGTGGGAGGTATTTCGACTTTCAACCTTACGATAGCTTGTTTTTATCTATGTTTCTTCTTGGAAAATTTAGGTGTGTCTTTGAGACTTTCTTTCAGCAAAAGAAAACGGCTATTTAATTAGTTACACACTTATTTTTATTTATTTAAAACTTTATTGCACCAAGGTACAGGGGGTGGGCTTAGTGCCGAGGCATTTTCTACCTGCCGACCAACACTTATTGAGTCATTTCTATAACTAGATTCCGCAGACTAGGCCGAAAAGATGGTATGGAGACGTCAAGAGAATTTATTTATTTACGAGTCTCAAAGGCAGTGCCTAGTTTATAGGTACAGCAATTTTGTGAGTCTAGTTTTTGGCTTAATTCTTATCGGGATTAAGATTGATTTTCTTAAGTCCTTCTTGATTTTGTATAAGGTTTATTACGTGCCAAGTACATGGTACGCACAATCCGCTCCAAGTATTTCTATTTGTTGTTTTAACAATACATTGCCTACACGACGTGCGTCTCAATGCCTTTCAAGTCAGATTAAGTTAGGAGAGGTGCATTATTAATAACAGCCAATAACTTAGCCGTAGCTTGAAATATCGAAGTTACTTTTGCTTAAGCAACACGCATATATTATGTGACCTAAGAATCTGTTTCCGGCTTGCTTTGTCAGCTGTGCTGGGATTAAGCTTTCTACTTTGTTGGCGAGATTGTGATGTTGCTGTAGTTATTTCTTATCTACCCTGCCTGTGTAAATGAAGACATCTCCATACTCGTTTGTTCCTATTTCTCATTTATTCTTATTTACTCAGACGCGCTTGGAATTAAAGTCGTTTACAAAACAAGTATTCAAATAATGCAGTGTTATAAATTTATGCGCTTGTAAACTTGCACTTGGATAAATATTTGTATGACAGGGGTTTTAGTGCTTTCCAGTGAAAAACGCTCCGGTTTGTTTTTAACGCACTTTACTTGGTGCTGTGGTGTTGCTTAGCCATTCTCAAGAAATAATGTTTGATAAAAACTACATTATCTTCGTCATCAGCCTATATTAGTCCACAGCTGGACATAAGCCTCCCCAAATGAGTGCCATAGCACCCTGTCTCCAGCTTGCCGCATCCAGTATCTGGCTGCAGTCCCACCTGGCTGGAAGGCGTCAGACACTACGTTTGCCGAGTCGCGTAAACAACGATAAAAATTCTCTTTATGGCGTCGGGTTTGAAAACTACTTGTCAGCATTATGCATCGTAGGAAAGAGGTCAAATCGACCAGTAGTGCAAAATGTGTCAAAAAATCAACAACTAGAAAGTGATTTTAGGTTAAGTATGAGGTCGCGTTTAAAAACATTATTATCTTGAGTTTGGCTGGAGTCTAGGTGGGTATGTAGTTAGAAGCTGGAGTATAGAAAGGTTTTAGACAAAGTGAGTATGCCTTAACACTTAGAATATTCCAATCTAGAGACGATGTTCTGGTCAAACGGCCGATTTATCTCGAAAACAAAAGGAAAGGAGATAGAGCTATTTATGGGATGGCAACGTCAGGCACTATCGTGAAGCGTGCCTTTGGGAGAGCTTTTAAAAGGTTTGCTCATCGCTCAAGCGAAAGTGCTCCTACTATTGTTTAGTTAAATTATGTGTAAAATGAAGTTCCTGTGTAGCTGACCACAAAACTGCCCCTTGTTATCGTAAAATCTCCACTTGGCCCTTATAGTTTTATACCCGCTTGACATTTTCAGAAAACACCTTTAGCATTAAAATATAGAACTTAAAGTTATTAAACTTAGACCTTATAGAAGGTACTTTACTGTGTACTTAGTGCACAAGTAAGTGTAGTACACAAGTCCAAAGTCGCGGAAACCTAGGCTATATTTCAAGGTTTATCAAATGTAGTCATTACTTGCGAAATTGACAAAACCGGTTTGGTGTTTTACTCGTAATGTTAGTCCGTTCGACAGTAAATCAATTTCCGATGCCTACTATTAAGATACTGAGGCGCCATACATCATCATCATCATCATCATATCAGCCCATATACGTCCACTGCTGGACATAGGCCTCCCCCATACGACACCACAAATAGCGGTACCGAGCCGCCTTCATCCATTGACTCCCTGCGACAGCTACGTTGTCGTCGGTCCATCGAGTAGATGGTTTCTCATGTAGGGGGTGGTTTGCTATAATCACGCCCCATACTTACAACGTCACGTTTATTCTAGGGTTGGCCGTGGCTTTGTTTCAATCTGTTGGTCAGATAGCCCGAAACTCTTTGGTTAGAGCGATTCTGGGCAGTAGTTCTTTAATAATATGGCGTGTTTTAAAAAACGATAAACCGTCTTCAAATTCCCTTACTTTTACATTTATTTTAAGTTTTGCGGGATAAATACTAATCCCCTGGGGATAAACAAAATTATGGAACCCCATCGGGATTATTTTCTATACAATAGTGAAAGAATTTTCAAATTTTTAATTTTAATTGGCGGAAATATCGCGTTTAATACATAAAAAAAATACAGCCGAATTGAGAACCTCCTTCTTTTGAAATCAGTTAAAATTAGGAGGTTCGGTTTGATACCCTTCGAGAGTCACTCTGACTGAAACTCAGTCGGATAAGGGTTGTAAATTGTTTTTCATTTTATATATTCTACAACTGTTTGTATGCAAGACAATCCGTGGTAACCGAATAAAAGAGAAAATCAGTTGCGTAATACAACATGGAGACGAAGATATCAATTCTTAGGTCAGATTACAGACCAATTCGCCATGGTAACCCTGGAAAATTGGTAGTTGATATTTTATTGTTAGAGAAATAGGAGTCACAAGGGCATTTGCTAATATTATTTAATGGGTTGCTTAGCCATTATTTATGGTATGCCTGAATTTATAGATACGAGTATCGGGCGGCGCCGCTTCTCGATTTGAATGGCGCGCTGTGATTGGCGGAGTGCATGCGCAGACACTGAATTTAGGTCACAGCGTAGGTCTAGTCTACTGAGCTTTTGTAACCAAACTATTGTAGGCACGGAGCGTTGCAATCGTTGTTTATTTGCTTCTGATTATGTAAACAATGCTCTGTATTCCAAAGATTTGGAAGCTTGTATGCAAATTGATTATTATGCCAATCAAGTATGAAATCGGTTGAATTGAACATTTGAATTCGTTACGGTAAACTATCCGAAATAACTGAACGTGCTATTATCACTATTATTACATAGCAACGTATATTTTTATTTGTAAATAAAAGAGTGGTTTGCTTTCTATCTGTGCCAATTATGTAACAAAAACATAAACCTACATGTGAGAAAAAACATACCAACGTAACACAAAATAAACAAACAGGCGGACAAGAGGAAACTTAAGGTGTGTCTTGTTATACAGCGGAACCCTCAAAGCAAGGGCAAGGCAGAACTGAGGTAGACAAAGAACTGAACCATACCCAAGCCCATTATAACATATCATCGTAAAAGAGAAACTCCTTCGAAATAAATAACTCGAAGAATTTCATATAGGAGACGTTCCAGAAGAGCAGCATTTGCTTCATTTCATGCAATTTATCATAAATGGAAATCATGACTAACGTCGATAAATATTTGTATGTATATTTTAATGTTCCAATATAATTTCGACCCTAAGTCAATTAATAACGCGTGAAACAAAAAAGTGACCTTTCAAGAATCGTTTTTTTTTGTAAAATTGACTTCGGTTAAGTTTACTTTTAAATACAGAAATAACACAGGTAGAACACTATCAAAAATATCATATTCCATGCATGAGGGATTTTCACTAGTTCTTCCTTCAGTTAAAATAAAAAAAGACGTATAATAATGAATACAGTGTTTCACAAATAAGGCAAATCGGACATTTTTGAGATTTTAGTTTTATGTTTACAAAGACCTAAGCCTCTTGTTCCTGTTTGTTTAATGCTGGTCTATTGAGATGTATAACTCATAGGTTCTATTCTTTGCAGCTCATTGACTAATACTTGGCGATATATAATAATTGTTATCACGTTGCTTCGACTAAAGTCAAAATGAAAAGTAGGAGATACTACCTACTTTTTAACCGACTTCAAAAGGAGGAGGTTCTCAATTCGTACGTATGTTTTTTTTGTATGTAGTATGTTACGCGATGTCTTCGCCAATAATGGACCGATTTTGAAAATTCTTTCACTATTGTATAGGAAATTATCTCGAGGGGTACCATACATTTTTTATCACCCGGGGATTATTATCGTACTTATCCTGCAAAACTTAAAATAAGTGTAAAAGTAAGGGAATTTGAAGTCAGTTTATCGTTTTTTAAAACACGCCATATTATTCATCACACCCATTACAAGAATTAAAATAAAATACACACCCGAATCGAAACTAGCTAGGCCAGCCTAGGATTCCCTATGATATAGTATGATGGGCGTGAAGCAAATATAGGCGCGCGTGGCGAAATCGATATTATTGTGAAAGCTCGTTAACCTTCTTTTTGGTCCCTACACCTAACAAGACCTGGTGTAAAATGACCTGTGGCTATAAAATCATAAGTTAAAATGGGAATTTGTGGAAAAGTGCGAGTTGAAATAATCGCAGGAGGTCTAGCATAAGTGCACAATAGGTCTGCTCGTCTCTCAGGCACGTATGCTCGTAAATCCGCCCGCCTTGTTATTAGCAAAGCATTGTTCGGGCGGTACACTCGGCCCGGGGCACATGCTTCCATGCTCAGCATCCTTTGCAGCACGTCTCAAACTGCTTACAGCTTTTTAGTGTTGTTTATTGGGTGGTAATCGCTTGTGAGGTTTATGTATGGTTTTGTGTTGGAAGAAAAGTAGAACTGACTTATGTCAACTTTTTGGACACGGTCTGACTCCATTTAATAAGAAATAACTTGGGCAGGGTGACATTTATTAAAGATTCACAAGAAATCTTCTTCATCATTGTGAAAGGGGTAAAAAAATTGGTTTTAGGGCCACCTCCTAGCCACACACAGAGTGACTATTGTGACTAAGAATAACCAAAACTTTTGTAATATTTTATAATTTGTTTAGCAGCCTGTATTATCTTAAGCAGTAAGAGAGGAGGAAGGACTTTTCCCAGCAGGGTAAAGTCCTCCCTCTCATTCTTGCGATTCATAATTTATTTTCAAAAATCGCCAAAAGTTGAACTTAAGTTTGTGCAGCCAACTGTACGTCTGACGTCGGATATCCGACACCAAGTTTAATGCCCTGCCAGGCATAATCCAATCCTAAGTAAACCTGCTTCTATAATTAGCTACGGCATTGATGAATATTCGATCAGTATTAAACCATAAGACTTTGCAATTGGAAACAAAAAAAAAACTATCAAAAGCTTGAAAAACGTTTGAACAAAACGGGTCACAAAAGAAAGAAGAATTTATACCCGCACGACAGCTTTAAAGTCACTGGGTTTTGCTATAGGATCTCTGGGAACTGCATAACAGATTTACTACTAACTTCCTTAATTTTTTTGACATGAAAAATTAATTTACGACCCATAAGGTAGTAAAAAGGCCTAATCTCTTACTAAACGCTCACTTGCAATTCGGATTTATAAACCTGATATTATAAAAACTTACCTCATAGGTAGTAAATGGGCTAATCTCTTCATAACCACAGCTAAAGGCAGCAAACTAACCATTCCATAACAAAATTAAACGAATCTGTGTTTGTGTTTAAATCATTTGAAAGGAGCAGGTTCTCCCAGGTAGTGCCTTGTGGGACGCCACTCAGAACCATTCATCTGTTAATCCGACGTATTCTATTGTGGTCAGCAGCAGGTATACGTTTGTGGGACCACGAGGCTATTTGTTAGACTACTCCATTGCTTAGTACCTTTGAACAAGGAAAATATTCTTGGTTATATCGAATTTCAACGCAAAACGATCCGTAGATACAGAATTTGTTTATTTTTTGTTTGGAACCTGGCTAGGTCGAGTATTTTAAAGGTATTAATAAAAATAAGGATGCCATGTAAGTTTCAATAGTTTGTTCTCGGATATGGATCACATAAGCCATTAAATAAATTGGTTTCACTTGGGGAAAATAAATTGCTGAATATGACGACGACGTCTATAACAGACAAAAGAGATAACATTAACATGGCATAGATTTTACTCATTTTCACGTTGTTGCGCAATTATGGTTGCTAAATAAGGATATATTTATAAAACAGATGTAAATAAAAGAGTGAAGTATATAAAAGAGTTATAAAAGACAATAATACAAACGTAAATAAAGGTTTGCTTGCGGCTCCATTAAAAGGTAGTCGATTAGAGAAGGAACACGAGCAACAAAAGTGGCTTTTGAACATCGATCCATCAGACGCAGGCGCAGATAAGAGCATATACCTGTCACAGTAATAAGTATTAAAGCTTGAGTCATATAATACGGAATAAAAACAAAATGCATTAATGGCTGTACGAGGTGGAAAGTAAAGGAACAGGAAGCCTAAGGCGAATGTTCGGTCAGGGATGTCACAGGGAATTTATCATGGACTTAAGAAGTAAGTATTCAACAATTATTAAAATTGTTTATCTAATAATTTAACATAGATACACATGGTTAAGTAGGTAAACATTTTTAGGAAGGGACAATTATTTTTATTTTTGTATAATGAAAAGACAAATTTCACAAAGTACTCTGACTAGTTATTGCTTCTCTCAATCTACTATCCTGGGATTTGTTTGTACCTAATTTAAAAATAAAAAATAAAATAAGTTTTATTTCAGATAAGGTTACAACGCTTATAAGTTACATAGTTTCCTTAAATTAATTAAATTTAACGCATAATTTTATCTGACTGTAATTTAAGTAGTTGGTGGGATACAGAGTATATGTGGTTCGATTTAACCTTGTGTTCAGAGGATAATGATACCTAGCCCTTACTAAGTTAAACTTGTATGAAGATGCTAGGGCTCTTATTTCCGACTTTAGGGTTCAATCTTTCAGTGCATATAGGTACATTGTTCTTATTTTTGTTAATAATGTTTGCGTTACTGTTACAATGATAAGACTAAGGTGTATGAAACATTGAGCTTTCCTAAATTATTGAATAAATGTTAACTATATTATAAACTAATTGAATTTATTATTGTTTAGATTTTGTGTGTTTGAAAATGTATTATGTATGACATAATTTGTTAGCATACTAAGGTTTCAATGTAATGTAGGTATTTATAAAAACTTTCAATACGGTTCTATAATTGTGAATGAATAAGTATTATGAATTATTATAATTGTCTACATTCACAATTTACCGGGAATCAGAAAAAATGCCCGGAATCGAATCCTTTATCACAGACCTCCATAGTATTTATTCCATAGTATTTATTGTGTTAGTTTGTAGTGTACAATGTATTTGTTTCTGATCTTGGCAGAGACTTTTCCCGTGATTTGATATTCGATGATTTTTTGATATTATGTAATAATCAAAAAGAGTTCTGACAACTTTTTTTTAAACTATTGGTTTGCAATTTACTTACAGTAAAATATTTTTACTGTTGTACGGCCCTAAAATCAATTTCCATGGTTTAGATAACCACCATAGGTACAGACTATTCCAGTGTACAAGATGGTAGTTGTTTTCAAAGTTAGTTGTTCATTGCAAATTGAAATAGCGAGGCCAGGGCAGTAAGTCCTAGGGTAATTAACGCTGTCTCAGTTTTAAATTAGCTAGATTAAAGCGAGCCTCTAATTGCGACGAGTTGTTCAAAGGAGATGCAATACAATTTAAAAATAGATATTAAATGTATTAGAAAAGAATTATTGAAGAAAGAATTAATTTGACTTGTCTAAGTGCTTATTTTGTAAGCCTAAAGAAATAAAGTTATTGATTCTGATTCTGATTCTATTGTTCATTATAGTAAAAAGCTTTGTTGTGCTAATTCTGGAGACGTGATCAAGTTCACAAAATTTTTAGAAGACTAGAAGTTTATGGAAATCATTGGCAGATGTTTATCGAATACCCATATACCATTATATTGAGAGGATCTAGTAAAAGGCGATTTTTTTTATCATATGAATACGACCCTCTGCCTTGTTGAATTTACATTTATCTTCCAAGACTTGTTAGTAAATTTTCAGAGACCTTAATTCGCTTTATTTTAAAACTACCTGTCTCTTTCAAACCCTTACAAACCTTTTTTCGCATTAAAAAGTAGCTTATTCCCTTTCTCAGGCTCTAAAGTATTTGTGTACCAAATTTCATTTAAATCAGTTCAGTAGATTTGGCGTGAAAACGTGACAGACAGAGTTACTTTCGCATTTATAATATTAGTAAGGATGTACAATTTTATCCACGATTTGTCAAAACCATAAGATATTGAAGATCAGAGAAAATATTACAAATAGTAAAATAAATAGAATAAAAATAAAATAATCATTTATTTTCTCTCACAAAGGTTTATATGTAATGAAAGTTTTGTTAGGTACATGACGTGTTATATTATTTACTCTTAAATATTAGAGTAAATAATATAACACGTCATGTATTTTAATAATGGTGAGTATCTGGCGCAGCGCATTAGCATTGCCATAGAGCGGGGCAATGCAGCCAGCGTCTTGGGGACGCTTCCGACTGGACCAGTTGAGCTAGCTGTAGATTGTTTGCAACAGTCTGCAGTTAGCTCAATTGTAAATACTAGTTTAATTTCTTTATATTATTTGATTGTTATTGTCTTTGTCAATAAAGATTTTATATAATAATATATTAGACATATGCGTGTTGAACGAAATGCGTGTACAATTGTATTTGGATGAAGAGTATTCTGGACTTAAAAATCACGTCATGTTTTCGTATTACACATTAATAAAAAAAAAATACATTGAAATACATTTGCTCGTACACTTTTTCTTGTTGAATACTATAACTGAACCTTTATAAATAAAATTGTCTTATTTTCGATCTCGAAATTTTTCAAATTTCAACACTCGCGTGAAAATCAGACCCTGTTAATTTGAAAAGGATTATATTTATGAGTGCTATCAAAATAATACGACTTAAGTATATATAATTTCAAAATCCAAGTTACATCAGTGGTGTGGACTGTGATGGCGGATCATAAAATTTGAATTGCCTAATGAATATACGGGATTAGTTTAATAGCTAGAGGAAAATGCGGTTGTCATAGTCTATAGTTTTGTTTTACATGTCTTGTTTTTTTGAATTATTTATGTTATTTGAGAGTTGCATTCTAGAACATGGTTTATGACAACACTTGATGCAAGTCTTGTTAGGTTTTTTTGCACTCGGTTTAAACATCAATCTAGAACGCGGTTTTTAGTTAAAACGTTCATTTGTTTTATTTAAATAGTTTCATTTATACTTACGTCTATAATTTAAATACCAAAATAGTGTTAATCACAACTTTTTTGCACTAAAAGCTTTTTAGCTTAGTTTTAGGCATCTTTTTTTAGCTTTAGCATAGCTTTAGCTTAGGAACAGGATCGTATTAAGGACTCAAAATAATGATTATGCCTTTCATACACTAGCTCCCTTGAGTGCGGTTGCATTTTTTTTGCATCTACTGGTATTCACTTTTTGCCGGTAATTACGTTCGAGGAACATAAAAGTTTTGCTCAGCGGCAGCGAATATAAATCGGCCGTTTCATGAAATATCGAGTCTCTGCCGTAGGCTATACGCCACGAATGGGTCGCCGCCCTTATCTTTGCCGATACGATTTTATACGATATTCCATTTTTCTTTTTCTGACTTTTATGGATCGGTTGTTCGCGGTGTATCGATAATTCGAGATCGGTCTTTTACGTTGAAATTCCTACACAGGTAGCACGGGCATGTTCCCCTGCGTGAATGCTGGCTGTATCGCTAAAGTTCACACTGACGCCTAGCTTCGCTGATTTTAGAAATAACTCGAATTACGATCGTTTTCCTATAAAAAGCGTAAAGCCGGGTTCAAACCGGTTATACGTGGAGTTCTCACAAGGTTCGCTCGCTCATAACTGGCTACTTTATGCCATTGTAATGATCTAGGCTAGAGCTTGCTCTGCGCATGCACACAAAAACACTCGCATTGTCTGCTGCTGGCTGCGTCCGCGACTGTTTTATCACTTCGCACGTCGACTTTGACACTTCCGAGAAAATAGACTGTACGTTCTTTTTTAAATGTTCCCTAAATAACAAGTTTAAGCTGGGTAGATGACTTTTATATGTGCCAAACAGCTTTCATTTCTTCAACGTATTCTGTTTTAGTAAAGGCACTATGACTTATTTGGAACTTTTTGACTCTTTGTCAGTTCCTAAATGCTACCTAGCCCAATTCACTATATTGTTAGCTATTGGTTAATCAATGAAGGTATTACATTATGCAGATCTGCGTATTACTTTATTCTGATTTCGTTAGTTAGTGTCTCCAGTAATGAAAGCTGCATGAGCATGCTAATAAGTAATTTTGATTTCTAACCGCTAATGCGTTTAGGAACAGTTTTGCGATACAATCGCTTAATGAGCACAAAAAGCGGAGGTCCTGCTTAAGAATTCCTCTTGTGTACACAGATTTTGGAGAACTTTTCGCACACGAATTATTCATAATGAGTATCAGAGGATGAAAACTTATTCCAAAGTATTTTATGGCTTATTGCCATATTATTACGACACTTTTCTGATCGGAGATTGTCGCACCCATGTCCGGAATTTTTATAACGTATCGTTTTTAAATTTTTTTAAAATACTCTGTTTGTTGCTCGAGGGTTGTAGGGATCGATCGAGTTTATTATGGGTATTTTTTATGTTAATGTACTAAATACGTAGTTACACGGTTATGATTGCGGACTCGTCTGGACTGTGCTCGGGAGCGCGACTTCCTGTCGCATTTTGGTATATCGGAAGGCGGCTATCTGATCTTTTACTTATCAAAGGTATTTTTATAGGCTATTCCAAATATTTAATCTATATCTGGTGTAGCTTACTAGTAGTTCAATTTTAATGTTCCTTTGAGGTGAATCCCACAAAGTAGATCACAAATACAGGTATTGACCGGGCTATTTACAGGCTGCTAACATGCTCTAGGACAATAAGTTCTGTATTATAAAACAGAGTTTTCGCTATTGCAACAATGGATCAACTTTGTTTGGTTTAGGTTTTGTTTTGTCTTGATCTCCATTTAAAGTTCTTCCAACATCGCCTCCCTTCAGCACTGGCAAGACAAGGATTTGTTTACGCGAAAAATATAAAACAATACATAAAGTACACAATAAATAACAAAACAATAAATAGTTGAACTAAAATAATTATTTTTACTACAAATGATAAAGGCGAAAGTTTGTGAATATGTGAATACGAGCACATTGTGTTTCTTACAAAGTTCACACGTCTGAAATTCAGAAGCTGTAATAACACACGCCTAGCTACTTTTTATTATAGAATAACGGTTACAAAGCTGCGGCAAAATAGTAGTTAGTAGTATAGTTATCAATATTTTAAGAATGAAGAAAAAAAATATTTGAATTACAAATTTTCGTGTGCTTTTATCTAATTTGCCCTGTTAGTAGAATTTTAGACCAGTTATGCTCAACCGATTGAGCTGACATATAGCATATTTATGTGAGTTCGATGACAATGCAAGTCATGGTCCATCAAGCTGGTCAGATGATGGGACTGAAAGTGGCTATAGGAACTCCTAAACGAAATGACGTAACCCGTCGAGTTTGCGATCGTTTAATTTTTCTTCCCAAACACTTTCGTTCTAAATTCTAGATGATACAAAAGCTTGTTCTAGAATAAGTTTTTTTTAATGTATTACCTATTTTATGCTAGACAGTTCTGTTTACGGTGATCATGATCCCGCAAAGTCTTAAGAGCTAAAACGTTTCACCATTCGCAAAATGTTTTATTTTTGACGTGGATTGTTGTCATAACATGTCGGGGTCCGGTTGGATACACGCCGGTAATGTTACAGGACAAGCAATCGGACACCGCGCTGCGTGTTGCGTGTTGTACCATCCGCTGCGCCGGCGCAGGCCTATCAAAACAATGCGCAAATAAACACTGGGCTACTGGAAATGGGGTTTAGAACTTGAAAGCTGCCAATATGGTACAGTTTCAGCTGTTATATATTTAATTAACTTTTTTCCCTCTTTCTTGAGATAATCTTTGTATTCGGGAACACTTAGGTACTTGATTGAATCGCTTATAACACGATAGGCCTACGTCGGATCGGTAAAGTGTACTTTAGATTATGTATTTTTACGAACCTCTTGTCAAAATTGCTATTTATTTTATTGTACCAAGAGTTTTTGTGTTTGTCTGTACCCTATGAACTTTTTATCTGACTGTGAAAGAAAATAATGTACTTATTATAAAATGGTAATGTTAGTCGTTCTATGTTGTCGTCAGAATAAATGAACAAAATAATGCTCAGAGATGTTTCAAGTCGGGAGCAGAGAGTGGACAGCAAAAATATCTTAGGGTGGGTTGGTGGCAGAAAGAACGAGAGCTGAATTTTATTTATTGAACTAGTACAGAAATTAATGCTAATTACACTAGTTACACAGGTTACATTATAATTCTATTTAAAATTATATGTATTAAAACAAATTAACTAAAAATTATATGTCAAGGTAGATCGGTTATGTTTAACAATGTCAATTTAATAGCAGAAATTTCAGAAACTAAATGATAATAGAACAACCGATGGAATGTTGATCATCAGAATAAATAGAAGAGGTCCAAGTATGGATCCCTAACCGACCCCAGGGCGCGTGTGAAGACGAGGCGGATTCTCCCACTATTCATTGATAACTCAACAGTCACCTGCGCTGAGAACTTTCCGAAGCTCACAAAATCGTCAGAATTTGAAGGTCATTCCTGGAAAAAGAAGCGTTGAATTTAATAATTCAATTTCGCAACGTTACTCTACATTGTAAATCAAACTTAATAACATCCCGACCAACGGTTCCCTCTCCAAGCCATCATTTTTCACTTAAACCGATACATAATTACTTAGTTATACTATCCTCGGAAATAAAACAGCATAACCTAATCGTATCGTTATGCCCCCGTTCCGAAATCCACCATACGACGGAATGTTGAAGAACGAGTTTTACTTCCATCCTTCTCGTTTCTATGGCTGCACTATCTCCGTCCTTGTCCGTGTCTTGTCATTTTCTATAAGTTTTTCTAACGTTGTCTGGCGCGCCGCCCCCTCTATTTCGGTCAAACGCCTGCTCTAAGCGATAACTGGTGTTTGTTCAACAGTTATGACTATTGTTGGACACACAGATGCTTGTTACGGTTGCTATAGCTGTTTGCTCGCTTAATGAAGCTCTGACTCCATCCTTCTAATGATTTGTTTACCTTCGGCGCTTGCTGCACACATGACTCTTATGTTCTGTGGAAAAATCTTTGGCGCCGAAGGTTAAGTCTAAAAGTTATTTTAATTGAGTCATTAATTTCCCAGCACAATTTCCTGTTCGTGTTAGAATTTGTATTAAACAATTAACAGTCGGTAGTGAGATAAATTAAAGTTTCTTGATATTGTTGGAACTGGTGAAGTAAGGCCGTGTTCGGTATGCCCCCGACGCGAGACCAAATCTCAATCTTAGGGTACTTCTTGACTCCACCGGCTAATGCTAACGACTTACAAATTAAAAGAGACCGAGACGTATGCCAAAGGTAACTTTATGGGCTTCGCATGTCTTATATCAATAAATTATTAACTACGCTCCTTGTTTGATTTCACATTCATACTTATCAATTTACCTTTAAAAATAGACTTTAAAACGCTTGTTTATGGTTTAAAATGGGCTGGAGGGCGTGTGAGAAGGGACATTGAATTTTCATCCATAAAACCGAGTGTTAATGTATAATTTATGCTAGCAAGGGACAAGTACAAAGTGGCGGGGGAGAAGGTATTCGCGCGTAAGCCGGGAGAGAGAATCTAAGGTTTAATTAATTCGCTGGATCTAGGCAGCGACTACTCGCTACTTTCAATTAGGCCCGGCGCCCGCGCACCTAGCGTGTTTTGAATTGTGTGACTTAATGGTATCCTGTATTTCCCATACAATTCGTTGTTACAAAGTAAGGCCCTTTACAACTCTACTTTTGTTAAAACGTTCCCACGAACATTTTTCATGCAAATTTACCACCGAAACGTCTCAAATAACCTTTACTCAATTAGCGACAATGTATCCAAATTGAAAATGTATTCGGCGAAACCAAAAAAATATATTTATGATCCCAGAAGGTGACACTGCGACAGTCGCTATTCGAAAACGATCCGAGATAAAACTAATTTCAACTATAAAATTAAAACAACACAAATATACTGAAGTGAAACATAATCTGTACCTATTACTGCGGCCGTGTACCGGAGGAGAATAAAACCGGCTAAGTCTCAGTCAAGCTTGCACAAAAAGGGTTCTGGACTGGAACGATAGTTAAACAATTTATTTTTGCTTGTTTAAAAATTTGTTAGGAGACTACATTACTATTTCGATTAAACTCATTGAACTGTTATTATTGTAAACTGTTTCCAATTTTTTATTTATGGGAAGTCTTACAATAGACAGAGGAGGAAACTTTCAGCTTGGAGCAGCATGGATAAAATAAAGGTTGCGCGATCATTTATCTTTACTAAAATTTATCTCAAAATCAGAACCTAATACTGCCAAAAAATCTCAAATTGATTGTGAATATCGCACAATGGCACTGTCAGGTGGCGAGGGGCTCCTTCACGTTGCGGAACCCTAAAAACAAGAAATCTATAAGTGTTCGTAAAGATATAAACTTGTCAATTTATGACGAGAGCAGCAGTGTCGCTGTATTATACAAAATAGGAAAAAAATATTCATGTCTACATTTTGTACGGCGATATCTGAACGAATCAATGGCTGTAGGAATACTCAAATCTTAACCAATTAAATAAATTATTTGACACCTTATAAGGTGATTAACCACTTAAAATATCTTACGTATGACTACTGATAAAAGCACGTCGCCATAAGTAATTAAATTGATGTTTATTTCAGTTTTATGATTTTATAAAACTAACGCTGTAATGATGACGAAATTTGAGCCCAATGAAGTTATCGTCTTATGTCTAACCGAGGTCGGTACCTTGAAAATTTTAAGAGCTCGGTTGTCACGAAATCTGGGAGAAGATAGTGATTTAACGTAATTTTTATATCACCTTCTTTGTTTCCTAAAAATATGTTCTTTCTTTCCACTTTGATGGAACCCCTCATTAATTCTATTAAGTACGTAATATTTATCTTTTAAATGTTATCAAAAAATCGATAGACCTTCGTTTGACCACAAACTCATATTATGGAAAGTGACGATGTGGCTGACAGGTGTATCACGAAGGCCTAGAAGACACGACACATATTCACTCTTGTCTTGAAGAGACCTAGGTTGTAATTGGCCGGAAAAACAATAGCAGACAGCGAGTTCCATTCCTATGAAGGTGGAGGAAAACCACGAAGTGCGAGTGGAGGGTATATTCACCAGAAAAGGAAGGTATTGCTCTGTCTGTCTACTTGTCCTGGAGTGAAAGGGAGATGGTGGGATCAGTTCATGAAGTTCCTGGGAGTATTCTCTGAAGTGTGTCCTTTAAAAGACGGATTTTGGCAAAACCGCCCTTGCTTAGGGGATGGACATCCAGCTGTGGTCCATTTGTGTGTTGACGAGGAATAGTATAGATTGAATAATCTAGAAATTTAATAAAAATCCTCCTTGCAACGTCGGGTAAAAGCACGACCGTAACTCCCATTTAAAACTAGGAAACCAATACCAGTATCGTTCAAGCAAATTATTATAACTTGACAAGTGACCTGAATACTCCTGAATAGCAATGATTAGAGATGCGGGAATATGCGAAGCTCCGAGAAAGGCTGGCAAGAAACTAAGTGGTCAAAGTCTGTATAAGCAGTCACGAATACGAAAGGTACACGTTCGTCTGAACTAGGGTTTAGGAAGACTTAAAATTTCAAAATACCGCGCCATGAAGCAAATCCCGGGAAGTCGAGAATTTTCTAAAAAAACTAAAAACTTTTGGTTTGATGTATCAATCGGAATATCCTTTAATTATCGATAGGCAAAATCAGACATAGATTTATTATTGGTACATGGAAGTTTTATGTAATAACTTACGTATTTATGTAACGAGTAAAAAAACATGCATAACAAAGCAAGATAGGAGAAGGCGCTCTCAGTAAAATATAGAGTATTAAAAAAATATAGAGCCAGGCCATATAGCTCGTAGAATCGATAACCGTTGGAGAGTAAAGATTCTCGAGTGGCGACCGCGATGCAATGCGAAACGGAGTGTGGGAAGACGTCCCACTCTGTGGACCGACGACATCATAGCGGTCGCAGGGAGGCGGCTCAGGACCGCTATTCGTGGCGTCATCGTTTGGGGGAGGCCTATGTTCAGCAGTGGACGTGTACGGGCTGATGATGATGATGATGATGATGATGAAAAACATATAGTATAAAAAAATGCGTGCCATCCTATCTATATTATGTTCTAACAAGCGTGTCTTGAGTCTCGATGCAAATGACCTGGGATATATGACTTTGGAAAAATCCCGGGAATTCGAAACCAGAGTCTTCCCGGGACCAAAACCCGAGTCTACACTCTCTTAGTACTCACGACGTGCTATTGACACCAAATAATAATTGTCACGTTGTCATAGCCCATCTTGTCAAACAATGCCCCCTTATGATGCGAACCGACGAATTGTGAAAACCTAAGCGTTATTCACACTGTTTATTTAAATATGAGCTGAACCTTTCCTGACCGAAGGGGCCGAAGGAGCACGATTGAAACAATCAGTTTTGACGATTTGTCTGACCCGACACGAAAAAGTGTGCGATGCGGGGTTAAATGTTTCATACAACATTATCTATAAATTCGGTTCCTCCGGATTTCTAGGCACGAAAACATGAATGCACAGAATAACAATACTGTGGTAAAATGGATATTGAACAAAACATTGCCTAATTTACGTCGGTTTTAATTTCGTCAGTTTTCTTGTAATGATCATCTGAATCTTAATAACTTCACTCTGATTTAGGTATCCATTTGTTCACTGAGAACTATATAAATATAAATTTTATCGGTCTAAGTTTTGCTACATGTTATTTTTCAGCTGAGCTAGGATCGCAAAAATTCATCATCATCATCATGATCAGCCCATACACGTCCACTGCTGGACGGCCTCCCCCGTACGACGCCACAAATCGCAAAAATTATGGTATTTTTACAATCAATATTATGCAACGAAATCTTTTATTTTAAACTTGATTGTTTAGAAAAAAACTAAAAACCGAAATCAAATCCTTTAATTTAAAACTTTTTTATATTTTGCGGGACAACTAATTCCTAGGGAGTAAAATTTATGGGACCATAGGATCATTCTCTATACAATTGCATAAGCATTATCCTAATCGGTCCTTATTTGACGAAGAAATCAATTTTTAAAATCATACATACAGCTAAAAGTAGAACCTCTTCCGTTTTTCGAAGTCGGTTTAAAACATGTATTAGAAACTACTCAGAAAGAAAGGTGTTTGCACTTGCCTTTACGATTCCACAAAGTGTCAATAAGTTTATTCGTGTATTGAGATCAGCTAAATAAGACGTCAAAATAAAGTAATTAATAAATAACCCCCAGTAAACCGGTAAATGACAATTTTTATATTGATTAATTGGATGGTAATCGTATGTACATATTTAGTTGTATTGTAAATTCAAAATAAAATATATGAGGTTGACGAACCTCGGAACAAGTGGGAAGAAAAGCAATAAAGATTTTTATAGTCCAACTATAGTAAAGAAGGTATTCCTCTTTGGCTTACAATTCTTCGATGCGTTGCGCAACCGATATTGGAAACTCGGAAACTCTTTTAATATTTATTATAATTATATACTCTTAACTTTAATGGCAGAGGCTAATTTATTGTGAGCACCAGCTGATATTTACCTTCAGTTGTCATGAAATAAAACTTCTATAAAACTAGAATTAGGTACTTTCATGTAGGGAAACAGCAGTGTCAGTGTAACATGAATAAAACGATAAAATCTATTATCGGCTGGATATTGTTTCGCAGATTTGATTATAAATAAATATTTGCTGGGACATCTATGCAGCATCATCTACCATCGCCCACAATTCCTGTCTTTGCTCAGAGACACTCAAAGAAAGCATCATGGTAATGTGCTAAAACCAAGGCTCGTTTACCACTACTGCAAGGCCTCACATTTTTTTTAAATCTACGAGAGACCATGTTCATAAATTAGCAAATATGAACTCAAACATCCAAATAAGCAAGATCTCAAAGTCACCTACCTATCTATGTTCCGAATATTGCTTTAGTATCATCTATCACTATAAACTAGAACATTAATACTTTATGGTCTCTACAGCACAGGGTGTCCTAGTGTAGAGATCAAAATAAGGTCACAATAAGTCTTAATTTAAGTATTTAGCTGTAATAAGAATACCTAATTTTATGATATTAGACTAGAAATAATAGTTTATTCAGAATTTTCATTTGAGCTCACGCGATTCAACTGTTTTTGGTCCGAAGTGATAGTTACGAAGTAACATTACCTAATCTGCTAACCCGTTCATAAATTTGCAACATGTAACCTCACTTGTTTTAAAAAAGCAATTACAGTTAAAGGCTGATAATCACCTACATATATTGTTTCAATATTTTCTAATTTCACTAGTCAAAGTCGATCGTTCAATAGACCCCGTGTGAATCCCACTCGAGTTTCTCCCTATGTGTGTCATTGTGTACCAGTTAACCTGAATAGCCGGGCTGACGCCTTAACCTACCAATCAGTGGGTAATTACCATCTAATCAGAAGTAAGGTATAACACTCCATACACGGCTACTCCGGTCCACGGTCTCGCTCGTCATTCAAAATTAGACACTCAAAATACTTGAAAGTTTTCTTAAAAAGATTTGTTTTTCTGGGAATTATAATCAGAGTTTATGGCATCTATTGATGCTGATCTATTGATGATGTACAAAAATTTGGGCAGGTTGTCAAATATATTTCATAATTAACTAAACTAGGAAAACAAGTGATATAAACTAGCTAGCTTGAATAAAGAAGTGAAAAAGATAGATGTGTCTGAAGTTGTTATTTCAAAAACTCGTTCCAAAAGCTCTTTTGTGTGTGTCGTAGGCTTTCAAAGTGTAGAAAAAACGGAACGTTTCGTTTTCATGACGATTAGATATTCTCTTATCTAAACATTATTCAGGGCGGCCAGTCTCGATCGAGACTAGCCTAGCACTATGCGCAGGACTTTTAATAGTGCACAAGAGTATGCGCAAACAACAGCGCACTCTCTATTCTTTCACTAACATAATCATCATCATCATCCTCAGCCCATACACGTCCACTGCTGGACATAGGCCTCCCCCATACGACGTCACAAATAGCGGTCCTGAGCCGCCTCCATCCATCGACTCCCTGCGACCGCTACGATGTCGTCGGTCCATCGAGTGGATGGTCTCCCATGTAGGGGGGGATTTGCCATAATCACCACGCTTGGCAGGCGGATTGGTGATCGCAGTGTTGGTGTTTAAAAATACTCAGAAGGAAGCTGCTGCCCTTCGTCTGGTAGGTTCTCTTAGTCGGCTTTTACGACATCCACGGGTTGAGTTGGAGGGGTCGATATTCGTACGCCGCGACCCCACGGATTACTCACTAACATAATACAATTCTATAAACTCTGCAAATTCAATTTGCATGGGTATCTTCAAGACAACTGCGTCTTCTAGACCTTTGTAGTACGTCGTCCATATCATCACTTTTGATCAGAAGATTGAAGTCAAACGAAGTTCCATTTATAAAAAAAAATACTTAGTTATTGGATCGGAGTGGTCATGTACAGTCTGTAAGTGGTAGTTACATGGTGGTTGCTCGAGGTTTAGCAGTGCAGTCGTAGAATCGCGGGTATTGAGGAGGCTTCCGGTCTCTGAGCGCTTTCTCGGACCTCCTACTGCAGCGCCTTTTACGAACTTCATTAATAACAAGCTAGCTTTCAACTATTGTAGCCATTTGCAGATTGGATCGGTATAAATGGAGTTTTTGGTTATGTAATTAAGTTTATAGAAGTTATGTGATCAGTAAAATTGTGATTAGGTCTTCACAGTTTAATTTATTAACTAATTTTTCCGACGTTTCTGCAGGTTGAAATTTTCGCTGCTGCTGCCGTGGTCACTGAAACTTAACCCTTATGTAATGTACATATATATGAATCAGATTCACACAGGGTAGTTATTTGAGATGGGGTAGTCTGAGGAGTTAACATCGTAATAATACAAAAGTAAAAATCAACTACAATAATATGGCGTGTTTTAAAAAACGATGAACTGACTTCAAATTCCAATTCAAGGTTGCCTGGAAGAGATCGCTTAAAGCGATAAGGCCGCCCTTTGTACTTCTTTGTTTGTTAGCATTTCCTTGTTGTATTGTATTTTGTGTTTGTGTGGTACAATAAAGAGTTATCTATCTATCTATCCCTTACATTTACACTATTTTGAAATTTTGTGGGATAAATACTAATCCTCTGGGGATAACAATTTTATGGGATCATTTTCTATACAATAGTGAAATATTTTTTTAAAATCGGTCCATAATTGGCGGAGATGTCGGGTACAAAAAAAAACATACAGACGAATTGATAACCTCCTCTTTTTGAAGTCGGTTAAATACATAAAGAAAAACCAAACCAAAACCTAGAAAGTCACGAAAATTGACATTGACAGTGATTATTGGTATAATTACATTAATTACCCACAATTTAAGGTTCTAGTAGGTATAACCATTTATACTCTGTTATTCTTTCGTACCTACATTATGTTTGAAAGGTGACGATTTGTTTGAACTCATTCATGGCCAAGTGTGAAATTCACACAGTATAGTTTGACAAGTTTTGAGTTATGACTCTATACAAACATTGATTATTTCACCACGCCCGCCCTAATGACTGAGTCACACTTCGCTCATTCTCTGACATGTACTAAAAAAAGCTTACTTTATATAGACAGTTTAACTTCATATGCTTAGCTAGAACTTTTATGCTCTGTTTTAACACAAAAAAAGAAGGAAACTCACAAATGGAATGCAAATCAAACTTTTATTTTTAAAAACTAAAAAGGCTGCATTGGATAGTTATAAAAATTAATCCCAGGCTACGGTTTGCATCACCAGTTAGAACATAAACATGATTTTATTGGATTAAAAATAAAACTACAAATTTAAAAACCAGCATCCGAGCACCGAAAATTAGTTTCTTAATCAGGACGCAGGGCCATTTTGTAAATTTATAGCCTCGTCGATATACAAGTGTTTGTTTCCTTCGAGCGGCAGGTAACATATCTCGCGCGCGGCGGGGGGCACGGCCCAAACTTACTTATAACATAAACGTATCCCATAATATGTAACCCTATCCATTTATTTGTGCATCGGACTAGAAGTTGTAAGGTTTTATATTTTTCAAATGTTTTATGCTTCCTAATTGATTAGAGGCTTTTCGAATTTATTAGGATTATGGGACTATATACATTACATCCCTACATAATAATTGCCTTAGGATGTGTAGAGTGAGTCAGAAATATGGCGCTTAATGGTCGTTTGAGTTCTCCTTCCTGAATGAAATTGGATATCTACAACTATTCCTTGGGAATTCATATATGTATATATGACATTTTTGTTTCAGAGCTCCATCCATTTGGCTTTGGCGCCTTGTAAACTACGTAACTAGAATATCCGAAATAGAACGTTCTCCAAACTTCCTATTCCGATGCATGGCCTCCATAATGTTATCAGTGTTTCCAAATCAGTTTCTGCGAATAACTCTTACTAATTTCGCATTGGCCGAATACATACTGATTCAGTTTCTTGTCTGATTCTATCTGTTTCTCGAACGAACAGCATTATTCAATTACTGTTCACACCAGATTTACCGTTTATCGATACGATAAATAAGGTTTCGTTTCGCAATGCATAAGATCTGCTACCGCAAAACTGTAAAGACAGTAATTCAAAGAAAAGTAATTTGTTGCATCGTTAATAAAAGATAATTATTGTTATTGTATATTTGACGTGTCCAAAGTGTCCTTAGTTTCTCGATTATATCGAGACGAAGTCGTGGACGCGTTTGATTTTTGTATGGGATTCGCGTAGTTCCATGTCCGCATGGTCTTCCAAGCTGGTCAGTGATAGACTCCAAAGATAGAGCTCTTTTATAAATCCTCATTGTTGGCAAATGACTCTGCTTATTTCTTATAATTCCAACTGAAGTCAGAAGTTTTCATTACCCTATGTTCGTCCCCGGGATACCATCTACCTCCCTGCCAAATTTCATTAAGATCCGTTCAGCTCTTTAGGCGTAAAAAGACAGACATATAAACAGAGTTACTTTGAAATGTATAATATACTAGGTGCTGACTGCGCCTTCGCCTACATTTTATCGGGATAAAAAATAGCCTAATGTCCTATTAAGCCTATTCTAGGTCCCAAACTATACCTACCCATACCAAATTTCAGCCTAATCGGTTCAGTAGTTTTTGCGTGAAAGAATAACAAATATCCATGCTTGCAACTTTGACATTTATAATATAAGTAGGATATAGTAGGAAGTAGGATTAGTAGGATATGGTAGGATTGTGACACCTTTCTCTTATTGCTTTTATTATATCATTGCATTAGGTATCTGAGGCAGACAACTAGTTTGTGTAGGTATTCAAGATAATTTATTTCATGACCTAGCAATTGCCTGGTACAAGTTAAGAATAGGTATTTGTTGGTACCCTGATTACTATGGCATTCAACTTTTCCTTCAAATGAGTCAATTTGTTATCCGTCTAAATGGACGCCTGGTTGTGTGAATTTCACCTCGTTTTGTACCTTTTTACAACTTACTCGTTACGGGCAATATAACTGCTAAAGTACTTGGCCGCGGAATTACACGTAACAAGTAAATAATATGTACATATGTGGCGTCGTACGGGGAAGGCCTATGTCCAGCAGTGGACGTGTATGGGCTGATGGTGATGATGTACAAATGTATAGTATCTATTAATAAGAACTTAAATGTATATCCACTAAAACTATATGAATGTAAAAAAGTTATTACAAAATGGTTAGAAACAAAAAGTTATGAGGAGATGGAAGCGCTGGTGAGATAAATGTTATAAATAAATAAATAGATAATTAATCTGGGTCCCCCATTGCCCAGACTCTTAAGAGACTGGTGTCCTCAGGGGACCCAAAATATTAGTCACCCTAATCCCATAACATGACGTCAGGTTCATATTAGTAGCAATATTGGTTTATGTACACTTTTTTCAGATTATATTATTTGACACGCACACAACTTATTATACGCACAATAGCTGTATTACATAATAATTGTATTACAATATAATAAGTCTGGGTCCAATGTTGCCCAGACTCTTATGAGTCTGGTGTCCTCAGGGCGACCCAAGACATCACTCACACTTAAATTACACACAACACCCATTTTTGTCGTTATATAAACTAGACTAATTTGAAATATACATATATTGTATTGTAATACATATATAGACTTGGTTATATTTTTCTGTAATCAGACAAATATGACAAAATTTTGAAGATATATTTGACTAGCTGCTGACCGGCCTTCGCCCGCGTTTTATTGGGATAAAAAATAGCCTATAAGTTATTTCGTGTCTCAAACTATATCCATACCAAACCCATTCAGGTCAGTAGTTTTTGCGTAAAAGAGGAACAAACAACCTTACATCCATCCATCCATTCTCAAAAACTTTGACATCTATAATATTATCAGGATAATAGATACCGCCAAAACTACTGGGTCGGAATCGGAACTGATTGAATTTTGAACTGAGATGAGACCTCCTCCTTGACCGAAAAAAATATGTTATTTACAAACCACGCGTTTCTCAAACAGTTTATATCTAAAAGGCGTGTGAAGCCACGAGCAGGGCCTTTTTTCATTTTCAGGTGTACCTCTGCAAAACGAAGCATAATTCTATACAATTGGTCTACCCTCTATAAATTCAATCAGAAAGTTCCTTTCTGTAACTTTAAAATATTTTACAGAGTGCAAGACAGGAATTTACCATGAAAGTTTTGTAACTAGTTTAAACTATTGTAAAAGTAGAACTAATTCTATCACGAAAGCTGTACGCCCATATTCAGTGGTAACTAAAAAGAAGCATATTACAATCTAGTTTGTAAATTATACCAATTTGGACTGATTAATAAACCAATTATGTAGGTGCTAACTTAATCATTCTCGACTATAAAATGATTTGGCATCATTCTCAAAAAAAACGTGCTCATATCCGGTAAGACATAATTAGAAATTACGAGTAATAACCAAATTCAATGCCTTGAACGTCCCACACTCTCTTCAAAATAGGTTTTGTAAAATGCATTTTCCTTGGGCAAATTATGAAATTTTTTTGGCCTATAATTTGTTGGCAATGTCATTTAATATACGTAAAATTTTATCTTTTCTTTTATCTTTTATCAACTGTCTTTTGAGCAAATAAAAAAGTAACTGGAGAATTTCTGTATTTTTTTACAAAAAGGACCAAAATGAGCGAAATTACCCGAAACGACATTAAATTTTCAATAAAGCAAAATACCATACCCTATTGATAGAAATGAGCACAACTTGGCAAAATAGCTTCTATATAGTCACGTACATATCACCACAATCGAATGATTCTCGTCGTAGAATCATTCGATTGAATGCCGTATTGGCTGGCCGTACCCATTTCATCGGTGATAGATAATATGTCATTGGAATGGAGCAAAAACTAGTGTTGGAGCGCGACTGCGCCCGCCGCTCGGCAAAAACTCGCATTCACCTACAATTACAAACCATTTATGGATGGCTACGTGCCTAACATAATAGTTAAACCCTAACACTTTTCTATTAAGATTTATATCGTCTGCTACTCTTGTGATATCAATCTTTTTCTTGTGATAACTTTAAGAAATTCCAGTTTCTTTGGTAATGTTTTTGGTTTGCACTTAGGTATCGTACGTATTTTCCGTTTTATCTGAGCAGAGCGTTCCGTTACGTGATACAAATTCAAACAAAATATGTATATATTATAAAATCCAGGATTGGAGTAATTCAACCAGGAAGACACTTAAACCTCCACAAAGTAACCCACACAAAGTTCCAGGACAACCTAACTGACAAACGTCAGAGCGTATCAAACGCGCATCTCCGTAACGCGCCATTTTATAGAAAAACGGCCGGGGGCGCATAGCTCGGCAATTACAGTCCGCGTACAAGCTATCGTCCGTCTGCCAGAACCAAGATGGCAGCGAATACCAACCGAGATTGACTAGTAGCTTTACTCCTCAGGCGATACCTGGTACCTACCTCTAGGTCTGGAATGAAGCGCTCGGAAATTAAAATACTTTTTTTTTCTTAAGCGTTCTGTGATTATCTTAATTGAATGCAATTCAAATGTTGTTCTGGACGTGTCTTTAGAGAAATTGCTTGTATAACACACTCACTGGTAGGAAGTTACGCGTATTACCTGCAACAAAACAAGATACTTATTAAAATCAATAAATATACACATTAAAACAGATCAAGATACCAAAAGATGTTATTCTCAAAAAAGAGACGTATTTAATAATAAAGTTGATGTACTGTCCAGCCGTCGTCGCCCGCCATTAGCCGCTGCCGATAGAATTGAGCAGCTTAGGCGGTGAAAGTCTTAATAATATTATATAATAACTTTAATAATAAGCTAACAGATTACGCTGATCAAAACTAAAAATATTCCATAGATACAATATGTGTAAGCTTCTTTATTGACAAAGAAAATAACAATCAAATAATATAAAGAAATTAAACTAGTATTTACAATTGAAACAATTGAGCTAACTGCAGACTGTTGCAAACAATCTACAGATAGCTCAACTGGTCCATATCAATACCAGTCGGAAGCGTCCCCAAGACGCTGGCTGCATTGCCCCGCTGTATGGCAATGCTAATGCGCTGCGCCAGATACTCACCTATGGAATAACTTATTGTATACTGGTTACAGAAATAAATATTTATTTATTTATTTATTTATTTTTTTATAATAACATTAGTAACACATTCACACGAAAGCTGCATAAAGTGCATTTTACTGTTGTTCATAAAATTCTACTAGCTTTAGCCTCATCTTTTGCAGAGCACCTTTGTTTTAATGCTGGTTTAAAGATACTTTTCTAGATAGGTTTGAGTTAGGTCGACCAATAGGATTATTTTAATTATCCTAACATGGATCAAACACCAATAGGATTGCCGGATTTTTCCACGAATTGAATGAATTTTTCATCTCGGGTGAATAACTGTAAGGTGACAAACGAGCAACTGTCCCGCTAAAACCAGCCTGTCATAAACAAAATTGTTCTCCTATCTTTAATCTATACAAACGGCTTGTCGTAGTCACATTTCATCTGACACCAGTGTTCGGTAGAAAGTATCCCGTATGCAACGAAATTAACCTGTAACCTTGGTGTGGCATCGATTAGGTCCGTTTCGAGTATATTTAGGTTAGTTCCGGCGAATGACTCGCTCTTGCTTTTGTCTCTTGATTGCTTTTTGATGCAGCGATAAATGTGACTTATGTGGTTTTGGATTAACGGCCACCTTCTTAATGATAGGGCTTGCTGTTTAGGCGGGCGGGACCGGTTAGTGTGAAAACGATATTATAACGTTTTTAGACGGTGACTCAATTCGATATCAGGCTCAAGTTTTCTTCTAAGTATCTTTACTTCCGCTGCGACTTATCGACGCGAGAAATACCTAACAAAGTTATTACTTTATTTTCGTGCCTATATTAATTTTAAGAATTTGAGTTTTTCTTATATTTGTTTACACATATTGAGAAAATTCAAAATTTCAACAAAACCTCGAACAGACTTCTCAAAATTAATAGCCATATGGCTTTTACAATTATTCGGTTTTGCTTGTTTGTACCTAAATTTACGTATTCTTTGAGATGTTGTCAACTGTGGAAACACAGCGAGCTCTTGGAAGGCTTAGACAACATAATAAAGAATACTTTATCATCGGTTTTGAATATCTGTTTCGATGACAAGGCATGGTCGCAGGCCTCCCTGCCTGTCAAATTGGGAGGCTTAGGTATCCGCAAAATTTCAAGTGTAGCCCTGCCAGCGTTCTTGTCTTCCGTCTACAGCACTAGTTCTTTAGTGGAAAAAAATTTAAATCCGTCTTTGGTCTCACCTGGAAATTCATTCGAAATTTCGTTCTTAGACGAGGCTCGAATGGCTTGGCATAGTGCTTGCCCTGATGCTGCTCCCCCAAAATCTCTTTTGTCCCAACGGCAATGGGACGGGCCTCTGTGTGAGTTGACACGGAATTGTTTGTTACAAACGTGCTCCAGCTCTGCAGATCGTGCCCGTCTCCTGGCCGTTTCTAAATGGGAGTCAGGACATTGGTTGCAAGCACTTCCTTCATATAATACTGGCACTCTATTGGATCCCGTAACTTTCCGTATAGCAACATGTCTTCGGTTGGGTGCAAGGTGTTGCGCGCCTCATCAATGCCAGTGCGGTACTGTTGTCGAACAGCTTGGTCATCACGGATTATCGTGTACTAGGGCTGCCGGTCGGATATCTCGCCATGCCAGCCTTAACGACATCATCCGGCGGGCCTTTGTCACCGCTAACGTACCAGCTATTCTCGAACCGAATGGTCTGTTGCGTGACGATGGTAAGAGGCCCGACGGCATGACTTTAGTCCCTTGGGAGCTGGGCAGGCCTATTGTGTGGGACGCTACATGTGTCGACACACTTGCGCCTTCCCATCTTTCAAGGACATCCGTGAGGGCTGGTTCGGCGGCAGATTTGGCCGAGGATCTCAAGAGACGCAAATATGCAGGTCTCGACAGAGCTTACGCATTTGCTCCCCTTGGAGTAGAGACCCTAGGTCCGTGGGGTACCGAGGCTCTCCGGGTTTTCAAAAAATTATCTGAACGCCTGGTCGAAGCGACGCGTGACCCGAGAGCTGGTGAGTATCTGGCGCAGCGCATTAGCATTGCCATACAGCGGGGCAATGCAGCCAGCGTCTTGGGGACGCTTCCGACTGGTATTGATATGGACCAGTTGAGCTATCTGTAGATTGTTTGCAACAGTCTGCAGTTAGCTCAATTGTTTCAATTGTAAATACTAGTTTAATTTCTTTATATTATTTGATTGTTATTTTCTTTGTCAATAAAGAAGCTTACACATATTGTATCTATGGAATATTTTTAGTTTTGATCAGCGTAATCTGTTAGCTTATTATTAAAGTTATTATATAATATTATTAAGACTTTCACCGCCTAAGCTGCTCAATTCTATCGGCAGCGGCTAATGGCGGGCGACGACGGCTGGACAGTACATCAACTTTATTATTAAATACGTCTCTTTTTTGAGAATAACATCTTTTGGTATCTTGATCTGTTTTAATGTGTATATTTATTGATTTTAATAAGTATCTTGTTTTGTTGCAGGTAATACGCGTAACTTCCTACCAGTGAGTGTGTTATACAAGCAATTTCTCTAAAGACACGTCCAGAACAACATTTGAATTGCATTCAATTAAGATAATCACAGAACGCTTAAGAAAAAAAAAGTATTTTAATTTCCGAGCGCTTCATTCCAGACCTAGAGGTAGGTACCAGGTATCGCCTGAGGAGTAAAGCTACTAGTCAATCTCGGTTGGTATTCGCTGCCATCTTGGTTCTGGCAGACGGACGATAGCTTGTACGCGGACTGTAATTGCCGAGCTATGCGCCCCCGGCCGTTTTTCTATAAAATGGCGCGTTACGGAGATGCGCGTTTGATACGCTCTGACGTTTGTCAGTTAGGTTGTCCTGGAACTTTGTGTGGGTTACTTTGTGGAGGTTTAAGTGTCTTCCTGGTTGAATTACTCCAATCCTGGATTTTATAATATATACATATTTTGTTTGAATTTGTATCACGTAACGGAACGCTCTGCTCAGATAAAACGGAAAATACGTACGATACCTAAGTGCAAACCAAAAACATTACCAAAGAAACTGGAATTTCTTAAAGTTATCACAAGAAAAAGATTGATATCACAAGAGTAGCAGACGATATAAATCTTAATAGAAAAGTGTTAGGGTTTAACTATTATGTTAGGCACGTAGCCATCCATAAATGGTTTGTAATTGTAGGTGAATGCGAGTTTTTGCCGAGCGGCGGGCGCAGTCGCGCTCCAACACTAGTTTTTGCTCCATTCCAATGACATATTATCTATCACCGATGAAATGGGTACGGCCAGCCAATACGGCATTCAATCGAATGATTCTACGACGAGAATCATTCGATTGTGGTGATATGTACGTGACTATATAGAAGCTATTTTGCCAAGTTGTGCTCATTTCTATCAATAGGGTATGGTATTTTGCTTTATTGAAAATTTAATGTCGTTTCGGGTAATTTCGCTCATTTTGGTCCTTTTTGTAAAAAAATACAGAAATTCTCCAGTTACTTTTTTATTTGCTCAAAAGACAGTTGATAAAAGATAAAAGAAAAGATAAAATTTTACGTATATTAAATGACATTGCCAACAAATTATAGGCCAAAAAAATTTCATAATTTGCCCAAGGAAAATGCATTTTACAAAACCTATTTTGAAGAGAGTGTGGGACGTTCAAGGCATTGAATTTGGTTATTACTCGTAATTTCTAATTATGTCTTACCGGATATGAGCACGTTTTTTTTGAGAATGATGCCAAATCATTTTATAGTCGAGAATGATTAAGTTAGCACCTACATAATTGGTTTATTAATCAGTCCAAATTGGTATAATTTACAAACTAGATTGTAATATGCTTCTTTTTAGTTACCACTGAATATGGGCGTACAGCTTTCGTGATAGAATTAGTTCTACTTTTACAATAGTTTAAACTAGTTACAAAACTTTCATGGTAAATTCCTGTCTTGCACTCTGTAAAATATTTTAAAGTTACAGAAAGGAACTTTCTGATTGAATTTATAGAGGGTAGACCAATTGTATAGAATTATGCTTCGTTTTGCAGAGGTACACCTGAAAATGAAAAAAGGCCCTGCTCGTGGCTTCACACGCCTTTTAGATATAAACTGTTTGAGAAACGCGTGGTTTGTAAATAACATATTTTTTTCGGTCAAGGAGGAGGTCTCATCTCAGTTCAAAATTCAATCAGTTCCGATTCCGACCCAGTAGTTTTGGCGGTATCTATTATCCTGATAATATTATAGATGTCAAAGTTTTTGAGAATGGATGGATGGATGTAAGGTTGTTTGTTCCTCTTTTACGCAAAAACTACTGACCTGAATGGGTTTGGTATGGATATAGTTTGAGACACGAAATAACTTATAGGCTATTTTTTATCCCAATAAAACGCGGGCGAAGGCCGGTCAGCAGCTAGTCAAATATATCTTCAAAATTTTGTCATATTTGTCTGATTACAGAAAAATATAACCAAGTCTATATATCTAGCAGTATTTTAGAAAACAAACAAAACATAGAGTCCGCTCGTATTCGACCAGTCTAGTTCCTACAATCTCGGCGTCTCAAACATGAAAAATCATATCTCAAGCCGTGTGGGGTTTTCAAATGCTCTAGTTCAGATTTATGTCCCTTCAATACCATGTTTCGATGGTTCCGTGTACTACATACGTACGTTCCGAAGTCTCGTTTTGACATTATGATATAGGTACCCTCTCGAGCCTTCAGCTTTCCGCCCACGAATGAGTAATACAACGGCTTGATAGATATTTAATGTTCTTGGTATATTTACTAACAAAGAAAATGACAATAATAGAAACAAATTAGAACTAAAATTTACAATTGAAACAGTAAAATTGAGCTAACTGCAGACTGTTACTGTTGGTATATTAAAAAAAACTATGTGGCTTTACTCGTATGTTAATTAAAAGATCAGACAATCTCTCGTAAATAATTTTAGTATAGTTTATGTTTTTATTTCATATCCTAAATAAAGTATTTCGTATCTTCTTTTGTCTTAACACGTTGACTGTCCCGTCTATTTTGGAAAATCTCGTTCTCCTCTTGGAATAAATAACTAATAATGGATCATTCACACATCATCATCCAACCACAAGCTAAGGAATATCACAATTGAAGAATAATAAAGCTGTATAGCTTTATTTTACTACGGTTTTTAATTCAACCAATGGTATAACTTTTCCTCATAACATGAGTACTTATAGATGCCTACGTTGATATAAGTTGATTTGACAGCTCTACATTTTTTATTTCTATTTGTATTTGAAACAGGATCTTGTTTCAGTTATCCGAATATCTTTGACCTTAGTTCAATTTTATAATTTGAGTTCCTGCTAATTTATAAAGTCGATGGATGGTATTTGAGAGAAAACATAATAGGATAGAATGAAATTTATTTCTAAAAAAGAAGTTAAAGCATAGTTAGTTAGTTACTTCACCATAACAATGTCATCGTCTCAGAATGACACATTTTGGTATTTAACCTTTGATGAAAAAAAACTACAGATACCTAGAGGGACACGTGTCAAACAAAAGTGTCAAGGTTGAATCCAATCTATCAATTTCTCCGTGCAAATAGCATCGCACGCACTATCTAGAGTTTGTTTTATCTATGGACGATTCTGCGTAGATACCATGGACATAGTAAATCAATACTGTAGGCTGGCATGGTATGTATTTTATTGTAATTAGTTAAAAACGTTTGATGGTCCTCTTAGCCTCCCTTCGCCCATCTGACTTAGGTACCTTTAACCCTTTCACCGCCATAGTCACCTATACATGACAAATCACCTGAGGACCCCTCGGCGCTGCAGCGCCAACGAATTTTGTTCAATTTGTACTTTGGCGTAGAAAACACGGGAATGCGTTTTTGGCGTGGCGGTCTAAGGGTTAAAACAAGGTATCATTAGTATCTAATACGTGGAGTAGATGTGTGAGGAAGTGTGCTAGATTACAAGTAAAAGTGGACGCTTGATTATGCTGAGATAGTGAGTAATTAGTTAATTATCATGGGGGGACCGTTAATCAGTAGGTATACTACGTTCACGCATATATTATATTTTCAGCTGCCTCACCTCGCACGGGGATTGTCGTCTAAGGTAGTATAGAGAAAAATTACGTCATTTTGTTATCGAATGCGTAAATTATTTGAAATTAATTCCGTCAACTTCAATAATGTATGACGATGCGATGTCATTATTGTCTATTCTTCCCTAGAGATAAATCCCCGTACTGGAGTGACAATCAATTTTTCGGCTCGATAAAAATCTAAACTATCGTAAGTCCCGGTATTTTTCGAGTTGAAAGATTCACATCTCTATTTTAAAAAGTAACTGTCTATATGAAATCTTGCACTATTTCATTCAGTCTTCATGTACTCATTTGTCAAAAATGCTGGAACTTCATAGGCGTACATGAGTCAAAGAGAAAATAAAAGCGTAGACGGATTATAACGCACTTTTGGTGACATTTTTGCTGTCATCACTATATTTCGGAGCCAAAGTGGCAGCTAAAACAACTCATAATTAATTACAAAATTTGAATCTTTAGTTGGCTTATCAACGATTTGTAATTAGACAAACTGATTCGTGTTTAAAATTTAAGTGGAATATTTTGATTGACAGCATACGATAACATTAAACAACGAATATTTTTAAAATCAGCAGGTGGACGTAACTTCGACCTTCTTTTTTTACACCTGATTGAATGTCGTTCAAAAAGTTCGAGAAAAGTTTTTTTTTATCTAATTTATTTCTAAAGTAAACTTTGCTTACTTATGCGATGCTTATGGAAATAAGAGCCATTTCATTCAGAGTGCAGTAAATAATCGACAAAGTAACCTGAAACAGTTTTGTATATTCACTGCTTGCGGGCGATAATTTTGATAGCAACTAACGTGCCAGTATGCCTGCATCATGCCAGCAATGATTTATAATCCGGGCCCCGACGGGTCTGAAGGAACAGCCTTAAAAATAATTTTGACTTTAAATTGGAAGCTGCATAATAAGGCCGGTTTTATGCGACGCGGGGTGATTGGCAGCTCCAATGTGCGTTGCGCGGGAACATTCCGATACTAAGCCTTTAAAACAAAGTATTCCAACTGCGTTTTAGTAGCCAAAAGATTGTATTTTCGGCGACATCTGGTAATATTCTGACAGTTATACTGAGGAATAATCCAGCAGTGAAGTGGTAAAGCTGTCGATGGTCTGTACTGTACTGTAAGGGAATATAGCGTTTGGCGCGTGAACTGTCCAATGAGAACTGACAGAAATCAGCATTCGCTACATTCTGAAAATACAGTCTACTACAATAAAAAACTATCGTATTTTGACGAATTAATCCGCTTACATCTGTAATGAAGGCAGCCAAGTGATTGGAGGGCACAAAGTCGTGAAGAGAACCGGGAAGAGGGAACCTTTGCCCAACAAAAGCACGACACAGGATAATAGCAAAACGAGAAGATTATCTTGTAAGATCCATCGGGTACACAGTAAGCCATGTCACACAAAGCTCTGACAAACGGCCGAATGTTCAACGCAGTCTAATTACTGCAGTCACGCTTCAACTAAGAAGATCTTTTGTGCTCTTTTCCCGACCGAGAAATGTAACAAAACGAGTAGAATATTTTTTTTCACCGAAATGAATTTAGTGTCACGGTTTTGACCGGGGACGGCTAATGAGAAAGCTTTGTGATCGCTGGGGCTGCGAGGCGCAGGCGGCTGTGTCGAATCGACCTGAGGTATCGGGTAGACGGGCTGAAGAATAGACTTTTAAGTTAGTATGCTTCGGGTACATACATATATTTAAGCAAAGATTAAAAGAGGTTCACTTATTGACAAGGAGCAGAGTCTCCTGGAAGTCTCATTTCGGTATGCAATCGCGAGGTCCCCTTTTTTAACTTAGTAATGTTTCGAAGGTAATTTAATCTCGTCATTCAAAAATCAACTACCAACTCTCTTTAAAGTTTTAACTCAAGGATGTGAGATAACTAAAAAAAAGGGATTGGAGAAAAGGTTATGGCTTTTCTTATCCTTCTTTCCCAAGTTTCGAGTTTCTTGGGAACTAGATAACTAACTTTTTATTTGGATGCAATAATATGTAAAGCCGACGACTGACACCAGTCTTTGTACTTCAGTATAGTTGGTTTGATTTCCGTGAATGTCATGACGACTCTGTCACCCGTGACCAATCCATCTGAAAGCCCTTAACCTACCTCTTTATTAAAATTTACAAAAAACTTTATAATCTAAAGTGTCTATGCCAATAGCATCTGGCCAAAGCTCTCGTCACGTGGTACTTAATGGAGTCCATAGCACGGCTGGTAAAAGTACTGATATCCTTTCAATTTTTAAATCAAACACGTATTTCCGATCATTCCCTGCATCAAACCAATTAAAAAACATAAAAGATAACCTCTTTGGATTAAATCAATGATATGAATACAATATTAATATAGAGTAAAATAATTTAAGTAATATGGTGATAAAATATCCATAAATAAATGAACAGTTACCAGCATCAAGCTATTGTTAGAGCCCGTTAACTGTTCCGCTCGTATCCATCAAAGGAAATTCTATGAAATTGGCCATTGTGCCGGCCCGGCCGGGCCCATAACTCGAGCCTTAGAAGTATTGCTCCTTAACCCGTACTCGTGATGTCGCCTCGACCCCGGGCGAATCTATTCGCCCATCATAATCGGTCCTTTCAATTTACGGTGGCTATTCTTTCCCGTGATGTATGGCACTGTTTCGATGCAGGAAATTGTTCAACAGCCGACAGTGGCAATGTAAATAGGAATGCGTTGATGTCATTCGATTTTGAACAATAGCGCGCGTAAAATTGTGACCTATAAAGGTATTATGAATGGTTTTCAGAAATCGATTTTTAAACGTCCTGTTTGCCTGCCTAGTCTCATAGATAGATATGACCGTTTTGTTAAAAACTTTGTTGAAGTCATGAACAATCAAATAAATATATAATGCTGGACAATCCACAATCATCTAGCCTCAAGCTAAGTAGAGCTTGTGTTATGGGTACTAACTAGATGACTTACATACAAATCAAAAGGGTATCAGGACATTGGCGCGGCTCCTTCCCATCTAAAAAAGTTTCCAGATATTTATCCCCACCCGCATAGATTGTACGAATGTTTTAGTACCTATAGTCGACATAAGCAAGGCTTCGGTTTAAGGTAGACTTTGGAAGCGAGCGTCAATAGCGTCAGTAACGCCGCGCGACTCCCCGACAGAGCGACAGATAGATGTTCTATGCAAATGTGTGAAATTCTAGGGAACATCATGGCGCGGCGAAAGTGATGCGACTGTGCGTGTGTCCAAAGTCGGTGTCCAAAGTCACCAAATTGTCACTGTCGCGGAGTTAGTGACGCGGCGTCGGTGACGCTGTAGACGCTGCGTCTGTGACGCTTGGCGTCGTCACAAATAAAGGTAGACTTTCGCTACCTTTATTTGTATCATGACGACGATGTTCAATCTTTATGTTGCGAGTCGAAAATAATGCTTGGCTCTACCACAATATTGAATGTCATCAACAACGCGAGACACTCGCTACCTACTCGTTAGGTTACACGTAACTCATATTTATCCTGTTTTTTAGTAATATGGATTATTTTTCGTTGGATAGAAGTAGGAGCGCAAGCGGATTTTTGGCAGTGTTAGTTACAAGGTAAGGTTTACCCGCGACTAATCCTTTGAAAAATCTCTTAATTCCGCTTTGTTCTTGCTTACATTTTCCACCAAAAACAGCTTCAAAAGCTGAAAACTGTCTTAATTTTATATCTTTGTATCTTAAAAACTAGAAAATATAAACTCTTGTTTGCTGACTGGCCGCTTCATCAATAATGTATTAAGTAAAAAGAGTTTAAAATAAATTTTCATTTCAACTTACTATACGATACTTAACTTATTATTATTGCTTTACTGAACCCAAAGCCATTCACGTACACAATTAATATAAAAGCTTACCAGTATAGAAATCACATAAAACAAACTCAGAAGCATTCCAATACAGGGGAAGTATGGAAACCTTATCAATATGGCGGCAGGGAGTCCGATCGTATCGGCCAGAGCACAGCTAAGAACTTTTGAACGTTACTTTGTCTCGAGATCGTGACTCAAAAATATCATATTGACCATTTATATCATCTCATTGAATCACGGTAATGGGTAGTTATATTTGTGTTCTTTTGTTATGTTTAAAAATATAACACCTGTATTTATATCTACAATTATAAATAATAGGGTCTAAGTTATACATAAACAACTAACTTATCGTTAGCTTGTTGTATTTACGACAGGCTCTGTGGGATTATGTAAGTTGATATATTCGGTTGTGTTTTATTGTTATGTCCTATGTTAATTATCTCAAAAAATATAACTTTCCTGGAATGTAATATTTTTGAATAATGTAAACTTTATGTGATCTGCCGCTCGGATAAACGAAGATGGCGTCCGGATCGGTTATCGGTAAAAGATGCTGCTCGGGCGCTAGTGATTCATCAATTTTGGTTGTTCGCACTCGGATCTGGAGAAATACTAGGAATCGATTATAATCGAGTGTCTTGGTTCTCGTTGTTTTAATGCATTTATTTGTGTAGTTCGAAAAAGAAGGCCGTTTTTAAAACTTCTTGTATTTTTCTGACACGTTAAACCAAACAGTGCTGGCTGAGGCAAGCTGAAAACAGGGCACTAAGGTGCTCATTATGGGAGGCTTATGATGACTAATATAGGGTAATGATGATAATGGAGCTCTAAAACTTGATCTCTAATGATATAAATCAGGACTGTCTATTAATAGTAAATATCTTATGAACTAATTTACTTTGTTTTGATGTACCTACTGAGTAGTGCAAAAGGAATGAGGTTACCACTCCCTGTATTCTACAATTACCTAGATGTAGGTAGTTTAAATGAATTGTTTCGAACAAATTTTGTTTTGAAAGTCATTAAATTTAAGATTTCGACTTAATCATCAGCCCGTATACGTCCACTGCTGAACATAGGTCTCCCCCAAACTACGCCACGAATAGCGGTCTTAATTTCGACTTATGCAATAGTAATGAAAAACCTTGAAAGTCACATAAAATCATAGATCATTCATAAAATCAGAATATAATACTTGAAATCGTAAATCGGCAGTAATCAAATAGTTTGCATAACGTTCCTTTTGATGCAGAATTTTATAGTGATTGGTGCACTGATTGGTTACTGTTATTTGTATCTTGAATTGATTTGTATCTTAAAAAGCTCCATTCACACGAAGATGGCAGCGGCTGGCACCGGCGGCCGCTGCTACGCGACGACGACGTTGCCGCGCGACATTTTCTAGTCTAGGTAGTACTTACTGACGGCTCGTCTCTCGCACCGCGCAAGGGTCCCGTAGATACTTGCAAGTAAAAGTCGTAAGTGACACAACTTTTTCTCCTAATTCATTGAAGTGTCAATTGAGTTCTATTGAAGTCATCCAATTTATTTTTGGCTAAACTGTTATCCTGCTTTTGTTATATTTTTCATTATAAAAATCAAGTCACTAAGTCATATTGGTTCCGAGAAAAAGGCAGGATATCAATTATGATATACGTACTTATGGCGTAGTAAGTATATGAAAATTGAGATACATAAAATGTATTTTTTTTAATTGTACTATTACGATTACCTGCATTACTAATCAAAAAACTGTCTCGGCGTTTTTGTACAGAATGAAATGAAATATTAGGTATAGGAGTATAAGAATCCTAGCTTTCATATTTGAACAGCAGTAGGATCTCAAAGATCCTGGAAATTTAGATTTTTTCGAGACAGCAGCCTTAAGTGACTTTAGTCATATATGTATGTAGATTAAGCTTAAAATTGGCACCAGTACAACAGTGAAAATGCTCGCCGCCTTGCTGCCCGCCTCTGCAATTCTAGGGTGTGAATTGAGCCTTAAATAAGTTATAAAATTATATTGGCATTAACAAAGGAATACGTTTATTTCGGTTCCTGTAATTACATTATAGATAAGTTCTTCTGTTATTACTCGTGAATAAGTACTAGCTTCTCAGACAGCTATGTGCCTTTGTATTTTACTCACATAATCCTCCTCCTTATATACTCAGTGCTGAGGGTCGGGACTTTTATGTAGAACCTTGGAATGCACCATGTTTCGCCATCGGAGTTTGTCTTACGCAGCGCGGATAGCGTCACTCATGCTGGTTTCCAGCGTCGAGCGGATTTGGTCAGATCAACGAATAGGGCTCCGTCCTCGCAATCGTTTTCCGTCCATATTGCCGGTGACCACGAGCCTTTGGCTTTCCGACATTTCGGACACAAAATCTTCGGACACTTTGTCCCAATTGTCAAATTTTAATTTTAATATTTTCTTCACTGACTTTTCGGACAGCAACGATAAACGCTGTTTTGTACACTCAGATAATAAACTTGAAACTGCCAAAATGAAACCAATAATACCATACCATATTCCAGGTTATTTTCGGCTTTTCTGGCAATGTGCCCGAAGAACACAAGGACTCTGCGAAGACATAAGGTGGAGAGTCTGGTCTTGACTTACATAATAAATTGACATTAATGCACCAATCCATAAAATATTAATCACATAGGCAATACCTACATATAACTCATATTTTTAACAAGTTAAAATAAATAAATAATTGAAAAACGCATTTTCACATTGTAGTCAATAATCGCAGAATCGTCCATAGATAAAATAAACTCTTGATACTGCGTGCGGTGCTTGGGTTTTCGATGCGAACTTTAAAAAAAAGTGGTTGCCATTGACTAAGATAGATGGCGCTATATGAAACTCAGTGTCAAAAATCTGGCAAAAAAGAAATTGTAAAATGGCACCTTACTCTGGACTTATGTGAAACGCCATCTAGTATCAAAACATAAAGCGTGATTGTTTTTTTTAAAGATTGCATTGAATGGCACTCATTGATTGATTCGTTTCAACGTTGACACTTTTGACACGCGTTCCTCTATCTGTAGTTTCTATCATCAAAGGTAAAATGCCAAAATGTGTCATTAAATAATGTAATGATACTATTAATAGCGTGAAGTAATTAATTGATGTAATTTGGCCCCTGTATATAGCCCCCAAAATAAACATTTTCAAAACCCATCTCTGCATAAAAAAAATGGTCTGATAAAATATATTTGTCTATTCTTCTAAAACATAAATATCACTATATCTTTGTGGTTCTTAAAAAGGAACTGTTTATTGAACAAGTAAAAAAACATTCCACCAAGAATCTAGACCGCAAGTCCATAACTCTAATTCATATCTTACACAAATAGAGAATACAGCTTCACACAAAGCAATTTGAACAATACAAGCCCCGCGCGAACTGCGCTGTTTATTATCCGGACAGACAGACTGACAGAACTGTGTCGGTAGTAATAGCTTTCCGTGATAGCCTAGCGCGTGTGAACCCTGGACGACCTGGTGTTCCAAAGATATTCCAACTTTACACTAAACCATTGACAAGTAGGTATAGGTATAATCGAAAATAATACAAGAGATGTTTTTTTCGGAAAATGAGTTTTATACGCTTGCTTCTCCCAGAAACAGGAGGCATTCATTAGGAACTTAGGCTAATTATAATCTTTGATTGAAGAAAACCTCTCGTTTTCCAAAGCAGAGAGACGTGTAACCAGCTGTATAAAAATATAATTTTATTGTTTTTTCAAAACCATAAAATTATAGATAAATAAATAGGTTCTAGAAACTGTAGTCATCCTAGACTAGACCAAAAAAATTACTGTAACATTTGCCTTGAATTTAATTAGGTACCCACATTTTATATACGTAACTGTTATCCAGGACTGGCCCCTCCCCTAACTTCTGTGCCCTGCAGGCTTTAAAATATCTCTATTAATACATACAGGTTATTTTTGCCATAGAATTAAGTAGAACTTAGGTATTAAAAAATGATGTAAGACCAGACTGCATGGTCTTAGTATTAGTAGTCCGGTCTGGTAGATCGTCCATCCATATGAACAAAGATATTAAAATAGCTTTTTATGTCTGCATTACGATTGTCAATGATCAGAAATACGTAGTACGGGGAATATTGGAATTTCCTCTAATTATGTCTCGATATAATGACTCCAAGTGCGTTGGCAGCCAAACGCTTTACCATCAGCATTATAATAAATAAATAAATAATGTTGAACAATCCACACATCATCATTTAGCCCTAAGCTAAGCAGAGCTTATGTTATGGGTACTTGATGACTGATATACGTATACATATTTGTATAATATAACACATACATATATATATTTTTACTATACATAGAAAATATCCAGAACACCCTAAATAAATATTTGCAGATCGTACAAACATACCCGCAACCTCATGCGCCGCAGGCGGACATCCGCCCGCCACGCCACATCGTTCTTCAAAAACTCCCTTATAGCCCGGCTACACGCTCAAACATTTGTGCATGCTCGATTGCACAAACACAGCTTGCGCAAGCGAGATGGAGCGTGTGGCCGGGCTCAAACCAGTTTGCGCAAGCAAGATGGCGCTCGTGGCCGGGCTCATTTTGCTTGCGCAAACTGGTTTGTGCAATCATGCATGCACAAATGTTTGAGCGTGTAAACGGGCTATTAGACAAAAAGGTGTTATTAGTTTCGCTCTACCATCTACATATGTGTTAAGAAATTTGAAGTCTAAACCCGGCTTGGTGTACTTATAATTTTGCATACTTGCTAAAAACTTTTCTCCGACCAATCTACAAGAACAGCTTATTAATTTAAACACATAGGTAGTTAACTATTGAGTTGGTATGTTCAACAATCACTGGGCAGCCAGTTTGTAATTTGCACATGCCAACAAAACCGTTTGATGTGCAAAAGTCATCAAGCAAAGTATTCTGAGATTTATGTGCAAGCTGAAATATGCCCACTTTTCGCAGTGCCATTAAGTATACGTTGTACATTTTTAATCAGCTTGCTTGCCTATTATACTTAAAGCTACTATAAAAAAAAATATTCCTTGTTTGTTAAAAATAATAGAATTTATAAATGAAGTCGGGTCGTAAATTTAGACTTTGTATTATACAATACAAAAATCTTAAATATAAACCACAAATTAAATATAATACATAGATATTAACATGAACAAGTACAATGTTGTCTCTCAAAAGTTGATTCACAAGGAAGTTTTCCTTCAGTTATCTAATGCATCAGAGTAAATAACAAGTACGTCCACGTAATGCGTACAATTTTACATTATAGTTGAATGAGTACTTTTCAATGCAATCTTTACAAAAAAAACAATAACGCTTTTTATTTTGACACTAGATGGCGCTGCACAAAAATCATGAATACCTAAATATGACCTAAATGTCAATTGTCATAAAATAAATAACGAAACGGGTGCCATTTTACACATTTTTTTGGCAGATTTTTGACATGAGTTTCATACAGCTCCAGAATCAGAATCAATAACTTTATTGCTTTAAGCTTACAAAATAAGCACTTAGTCTATGGCACTCCATCTCTCTTAGTCTATGGCAATCACTTTTTTTAAAGTTCGCATTAAAACGCCTCATTTTTACAACGTGGGATACTTACGTTTTCCTATGATGTATTCGATAATGATTATAAATATAAAACTGCTGACCGCAGGCCCTGTTGCGAAATTCTTTTATTTTCACGTCATGAGGCTTTATTTTTGTGCCATGACATACCCTTTGCGTGCACGTATTGGGAACATTGAAAGAAGCCATAAATTGTGCCGCAACATGTAAAAATACGATTTGATATAATAATTCAGATAAAAATGCTTGTAGATGTGAAATATATGTTAGTATTGAATTAAATTATGTTATAAATATGATATGGAATCGATTTTTATGTAAATAAGGTATTTTATCTCTGGTTTGGTTTTACAAATGGGGATGAGAGAAACATTGAGGAACTGGTCTTTGGAAAATACCAAAGTATTTTTATTGATTTAAGAGAATACTCTTTCTTCCCGTCGCTCTAATGCAACCACAAATACAACATTCACAATTACAAATTGTCAAAGATATCCTTTGTAAAAAGGCTTTTTACATAATATCAGACTATCTAAAGATAAAAAAGCTTGGGACGGATTTTGCTCCAACTCTAAAAATAACACCTAACAGGCTAATAGGTTAGGTTTCTTCGTCGCTTCTTTACTTTACCGAAGCGACCGAAATCAAAATATCACTTTATTTCCATGTCAGTGTTTAATTTTAAGTATTTGAAATTTCTAAGTGTACATTTATTGTATTTACGGAAATAAAGAAACTTTGACTTTGAATGAAAAAATATGTACTTTTTTTAATTGAATTTCACGGCCTAATTGGACGTGGGAAAAGAAAAAGCAACAAGTCTATTTCTTTCACCTAAAAACCATTTAGATTGTCAACTGAAAATATCACATGGTTAATAAGTTTGTAATCGTAAACATTACTCGACCCGATTAGAAAGCATCTTATCTACGATCGAGATTTAGATATCGTGCGACTTCTTTATCTGTTCCCATTATATTTGTTATCATCAAAAACTTTGGCAGTTGCTATTGAGGTGTTTATGCCGGCAATCTTTGACACGCTCATTTCTGTGAAGATAATTGAGAGATTAAAATGTAGCATGAAAAGTGGGAATTATTAACCTATCCGTTTAGAGCTAACTGTATATAACAGTTTTTATAGAAAACTAGCTGCTGCCCACGCCTTTGCCCACGTTTAATCGGAATAAAAATTGCCTATATGTTATTCCAGGTCCCAAACTATACCCATAACAAATTTCAGCCTAATCAGTTCAGTATTTTTCGCGTGAAAGAAACATCACAACAACACAACAGGAACAAACATCTATACATCCATTCTTACAAAATTTGAGATGTATTTGAGATGTACGAGTATTAGTAGGACTTTATTTTGCTGTCATTATGTTTATGTTTAGTTAACAATCACAAAAAAATCTGACAAAATAAGTTTTGAGACTAAAATTTTCTTAATCATAGAAAGTTTTATGAAATTATTCAACATAGCTGATAATTTATTGTAGATAACTAAATAATACTATGACGGAATAATAATTGAGTTATCAGTTATCACTAGAGAATTTTCGTCGTCGTATAATTTGTATATTACCTACTATGTCTTAACAATGAAGGTCTAATATTCCTTACCCCAAAATTGTACCAATATAAATTTTTTTTTTCATCAAGGGCGAAAGCCGTTTTAGCCAGATAGCCTTGTGTTAAGTTTTTGAAATTTTCTTTAGTTTTGTGTAAAATACACGTCTTTACTGGTCAGGCATTTTCTTTTCCCTCTCGTACCAATATTGAATTACCCTTAGGGTATTTATATTAATAAATAATAAAAAATGCTTGACAATCCACACAGCATCATCTAGGCCCAAGCTAAGCAGAGCTTGTGTTATGGGTACTTATGTACATACTTAATAAAATACATAACATAGACAGATATTATTTTATTATACGTAGAAAATACACAGAACACTCGGAAAATATATTTGAGGATCGTCCAATATTGGGCCCAGGCGGGAATCGAAACTGCAACCTCCTGCGTCGCAGGCGGACCTTCGGCCGCTGCGCCACATCGGTCGTCAAAATGTATTAGTTTACGATTGTGCATAAATGAGTCATTTATGTCCTGCTCCAATACCTAACAAGCAATAAACCAGTTACGTCGCAATATTCTTACTAAGTAAACTAAGGCGATTTCACATCTCTATATAACAACTCTACAGTCGAGACGAGCGAAGCGAAGCGACGATATCTTGTCCAATCGAGATCTCAACCTTACTCAACATACAAGACTAATCGAGAACTTGCCAAGAAGAAAAGAAAAAAGGTAAAACTTTATTGACGAAGAAAATACCAGTCAATCTTCTGACATACATATGTACTACATACTCCACTCAATCTTCTGACATATGTACTACACACATATGTCCACTCAATCTTCTGATATATGTACTACATACATATGTCCACTCAATCTCCTGACATATGTACTACATACATATGTCCACTCAATCTTCTGACATATGTACTACATAGATATGTCCACTCAATCTTCTGATATATGTACTACATATGTCCACACAATCTTCTAGAACATTGAGTGGAGTGGATGGATTAGGGCTGGGCTTAGGCAGGACCGCTATTTATGGCTTTGAGGGAGGGGCCTAAATTCAGATAATAATTGTATGGGACGCTACATGTGTCGACACACTTGCGCCTTCCCATCTTTCAAGGCCATTCTTTAGGGCTGGTTCGGCGGCAGATTTGGCCAAGGATCTCAAGAGGCGCAAATATGCAGGTCTCGACAGAGCCTACGTATTTGCTTCCCGTGGAGTCGAGACCCTAGGTCCATGGGGTACCGAGGCTCTCCGGGTTTTCAAAAAAATATCTGAGCGCCTGGTCGAAGTGACGCGTGATCCGAGAGCTGGTGAGTATCTGTATACAGCGAGGCAATGCAGCCAGCGTCTTGGGGACGCTTCCGACTCGTATTGATATGGACCAGTTGAGCTATCTGTAGATTGTTTGCAACAGTCTGCAGTCAGCTCAATTGTTTCAATTGTAAATACTAGTTTAATTTGTTTATATTATTAGATAATGATGGTTGGCATTCCACTATCTTTCAGTGAACTATAATAATATGAAACATGCGAATAAGTTCGATTGATAATGAGTACCTAAAATTTCCTAAAATAAACAAGAATCTACGAGTTTTTTTTTAAGTTTGTTCCCAACACGCTCTAGCATAGACTATCCGAGTTTATAGTGGACACGAGACCGAAGTCCGTTCAGTAATTAAGTTCCTCTTGATTTGTGGCGTTATCTCGGCGTCCGCCGGTCGTCGATTTATAACGCTTTTAAACCATTCTAAACTGTAACGTTGGTAGACCTCTGTCTGAGGTTGGAACCTTGCACGTGATTCTTGCTGAGTCGAAAAATATTGAGTTACATTATACTTGCAAAGGTGAAACACGGAAAGTTTTGGTGGCCAGGCATTGCTCAGTCTCGGATTTGTCAGATTACCACAATAATTTAAATTCAGAGAATGTTCTTATTTCGAAACAGGTGCTTTACTTTTGACAGTTAAGCCTGTTTTCTCTAAAATTCTATGGACCTTCGTTCAACAGTATTGCTTCAGAAAATGATGAAAGTGTCAAAAAAACATTGACAAAAGAATTTGTAGGTAAAAGACCATCAGAAACTTTATCACGCCAGACTCATATCGCCATAACGTCAGCAGGTAATCATTAAGAAATTAGAGGCTCGGTTTATAACTCAATTTCTCCAATCAATGTTAATGAAATTGAATTCTGAACGAATGAAAAGTCTAATTACTCACTGGCTGAAAGCTTTCCGATTAAACATAACCGGTTTAAAATAATTACCGCCTGTAACATTTTAAAATAAAAAGCGAGCGAGATAATTTCAGATCTCTAGATACGCCGTTCCCTTTCGTCGCCTAATAAGGCATGCTCAGAGATTTTTATCTCGTCTATGTAAACTTAGTTGTTCCCACTTCTAACAAATAACAAGCTGTGGGCTGATGGTATCAGAGATTCCTGGTAGGCAGTGGTCAGTGAGGCTGAATGCCTAACGGAAGCGTCCGAACCTAGTCTGGAGTCGCTGACGGCCTCACCAGGTCTGTGCTGTCACTCAATCTCTGGCGAGATTATAGCCTAACAAATAACTGTACTTGTGCTAACGCAGTCGAGAAATTTCACACTTTTAGTGTCGAGTTTCTATAGGCGATATGCAGAACGAAAACTTTCTATGGAAGTATGGGTATATCTACTAAATAGATTATAGGTACCTACTAATTAGACTAATAAGGTACCTACATGACACAAATGGTCGGTCATTGGGAATCGATGGATGGAGGCGGCTGAGGACCGCTATTTGTGGCGTCGTACTATGTCGTGTATCGGCTGATATGGTGATGAGGGTGATGAAATAAATGCTCAGGATTTGATCCATCTCTTTTGTATCATGAATAACCTCCTTCTTGCCCATTCGGGTAAAAAAGCCAAGACTGACGAATTTTTAATTCATCAAGATTCGTGGAATATGTCTTGATTATTTTGGATATGACCCCTAAATAAACTAAGACAAGGAAAATTCGAAACCGTGCGAAAAAATACAATTAGAACAAGAAAACACAGAACGGACTCCAAGATTTACAATATCCTTTACCCAGGCAACTAAATAGAAAAAGTAAATAATTCTGAGCATTAAAAATTACACGTTTAGACGTGGTGGATTTATGTGAATTGTTGTACCCAATAAAGTAAGCGGAGTCTCGTAAATCGTACGACGTACGCCCACTACTACGTTAGGGGAGCGCATCAGAACGTCCTGGAGAAACACGCCTTCTTACTCAAGGGTGGTTTGTGGTTGAAATTGTAGGTAAAAAAATATTGCAATCAATAAATATTTATTATGGTTTTTTGTGTTTTTTTTTTTTAAAACCAGTCTAAGGTAAAATTCACAGTGGGTTAGCGCATTTCCGTACTAAGTGGAAGGTTGCGGGTCCAGGACGTACATTTTTGGGACATAAATTCTTCAACCATTTGACTGACATGAATACAATCAGAAAACTATTCAGGGTTAATATTATAGATATTTTGGAAAATCAAGCTTGATCTTATTTTGATAGCAATTTTACAAGCAAATTATTAAAAGCGAGCGCGTCGATGTCTTTTGTACGGCGGTTTCAAACCGCCCCGTAAAAACAGTATATATTCAGTTAAAAACTTTGCTAAACCTGTAAAGTTAAGTAAATAGATGTAAATTGCCCTCACCTTTCCAAGATCACACGAAACTTTGAGAAAGGAATGCAGCAACGAACAAGCTCAATGCGAAGAAACCCAACACTATCAAATGCGTTCTGTCGCAACGCATCCATTCGCCGAGCGGCGGCGTCGCGTCGTCCCGCAGCCCGTATCGTTTATCTGGTATTGGATTAGCTCGTGTAACCCTAACTGCTTTGAACGGTACAAATAGTTGGCAGCGACACGACCCGCCTTTGCCAAGTGCGTTAGGCGTAGGTTGACGTGGACGGCGGGAGCGGAAGCGGGTCTTTGCCAGCTTCTTTTCTCATGTTTGAGGCTATTAGTCACCTTGTGTCCCACCTTGGATTTAGAACGTATCATTGAATTTCAAATTCAGATCGCAACTTTAGGGTTCCTTAGCCTAACAACACGAATTTTTCTGTTTGTCTTTAATTAGGCTTGTGTGCTGTTTTGTCATCATTAAAAATAACCAAATTTTTGACGTGTCTCGATGTTATTTTAGCCTGTTAATTCTGAAACCTGAACGTTCAACGTGTAGGTTAGTGCTAGATTTTTTCTAACACCATCAACTGCCTTGAAAGTAAATATAATGGTGCTACCCAAAGCCTGCCAAAATGTGATATATTCTATCATAAAAGTTAAAGCGTTTTCGTTAGTAGAAATTCACTTTGCTGAGGGCCTGAGGTAGCTATGTCGACCTAGAACAGACCGGTGTCGGGTAGCAATAGGTTCACAAGGGTCAAGCAAATAAAACCATAATGAAATTTGATATTACTCGTACAAGTACAAACCTACACTCAAATTTATGATCTTGCAATCATATTAAATTAAGGATCTGGCAGATCATTTGACGCTGTCCCACGACTCTTAAACACCTGAATGCGTTCTTGAATAATTATTATGAAACTGGTTTTCAGAATATTTTATTCTAGTATATGTATGTATATAAAATTGTAGGTACATTATCGTGGAGCAACAGTTATATTTTTTGGGAATTGAACCCTGAATTGTTATCGCAGAAGTCGGGTATCTATGGTTTTTACTAGTCATATAGTTATTTTATAGATATATGTATTAGTCACATAAATAATATTTTTTTGAATTAATGTCCACTGTAGCCGAAGTCGACTATAAAGGTGTCTATCAGACCTTCATGAAACATTGTTGGCTAGCCCCATTGTGACTTATCATCAGATAAGTTTGTGGTCAAACGACGGTAATATACCGTCGTTTGATCACCACATTAAAAAAGGAAGAAATAAAAACGAAGAAACAAAATAATGCCACCAACCATTAACCTAAAGCTTAGCTACCATTTCGAAAGTCTGGCTAGAACCACTATGTACGAGTCGTATTTCGATACCATTGTTAAAGATTTCGATATTACCAGTTACTGGTCTGAACCGCGCAAGTGACGGAATTAGTAATCATAGATTTCTGAGTGGATATGGAATTGCCGGGGTAAATACCAGGTAGTTGATACGACTAACTGTTATTAATCACAAACACCACAGCGGTTAGATCTGTTGATATGTAAAAGTAGAGAACAGACTTAAACAGAGGCTCCTACTGAGAATATTATTTATTAGTTTTATTACAATCAAATAATAGAAAAAAATTGGTACAAGTACTTACAATTGAAACAATTGAGCTAACTGCAGACTGTTGCAAACAATCTACAGGTAGCTCTACTGGTCCATATCAATACCTGTCCGAAGCATCACCAAGACGCTGGCTGCATTGCCCCGCTGTATGGCAATGCTAATGCGCTGCGTCAGATACTCACCAGCTCTCGGGTCACGCGTAGCTTTGACCAGATATGATTCGTGATTATTTTTGTTTTATTTAAGCTTCAGAATTTCTATATCAGTCTACAATAACAACTTTCCTTTCTACTTCTGGCCTCCCCTAAAACACCTCATTGATTGGCTCGTTTTTTTTCTTTTTAGCGTCTATAAGAAGCGGTTAAACTACTTCCAGACAGCGGATCATGTCTGACATTATGACCCACTAGCTGCCTGCGCCTTCGCCGGAGTTTTATCGGGATAAAAAATACCCTATATGGTATTCCAGGTCCCAAACTATACCCATACAAACAGCTCAATCAGTTCAGTAGTTTTTGCGTGAAAGAGGAACAAAAATCCATACATCCATCCATACTCACAAAATTTGACATTTAAAATATTAGTAGAATTCGCGAAAACAATCTAAACCTTTTTCAAAACAGTAAAGCTTGTTAGATAAAACCTCATGCAAATTTCTACTTGTGCTTAATGCTCGTTGAATATTTTCTCCTAATTCCAAAACCAGTCGGACATTTACAGAAACTGTGGCGGTAGTGACGCTCGGCTGGTCGCCATCAGTGTTGCCAACTAGATTTTAGATAGAAACTGTTTGAAAAGGCATTCACTGCAATGCCTCGCTGCGCGCTGCAGTGATCTGCAGATGGACTATTGCGTCGTAGTACGTAGGCCATGAACGTGTTACCTAACTTAGAAACTGGGAATCCCCGATATAGATTGAAGTGCATTTGATTAGTTTATGGTTTAATTTAGAAACTTTGTTCTTTTCACGTCTTCCAGTGATGGACAAAAAATTTAAGAGAAAAAAAAACAATAACACCTTAATGATTATTTAATAATAATTACTATTTATAAAACTGTTTATAGTATAAAATTTTCATTGTCTATTTCGTAACCATAAAGAAAGAAAGTTATTGACATCTGAAATCTTTCGCTCATAACACAGAGCACAACAAAGATGGTTCCCAGATTATCACAATGCTAAATCATTTATTATTCGGGGCTGAATAGGAAAAAACCTGCTAGATATAGCCCAGAAGATGCTAAAATGGCAACACTGATCGCCATGAGTCGATAGCGCACTTTGCATGTGGAAACCGACCCATGTTTGTTTCATTTTCTTTTGTAACTACTGTCCGCTGTCAGTTGTCTTGTACACACATAACTTTGAACTGTAAACCCTTTTGAATCATCTGATAAATTAGTAATTAATGAACCTCTGTAAAACTTTTATGTTCGTTACAAGTAACAGTATCGAGATTATTAAATCGCAACGACAATCCTGGGGCTGAATTCCACTAAATTAAATGCTTCACCATAATAATGGTATCGTCTCCGAATAACACAATTTGGCATTTTATCTTTGATTAAAAAAACTGCACGTGTCAAAATAGTCTAAGTTAAAACCATTCAAGTATCAAATTGCTTTATTTCCTTTAGACCTTACAGGACTCTTGGACACGTCACAAAATTAAAATTACCTAAGTAAAACAGGGAAATAAAGTGATCACTTTGATTTTTTGTTCACTCAATCTTTTTAAGGTAAAGTAAAGAAGCGAACAAGAAACCTTTACCTTGTTAGGTTAGTTTTCGTGTTGGTTGATCCTCTAGATAATCTGATATTTTGTAATAAGCCTTTTACAAAGGATATGTTTAATAGTTTGTTTGAATTTATTTATTGATAATTTTTGCAACTCACTCGGAGTTTTGTTCTAGAAGCGTATGCCCTTTAAAAGATACACTAATCTTGTACAGCCTAGTTTTGGGAAAAGCGAGTTTAATTCTATCAATCCCTTCGTGCAAATAGCATCGCACACTCTATCTAAATTTTGTTTCGTCTACGTACGATTCTGCATGATACTATTGTCATAGCATAGCGATTGGTTAGCGGAATTTGGCTCGTACAAACGTAATGATCCTTAAAAATAATTGAACGGAAATGAGAAACAAAGGGAAGAATAATCCAATACATAAGATATACCATAAACTGAGCCAATGGGATTTATTGTTACATGAATGGCGTTAGACTGCGCGTGCGTGCAACCCGCTAAAGCAAATCCATCCCACACAATATCTATCCAATAAATATCCAAAAAGCTTGTTCTGCAAGCATTCCTCGTCCATTGTGTGCCTTACAGATATATCTTGCGCAAGAGCTTGCGATTGTTGCTTTCGCCTCTACCCACGCTGCTAAACGCTCGTCGCCATTGATTGACGAAGTATCCATTACCGTATAGAAGCTGAATTTTATCTGAATCGATGCGACGCGAGAAGGAATGGACGCGTGATGGTTCTTTCGTGCGGCGAGCTCGGTAAGGGTCGCGGTGACCGGTTGCCTAATGCAACGGTTGACAAATCGCTCAATTGTCCGAGCGCGGAGCCGAGTCCCGACTAGTTGGGTGGCGGGTTGCGCAACCGGTGCCCACTTCAGACCATTTCACGAATGCCGGAAGACGTCCAACTTTACTGTGCTTTATTGCGATTGGATGGTGGTAAACGGGGAGCTGTGGGACAGTGAAAATATTTCATTATATTGAAAATTGAATGGACAGTTTATAGTGGGGTGATAATTTTTGTGGGAGTTTTTCTTTTGTTGATTTGTTTGGGATACGAACGCTTGTATTTTCAATTAGTTGATTTTCTTGAGATGTTAGATAGGACGCGATTCTTTTGCTCATTTGTCAATAATGTAATTATTGGTTTTAATAATATATTTATAATAAATTTGGGTTTTAGATATTTTTATTTCCTATAAGAGTAATATTCACGTACATGAGAAATTACTTAATACTAAATAATATTTTCGCCATCGTACACTATAGATAACGTTAAGTAGAAAATAAATAAAACACTTACTTATCAAAGATAACCATTAGCATGTCGTGTCATCATCATCATCATCCTATACACGTCCACTGCTGGACATAGGCCTCCCCCGTACGTACGTATTAGCATGATACTTTACATGAAATATTACTACTAATTTAAGTATGCAAACTGAGTTTTTTAACAGAGAATAACTTTTATATCTAATATTGTACATCAATATATAATCATTTATCAGAGAGGTAAAAACTACATTTAATTAATAAATAATTAATAATAATTTAATTAATAAAATTTCAAAAAAGTTTTCTGTAAGAGATCTCTTCTTAGCGATAAAGCCACCTACTTGTCCTATGTAACATATGTTTGTAATGTTATTTTTCTGGTGTACATTAAAGAATTTTAGTATTTTATATAACGTGTTCGTGGCGTCGTTTGGGGGAGGCCTATGTTCAGCAGTGGACGTGTACGGGCTGATGATGATGATGATGATATAATGTGTTGCAATCATTAAATAAATATAATTTTTATATTTTTATTGTGAGGAAAATTCATTATCTATATTCTAGCAAAGATCCCACTGAGAAAGAGCTAGCTAACTGTTCCAAGCTGCAAAGGTCAAGGCGTGTCGGGCTTTACGCAGGACCAATTCCATGTAACCAGTTCAATATTTCCATACAATAATACATTGTTGCTGGCTAATTGAAATCAGAATGTGCCATGCGCTTGCGCCTTCTTAATTAACTTATGAATGGTATTTATGGCCCTGGACTGGTGTGCAGTTGTAATCAACGTTTGGTTCGATTTGAAATTAATTTTTATGAGAGATTTAGGTCAATTAAATTCATAATATCTCCCTATATGTCACACAGCGTCTTTTAGCCCCAAAGTGAGCGGTGTTTGTGTGATCGGAACCAGATAGATGATCGATAAATAAATATAGAATGAATAATGCAGGATAATTCACACTGATAAATAACTAATTGTATGTCATTAATTTCTGAAAAAAAGATTCCATAATATCAGGCAAGGAGGGAGTCAGGCAGGGAAATAATTATGTTAGGGAAGGAAAATGTTTATAAAGGTTCACCAAAACATTCCTAAAATCTGGCTGACCAATCAATCAAAAATGCTTTTACGTTTAGTTACTGTTATATTCAATAGAAATATAAAAAAGTATCACATATTTATCTCAGTTAGATGATCATGATGATGATTGAAGCTATTAAAGGGAAAGGAATCATTGGAAAGGGTATCCATTACAAAAACTAAAAAACTAGAAATAATTTTGAAATGAATCGTGTGAAACGGAAATATATCTGTGAATCTTTATTTTAATGGTTTGCAAAAGAAGGCAGGCTATGTACACAGTAAAGGGGAGTTCAGGCTACGCTGCCTGAATCCTATAAAAAATATTGAAATAGTAACTAATAATTGTGAAATTATAGTAACTATATGAAATACCAGTAAAATACCAGTGAAGGACTTAGTTCTGGTAATCCTGTGAGAATTTATCAAACGATACATATGATGGAATTTGTATTTAATAACTTGTTAGAATTGACAATTGTTCAAAACTTGCAATCGGCTTGCTGACGCCCGGCAAGCATATCAGGAAAGTCGTTGCACAATGTTGCACACAACATTGTGTGAAGGAACCTTTACATAGAGACCGCGAAATATTTCCCGCGATACATCGGCACGAGTGCGATGCAGCGATATCGGCGCGCGCGCAGTCGAATCGTCTATCGACTCTATGATCGCCTCCGACGGGGTCACGCGCAACAAACGTAAATCAACATATCCCCGGGAGATCTAGCCCAACAAAACCTCAACTTTATAGCCGTAACACTACACCCGGGGAAAAAAGTACTTACATAAAGTAGGTACCTACATAAATTGGTCGGGAACAAGCAAACGTCTTGGATCTTACGGCGTCCACTTAAACGGCTTGTCCGGTTAATAGTTATCTATAAAATGTGGACCATTTTATAATCCGCCTTTAGAGGGACTCATCTTGCTTCTTTATTAGGACACGACTTTTGAAGAGGAAGTTGGTAGGGATAACGATGATCGTCAAACGAACCTTCGTTTGTTTCATACACTTATATTGATGTTGAACAAACGAAAGTTAGTCCGTAGAAAGTCCGTAAAAAGTTTTTGTGTAAAATGACGTATGTCCGTTCATGTTATAAAAGCTATAAATCGATAAACGAATTTTTTTTTATTGTACTATACATTAATCAAAATAATAATACTAAATCTAATTAAGTACCACATAGTAAATGCCTGCCTAATGTCTCTAAGAGACTAATATTGCCAAGTTCAGTGTTCATAAGTATTCAACGGGCTAAGCCAGCAATAAGCAATATCAATTTAAGCAATCAAGATAGCTATCTCAACCCGTGAATTTATATTATAACGCGTTATTAAAATCCGTATTAAATTAATAAACTAGTCGCCGTAAGAGTTTACAATAATGTTGTTATGCAGAAACATTGCTGGTTAATTGCAGTAAACTCTAAATGAACTGGAACGAAATTGTCGGATAAATAACTACTTTATATCTTTAGAGCTAAGGTTTTATTGGTACAAGCCTTTGTCCAGGATAGTGTAGATAAATCTTGCCAGAGGGTTTCCTACTTTATATCTTTGTGTATAAGGTTTTTGCTGAAAATCTTCTCCGGACAAACTGTCCAAGGTAACTCTGGGACGATTCGATTCGTATCTTCGCAATTGATTCTTATCAGGACAGTTTTACGCGTCGCGTCGCGTCTTACTCCGATGGATTCAATGTGACTTTATTCCATTATATCATTTGTGCAGTTACTAACGGTCAATGGTACCTTTATCATAGGGTTTCCAAGAACTTGGAACTCGCCTAGTTCAGATCCAGGGAGATGATAAACGATATATCACAACAATAATCGTGCCTGATCGCAGAACTTATTGCTTAGACATTTGTTACTAATTGTAACTTGACTATGGAGTCCCTTAATATTATAGAGGTATAATTAGGCTATTACTTCCCAACATTTGTTATCCATCAGACTTTGCTGGAATCCAAGTAGGTAACTAAAGTAACTTATTTGAATACCAAATGAATTCTTCTAACCAGTGCGCTATACCCAACAGTAACCGAATGACAAAATTATTAACAAAACACTTGTAAATTCAAATAGGCTTTTTATCAAGCAACAGATCTCCGTTACGGTGGTGCCTACGAGATATCACATTTGACTGGAGCTGCATTCTTGCTTTGACATCAACTTAATATATAACCGTCATATTCATTGTACAGCCGTACCCATAGTATTGGAATACGGGGAAATAAACTTCTGACCAATAACCAATTATTTAAATTTAAGCCTTCTTTACAAATGCTTTACGATTTTCTTTGCCATCTCTTCTGACTGTAGCTTAACACCCTCGTAAGAGTCATGCTACCTCTTTATTCTTTGTTAGTCCACGCCAACCCAACTAGATAAATACTTTCAACGTATCACTGTTACAAAGCCACTAGTCGTTTTTCCTTTAATTGCGCTCACTTCACGGTGAAATCGATAACGAAATCTATTCGAGTCGAGATAGTTGCGAAGCGAGTTTAAAAGAAGTGAATCAGCAAAGTGAGCGCTAAAAGCATCTGTAGATAAGCAGGGAATCTCTGGAGTGATAGCGCTAATGAACCCATGTTGCCGTCAGTCGAACGGCGCGGTTTGAACGATGGTGCGCCCATTAGAGGGCAAGGTTAGCAGGGGCGGACAGCTTGCCGTAATTATCGCAAACAAACCTGGGACTGTTTTCACGGTGACCAAGATTTCGTTGAAGTGCAACTTTGTGCAACGATTGCTTGTGTCAATGACCAATCTTAGTCAGTTTGAGTGAGAATTAACTGGCTAGAGTTTTTTGCAGACTGGAAACTAACAGTGGTAATTTACCTTTTCATATCAGTAGCTTTCTGACGCCACAGGATAGCAAAGTACCCGTGAGATGTGCTAAATTTTGGCTTTTCAAGATCGGCCTGGCGCGGTCCATCGGAGTTCCCAGGCCCATTGGTCACGCATGGAGGCCGGGCACGGGGGGGTTGTTTAGTGGGTTATCGAAACTTCTCTTCAACATCCCCACATAACCATACTGTACCATACAAACAGTATAGTATCGGGTTGCAGAATTTTTCCCCCTCGAAAACCAAAAAAACAGTGTTGGCAGTAAACTTTGAAACTGGTGAGGAGCGGCACTTAGCTCTACTTGCTGCTGGAATTACACACTAGCATTGCCACCAATGACTGTAACACGCAGAAAGGTACAAGCAAGCGGCCACTACCGTTATTCCAGAGCCCGAGCCCAAGAGGCGGATATTCTCACAGAATTCCATCCTCCGCCAACTCCAAACAGTAACTTGAAATACCCATAAACTTCATTCTCGTGACATTTGATCCTGACGTCTCATAGAATGGTTATTAGTGTGGTTAGTTATATTGTTTACTAATAGCTGGGCAAATATTAGTAGGGTTCCGTCTTGATCGTGAAGTAGCGCTTATATAACGACCTCGGTAGCGATGCGGTGGGCGAAACTCCGCCTGCGTTACAGGAGGTTGCGGATTTGATTCACGCCTCAGGGAAGTATTTTTACAATCTGCAGATATATGTTCTGCGTGTTTCTCTGTATAATCTACTATACATAATTATATATCTACTTACATGTCTAAATATTTGTTATGTGCACATATATAGGTTAGTCTCAAGCCAGTTCGTATTAGAGTTGTATTTTTTTGTTATTTTAGTATTGCTTGTTACGTGTTTTGTATCCCTAACAAAATAAAAAAATAAAATATGAAATATATATATATGTATATATATATATGTATTTATTTTATTGTATGGAGAATAACAGTTATCGTAACATAATCTCTGCTTAGCTTAGTGCTAGGTGATGCTGTGTGAATTGTCCAGCATTATTTATTTATTTAATGGTTATTAAGTGCAATTAGTTATATTGTTTACTAAGTAAATATAAGCAGGGTTCAGTCGTGATCGTGAAGCAGTGCTTATTTTACAATTTGGATTGGCTTGCGCTTGCGCAGTTATGCGTCTGCGAGTATTATGTTGTCGCGAGAAAGCAGAGCTTTATTGCCCTGCTTAATTTACAATTTGTTGATGTGGAATGTAGCTGAACGCATTATGGTTACCATAATTTTCTTACGAGTTAAGGAGTCTACACGCCAAAGTTAGTAGAAAAGTTGACAAAATATTGTCGGCTGTCTACAATATTTATACACAGAAATGTCGCACTAGCGACTTTGGTATGTAGAATCCTTGATCATCATCATCATTTCAGCACATACACGACCACTGCTGGACATAGGCCTCCCCCATCTCCCCATCGCCTCCATCAAAGACTCCTTAAGGAATGTCGAAAGATTTAATTGTAATCAGTGTTTCGGATTATTTTCAACCCCTGAATTGTCGACCGGGTGAGATGGTTTTGATAAATTTATGCCAACCATCTGGTAGTGGAGTTATAATAACTCTGATTTACATACATATGTATATCAGTGTACAGTGCCAATCTTTAGGTTAAAAATATCAAAAATACAACTCAATTGACCGGCTCTCGTAGAATTGCTATTGTATATAAATGATTATATTCTTGTGTCAGTGTTACATTTCATGTCAAATATTAAAATATTGTTAATGTATCAGTGTATCAATGCTATACCACAGATTAGGTAATGTTACTTCGTGCTATACTACCAGTAGTAGACTGGTGTGTGAATATTAATATATACCTATCTACTTATATAACAATTTCTCTTATCTACTTATATATTATTTTCTCTTTCATGACATTTCTTGACATGTAAATATTTTACTTATTAAATTTCTGAAAATACTCGGCCCTTTTACAGCCAACTCTTATAAAATTGTAATTTTAGTGTACTTAAGATTTGACTGTCTGTCTGTTTTCTTTCTGTGTTTTCCTGTTTTATTTATAAATTGTGGATTAATGAAACAGTAGTCATATTTTAGTTTAGAAATTACATCAGATTTTTATTATGCAACACGTTGGAAATAAAGGAAATGTTTTTTTTTTTTAAATTAAATAAAATGGTTTTCTGCTTTTTAATCAAATTTAGTCATCTTGGCCTTAGTTTTAGTTATTATGTTTTCCCTTAGATTTCAAAGGGTGCCAGCTATAGAAAAATCCTCTCCCTATATGTGCAGCAAATCCAGATAAGGTTCAGATAAGCACCTATCTCTGCACCGCTTAGCATCAGTTCAGATATATATATATATAAACAGTTGTCATGTCGATCGGACGCAGCGAGATAAAGCTTCCATCACGATAGAAACTGGCGAACCGTTATACTGATGAATTACAGATCAGAATTTAACGGTGAGGGTTTTGGTCTATGAAATAAACATACATATCAAGTAGAAATATATCCAAGTGTTTAAAACACAAGGGCGCGAAAAAAGATAAAGAACACGAATCAAAAACCTGGATATTTATTGTATACAAAGGGTTTAAAAACATAAAATATCTTGGATTCTAAATCGGAGTGTAGGGACGAAAACAGATCAGCTTTTCAAAGCACTAAACCGTCTCATAAATTGTTTGTATTAACGTAGCTCCGTCCAACGCTGGCCAACAATCGTAGTTACCAATGTAATAAATCATTATCCAGACCTCCAAATATGATAGAAAGGTTTGGAGAAGCCTTACAAGATGACCAAACAAAAATGTTAATATGCACATAGGTTAAAAAGAGTCAATGCTTTGGTAATTATGGGCGTAAATATATAATTTTGTTATTACCGATTGCTTACTTGCTTTGAATTTGAATAATATACAATACAAATATTTATAAAAGTATATGAAACAGCTATGTCGTACAGACAAACATTTGAGACTGCTTGAAAACAATAAGACGCCAATGAAGACTTCATTGGCGTCTTTTTGTTTTCAAAAAGTTTTTGATTTTGAAAATAATCCTTACTGTCATTATAAACGCGAAAGTTTGTATGTATGGATGTTTGTTATTCTTTCACACAAAAACTACTGAATGGATTTTAATGAAACTTATCCATAATATAGCTTATATATACATCAAAGTAACACAGAGGAAGATACTAGCTGGTGCCCGCCACTTCGTCTGCGCAGGATTAGTACTTGATATTCCTCTTAGTCCACGCGGGTGTAGCCATGGGCGGGTCAGTTAGTATACCATCATCATCATCATCAGCCCGTACACGTCCACTGCTGAACATAGGCCTCCCCCAAACGACACCTCGAATAGCGGTGCTGAGCCGCCTCCATCCAACGACTCCCTGCGACCGCTACGATGTCGTCGGTCCATCGAGTGGGAAGTCTTCCCACACTCCGTTTCGCATTGCATCGCGGTCGCCACTCGAGAACCTTATATATTAGTTAGTATACCATATATCCGCTATTATCTATAATGGTGTTATACCTTTTCTCAATAAATAAATAAATCTACTATGCTCTACAGGTTCGGCAGAGTTTAACAACGAAGGTATTGAAAATTCGACTACCCAAGGTACCATACAGTTACAAAATTAGCGTTACAATGTCCCCGCTAATCAAGTTCTTAAGATAAGCATCAGTTTAATTTATAATGAAGGCTTGATAGCCGTGATGGGTATCTGTCTTCTAAGTGGGGCGCACGTCACTGCGTTAAACGTTCAGTTTACTCCACTTTTACTCTGGACGTGATTGGAATTCAGATTCGAGAAAGCTTGATGCTGCTGACCAGTTGGCGCAACTTCTGGAAGATGGCACGTATCAGGTACGGAATACAAAGGTTCATGGTATGGTGAGTTGACAAACGATGTTTTTGATGATAGATTTGACAGCCTGTGCAAGCCAGTCAAAGAGGTGGCTCGGCTAATATGTTACAGAAGTACTGCATCAACCTAGATGGTAACTTACTTAGTGATCTAAATTGGATATTATCCTACGACCCCAGAGCTCATTAGATGCCCCAGTCCCTTACAGTTTTAGTCCAGTTGACAGCACGAAGTTACCATAGGTCTTTCTTGACTTGGTCATACCCGTGGACGCATATCCTTTGGTATAAGTGAAAACCCCGACCATCCCAAAATACTTAAATCTATTATTGTAATACAAGCTAAGGCGGGCGCCACTATTTAAACAACATCTGTTATTATAAGTTAAGTAGGTAAATAGTTTGTCTAAAATAGAAAAGTAGGTAAGTCACCCACCGAACCAAGCTAACTCTAATCAGAGGATGAGCTTAGCTCAGTTTACAGCTTTCGGATACCTTCAGTAATAGAAATAGAACCAGTTTTATTTTCATTAGAAACCCCTACATAAGGTTGATAGGTAATCCCATCTTTTCACCTTGGCACTATTTTAACACCTAGGAAAGTAAGTCGTAAGCTCGGTATCAAGGTTAGTGTCTCTAGGGTAGAGAAAATACAGTTATAAAAGTTGAATTGTGTATTTATCGCTCACGACCGCATTTGGGTCGAAACGTCGTTAAAATAAAAAAGGTATCTAACTCTCGACATAATTTTTATTATGCTAATTATCGGGAAAATTAAGATACAACTAGTAAGGAAATCTTATAGACCGGCTACACCCTCAAACATTTGTGCAAACATGCATGCACAAACACAGTTTGCGCAAGCAAGCTGGAGCTTGTGGACGGACTCATCTTGCTTGCGCAAACTGGTGCATGCATGAGATTTGACATAACTTAATTTCTTCTACTTTAAAAGAATAGGTTATTTAGAGAATCCCAGTTCACTTCCATTCAGTACCTATTGCCACTCTTGTGTACCATTATGTGTCAAACATTGCCTAAATACTAAAACCTACAAATGTACACAATGATCGCCGAGCAAATAAATATAAAAACACGAATATTGCGTATATTCGTGAACGCTAGTTACAAAAAATACTGTCAAGATGTGGTCGAGAGCAACTTTTTCAGTTTTCTAATACCAACCATAAAGTGAGAAAATGATTCTGCCTCTTACTCCGCGTACACGTAATAACGTGATTATTTATTGAAGCATTGCGAGCAGTCAGCAAGGGGTCTCACCAATTAAATATCTCGCGGCCCCCACCGCGACTTACGATATTTTTGTGGGTATATCTCATCTTATAATACGACTTCTTATATTATTTTATTATCCGGCTTTGCACTTTGTAAGTGTTTCAATAAAATTGAAAAGGCATTTTCAGACATTTTGTGCGTTTAAACTTTTTAAACTTTCGCGATTGGTTAACATAACTAAAACGTAGGGGAAAATATAGCAAAAAGTACGCGATAAACACCCGATCTTTAATTATTTTGTGCGTTTTTATTTTGAACTTGACGACCGCATTGGCGCTGTGGTCGAAAATCCGTTTGATACTGACAATGAGAAAGATCAGGATTCTATCGCCTGAGCGTGAAAAAGTTTGTATTGCCTTCAATAAAAAGTTTACGGTATTACTTTCAGTATTAGGTGTCACGGAAGACCAGCTGCAGTTGCTCCCGAGCTCCTGCAGCACACGCTGAGTGGCAGCTTTTTGGTCTCACATTGTATTTTTTTTTTCTCTATTAACCCTTTTCATTATTGTATTTTTGTTTTATGAACTAATAAAAAAATTTCTTTCTTTCTTTCTAATTTGGATGAATTAAAAAAATACAATACTCTCTGTTTAATGTAATGCTAGTCTGATGCTATGTAAAAATATAGAACCTGGAATAACATATAGGCTATTTTTTATCCCAATAAAACGCGCGAGAAGGCGCGTGAAGCAACTAGTTTTCTGTAGTATGGATACGTTATCGTTGCGTCGTCTCATGTATGTATGGGATTTGGTACAGCGCGCCTAACGTGTGGAACTACACAAATCTCGCACAAAAATGGAACGTATAGATGACATCTCGATATTATCGAGTAAACCAAACTCAGTGATGATCACTGAAGAACATTCCGACAGCTTTAGGGAAAACTTTTACTTGTCTGTTGATGATGGTGATGATACGGTAGCGGTCGCAGGGAGTCGTTGGATGGAGGCGGCTCAGGACCGCTATTCGTGGCGTTGCTCGGGGGAGGCCTATGTTCAGCAGTGGACGTATACGGGCCGATGATGATGATGATACGTGACGGTAGGATTATTAAAATTGAATCAAGTGAGCCGAAACTGAAGAAGCGGTGCGCTCTTGAACAATGATTGAACGTTCCTTAATGAAGCTTAGGCCTTAAGGTGAAATGTAAGGGTGCGTACACGGGAGAAATGTGCGAGTAATGATGAATACTGATCAGTGTTTTTGCTCTGTAAAATGTATTGTATTTATTTCCACCGGAGGTACACATGTTACACTTTATGTCTTTAATTCTAGTTATTTTATAATATTCACGTAATCTTTTCATATAGAAAAAACCATAAGGGATTTACAAAGAAAAACAGACAGACATGACTCTTCGTGCTTAAAATTTACATAATAACAAATTGTTGGTAAATGTGTTTTTTTAGTGTCTGACTCTAAAATCGAAAATGACAAAAAATCGGTCTGTAGTGTGGTATGATATGTCATGACGAGTCAGAATCATATCTATTTAAGATTATCGGTTTCATGCATGTATAAAAGTAATGTTAGAAACACATTATTACTGTGCATCGTGTGACTGTAATAATGTATTTCTAACCTTACTTTTATACATGCATGAAAACGTGAATCTTTTGACGCGTCACGTGGTATCGAGATTCACGGTTTATGCACTACAGTGTGTACTTACCCTTACATTTGGCCTCTGAACAAGTGTGAATTATTTTTGCGATGAAGTCTCATCAATTTTAGGGTTCCACATTAAGGTTTCGATTAAGTTTAGAGTAACGTTAATGAAGACCGCGCATAAAATGAATTAATTAAGAATTCATAACGTATTTTTATAAGTTATTCTTATATTCAGGGTGATCGAGGGGCCATTTAAAGCTATATATTGAAGGTACCAATCATGTTTCAATTTCATTATCCTTTCTTAAAAGATTCGGGAAGTAAACGAATATAATATGGCGTGTTTTAAAAAACGATAAACCGACCTCAAATTCCCTTACTTTTACACTTATTTTAATTTTTGCGGGATAAATACTAATTCTCTCATAAAATTTTTATATCAAAATAGTAAAGAATTTTCAAAATCGGTCCATAATTGGCGGAGATATCGCGTAACATAAATACAAAAAAAAATAACTTACAGACGAATTGAGAACCTCCTCCTTTTGAAGTCGGTTAAAGATAAGGGTGACTTTTGAAGTGTACTACAAAAGTCAAAATCCACCCTTATTTCTTCGTAAATCAGGTTTAGGTTTATTTCAAGGATAGTTTTAATCTCATACTAGAAAAGCAAGTATGTAATTAAAAAGTAAAGAACAAGCAGGACTGACTAAAAACAAGATTACCGAAATCTTCATTTGAAGCTATTTAATCAATACAAATAATGTAGATCCCTTTTGTTTTCAACCTTGAAAAAAGAAACAAAAGATTTGGAACGGTATTAAGGTAACGTTTGTTCGTTAGCGTTGAACGGGAATCGAACCCGCGCCGCCGGCCCTCGTGCCTCGACAACGATCTCCATTGTGTGCTCTAGAAGCGATAACATTCTACTTTACAGTTAAAAGGACGTTTTTAAATAAAACTTGCTTTATGATGCTAATAAGGTATATAATATATAAGTTTTTTGTTTATATATTTTCTGTATAGTTTACATTAGTATACAATACGCCCCCTGTACAATAGTTACGTGTCCATCCAATGGTTAGCTGGAAGAAATCGCTAGCGATAAGGATACGCATTGTGCAACTGTTTCTGTTTTTGTGTTTTCCTGCTCTGTTTTCTCTATCTTGGTGTGCAATAAAGAGTATTGTATTGTATTGCGTCTGCCGCGGCAGTCATGGTGTTAGAATTGCTTGCGCAAACTGGTTGGTGCAATCATGCATGTACAAATCTTTGAGCGTGTAGCCGGGCCATAAGATAGTTCATAACGATTATGTTACAGTTAATATTAAAGGTAATTAATTAAAATTATTATACAATGTTATATAATTAAATGTTATTAATTAAACAATGATATATAATTAAATCAGTAAATACATGAAGAATACAACATTATTAACCTAAAATTAGTTACATTTCAAAGTCAGCTATATCATAAATAATTGTTAGATTTCTTAGCCACATCTTCAACCAACTTAAACGATAATGTGGGTTGTGAGCTGGTGATAAGAGCTGTAGACAACCGTCAAAATACGGTTGTAGACAACCGTCCCCATCACATGCTGCAACTTGGACCTCGTCGCCAATCGGACTTATTACAACATGATCTATCTATCCAAGCTACAAATTATCATGGCAGTATCATAACATAAGATCATCATCCTGGGGCTACCCAGGAGAAACAACTCTTGTGTTATGGACACTATTAACATATGTACATACAAATAGTTGACTGAAATGTTCTTTCTATGCATGTTTTGGGGATGTCTGTCTACAACCGCTTTCCAACCGACCTCTATCACCAGCGCAAAATCCACATCATCTTTTAAGATTAACTTGACGATGTGGCTAACAAATGTAACAATTTACATATAATAGAAACTAATTTATTACTTTTAAATATACTGTTTTTACTTTGTAATGTTTTATTTTAGGTTAGTAATGTTGTATTTTTCACCCTTACAATTTAAAAATTAATTTGTGTACAAATCAATACCCACTCTTCTCATACTTATGTATGCAAATGTCATACTTCGAAATATTGTGCCTATAATCACTTATCTAAATAAACATTATCCATCAAGTTGTAAAAAAACGGCAATTGATTTAATAATGTGTACAGTACTTGCTTAATCATTGCACTAATGGGCAAGTATTGTATAGTGGTTAGGTACGTCTAGATTTGCAGTGTTCACAGTTACCAGCATTCGGCCAGCTGAGGGCGAATGATTCGGCTTAAGTTAAGGCCGAATCGAAACTGCTTTAGTTTTCAGTTTTCTCGTTCCCTTATAGAAAACACTCTATGTTATAAATCTGAAAGTTTGGATACTTAGATATTTGAATATGTGTTACTTATTTACGCCAAAACTACTGAGTAGTTCTTGCTGAAATTTGCGTAGAGGTAGTCCTAGGCTTGAATTAACATAGTATAGGATATTGTTTATTCTGAAAGACCGCATGCAAAGCCGCATGCGGAAGCTACATACATAGTTGTTACATAAGCCACCAAAAGTTAATAGAATTGCAAAAAAGGCTACGTCTGTAATCCTATTGGATAATATTTATCTGACATCGATAAGGGGCATAATGGCAGAGGGAGTTTGAAAACCTTCACTCGTTTGTGGAGTCTACACATTCTGGCCGCCGACGACGATTCGACAAAACACTGTCGACTGCCTACAGCATTCATAACACTGAATATCGCACCAACTTAGTTTTTCTCATTCAAGTGAACTAAACTAACAGTATTTATGTTCTTTGTGAAAATAAATAATCTTTAAACCGAACTTGCCGGGCTGTGTCACCAACTTTGATGTGTAGACTGCATTAGGCTTGTCACAGACTGTCAAATTAAACAAAACAGTCATCTGCGGTGGCTCAGCCAACATAGAATGGACCGAAACAATCTTCGGCTTCGGGTTCGGCATCTAAGCTCCATTCACTACTATAGATATATATTTTTTATCCGCGATAACACACCTACGTCGGCCGGCGTCCATTAGTGACTGTCCAAACACGATGTCGATGGCTTTTAGGTGTCTAATAATAAATTATTTATGTAAAATATAACTACTTTATTATCTAGGCAGATACTTGATAGTTTGTTGAACTTGACGCTTGAGACTTTTGTGTCGCTGGGTTCGTAGGTCAGATTTAAATGGTATCTTAGTTTGTGGTATTTAGAAAGTCTTCTATGTTTTTTCTATAAAGTGTGGATACGGAAGTATCATGACGTTCCTTAAATCTTTTAAATTAAAATTCATGAACTAGTCCTTTCCCGACTCATGAATTTATATTTCTCGAAAGATAGAAATTAAGACGCCATTCAAATTTTTTCCATATGTTACGATAATATTGGAACCATAAAGGCATTTGGCAACCTTCAGATGACCTTTATTCTGCAACCTCAAGTAAAATTTTCGTACCCAACCGGTAAGTTTTGTCCAACAACGCTTAAAATTGGATTACGAATAGTTAGATTATTTCCCGCGACTCATAAAAAACGAAATAAAGAAACAAGTACCGTAGAGCAGTTTTATCTGCGCTCCCATTTAATATAAGCATTATGCTGCTGGCTAAACGGCCATTAATAGTTCAGACGATAAACGAAGCAGTTCTGTCACTCGCAAGCACTGGCGTTGTAGATCAACCAACTAATCTGTTCAGGACTTTTGAACTTATGGGTGCTATTTTGTTAGGCCACGGGATTGAGAGGGTGGTTTAAAGATTTCAGATTTCAATAACTTTATTTCTTTAGGTTTACTAAATAAGTACTTAGAAGAAGTCAAGTTTTATACTATAATCAGCTCTAAGATAGATAGATGGATAGAAAATGAACATGGTAATTATTGTCAATTAAGAAATAAGGCGTTATTTATTTCTCTTTCGTTAATTTTTTTGTCCACTATTGGAAGAAGTGAAAAAGAAAACACTAGTACATTTATACATATATCACTTAAAATTATATGTCTAATACATGTTTATTTTGCCTATCTAAATCTAAATATAATGCGACTAGATACATGTCAATACTTATATTAAAAATCTGAAATTTAAAAATCTACTCCTAATTAAAACATATTACTCAATTTAAGAATTTATGGATGATACATTAGATTAATATAAACATTAAAGATTTTGGATATTAGATAACTCTGTGCTATAATAACAGTTAGAAATTAAGTTAGCTTTGGTCGTGATACATAAGTGATTAGCTGTAGTACTGAATAATGTGCAATATTTATAAAACTAAGCTTTATTGTTATACTTACAATTAGCTACCTCTCAAGTTGCATGGCGCCCTAACAGGGCTCCTAATACCTAGCCTCTAAGGGAAATATTTAAGACCTCTCATTGTATGTATTAGGATTGCAAAATAAATACTTGAATACTATATAAAGTTAAGTAGAACGATAATTTTTTTGTTTTTTTATTGTCCGTGCGGAACGCGCGATATCTGGCCCAGAGTCAATGAATTATTGGGCTCTTGTGATTTTGGAAATATAAAGTACACACAATCTAGGTAAGATACTTTTAGCAGAGCAACATTTTGGAAAATGATACCATAAGTAATTTTCTTTTGATAACATTATTCTATCGATTCCATTTACAAAAACAAATACAAAAATATTTATTTGCCATTTCACTTATTAAGATACACGTTACTGGCGGTCCCCGCACGAGGCAAGCCTGTGTCGCGGTAGGCCCGTTTACAAAAAAGTAAATTTAATGGAAACGATTAGTTGTAACTTGTACAGGGCAAACAAATTAAAGACGATTAAGAGACTATGAACCTAGTCAATATGATGATGAAAACATTTATCTACCTAGTTCATTTTCAAACTAGACTTGTGGTACTGGTGTGGATGCACCTCTTTCCGCGTAACGTCGTCGGTGACACTGCCAACCTGTGCAGATAAGTTGCTAGCACTTTACAAACTCTAGCGAACACAAGAATGGCGAACATGGAAGAAGTCGTGATTGGTGAGTCATGGGTCATGCTGCGGGCTAGTGAAGCTAAGTCCGAAGATAATTATCGCTCCTATCGTTAGATGACCGACGGGCGCGGACCGAATTCGGCGAGGTACGATGGCAGTGCGAGGCATAAATTCGCATTTTTATTTAGTCTAACTATTATTTACCGATTGTGGGTACAATCTCTAGTTCGGTATAGTATTTACTTTTTGGTATCTTACAATAAAATTATAATCTAGCTGTTCCTCGCGGTTTCACTAGCGCAAAATTATAATTTAAAATTTCTAGGGGGATAAAAAGATCGTTTTTCCGTAAATCTCTGAAGGGAATCTGATGTTACTACATAAGCTACTTTTTGTTCTTGTAAAACATCAAAATAGAGTTAGAGAGTTAGTTGAGAGGATGGAGTACTCTCCATCCTCTCAACTAACTCTATGATCAAAAATCAAGGAGATTGGTTGCTTAGTTAGGGTAGTATTATAAAATTTGTAGTTAGGGCGTGAAGGAAGGACACACAAACACATTTTCGCATTTATAATATAAATTCGGATTCATGAAGTACAAATGGAAACTTGGTTAGTAAAATATATTTTTTAACACACAATAGTATTGTGGTCAAACATCAATTTTAAGCATTTTATTTCTTAAATCTTTGCAAACCTACCCTGACAACTGTGAAGATTTAAATACCTATCATGAAAATGTTATTCTTAAAAAAAACATAAACAACCGTATTCCAAATATTTATGATTTGCAACTAGCTTCAGTAATTTCGACCTAACGGTTATTATGTCAGCCGAGATCGAGCGCTATTATCGACCACTCGAATCGACCGACGATAAATCGATAGATCCACACGCCGCTGTTATTGTACGTTTTGGCAGGTCCATGGTATAATTCTTTTGTTGCTATTATTCCATTGTGATGACTTGTGACTTTATATGTAGATGGACGATAAAGTAAGGCAATCTGTTGACTATTGCTTGATTGTATAGCTGGTCGATGGCGTTATGCTAAAATAAAGATTTGTTTTGCGTGATATATCAGTGTCGGAAATAAATAACACTGGAAACTTTGCTTTCATAGCCTGATGAGCTTTATGGTGCAGGGGATGAACATCCGGCTGCGATGTATTAGGTGACGGGATCGATTACCGTCTCGGTACAAATATTTGTACGATCTGAAGATATTTGTTCCGGATGTTCTGGGTATTTTTATGTATATTAGAAATATATATCGACGTAATGTATTTTATTAGGTTTATCAGTTATCTAGTACCCATAACACAAGCTCTATTGTTGCTAGATGATGCTGTGTGATTTATCCAGTATTATTTAAGTTAACAAGTTATTAAAAACAATTAATATATCAACAACAATTGACTGAACTTACCAACTAGTTAACAACAACGAAATAAATGATTTATATATTCTTCTAGAGCGTTGTATTCCATGGTAACTATAGTCAGCCACATAGTCACTGTAATTGTGAGATTGAGGTAAAACGAAAATATAACAAAATTCTTCAAAAAAAAAAGTCACGTGGCAGGAATCAAATCCCCCAAAGACGTTTTTAAGTCCAGCTAGTCGCCCACCACGTCACTCTGGCCAAAAGCGACTGAACAAACAATTATTTCGCCCAAAAATAATTATGCTCTCATTTTGAGTTCGTTAATCGCGTTGCTTTGTGGTCGCCGCCCGCGCCGATCTCGATCCGCGAGCGACGTTGAAAAATTCAAAGCTCGTGCTTTTCATCCGTGTACTTCGTTTGTTAGTTCGGGAAGTTGGAATATTGTTTGACACGAGACGCTTGCTTTCTATTCTTATCTTTATTGCGGGAATTTATAAATGTTGTACTCTTAAAGCAAACTTTAGAAGGCAGATCTAAAAACAGCAGTTGATACCCTAGAAATAGCAGAGAATGTAAATAATATTTAAGTAAAAAGTTCGTTTTAAAATATTTAACGTTTGAAAGTCGGCCCTATTTAATATAAAATAAATAGTTATAATAAAATTGAGTTCCTTTTAAGATGTTCAACAACGCATAGTATGTTGTTGAGATGCAAAACGTCATGGAAAGCTGTGAAACAAAAGTTTGACTAACCATGATCTCTCTGAATTTTCGTGAGACTTAGCGTCTCAGCGACTAGGCAACATCTAATCTGAGACGTTGGGAATACTTTTCGTAAGACGTTGAGAATAGGAACGTCTCACGGGAATAACCCTGTTTTCTCAGTAGAAGGCACCAACTTTTGTTAGAGTATGCGCAAATCTTTATGAGCTCTGTGAAGTTGGCTTCAACGGCTGCGCACTGAACCAAAAATAAGGTGTTGAGGGGAAAAAGCGGGGTGAGAGGGGACCTGACTGTCAAACCAGGGTTGCCAGCAAGAGTTTTGGCGTATTTTTATTGTGTCTAGTACATTTTGTTATGCATTACTATATTTTTCAATTCAATATTTATAGAATATGCAAAAACATCTTATACTGAATGACAGATTATTTAAAACCTACAATGTTAGAAGAAATTAAACTTTTATCTAACGCAATTAACCCAAGTTTGATAATGAAATAATTACTATGTAGCAAATTTATTTATAATCTAGTTGGCAATACTGTCGAATGAATGCTTTTGAGTACAATGACGCAGCAAAGTCTTTGACGGTTGTTCGGTGTTCGTTTCTTTGACTTGATAGTATATTCTTGCGATTTTGTGGAGTATTCCCTGATATTTTCTTTTAAAAGTTAAATATTCCTCGCGGGCGGAATAATGTACTGCGTCGTCAAACATGGAAAATGGTGTTCGATGTCATAAGTTTTATGAGAAAAGAGCCGATGAATTCAACCTCAAAATGGTACTTCAGTGGACTACAGCTGCAACAGGTGTGTCTATTAGCACCATAAAAAGGATTTCTAGCCGAAGTCCGGGTGGGTCGCTAGTTGGTAAATATCACTTTTCTTTTTGATTGTACTTGCGCAGTATTGCTTCCGTGCCTATGTTTACAGACCTCATTAAGTTTTGCGATTACTCTACCAGTCACGAATAAAAATGCGAGTCACATAATATAATATTTCGTGTAAATATTTTGGAAGTTGTATAAAATTTTCCGAAAATGTGAGACACGTTATTACGAAATTATACTATCGATCAGGCAATAATAGGGGCATAGTGCCCGCGGTGGCGAATTTAGGAGAAATTGCGGGTGCTGCGTGCTTTCCTGCAAGCTGAATAATCCCCACATGATGGAAGCTTCCAGTGTATTTGTTCAAACAATCCAGCACTGGATGGATTCACTACGCTGCTCTAGTGCGGCTCTTTAATGCATTGACGAAAATTTTCTTTGTTAAACCAATGTCCTAGGGTTTTTATTTTTGTTATTATAGTGTGTAATCAATGTTCTAGGCTTTAGAAAAATCTGGCAAAGTAGGAAAGAGCATACTTTACCTACTGCAGGAGAGGATAAAAAAGCTTGGGACGAGTTTTGCTCCAACTCGAAAACAAACTACCTAACAAGGTTTCTTTGAGAACACTGTATTTCCCAGTTTTACTTATGTAATATTAATTTTGTGACGTGTCCAAGAGTCTTGTATGGTCTAAAGGAATTAAAAACTTCGAGTTTTGAGAATTAAAAGTTAATGTTCTGAGAAAAATGTTCATCAAACCGATACTCTATGATTAAACCTGATTAAAAGTTAACGCTAGGCCATGGTGGCAGTGGCGGCCAGTTCAATTTGACAAATGAATATGTGTTGTGTTGCCAAATTATACTCAACGTTACCGGAGGCCGCGTTTGTCTGGAAGAGGCATATAGAAAGATGCCAGACCAGTTACTTGCACAGGTGCATTCCAGTGCAAAGCTGAGTTTATATGGACTGGAATGACCCACTGGACTCATCTACTAGCAAAGCGTAAGCAAGGCTTGAATATAATAAATGTTATTCAGCACAATCATATAGCACGCGGCAATTTAACACACTCAAGCTTCGACGTTGGTAAAACAGTTTAGATATTCCGTTATCTGGGTATTTTTGTAACTGACCGCGACATAACGCACTGTTGATGGTTTCTTTTAAAATTTTGTTGTCTATGTATATAGGTAAATGTTTGACCTTAGTTATGTTATGTATAATAGTAACATAAACTTAATACGAGCTAACTTACTGATCATAAATTTTTTTAAGTACTTCTAGCGAAACTACTGAATTTGAAGAACAAAGGAATAAGTTGATGAAAATTTGAAGATAACCTGATAAAATCTGATTTTTTTGCGATCTTAAATTAACACTGCTATGTGGAGATGTCTCCGTAAGATTATTCCAAAATGGTACATCCTACTTTTTATGTAGGTATGATAGAATTAAATTAAATTAGGTATGAAAGATTTAATTTAAGTTTATCATACCTACTTACATAAAAAGTAGGATGTAGCATTACTCTCGGTACTGATAAGGATATAAAAACGTTTAAGCATTATTGAAACCAAAGACTGTCAAACCATTTTTATACAATCCCCTTATAAACCAAGTGGCAGGGAATATTTTTATAATGTGTAGTGAGCACAGCATATTACCGTAAACATAGGACCGAATATTCGCCGCGCCCGGGGCGATGCAAATTGCGTCGCTGGTTATTGCTGCACTTTATCCGGGGTACACTTGCTTATATTAACTTTATCCAAAGATAAAAGAATTGAGCAAAATAACGGTGTGTAAAATACAGGGGCTGAATACAAAACATTGTGAAAGGGCCAAACAAGAAAAGAAGATTTAAATTTTCATCGTTATTTTCATGGAGATTCGTTTGTAACAATTTACTGAAAAGTTTCTGAAAGTCTAACTGTCTAGTCTACGTTAAAATAATAGAAAACTCATAAAAAATCAATGTATTAGTCAAAAACTGAAAAAAATTGATTTGAAAGCGTTTCCTTTTTACCTATATTAATGTTAAAAAGAAAAGCTTTCAAACGATTTGTGATTCATAGAAATCACGAAGCTGGAATGCGTATGCACAATTTATTCCTTGCACTGTTTGCATATTTTACATAATGCCGCGAGATGCGGAGTAGGCGGGGCGCCGGCGCACCTAATGCGGTCAGCCTGAGCCCCGGTAATTTGCCTGGGACTAGGAACCTAGGAAACATGCCTAGGAAACAAGCCTAAGAAACATCTTCAGGTGCAAGACTCTGTGGGAAGTCGCCACATAAACGTCCTTAGCACGAGTTTCTAGGTTTTAGTGTTTGACCTTTATTTATGTAGCTTCAGCAGTTTATTCAAGTACTTAAGATTTAATGATCGTTTCGATCAGACTATCTCTGCGTAGTGGGCGAAGTTGTTTGAGACATAGAAGGTTGCGGGTTCGATTATCGCTGCAGGATATTTTTTTTATATTATATTTAGATTTAGATAGGCAAAATAAACATGTATTAGACACATAAGTGATATAGTGCTAGTAGTTTCCTTTCCACTTCTTCCACAAGTGGACAAAAAATTGAAGTGAAGAGAATATCAATAACACCTTATTTCTTATTTGATAATAATAACTATGTTTATAGTATACAATTTGACTTGTCTAAGTGCTTATTTTGTAAGCCTAAAGAAATAAATTTATTGATTCTGATTCTATGCAGGTATTTGTTCCGAGTGTGGGTATTTTTAGGAATGATATCAGTCATTCCCATAACACAAGAACAAACTAAAACTCAACAAACTCTTAACTTAGTTTGGATCTGCTGTAGGTCTAAGATTTCGTGGTATAAAATAATAATAATGCTGGACAATCCACACAGTATCATCTAGCCCCAAGCAGTAACATAACCTAATCTGTGCCCAAGCTAAGCAGAGCTTGTGATATGGGTACTAGAATTTACTAGATGACTGATATACTTAATATAATACATTACATAGATAATTTTTTTATGTTATTCATAGAACATTCAGAACATTCAGAACAAACTACTCTACTCAGAACATTCAGAACAAATATTTGCAGATCGTATAAACATTTGTCCTAATGCGGGAATCGAACCCGCAACCTCCTGCGTCGCAAATCTGCCAGAAGGCAGAGTACCCAGAATGCTGGCAGCATTGCCACGTTGAAAGTTACAATTATAAAATACTAGCTGTTCCCCGCGGTTTCGCCCGCGTTCAATTCGAATTTCACATATCTAGGGGGATAAAAAGGTATTTTTTCCCGTAAATCTCCCATGGGAATTTGATGTTTAACCAAGACAAAAAGTAGCCTATGTTACTCTCCATCCATTCAATTAACTCAATGCTTAAAAATAAAGCCGATTGGTTGCTTAGTTAAGCCGTGAAGGAAGGACAAACACACTTCCGCATTTATAATATTAGTTAGGATTAAAAGAAGTTGGTCGTATGAGTCAAATTCCAAACCAATCTAAATTAAGAGTAAGTCAAAGAAATGGAAGATGAATATCTAATAACTAATTATGTTGTCAGGCTGTATTAGATTTCACATTATAACCAATTTAAATTCCACTAATTGGCAGTCTTTTGAGTCGTTTCGCGTAGGCATAAAATAAATATGAGCAATAAAGATGGTATCTCTGGTTGTGTTCTGCGTTATCTATGACACCATAACATAATTCCCTTGTCCTGGGGGGATAGCGGTGTTCGGTCACGAGCTTGAACACAGGCCTTACTTCTAAAGACCCCACCATATCCGATGGCAGGCCCTATACGTCCCTATACTTCGTAAGATCATATTTTACACAGATATTTTGCAGCATTGAACGGCAGAGTGGAACTAAAGCGATTTTGCGATAAGGTAACCTGTTTTACTAGAATTTCGGTAAAGTTTTTTTAGAGTCACATCGAAGTATATTATCCGATGATTCAAATATTAGTTGTACATTATCTTGTTTATTTCATAGTCATCATCAGCCTCTATTGACTGCTTTTAGATTATTCAGGTAATGCCTGTGGTTGGGTTTAGTGAGAATTTCTTGGTATGGCTGTGCAGTTTGCAGCCCTACGGCAAATTGTGCAGTTGTCCTTGTAGATTTATATGTTTTCTAAAATAAAAATACACTTTCCTAGTAGTTTGACTAAAATTGATTTGTATAATTGTGGGTCCTGGGGCGTAATGTAACGTGTTACAAACAGAGCGTTTGTACAGGCAATACGGGGAAAGACGGCGCGGTAAATAAACAGTCGCATATTTATTTTAACAACGCCCCCCTTTTCGGCAACGCGCGAACATCGTAGGAGAATCTTATACTTTGGCGTCTTAAAACCAATTTAAAAATATTCTACCTTCCACATAGTACTCGAAGCAGTAATAGATAAGCCAGCTTCATTTGAATGAACTGCCGTTACTTCTCACGTCATTAATGGCCTATTATAAAATACATGAGGTGTATGTAAGCCTTCAAGTACGTTAAACTGCCCATCAATTACTTACTTTATAGTAAGACATTAGGCACCAATTTTAAAAAGTTGATGGGTACATTGGTTATCTCTGTGTTATGTGATGTATACGTATGGTACGTTTTTTAACTAAATACTTTACAAATAAGAACAAGGAATATTGGATGGTTTTCATTTTCAACTAACTTGAAAAAAGGAGGAGGTTGTCAATTTGGCTATTCCAATACGCAGTAGTTAACTAGGCACCTCCCTGTAATGACGTCATAGTGATGTACTAAAGTGAAGCACATTCCACGCAGGTGCCATGATGATTTATGCGTGTAGTAATTTGGTCAAAAAATTGAGGGTTCTAGACAATCTCTTCAGTTGCAGGCACTTACTAACAAACGCTTGCGTAGGTATGTAGTATATCCATGCGTTCTTACTACATCCTTTTGTGCGTATATTTTAGGAAGGTAGTCTCTCAAAAAATTAATTAATGACCAACAATGAAGCGATTCCAAAAATGCAAAAGCAACATGAATAAAACAAATCTGGAGCTTCGAAGAGAGTTACGTTCTTCAAAGTAACAGGGCTGGATGATTGATGAACGTAAAATTATCTACAATGCCTCAAAACTGACGTGCGGTCATCCTGCAGGGTCGAAATATGGGTGAAATTAAAAATTTACTGCGAACGGTTGAAGGAATACGCGGATCAAGTAATTTGGAGATTAATATTTTAGCTATACATCCAATATTTTATACGGAAATTAAATTAGCCGTTATTGGATTCAGGCCACACAATACATTTGCATCGCTGACCAAACAAAACTTAATATTAGATAAAAAGCATTAGAAGAAATGGAATAACATAAAACGTAATTAGCTTTTTGTTATTTATTTGCTTAAAGTTGGTAATTTTAATAAAAAGGGGCTTTATCTCATCCACAGAAAATAAAGTAATACAAGATTAATTAATATCTATGCTAGATTAAGACTAAAAAACTTGTTAGAGCAATTCTGAATTCTTTCTTGATAATTGTAAACAGAATTAAAAAAGCTTCATCTCATATTTGCCATATTCACACAACGATAAATGACTACATATCCATCGTTATCTACATTATAATTTCTGTTCAACAATAATTTACATGAGTTATGTTCGAAATAAATCTTCTGAATTAGTTCCATTTGCTTTTGAACTATCTCTGGAAATTCCTGTCTGGTATTGTTGAATCAGGAAATGCTGATTTTATATTTACGACTTGTCTATCTAGGTATTCGTCCAGCGAAGGCTAGACAGGTCGCTAATCAATTAAATATATATTTATTCCTAAAAACCTAGGGTTCATTGTTCTAAACATTCCTTGTGCCGTGGGCCTCAGCTACACCTAGTTTCATTGATCCAAAAAGGACCATAATTCCAATTTTATCGCTTCACCATAACAATGGTATCATCTCAAAATGACACATTTTGGTATTTTATCTTTGATGAAAAAACTATAGATGTAGGGACGGTGTCAAAAATGTCAAGGTTGGTACACTTTTGACGCACGTTTCTCCGTGCAAATGGCAAAATATAAACTATCTAGAGTTTCTTGCGTCTATGGACGATTCTGCGACGATACCACTGTCGTAAAGCGATTGGTTAGGAGAATTCGACCTCTGGTTCACATTCTACGGAGATTGTTTAATCAGAAACTACATCGTCTTTTCTTTTTAGACGGTCTTTTGTATGCTTATAGGTTTCCGAGGTTCAAATGATACCTTATACATAGATTCAAAATGTATAAGGGCTTGATGTTATATGTCGTGTATCCATGTCGTCTAAGTTTACATAGATACGTAAGTAAGTTAGAGATTAGATTCGTTGTAGATTGCAACCCCATAACGTTTTACAGCTGTCTTTTTTCTTATAGAGAAGATGGATCCTTGAATATCAATCAGATAACGTTCATTTGTTCCCAAGTCATGATATTCAAGGATCCATGCTAAAAAACCTTGCAACTATCGGAGGTAAAACAAATAAACGTGCAATGTGAACTCTTGACATCGCTCAGAAACGTACAAAGGCTGTATTGCCATTATCGACAGAGATGCAGATCATTTTTCAACACATGCAGCAAAGTATTTCCTATTAATCTAGTAGCGGCGGGCAATCTATTATCGAAACTTGAGTAATCACCGAACCGAATAAATTGACGTTCTGTCATTTCTCTTCCTTTAATCGATTATTTCAAACATGGACGACGGGGGTCCAGGGCCCATGGTCTGGGATCTCAAGTATTTGGCTTATGGATAATAAATCAGAGTTTTTGTTTTATGTAATGCGTGTTACTAGTGTTATACGGTATAGTTTTGTTAGACATAGAAAGTAATATTTGTTTATTATATTAGAAGCGACAGTGCCGGGCGACTTATAATTGCGTTTACGACGCGACGCGAGACACTATCGCAATGATTACATTACACTGACTTTAATTTTTACTGATTACAAGTCACTTTATAAAGGTACAAACAGGCCACTATAAAAGTCGAATACCACTTTTTCAAAAAGAATGTTTACCATACAAAATCTTCCCAAGCATTCATCGTTGAACAATGTATTTTATTAACACGTCACAATTGATATCCTCGAGACGCGATCGCACAATCGACTTTAATTGCTGCTCCTCTTACGTGGTTTTCCGTGGGCGTCGGTAGGTATTCTATGCCTCTGGCTCCTCTATACGATACAAAGAAACTATTGAGTCATCATAACAAATACGCACGCTGTCCACGAGAACCATCCACAATCGGCTTTTTCTTATCTATGATGGCAGCTATCATTGTGCCGAGAGTTTCGTGCCTCGCCTGCTCCATGAATGACGAAATACTGCCGCGTTTTACTCTTTTCCTTTTCTGTGCCTTTGTTGACTTGTCGACTTCTCTCCGAGTAGTTTTTTGTAAGCGTCCGCCCGGTGCGTTTGTAAAGCTCGGCTCTAACTCCGATACCTTATCTAATTCATCGCATCGACCAACCAGTAATACCATTTAATAGCTAGGGATTATAAAAAACAATGACATGATCAACTTAAATAAACGCATCTTTATATCTATAACAGAGAGGAGGCGGGATCAAGATTTATTGGCGATACGCAATATTTGGATGTAATCAATCTCTGCGGAATATTCAAACAAAAACTCATCAGAACTTCTACTGCCAAAAATGACGTACAAAAAAACGGTGTCCAAAGAGAGGACAAAAAGTTTAAATTACAAGAAACAAGAAAAAAACAGGTCCATTAATCAAATTGATGAATGCACTTAGTGGCACGGCTAGTAGGTACGTGAAACGTGCTGCAACACGAAAATAATTTTGATTTCCTTACGATTCGGTGCTGTTCATCAATAGGCAACCGAAATCGTTTAAAAATGCAACTCATCTTGAGCTTCGAAGAAAAGCTGCTACAAAAACTAGTTTGGATGCTGGTATTTTAAGTACGTATAAAGGCACATATAAAGTTCTGAAGAACGTTACTTTATTAAAACGGGTCAGGGTGACGAACTTAATATATTACGCGTGGACTGTGATGACGAGGAATTTTGTAATTGTTTCATGTTTTTGAGCATCTACATAATTCAGACATGGTCGCTTCCTTTCCCAATTACCTTAAACATGGTGTTTTGTTATTATACCTGCGTGATATATTCGTCATTTAAATAACCCTGAATCGAATCTCCGTCGTGTCAAATGTTCTGCCGTAAGGCACGTTTTGTCATCTTGAGTGAATCGAACCCGCGCATTCGGACCGCAAGCTGCATTTTTAGAATTATTAATTTGGATCGTGTTCTTATACTGTGTTAAAGTGGTCGATTTTACCAGCCTCATACATTAAACATAACTTGTCTGTTTTGTAGTCGACGCTTGGTTAAATACTTTATTATGTAGTTGCATTGTTTTGTTTTATGCGCTTTTTACGTTTGTGCAAAAACGTTCCGATTTTCTTTTATTTTTCTTCATCATCATGATCATCAGCCCATATTAGACCACAACTGGACATACGGCGCTATAGCCGGATGAGCGCCATAGCGCCGTGTATTCAGTTTTTGCTTTTAATTTTTTGTCAGCAATAAATCAAAAATTACTTTCTTTTCAGGTGGAAGTGGTTATCCTGGACAAGAACGACAGTCCTCCAGAATTCAAGAACATACCAGCAGCATACTTAGCATCTGAAGACTTGGCACCAGGTCAGCGGATAGCGACAATCACAGCCGAAGATCCTGACACCATCGGAACCATCACCTACAGCATTCAGAATGATCCGAATCCCTTCATTCTGGATCCTCACACCGGAGTTCTAACCCTCAAAGACCCCTTGGACAGAGAGACGGTGGCTGAGTACCATGTGGTTGTTAGAGCTGATGATGGAGTACAGTTCACTGATGCTACTATCGTTGTACAGGTTTGTACACTTTTGCATATTAATATAACACTAAATGAGAAGCCTTTTTAACATTTGCGGAACAATAAGGTAGTGTTTCAATCGCTGGTAGAATAGACTGAAAATAAAAGTGTGTTTTATCTAGAAATCAAAACGAGACCCAAAAATTACATCACAAAAATAAATAAAACCCATAGATCCATTTTGAGGAAATCGGAATCGGTAGCGACAGTGGAATTATTGCGATATTTAGTCTGAATTCAGTAAAAAATTGCTCTGTTGATCTCCGAAACTGAACCGATAGATTCGCTCTTCCGGCAAAAATACAGGCTGTCGAAGAATGTTTATGTTCTTCATTTATTTTTTTTACACAGTTACAAACTAAGAAGTACCGACAGTTTTGTACCGGCACATTTTCGGTTAGTAACATCTCCCTCGGCCGACCGGCACGTCGGCTCGGATCACTCAAATTGTTATCGCTATGTCTTACAGGACGGTTCACTGGTGATTAACCAATCATTACAACGTTTACGTCTGTCTGCTTGATATGTCTATTTACATCTATGTAGAACCAAACGCTTCCTGCTTTGTAGATAGATGTAGAGATACATTGTTCGTTTCTTCTCGAGCCGTTTTCGTTTTTTTTTGTGTTTTGTTGTATTGTTGTATTGTCTGCCCACAAGATAAAACTAGTGTTATGTCTAGAGTTCCTGAGAACAGCCCAAATCTATAAATAAATTGAGAAGCAGGATTTTATGATGTTATCATTGTTAAGTAAAAATCTTCATACAAAAGACTTCAACGCTCTTGTGTAGGTATATACTTTTAACTTGAGAAGTGTTGAATGATCATCAAAATCATTTAATACTCTTACTCACTAACTACTAAATAGGTACAACCCGTGACCAAAATTTTAGCTTCATAAATCCGGTAGTTTCGTGTCAGGGAGAAAAAAATCCTCCAATCTTCCATATTTCTAATAACATAGAAACAGTTTTTTTTTTGGCCCTGGGTTTCGACTACGCTTATTGTATATTTTTGGGGTCGCTGAATCAGAACCCCAGGTGAAATTGATCCCGTCAGGATTTTACCATAAAACCAAAAAAAGCCCTGTTGCGTTGTTAGTTACTCAAACTTCAAATCTAATTATTGGTGTGATATAGGTATCGCTATATCAAATTCGAAAAGAATCAGTCAATACAACTTTTGTTAAGAACTCGTTCTTACCTTGCAGGTGACTGATACAAATGACAACCCGCCAGTGTTCAAGGAATCAGCATACTCCTTCGACATCCCGGAGAATGCTGGCCGAGGAGTGGTCGTCGGCACGGTGGCAGCCCTTGACCTGGACTCGGGGGCGAACGCTCAGCTGACGTATACCGTCATCTCCGACTGGGCCAACGATGTTTTCTCCCTCAATCCGCATACAGGCGTGTTCACTCTCACTGCTAAGCTGGACTATGAAGAGGTAAGGCCGTTAGGCTATGAATAAAATTATAATTCATAGAAATCAGGATACATTAAATAAAATGTTGGTCCATATCATACAAGTAGCATTTTCCAAGTTCTATATTAGTGGGGTTATTGTCTGACGTGTAAGCAGCAGAGCTGCAATTTTCACAGGGGGTAGGCGGATGGTTCAAAGGATCAAAGAGAACCTAGATGAACTTTGAGAGGCGTGAACAGAAATATGTAGATTTTTGGTCGTGAAGCCCACATTCAGTCTGGCGCAGCGCATTAGCATTGCCATACAGCGGGGCAATGCAGCCAGTGTCTTGGGGACGCTTCCGACTGGTATAGATATGGACCAGTTGAGCTATCTGTAGATTGTTTGCAATAGCCTGCAGTTAGCTCAATTGTTTCAATTGTAAATATTGGTTCTGTGTTTCTATTATTCGATTGTTATTTTCTTTATTTATAAAGAATTATTTAATTTACTTAAGCAGAGAATAAAGTACCTAGAATACTTTGTGATGTTCATTTGAAGCTATTTTGAAACGAACCTATTCGTAAATCTTGATATCAGATTTTATACAGTCTTCAGAGAATAAAGTACCTAGAATACTTTGTGATGTTCATTTGAAGCTATTTTGAAACGAACCTATTCGTAAATCTTTATATCAGATTTGATACAGTCTTCACAATCACCTAAAATACACAGGCTTTAGTAAAACACGTTAAAGTGTCTTAAAATGTAAATTCTGAAATTAAGTAACATCAAACAGAACGACTCGTAATTCTGAGCGTGTCATAAGGAACTGGAGAAAATGGTTCCACGTTTTAATTGGAACTTAAAATCGATTGAGCGGTAATGCATACTGTCAATATAAACTAAAACTCCCAGCATGCAGTTTATTGCAAGACCAAGGACATGAATAAAAAAGTAAAACGAAATATCGTAAAGTGCCACGGCAACGCAGTAAAAACGAACGAAATGTGCAATTAAAAACACTTATGTAAAATAGATTAAGTGATTGCGGCGCAATGGCCGGCAATCACTTGCCGATGGAACCTTTGAGACCTTGACACATCATGAGTTCAGATGCGAAAAGCTTCGTTAATTTTGGCAGATAATCTTTTAAGGCTGATCGGTCGCGCGGTAAATAATTTTATTCTTTTTTTTTGTATTTTCTGCGTTCTACCATATAATAAAGATAGCAAGTAAGTAAATTTGTGACGATTTTAAGCTATTTGCTACGAACTAAAACATGCTCAAATAAACTTCGAATCTATTGTCTAGTTAATGGAGTTTAGTTTTTAAAAAACGTATGATTTATAACGCCTGAATGAAAACGTAAACTTATACCAAATAGTTTAATATCTCAAGCACAATTTTTTTAAATTACATATCAAAGCTCGAGAATATATTCGTGACAAGGATTGAAAACACTAAGACAAGCAATCAGAATATTCCCATGGAATAACAAGAACCATTTTGTTACTGACAATGATTGTTACAGCTTCTTCATGTCTACAAAGCATATTAGCTGTAAAAAACATACGTACCCCTACTTCCACTAACGATAATGCCAAGTTTATTTAGACTCCGCGTATCTTTATGACGCGAGTGAATGATATAATTTACACGTAATTATTCGCGTGCAGTTCCCTAGATCGTAAATGGTTGGTAAGGGTATTCAGACAAACTATTTAATGGTACAACTGTGCGTTTCACAAAAAAAATTGGTTACAAGATACTAATGAGATGGAAATGTGGTTAAATAAATAATACTGGACAATTCACACAGCATTATCTAGCCCCAAGTTAAGCAGAGCTTGTGTTATGGGTACTATATAACTGATATGCATATTAGAATATATTAAATAAATATATATTTTTAATTATACATAGAAAACGACCAGAACACCCTGAATAAATATTTGGCGTGACGTTTGAGTGTAGGTATGTATATTGTAAGCAGTATAGTGTTTAGTAATTTTTTTATTTATTGAGCTAGTACAGAAGTACATTTCCAATAACACTAGTCATACATGAATTTAAATAAAATTGATACAATTCAGAGTTATAATAATAACTAAACTTTTCAGTTCTAATTTATTCAAACTGATTCCTTCAACAAATTCACTGTACAATTAGTAAAAGAATATTCCTTGCAATGTTTTGTTAGTTAACAAGCAAATATTCCTAGGGAGTAAAACCGAAGTCTGCTTTCTTAGTTAATAGTTTATGCTAACGAAACGATTTCAACATTGTGGTGTCAAACGATAACTTGTAAGCAAAGTGAGCTGCAGCTTTCAACGGAGCAGCTCTACTTAGGTATGTACCACTTGGTTCTCAGGTACCTTGTAACTATGTGGGGAACAAGTTGATTATACTCAGCAAAGAGTACATAAGTAAATAAACTTCGACTTCTTTTATGGCCATAAGTACATCAAAGGAAACATTAATTTTCAATATTTTCTACATCGATGAAGATTGCCGTCTCCCCGCGGCGATAACCTTGATCCATGCTTTCTACCTTAAAATAGAGCAATTACTCTATTTACTACATAGTTAAGACATACAAAGATTTCGATAGACTTTATTTACCTACTCTTTTGGCCTTATACAAAATGAAAAGACAAAACAGTACGATATTAGTCTTGGTCTTAGTCTTGGTGTATTAGTCTTGGATTCGACTTGTCTTGGTCTTGTCTAGTCGATTAGTCTTGGTGGTATTACTCTAGGTGATTTCAATATTTTAGTCCTCTTTTAGGATCTACGAATTGTACATTTTTGTTAACGTCTCGCGAAAATTTAAGATTTAAGTTTTTTTTTATAATACTAAAGTAACCACATTTGGTGGATTTGGACTTCTCTCTAAATGGCTTTAAAGGGGTACTGTCGAATACAAAACAGTATCCGCGCTATCTGTACAAGTAATTGACTCCATCTTACAATCGAAATCTATGCTTTTAAAATCTTTTTGCATCTACAATGATTGGTAGGTGAAGCATGAAGTACCACATATCATCATGTGCTCCATGCCTTCATCCAGGACAGCTTCGGGCTACATTGCGGTTCAAATAATTATTATCTTAACATAGATCTCGTTGCGGGGCAACGACCGAGTTCCAGTGAACCGACTCGTAAAATCACCAATGATTCTTTATAGGAGATTTATTATTTACCGCGTGGGTTTTAGAATTAATAGAAATAGCACACAGTCACTTCATTTATAGTAATAAAGTATTCTATTTTAAAGTCTATCGACTAGGCTGGTAGGTACGAGTAAGCGTTATCCATGATTACAAAAATGGCTTCAAACTTTAAAGCCATTTTTGTAGGAACTGTTTACTTTAAAACATATTTAATTAAAACTCTTTTAAAGTCTTTTGACGACGAGGTAAGTAGGTAAGTATCCATGATTAAGTTGGAACAATTTTTATAAGAACTCTTTATATTAAGACTTCTTTTTTTCATAACTCTCGTAGTTTGGTTTACGAATTCATTATGAATTTTATTGAATCAAATACCTTCGAACCTTGTTGGTATTGAAAGAACACCAACGGTTTATCAACATGTTTTTAAGGTGTCTTTCAACAGAAACAAGGTTCGTAGTTTACCCGTTTACTTTAAGAATGAACTCATTATTCAATAATTACTAGGTCGAAACAAAGGGTTAGTTAATATTTTGATTATTTATTTTTTGGAGAGGAATAAGCTTTGGTAATTTTACCTATTTAGATAATTATTTTAATAAGTTTTAATTCACATAAATTAAAAGTAATTTAATTCCGTCTATGTCGTAATATTTTTGGATATTGTTTAATTTCCTTGAATTTCCCAGAGCTGACGCTTTCTTTCAGTTCTGAAGGTGTTCCACTGGATTCCAGTCAGACCTGTTGGCTGACCACGCCAAAACCTAAATTCTGACTTACGTCTTTTCTTTCATTCTATAATTATTATTTGCGGTTGGGATACACTCAAGCCCACGGTTTGATTAAATAGCAACCGCAAATATATACTTCCTATTTGTTTTACATGCTATAACGGCTTATAAGACTTGGTCCACTTCTGTCCCTAGAAACAAAAGAAGTGAAAACAAAACACGCAATAAAACGTGATGGGCTTTTTCATATCCAATGCTGTATATCAAAAATCTGTCATTTCCACGTTCAACTTCATCTTCTTCTTTTATGGCGGCCACTTGTTTTACGCTACGATTCTGCCAGACACAGGCACGTCTCATATTTGACAGAAAATTATTTCTCCTTTATTCTATTTTCGACCACACTTTAAACTTGACATAGCAAGGATTCTTCTTTATCTTCTTTCTAGCTTTTAAAGACTACTGGTCTTGTGGTAGACCTTTAAATTCTTTCCATTTCTTTCTACTGTGAGAAGTCAAGGTTCAGGTGCTGCTCGCTATATTAGCCAAGACAGAATTATACTATTCATGAATCAACCATAATTTTGATGTCCTGGTGAAAGTTTATGGAGAAGGAAGTCATCGTAATGGTAATAATGACCAGTAAGTTCAAAATAAAGGAACAAAAATTGTTAAAGACATAATCTAACTTATACCCATCTTGCTTTTGCTAAATCCGCTGCATATGCTTTTGGCTATGAAAATGGAGGAGCACATTATAATGAAATACGTATTAAAGACCTTTATTTTATAGACGTATTGTGAGGTAGGTCGTTCACGACTGAAGGACAATCATGCCTGCGAGGGTGGTTGAAATCAGCCATGCACAGAATATATTATTTGCCTAGGATATCATTTATGTAATATGCGAATTTTACCTTATAGAGTATTTAATTTTGACTCTTTTTTCTTTGGTTTAACTTTTTGTAGACCGACAAAAAGCATAAGCTAAACTGCAAGTAAAGAAGAACATAATATAATAGTTATTGTCCTCAGGATGTCTCTCAAGAGTTTACGTAGACGAAGGGGTACGATCCCGTATAATAAAATAATAAAAATTTCAAACACCAACACAAATCTTATAACTAATCGGCTCGAGTAAAAAGAGAACATAACAACAAACATAGAAGTTCCTAAAACGATACATAAAGTTAGTTCATATCACGTCTTCACAGCCTCGTGTGAAGTTACCTTTATAAGTTCAGGCCCTTAGATATAAACGAGCCCCGCGTTATGTTTTCTATTTTTATTTTCGTACTAAAGTCTTGACTGTTTAAAGCTTATTTAACCAGTTTTTGCGGCAGCAGCGCGCTTCGTCAGACTCTTATTGTAATACCCATCAATGCCATAGTAAAATGGCAAGAAGCTTGTTAATATTTCTAAAGATATAAATAGCAGTTTGGATCTTTACAGCGACAGTTATGATAAAGGGTTTTTCGATTACTTTTTGCTTGCTTCCACTTCAAGGAGTCACTTAAAATAATTACAAAAGAAAACAGGCCGTCTTAAATCAATTAAATGCTTATTTAACAAACTTTTAGTTGAACGATTGTATTGATAACGAAATTAACAGATTCAGTTTTTGTTAAACGTCAGCAAAAACTCGTTTCGTTGTTTTTAAAATAATGTTCGCGTTTGCCTTTCTCGACACAATGTGTGCTCTCGGCAGCCATAAGAGCTGGCACGGCAGCGGACTCATCAAGTCGGCCGGCCTGCTAATTAATAAAAACAATTCACTGCGTACGTCCTCCGCCCGACCGCCCGCCAATTCGCCGTACCCCACTAGAGAACCTGCTAATTTCATCCCGGTACTGTTTTTTAGCGGCGCGCATCATATTCGGCATTTGGCCGCTCGATCCGCCATCGAAATTAAGGCTTGAACAATGTCTGACAAAGCGGCCGTCGGCAAAACATCTCCGGCCGGATTCCGCCGGCGCTGCCTGTTTTTTAAATCGCCATCTCGCTCCACGATCCGCGAATGAGGGAGCTTGTCATAGCTGGGAAGCTTCGGTGTCCTATTATATGGAAAATCTGAATTCCACCGCGTCATTCGCTTAATGTTACTCTTGCCTTTCGTTAGTTATGTTTTTTAAGATGGCTTTCAGAATATTTCGGTACCAAATATGCTTTAATTAATTTGCTTTTGTAAGAAGATATTTAATAAAGTTTGTTTCGTTATAAGAACCTGGGAAGCTAATAAAATATTTTGAGACAAATATAGAGCACACAAAATGACAAATGAAAAAAAATTGGCGATGAAAGTGATGAAAGGGGTGCAAGGTGCAACATTAAATATATGAAATTTAAATTGAACTTTATTTCAAGGACTTTTGTTATATTTTCCAGACGCAGCACTACATCTTGGTTGCGCAGGCGCAGGACAACGGCCAGCCGTCGCTGTCAGGCACTGTGACGGTCTACGTCAATGTCATTGACCTCAACGACAACGCCCCGATCTTCGACCCCATGAGTTACTCCAACGAGGTCCTGGAAGACATCCCGGTTGGATCTTCAGTGGTCACCATTAGCGCTACTGATCTCGACTCTGGTATGGTATAACTTTATTTGTTTGTTTATCCGGTGCACAAAATATAGCATTACAACTAAAAAAAACAAATTCAAATAATGTAACTCTAAAAAGAAATTGTGACCAATGAATTATTATAGTTACTAAAGATTGTGACCAAAAAATTAAGGGAATAAAATAATCACAATAACATTAATAAGCACACGTAGAGCTTAGCTATCTTCACTCTAACACCTTGTCAAATTTCAGCCGTTTGGTCGTCCTACTTATGCTTATGATTACTTATTAGTATGTTTTTTTATATAATATCCTTTTGTCATTACCTAATAGATAATTATTTATTATTTTCACTGCTTACTAAATGGCCGCTGCAACGTAAGTATGATTAAATTAAATACAGGTTTATTACATGATATTTTTTTAAAATGATCTTTGTCGGCTTCGCAATCTATACTTCTGAATATTTGCGAAATAAATAACAAAATAGTTTATGTGTTTCAAACAAAATAGGTACTGTTCGTCTTAATTTAAACCTTGCATATAAAATACAATATAATATATACAATATTGCTTTATTTTATGAACAATAACAAAAATATATTACATAGAGATAAAATTATACTTTTGCTAGAATTTTCATCTCCACCTCGTATAGTATTATAGAATCTGTGATCTCTACCATATTTTTTATGTGACGTTATTATTCTGGTTTCCGCCAGCGCTGGGTGCACACATCACTGTGTAGCGCACAATGTTGAGCGGAGCCACGTTTGCTTTGCGCTTAGCTACGCACAAAATCTAAATCACGTGTCGTAGCATTATATGTATTATCTTTCACTTATTTTATTTTTACTGTTTTCAGGTCTCAATGGTAAAATCCAGTACAGAATCACATCAGGAGATGACGGACAAGAGTTCAGGATCGCAGAGAATGGGACCATCTACACGGCTAAGCCTTTGGACCGGGAAACCATTCCTATCTACAACTTAGTGGTGACCGCCAAGGATATGGCCAGGCCACCGGAGCCTCAGTTGTCTTCTACAGTACAGGTGAGATCTTGTCTACTCTCTGCCTGGTTTGAGTCTATACACCATAGCCGGCGACACGTAACTACGGGTTGGTACGACATTTCAATGTATGCATATTGTAGGCCCCAGATTTACTGACATAGATCTCAGAATTAGCAGGCTGAAGTGGCGATGGGCAGGTCATATAGCTGAATAGAACCGATGACCGTTAGGGAGTAAAGGTTCTCGAGTGGCGACCACGATGCAATACGAAAGGGAGTGTGGACCGACGACAATGTAGTGTTTGCAGGGAGTCATTGGATAGGATGGAGGCGGCTGAGGACCGCTATTCGTGACGTTGTTTAAGGGAGGCCTATGTTCAGCAGTGGACGTATACGGGCTGATAACGTGATATTGTAGGCAGCCGACGACAGCGTTTTGTCAACTTATCGCCGCCGGCCCACCGAAATTGGTGTGGAGACTCCATAATGGAACCCAGACACCTAATCCGGTGAAAATTTCGTAGAAGTCTATGGATGACACAGCCCGGTGGGTTGTTGATGTGACTTGTCAGTTGCCGACAGTGTTTTGTCAACTTGTCGCAGGCCGGCCGACTTTGGCATGGATACTTCTGATACTCTATCATGGTGCATGCAACTGTGCCGAAATCATCACCACCAATCTTTGGAAATATCTCGTTATAAGTGATTCTGGCTAGATAGATACTATAAGTCAATGATATTTTAGAAACTTGTCCGCGTAGAGTCGGATGAAACGTCGGAACTCAATTTGTTTCAATTTGCTTCTTTCAGCTTTTACAACACGTTCACATTGAATTTCTTGATATGTGTGGTAGCGTAACCTAAGGTATACAAAGATATCGAGCATTATACATAGGTATATTGAAGCACGTTCTTTCAGTAAATATTGTATCTCAAGCAAGTAGTTTCTCAGTATGGTTTATCAGTAGATACCCTTCATGTTTACACAGTTCTTCGGTGTAGACGCAATGTTTGCTTTACAATACCGTGTTACATTTAGCGTGCACCTCTCAACTCGCTATGAAGTTTCACATCTCTTCTTTTTATTTTACACATTTTTTACAACTTGCTTTCTGACGTAGACATTTTAAGTAGGTACTTACAATGCTGTTTTACGATGTTTGTCTCCATAGATGTAGGGAAGTGCTCGTTACAGCGTATTGTTGGATTTATCCTTTGTGGGAATTACAATGACTTTGTTACGAGATAAGATAGGCTTTATATCTGGGAGTATTTAAATGATTTGATGGTTGTTATGCTTACACAAGTGGCTGCCTTAATTGCCTAAGCACTCTAGCAGAGGCTTTCTACTAATATGAACGCAAAGATACGGGGTCGCGATAAGTTCTATCTATACTAAACTATTATAAAACTGAAAGTAGGTCTGTATGTTTGTCTGTTACCTTTTCACGCTTAAACGACTCAACGGATGTTAATGAAATTTGGTAAACAATATCCTGGGGCGGACATAAGCTACTTGAAAAGCGCGTGCAGAGTCGCGGCCGGAAGCTAGAAAGATATAAATAACACCTCATGTGTGAATGTTATTAGAGGATATGAATGAGGTTAATGTCGTAGCATCGAACGTTATCTAAAATATTATTATTTTTAGGTAACGATACAGCTAAAGGATGTAAATGATATGGCGCCTGAATTTGTAACACCCAACGTTACTACAATATTCGAAAATATTCCACTCAATACTGTAGTGATGACGATCAAAGCTGTCGACAAGGACGAAGGACGGAATGGTTACATCGAATACTTCATGACACCAGATCCAGAGAGCAATGGGTACTTCTCACTTGGAAACGTCGATGGCATACTAAGAGCTACTGGGAAACTGGATAGAGAACTAAAGCCCAGTTATACGCTAACAATCACAGCTAAAGATAGAGGTGATCCACCGAATATGACCAAAACTAAGCTGAAGATCACCATTCTGGATGAAAATGATAACAGTCCCGTGTTCGACCCAAAGCAATACAGTGCTTCAGTACCGGAAAATGCTAGTATTGGTGCTAGCGTGCTACAGGTATGTTGAAGACTTATTCATTCTTCGGTCAAAGAAAAATGTACTGTGTCAAAATATTATTAAAGGTCATTTTATTTTGCAGGTTTCAGCAACAGACATTGACGAAGGTGCAAATGGTAGAGTTCGATACTCGATAGCTTCAGGTGATTTTAACCGAGATTTCAGCATCAGCGAAGATACTGGTATAGTCAGAGTGGCTAAGAATCTAAACTTCGAAAGAAAATCTCGTTATATCCTAACAATAAGGGCCGAAGATTGCGCAAAAGACGATATTCGATTCGACACAGCTGAATTATCTATTTCCATAGAAGATATAAACGATAACCCTCCCACGTTTTTGGATTCTCCGTACTTAGCCTACGTTATGGAGAATATAATTCCTCCTAACGGTGGCTACATAATCACGGTACATGCCTACGACGCTGACTCACCGCCATTTAACAACCAAGTGCGCTATTTTATAAAGGAGGGAGATGCAGATCTGTTTAAAATTAATGCATCTTCAGGACATATTTCACTGCTGAGAACTTTAGATCGTGAGGCACAAAATGAATATACTCTTGCTCTTGTCGCTATGGATACAGGTAAGATTTCAGAGTTTTACTGATTGTTTATCAGATTTCATAAATATTTTTTCATACTCAGCATTTTTTTTTTTGTTTGTTTCAGGTTCTCCCCCACTTACCGGTTCAGGTACAGTCAAAATCATCGTGCAGGATGTAAACGATAATAGTCCTGTATTTGAAAGACAAAACTACATCACCAGCATCAAAGAAAATTTAGTACCAGGGACTTTCATAATTCATCCAAAAGCAAGCGATAATGACATCGGCAATAACGCCAAAATCAGATACAGTCTTCTTGGAGAAAAATCAGAACGGTTTTCTATAAACTCTTCTACAGGAGTAGTTTCAACAAATGATACCTTAGACAGAGAAGAATGGGACGCTTATTACTTGATAATAATGGCGCAAGATTCATCTACAACAGATCCGAGAACAGCAACTGCCAATCTCACCATCATTATAGAAGATGAAAATGATAACACACCCACATTTGCTAATCCAGTATACGAAGCTCACATTTCTGATCGTACTGTCAAAGGAAATTTTGTGTTTGGTGTAAAAGCTAAAGACAATGACATTGGTCTCAACAAAAAAATAGTCTATGACCTAAAAGGAGAACACAAAGAACTATTTGTCATAAATAAAGAAACAGGAGTGATTAAAGCAAATGAAAATCTAATGCAATATCATCAGCACGCATTCAATTTGATTGTGGTTGCCACAGATTGTGGAGAAATACCACGACAAAGTACTGCTGAGTTGACTTTGATTCCACAGTCAGTCAAAAACTTCCCAAAGTTCACTGTTAGTAACAAACTTACATTTACCTTCTCCGAAAACGCTGCAGAAGGAGTTTTGGTCACTAGATTATCAGCATCATCGCCGAAGAAAGGCCCCGCCAGCTTGTTGCAATATAACATTGCTGGAGGCAATGTGGGAGATGCTCTAAGAGTTGAACCAATGAGTGGTGAAGTCTTTATAACAGGAAAAGGACTAGACTACGAAACTATGCCAATGTATGAAGTTTGGTTCGAAGTCAAGGATTCAGATAATCCTCCATTAAAATCATTTATAGAAATCGAGATCAAAGTAACTGACGCTAATGATAATGCTCCTGTGATAGAAAGCGTCTTATACAATGCCTCTGTTCTTGAAGAAGATTCACCTCCGCAGTTAGTTATTAAAATTGAAGCCCATGATGATGATTCGGATGAAAATGGAAGAATATCCTACAAATTAATCAATGATTACGAAGAAACTTTTTCGATTGACTCCGAAAACGGAGAAATTTATACAAATATAGCACTTGATCGAGAATCTATACCATTTTATGAGATATTAGTTGAAGCAATTGACCACGGAGTACCCCAAATGATCGGGACATCGACCGTTCTCATAACAGTTTTAGATAAAAATGATAACCCGCCTAGATTTACACGATTGTTTAGCGTCAATGTTACAGAGAATGCTGAGATTGGCTCGTTTGTTATTCGAGTAACAAGTTCAGATTTAGACATTGGACCGAATGCTAATGCAACCTACAGCTTTGTTGAAAACCCAGGAGAAAAATTCTCAATTGATCCGATTAGCGGGAATGTCACTGTAGCAAGACCACTAGATCGAGAATTGCAAGATGAGTACATTTTAAAAGTAGCAGCAATCGATGGCGCCTGGCGATCAGAAACGCCTCTTACAATAACTATACAAGATCAGAACGATAATGCTCCAGAATTTGAATACTCTTTCTACAGTTTCAACTTCCCTGAACTACAAAAGAAAAATAGTTTTGTTGGACAAGTAATCGCCAACGATAGAGACAAACAAGGCCCTAATTCTATCATATCGTACTCATTGCAGCAGCCATCAGACTTGTTTTCAATAGATCCAGCAACAGGAGAAATATCTAGTAAATATGTAATGAGCTATAAACGAACATCGGTAAATACGTCACCAGAAAATACCTACTCTGTTGTAGTTGTCGCGACAGACAACGGTAAACCACCAATGTCTTCCGAGTGCTTAGTGACCATCAATGTTGTAGATGCCAATAACAATGCACCTAAATTCGAGTCCCACGAAAAGTTCGTACCGGTACCAAAAGATGCCACAGTCGGTGAAAAAATAATAAAATTAATAGCAGAAGACAACATAGACTACGGAATAAATGCAGAAGTAGAATACTTTGTCAAAAATGGAAATGGCTCTACATATTTCACTGTTGACAGAAGTAGCGGATGGGTTATTGTTACGAAACCATTTAACTATCTGGGACAGTATTATGGACTGAAAATTAAAGCAGTTGACAGAGGGGTGCCTTCTCTATCAGATGAAACTACGGTGACATTTGTTGTGACTGGTGAAAACATGTACAGCCCTAAATTTACTGCACTAAGCTATCAAGTCATAGTACCAGAAAATGAACCCGTCGGTTCATCAATTCTAACAGTCAAAGCCAGTGACGATGACGAAGGCCCCAATGGAATGGTTAGGTATGGGATTTCTTCTGGAAACGCTGGGAAAGTATTTAAAATTCACCCCGTGTCTGGTGCTATTAGTATATTGAGGGCTCTAGATTACGATACGATTCAAGAATATCGTCTGAATATAAGCGCAAATGACCTTGGTTTCAAATCGAAGGAAACAACTGCAACACTAACAATAATATTAACCGATATAAATGACAATGCTCCCCAGTTCAACCAAACACAATACATAGCCTATTTACCCGAAAACTCTCCTGTAAATAGCTTCATATACAAATTAAAAGCCACTGACATTGACTCTCCCAAAAATGCCGTGATAAAATATCACATAATCAACAAAATGTCTTCACTTTTCTGGATTAATCAAACGACGGGAGAAATATTTTCGAAAGATGTTTTTGACTATGAAGACAAGACAATTTACAAACTGGAAGTCAAAGCTGAAAATCCAAATTCAAACATGAAAAATACTACGGGAGTAACTGTTTACATTACTGGAGTCAACGAATACTATCCCAAATTTAAACAACCTGTTTTTCATTTTGATGTATCGGAATCTGCTGATGTTGGAACCAATGTTGGAGTTGTACAAGCGACCGATCAAGACAGCGGCGAAGATGGCATCATCTACTATCTTTTTGTTGGTTCTAGTAACGATAAAGGATTTAGTATAAATTCTCAAACTGGCGTTATAAGAGTTGCTCGATATTTAGATAGAGAAACACAAAATCGAGTTGTACTGACAGTTCTAGCAAAGAATTCAGGCGGAATACGAGGAAATGACACTGATGAAGCTCAAGTTATAATATCTATCCAAGATGGAAATGATCCTCCTGAATTCTTACGCCATCATTATGAGGTCACAGTTTCAGAAGGGGTGAGAATTGGTCAACAAGTAATACGCGTACAAGCTGTTGATAAAGATGTGCGACCTCAAAACAACCAATTTAGTTTTTCGATAATTGGCGGTAACGTGGACCAGAATTTCAAGATTGATCCTCAAACTGGAGAGATAGAAGTAGCGCGTCATTTGGATAGAGAAACGATCTCAGCATATAGTTTGATTGTCGGCGCCATTGACACTGGTATACCTCCACAAACTGGAACTGCTACTGTTAAAATTACTTTAACTGACATAAACGATAACGGACCCGTTTTGGATGTTACTAGTTTTGAAGGATCTGTGTATGAAAATGAACCTCCTAATACTAGCATCGCAACTCTATCAGCAACAGATCCAGACTTGCCTCCAAATGGAGCTCCGTTCTCCTATACAGTGATCGGCGGGAAGCACCAAAACTTCATAAAGATCAACAGACACACCGGTGTACTCCAAACAACAAAACGACTAGATAGAGAACTCACACCTTTCCTAGAAGTGGTGATCGAGATTGAAGATAGTGGTGTCCCTGTCATGAAATCTAACTACAGTCTTCAAATAAAAGTTCTTGATAGAAATGATAACCCGCCAACACCAAGATCTGCACACGTTCTTGTTTATGCATTCAATGCTAAGGTACCTCGAGGGAGAATCGCTGAAGTCAAACCTAACGATCCTGATATCGTTGGCGATTATAAATGTAAAATGCTCAGAGATTCCACATCAGAAACGACACTTACAACGCTTTATATCAAAACCGGATGTGATCTTTACACAAATGCAGTGAAACCTGGCCAAGGATATTCGTTTTCAGTATCTGGGAATGATGGAATACATAGAGATGTAGTTTCCTCGATCAGCGTTGAGTTTTTTTCTTTCGACAACACTACCGTAGAAGAATCCATTACGTTGCGTATATTAAACACCTCCGCTTCAGACTTTCTGACGCAATACTATCGCAGTCTGCTGGAAATAATAAAACATGGCCTTAAAAGTAGAGAGAATATTTACTTGTACAGCATAAATGAAGTTAAAAATAATTTAGATCTGACTCTAGCTATCAAAGACAGCCATTCAATTTGGAAACAACAAAACACTGAAAAATATTTGAAATCTAAGGAAGGAGAAATATCGAAAATATTGCAGAGATCGATTATTGTGCCTTTCTATCCTTGTTCTTCAAATCAATGTAAAAATGGAGGCCGATGTTCTGATGCTATAAGAATACTGGAAGATAATAAAATAACAGAAAGCTCTAGTCTTATCTTGTCTTCTCCATTGGTAAGACATGAGTATGCGTGTCACTGTATAGACGGATTTATGGGTGAAAACTGCGATAAGCGACAAGATCCTTGCACACCAAACCCGTGCAGTTTTGGAGGGCAATGCCATAAGCAAGGACATGACTTTACATGTTCCTGCTCGCCACGTCGAGAAGGCAAGACATGCGAACTCGAAAGGGATGACGTTTGTAGTAGCAACCCCTGTAAAAACGGAGGTTCTTGTAAAGAAAGCGCTGATAGAAACGCTTTCTTCTGTCTGTGCCGACCGGGTTACCGTGGAAACCTGTGTGAAGCTTTAGTAGACTCTTGTAGACCCAATCCTTGCATGCACGGAGGCATCTGCATCAGCCTTAAGCCTGGATACAAATGCAGCTGTACAAATGGCCGCTATGGTACACACTGTGAAAGTACCACCTTTGGATTTGCCGAATTATCCTACATGCAGTTCCCGGCTCTCGATGCTTCAACCAATGACATCACCATCATATTTGCTACTTCGAAGCCAGATTCATTGCTTCTATACAACTACGGATCTCAAACCAGTGGCAGATCTGACTTCATAGCAATAGAGTTACTAGGAGGAAAACCTATGTTCTCATTTGGAGGAGCGCGTACGTCGATCACTTCTGTATCCATAACCAGCTCGAACAAGAATCTCGCAGATGGAAACTGGTACAAACTAACGGCTACGAGGAACGGGCGAGTTATATCCTTGAGCGTGACGTCGTGTACGGACCACGGAGATGTTTGCATGGATTGCGAGCCCGGTGATGATTCCTGCTACAATGACGACACAGGGCAGGCTGGGTACGTATCAAAGCCGTAAATATTTTAATTAGATAAAAAAAATATATACATACGTACATATAAAAAAACCTATAGCTAAATAAATACATAAATCTAAATATTCTTAAACTATTATACGGTATTCATCTTATACCTACTAGGAAGTAAAGTGCTGTTTTCATTCTGTTAAACTTTGCCTATGCATGCATATTGCACCATTTTTTTATCACCTATTTGAATGATAAAACTACTAAACAACTTATTTAGATACATAATATACCAACTCATCGGCTGGAGGTATAACATAATAATGATAAATATTATTACTAAGTATTGTGTGTATCTCATTTTAGAACTTGTTTTTATAGGAAATAAACAACTACACAATTCATTTATATAATAAACTGTCTGACACGTTGTAAAATGATAAAATCGGCAAAAAATAAAAGTTTTGACTGACGAATATAAGAAAATATATATACGAAAAATAAGAAATATGTAATAGATTAAAATACTACTTGTGACAATGAAGTCCTCCTCTCGTGGGTATAAACTGATACTTAATTAGCTAGATTATAAACACCTCCGTACACTATAGAATGTAATAAATGATTTGGATTTGAGTGTTGACAATCTATATACTGAAATGTTCATTTTCAGTACCTTGAACTTCAACAACGAGCCTCTTCTGATCGGTGGACTCAACAAGGCAGACCCAGTGCTGGAGCGGCCAGGGCAGATCCACTCCGATGACTTTGTTGGATGCATGCATAGCATCTCAGTGAACGGTCGCCTGTTGAACCTGTCCAATCCTCTGCATGCACGTGACGTCGAAGCAAACTGCGCACGCTCCGAGAAAGGTGCCTGCTTCCAGAAAGATACGTGTGGTAACGGCGAGTGTCAAGATAGATGGAAGAGCAACGTATGCAAGTGCGATGGAAACTACATATCTCCAGATTGCAGCTTAGCCTTACAGTCCATATCAGTTGCTGAAAATGGCCTCGTTCTATATACAATCACAGAGAAACATAGAAGAATGCAGTTACTTGAATCATTCTACGGTGGAAATACGATTTGGGATAAGAAGTCTGGAAAAGGATCAAATAAAATGACGGCTAAAGTCAACAATCCATCAAAAACTCTATCTTTCTTTTTTAGAACCCAAAGAAAGGACGGTATTCTTTTTTATGCAGCCACAGATAAATATTACACGTTGATAGAGCTGCTAAACGGAAAGGTGGCTTATACTTCAAAACAGAATTCAGTGGTAAACATGTCTCAAGCTGAACAAAATGATGTTTCTGATGGAAATTGGCACAACGTGACTTTGTTCTCAATGGGTCGTAGCATTCGATTGATAGTCGATGGAGTGCACGTGGGAGAAGAATTAGACGCAGCAGGTGTTCACGACTTCTTAGACCCTTACCTCACTATAATATCCCTCGGAGGAATCAAATCTGAATGGCTCACGACCGTTGCCCAAAACAAATTTGAGGGCTGTTTAGCTAACTTTACAATTAATAATGAAATCCAACCGTTTGGCGGAAACGGGAGCATCTTTAGAGACACAGCTTATAAAGGAAAAGTTTTAAAAGGATGTCAGAGCGCCTTTGCTGGCGGCAATGTTCAAAATACATCTCCGTTGACTGTTGGCTTAGCACTGGTTCTAGTATTTTTCATCATATTAATGGCTGCCAGTTTGTTCTCTATTGTTTACTACCGCTTGCGTAGGCAAAAGAAAGAAAAAGGAAACAGTTCGAACAGCAAGACTAACTTATCTCACACAAAACAGAATGGCGGCCCTGCTATGTTGAATGCGCCCAACTTGATTGCTGGAACCAATGACAGTCTTATGAGCAGAAATTTACATAATAATGACACCAATCTCAACAGCTACATGTCCGAAAATGCGGACATAACTCGAAATGTAGGACATATCGTCGGCCCTGAACTACTGTCCAAGAAATATAAAGATCGTGAAATAATGAACATAGACCCGCCAAGACATCAAAGACCCGATATCATAGAGCGAGAAGTCGTAGGCAAAAGTCCGGCTCTGAGGGAAGATCACCATCCGCCACCACCGCCATCGACCAACAACTCGCATCACACACACGACCATCCCAGTGGTATGGACTTAAACTCAGAAGTGCCTGAACATTATGATCTTGAAAACGCAAGTTCTATAGCGCCCTCCGACATAGATATAGTGTATCATTATAAAGGTTTTCGAGAAGCAGCAGGAGCGAGGAAATACAAGGCGACCCCACCGCCCGTAGCGGGGTATCACCACAAGCATCAGACTCCTCAACACCGACATTCACCTCATCACCCCGGCGGATACCCATCAAGGATTCTACCTCAAGCTTCGCAACTCCCTCCTCAGCCGACGCGACAGCAGCTGCAAACAACGCCGCTGGCGAGGCTCTCACCCAGCAGTGAACTAAGTCAGCAGCCTCGTATACTCACGCTGCACGATATATCTGGAAAGCCGTTACAGAGTGCATTCCTAGCCACTACGTCAAGTTCAGGCGGCGTTGGGAAAGACGCATTACATAGTAACAGTGAACGTAGTCTGAATAGCCCAGTCATGTCACAACTAAGTGGACAAAGTTCCTCAGCTGGAAGGAAAACTCCAAGTGCTCCGCCTCAAGTACCTCAAGTGTCGGTAGGATCGGGAGCAGTCGGTCTCACGGCAGAAGAGATAGAAAGGATGAATGCGAGGCAAAGGACCTCCAGTCTCGTGTCCACGTTGGACGCCGTGTCGAGTTCGAGCGAAGCGCCGAGAGGCGGGGGCGTGGGTCACCACATGTCGCACCGGCACCATTCGCCCCCCGACGACAACCGAAGTTCGACGGGCTCCGATGATGAAAGCGGTAACGACAGCTTCACGTGCTCGGAGATAGAGTACGATAACAACAGCATAAACGCAGATAAGCACGAAGACGTCAGAAGACAAAATGTCAGTAGCGGGAGTAACCCTAAAAAGCCGGTATTACCGCCGCCCTACGAAAGTTTTGACTCCTCATTCCGTGGCTCCTTGAGTACTCTAGTCGCGTCTGATGACGATTTGGCGCCTCATGTGAGCTCAGCTCTGTACAGGCAAGCTAACGGATCACCTGCGACCGCGGCTCTCGGGTGGGACCACCTCTTTAACTGGGGCCCTAACTTTGAAAGCATGATAGGTGTGTTCAAAGACATCGCTGAGCTACCAGATTCTGTCAACGGTCGAATGTCTTCCTCACTGAGGCTACAGAATGGGACACCTAAGCCGTCCGAAGAATATGTATGAAAGTTTCATGTAAATATTGTGTGTAGCTAAACTTCTATATAATATTCATGGAACAAAGTTGACCTCATTAATTTTTATGTTCCAAGATATTGAAATAACTGTAAAAATGTAAATCAATGTAAAAATGTATTACGTAGTATAGTATAGATAAAATTATTGTTTTGCCCATTGTGCTACGTTTTTATGATAAGCGCAGAAATGTATTATTTTTCTTTAATAGAATAAGACTGTAATAATTAACTATACGTATGTTTTTCTGAATCTTGTATCAAGATTTTGGAATTCTTGCCATATTGTTGGAGGGTGTTGTTCAATTTCTATGTGTCAATGAATATACATTTTTCAACAACGTTAACCTACTATATTTTTTCAATGCATAGTCATTCACGCATGAAATTAACACTCTCTGAATATATAATGTATTTTTAAGTGTGAACTTCCTCGTTTGTAAATTTTTTGTAAATTAAATTGTATTTTTATGTAAAGTAACATCAATGTTTTTGGATGATTTTTCTGGGAAGTTATAATATGGCTGATTGAGAAAAAGGTTCTGGATGCTTATTTTTGTGATAGTTTTCATGAAACGAATTATTTTATTGTTGAAAAAGCCATTTACGTAGTAAGTTAGGTGCCAAATGTAAACTGAAAAGAACTGACTAAGTTAATTTAACAATAAAGACAATTCCAATACTGAAATGTGGTTTTTAATTGTTGTTCCTTTGATTTGGTGGACCGATAGGTGCATTTAACGTCCTTAAATAATATGAAGATTAGAATTACCTACGCCTTGTGCGTGTGCTGATTATTATCTCTGTTTTTAACATAACGATGATCAAATATCTTGTCAACGTCAATTGGGCATGAGAAATAACATATTTTGAACTAAAGGTTTTAACCATTATTGATTTTTTGATTGATTCAGCGTACGAACAATTGGCTGCTAGTATTTTGAGATATTCCGTGTTGCTTTCACTGGCTTCGGCCCAAAGTAGTCCAAACATGGCAAACCAAATTTAGTAGTGATTTCATTCACATTTTAAGATTTCTAACAGAAAAGTGGTAGCCAAAATACTGTCAACCACATTCTTCTAGTGCAGTAGGATGTAGGACATGATGGTGTTAGATTATTATTAAACTTATTGTTGGTGAAATCATTCTATTGAGACCATTACTGCTTCTATCTCATCTTAATTTATGTATTTATTGTTTATTTAATTAATACGGTTATTAAAACCAATTATATTAATAAAAAGAAAAAATACATAAAATAGTCAATACAAACAACTACAAATAATGAATTAATATAAAGATAAAATAATATTCCGATTACCAATCATCACAATAACATGTTTTTTTTATTTACGTTCATTTTCCTTTGCAACAGTCTCTATACCTGGCGGATATACCATCTTCGGGTATATGCTACGCTCTCGCCTTTAGATTAATTCTCATAAAGGGCCTCTGTGCTCTTGGCTTCGGCTCCACGCATGCCTCCCAAAGGCTGGTCCTTTCGTCACTACATGGCCCGTGATCATGGAAATGAGAAAAAGAGATAATAACGTTCACAAAATAAAAAATATTTTCTCATTAATATTAGTCCAGCAGTCAGCGAACAAATGAACATCGGGGCTGTCATCCAGGAGAGCGTTGAGTACCTACTCGAGGGATAGGTGACATGGACCGAGCTGCTGCACGGCACTGTGGCACGTCCAGTAACCAATGTTTCCAGCCCCGGCAGTAATTGTTTGGGACGTACAGTCGACACAGTTTAGGATGATTCACGCTACACCACCGTGTGCCGGCCGGGCCAGTCATCCATGTTATACCGGGCTGTTCGGGTGTATTATTTGCACGACTATATTTGTGTTATGTGGTTTTGTTTGGTTTTTGTGGGGCCGGACCGTGTCGGAGCCGGGAAACAATACCCACCGACATTTCAACGCCGTGCCCCGGCCGAGTCCCGGCGGCGCACGGCCGTGGCACGGCCGAGCCACGTTCAGGCATGAATCACTACATACAAAAAATATACCATAATGTTTGACCGTGCCCAGGCCGGGGCACGGCCCGGTCGCGACACGGTGCAGCCTGAATCATCCTTAAGACTAAACAATACGTTTTCTATCAGAAGTGATACCCTAAAAGCAATTACACGATATTAGCTCGTACAAAAAACAAGGTAAGGCGATAAGGCGCCGAAACAAGCTATGTGGTAATGGATCCATTTCCATACGTAAAACCTAATTTGGAACAAAAAATCTAAGGAGTTGGTATTTTGACAGTTATATTCACTTTAGGGTACAATAGGATGGGTTTCGCTCTAACTCGAAAAATGACAAGGTTTCTTAGTCGCTTCTTTACTTTAGTAAATGAATGAATGAATACTTTATTGTACTAGAAAAATAAATACATTAATAATAGTAGATTGTTTTTCAAGGGACTAAACCATCCCATTATATACGAGGTTGTTATACTCCCGAGCGTAGCGAGGGAGGATGACCAGACCGAGTTATAATGGGTGGTTTTGGCCCGAGTAAAACACTCTACTTTTCACTTCGATTGCGAGAAAATAAAACAATTCAAAATTAGACAATTTTCAGAAATTTTATTAAATATTAAATGTGCAGTTAGAGCAATTTTGAATGTTTAGTGATATGTTTTTCCCGGACAATTTTATTTCGGTTCTCTGTGATTGGGATGTGATAATATTTTGAGTTGATTGTTGTGGATTAAAAGTTGGAGAGACTCGACTCATGCTTGAGTTTCCTGCATTATTAAGATCTGAGAGCGGCTTCAGCTGAGTTGACATATTCATCCAATCCCGCGATGTAGATGCTTGGGGTTCTGTAATGTTTGGTAGAATATTGATTCCTTCCGTAATCCGCTGCGTGACGTGATACTTGTTTTGTATAGAGTCCTCTATATAACCTTCAGCCACTTGATCGGACCTCCATCCACCGTGCCGTTTTAATGTCGTTATATTCGCACCAGAGTCCGCCAACAGAGTCGCGGATGTTCTGTGGAAACAATGGCCCGTGTAGAGTTCCGGATTTGGTAAATTTAGATAAGTGGCAATATATTTAGGCATGTTACCAAATTTAGTTTTGCCTATGACTTGCATTTTGCATTTACCATTTTGATAATTTAGAAAAAATCTTCTCGTTGAAACATTAGTGGGACTTAACTCCTGATAGGCTTTAACTATATTAAGGTATTCTCCACTGATGACAAATTTACGCTCTTTGTTTGTTTTCGTGTTCGGCAGACTCACAGCTTGTAGGTTTGTATCCGTTTCTACGTCTTCTAGCGTTATATTGGCAAGATCTATTCCTCTGCATGCACCGCTGATTCCATAAATTAAAGCAACCTGTTGAACAAAAAATAAGTGTGTTAATAATCGTAATAACCTAGGCACATAATTTAGGTATGTAGGTAGGTATCTATTTATTTACTTTGAGTAGAGTACATAAGTAGGTTACCTTTGTTGCCAAGTATTGTTTATTTGGAGCGTTATTTAAAAATGTTTCGATTTCTTGTGTCGTCAAGACTTTAGATTTTTTTGCCTTGTATCCAGTGGACAATTTCTTCAGTAAAGCCGTTAAATTTACATATTTTTTAATATCGACGTCGTGTTTCGTTTGTAAGGTCATTCTTAACATTGAATATGTGCTCCAAAGAGTCGACGATTTGAATTTTTTCGATAATTCATCAAAATAAGTGAGAAAAACCCCTTCTGTAAAAGAATCCACACGTTTCTCATCTCTCCATTTCATAAAATTTTCGTAACTCTCTAAATATATTCCACGTGATTTTGTCGGCAACAGATTCATAATTATTTCTTTGCCCTTTTCTTCCATTTGCATATTAGCATCTTCACTATCACTTGATGACATTTTTCACGTTCACAATTTGGAAGTAAAAGTCAGGAAGTTAAACGTAAAAGTTTGTGATTTGGAATGAAGAAAATTCTAGAGATTTAGCGCCAATACCATCTTTTTTTTTTAAATCTCTATACCCGCAACGAAACAGTTCGCATTCTACCGTGAAGGGAAGAATCAACCTTCATAAAACATCACCAAGACGGTTCTATTTTCTAAAAAAAAGATTGACGGAGCTCCAAGAAGTCGAGTAAGAGAACGAATGCTTTGTACGGGCTGATGATTTTAGACAAAAATTAAAAAGAAAAAATACTTTTTAGCCCGAGGTATTAAACTCGAGTTTTAGGCCCGCTAAGCTACACTATTATGATACACTTTTTGAGCAAGAGAAGTGAAAAAGATATTATATCCAAATAAAAATTTACAGTAAAAAGGCGGCCTTAGTCTACATAACGAAGCGACAGAAATAAAAAATATCACTTTATTTCCATGTCTATTTAACTTTAGAAATTTATTGCATTTTCTTTATTTACAGTTATTATATATATATATATATTATATATATATATTGTAAATATATATATATATATATTGTAAATATATATATATATAATATAATATATATATATATTGTATTAAAGGAAATAAAGAATTTTTGATTTGATAATTTTACTTCCTAAAACTTGAGTCTTAATCTTTTTTCTTTTGGTCGGTAAAGTTTCACTAAACCTATATTACAGAACATCATCTACCCCAACGTAGATAGCGTTTGTGCATTGGCATTTTGACTCTTATAAGCTACATGCAAACTGTGCTGTTCGTCATCATCATCAGCCCGTATACATACGTCCACTGCTGAACTTAGACCTCCCCCAAACGATGCCACGAATAGAGGTCCTGAGCCGCCACCATCCATCGACTCCCTGCGACCGCTACAATGTCGACATGGTCCATTGAGTGCTGTAGGTATGTGCTTTTATTCTTATTAAGGTGTGTTTACATAAATAACTTTATTGCACACTTAGAAATAATTAACTAAATAATAAATAACGAATAAGCGAGCATTGGCGGTCTTAATGCTCAAGAGTGACCTCTTCCAGATAACCCTGAATGGATAGGACCGTTGGATTGTACATGGGGTAATACCTGTGTGCATAATAATATAGGTATTTACTATTTAGAAAATAAACAAATACATTATCAACTAATTACATATACTTTGACGACCTCTGTGGCGCGGTGGGCGAAGGTCCACCTGCGACGCAGGAGGTTGCGGGTTCGATTCCCGCCTCGGGACAATGTTTGTACGATCGGCAGATATTTGTTAAGGGTGTTCTGGATATTTCCTATGTATAATAAAAAATATCCATCTATGTAGTGCATTATATTAAGTATATCAGTTATCTAGTACCCATAACACAAGCTCTGCTTAGCTTGGGGCTAGATAATGCTGTGTGAATTGTCCAGCATTAATTATTTATTACTTATTTATATACATATACCATACTACAATACAATATACAATACTAAAATACATATATCTATGTAGGTATATGTACTCCTACATAATTATACTATTTGATTTATTACTTAAAGTTAAGTTTACTTTGGAATTTTGTATTACCATTATACGAGATCAAAAGTTTATAAAAAATGCTGACCAGTATTAAATACGGAAGCCTTTAGGCCTCAGTACAACTCGTCCCCCGTCTTGTAAATTTTCAAAGTGCGTACCTATCAGTTTTTGGGGCAACTTCTAGTTGTAACATAACTACAAACTACGTCATTTTCTGTCTACTTCCGATGATATTTTCACCTGAAACAGAAAAGTCTCGCAGTTTATGTTTGACAATGAAACAAGAACCTTTTGTGAGCAGGTCTAGGTTTTTGTTTTAAATCGAAATATTTTTAAAATCGTACAGTTTTAAATATACTTACTTTAAGTAGGTACTTACAGTTTTTACGAAATTGTCGCAGTTTTTAGTAAAAATGTTCGCGTTTATGCTGCTCTCTTTACTTTTCGTCTGTGTATTTCGTGAGTATTTTTATTGTTGCTAGTCCCTATAAACACTTATTCACTTCTGGTCAATCTTGTAATTTCAGTGTCCCTAACATAAATGTTTATTACACCTATTACCTTACTAATTATTCAGACATATCTCTAATATTTATGATTCTACTAAATATTTTACATTTCAATAGTTTTTTCTACTAAAATAACTAGAATGAAGGTTTTACAGAAAACTTTGCATTATTAAGTTAAAAGTAAATATCGTAAATCGGCGCGAATAGAGACTCCAGCGTGAATAAAAATGGACGAAATACTGGAGGAAAAACATCCTTTTGCAGAGATCCACTGACACGAGAGGTGAACAGTCACTATGACTATGACTAGGATACTTCCACTGCTACAAGCCAGGTAATGTCTTGATCCAGTATTTCTTCAATTTCTATTCACCCTGGAGTCTCTATTCACCCCGTTTTACCCGGTACTTGAAGTAGTTTTTTTGTATAAAATAAATAATAAAAATTTACAAAATACGCTTTATGGATATTTTACATTTCCCGAGGATGGCCTGTATAGAGTTCGTTTGTCAGCACTTTAATAGTGAGTGGTATTGTAAAGCCTATAGGAGAACGACAACTCAAATAACTCAATAACCAGTTATTTACAAATTATAATTAAACTCCTTTTATTTTTCAGAAGATTTCTCAGTGAAATCACAATGTGTGGCTCCCCCACTGGAATGTCCAAATGAAAACATCACCTTCTGGCTATTTACAAGGTATATCAAGGTTTATCGTTTCGGGTAGGAGAGAGATATTTTTTTTTTTTATAATTTATTCTGTATTCTACAAGGAATAAAATTAACTTATGAAGAAACTAACTTCTGTTCATTGGTATTTTTGGAGCATTTGTGAAAATAAGATATTTACTGTTTACGGGTTTATAATTTTATTTCTCAAAAGAATATACATATATTACATTCGCTTATATAGAAATACAGGATTATCTAATAGTAACATTCAGAAGGGACTTAATTATATTTTTATTATTGAATCTATACAAATATGATTAATTTAATACAAAGGGCACCACAAAGATCCTTATTTATAAAGATAATTATATAACTTAACTTCCCACGCAAACATTCCAGATTCACTATTTTTACAAATCCAATGAAAGCAATGAAGCAAAGGTTGCAGTTACAATAGTTTGCAGTTACTTCAATTTTATTGTAAATACTAGTTCTATTATTCTAGTATTCGGTCGCAGAGAGTCGATGGATGGAGGCGGCTCGGGACCGCTATTTGTGGCGTCGTACGGGGGAGGCCTATGTCCAGCAGTGGACGTGTATGGGCTGATGATGATGACTAGTTCTAATTTGCTTCTATTGCTTTTATTGAACTTATCTTTGTTAATAAATATTTTAAACTAAGTATCAACATTTTCCCAAATGCTGCAAATGCTCCTAAAATATAATTGAATCGAAGGTTTATAACGGGTTCTTATAAAATAGTTAACAATTTGCGGCAAATTACTTTTCCGTACGATTATTCTATTCACTGAATTAATTCTGTGGTGTTTGGTATAAACATGATAAGTTCAAAAACCGTTGTTATAAACAGGGCGCGCATTTGATGTTTAAAAATCTCGTTATTGAAAGGAAAATACGCAATCATTACAACAAAAAAACATATAATATAATATATCATTATATAAAAAATAAACACTGTCTTTTCCTTTCAGTAACGCAATTTTTAAACTTCAAATGCGCGCACTCCAAATAATGGTTTTAAAACGTATCATATTTACACCAAACACCACAGAATTAAACACCAAAAATTTTATCTCGCGCCAACACGAAACGATCACCCGTAACCACAGTTTTTCTTAGAAAAGTATTTACTTCAAAAACCTTTCAGTCATCATCAATAAAATCTAGACTAACGTGTAAAACCTTTCATCACATAAATATAAAATTAAACTAGCCTTCAAAAGGTTTCGTCCGTTTCCGATTTTCATTTTAACATTGAACGAGGTTTAGATAATGTAAATAACAATTAAATGTCTTACTAAAGCAAGTTTCCCACCAAACCTGAACAAAACATAACGGCTAAAAATATGGCTGTTGTTTTTTTTTTGAAAGCAATTCGTATGAATTTTGCGAACAGGTATTCTATATCGGAATGAAACGTACAAAATTATGATAACATAAAACAGGTTTTTACAAAAATATACAAACATTTCGAAAGATACAATTTAAACAATTCTTCAACAGGTATTAAGGTGTCTCAGATATGTATAAACAATTCTAAGTATAATTGCTAAGTACCTTTTGGTGGCAAGGCAGCCTTTTCTAAAAATGTTATATATAATATTTATCTTATCTGATGGCCTTTACAAGTAGGATGGTAGGTCAGTGATGTTATTTTTATTGTCACGGAAGTAAGGTTATCAATAATAAATGTCGTAAATTTCTTAAAAATACTATAGTTTTTTCTCTCATGTACATATTATAAGAAAACGCAATCATTATCATCACAAACGAACAAAGGCCTTCTCCACGATGCCACAAATAAATTGCAGTCATAAGCCCCCATAGGCTCCCATAGGCTCCCTGCGACCGCTACAGTGTCGTTGGTCTATCGAGTGGCTGGTCAAACATAATGTGGGTGATTAATTTCTGTATTTCATTATATAATGTCATTGTTAGTACATATATCAGGTGTGAATGAGAACCCTTCCGAGTAAAAGCCTCCTCTAGAGCCTTCCTTCCATTGTATCACTCTCTACATAATGTGCCTTATGATTGTTGTAAACCTTGCGACTTCTTACAAGTTTTCCATATTTTTATTGACTTCACATCATCATCAGATGTAATATGCCGGCACGCAGGTTTGTTCGTTGCAGTAGGCAAGTGAAAATAACTATCTTCAAAGCCTACTGCCAATCTTTCTTCACGAGCAGCCTGTGGTTTAGCTATACTCAGAAATTGCTTAATGCTCTGCGCGTCCAATATATTATATTAGGTAATGGTTTTAGGATGATGATAGGACTGCCGCTCTTCTGCAGTGCATCCAGTATGTTTGCGTGTTTATAGATTTTAAGACATCTCAAAAACAAAAATTGGACTTAATATGTTGTCGGATTTAATCACAATCACGGCATACATAAGTTTAAAACAAAGTCGCTTCCCGCTGTCTGTCTGTCTGTCCCTATAATATGCTTAGATCTTTAAAACTACGCAACGGATTTTGAAGCAGTTTTTTTAAAAAGATTCAAGAGGAATTATGTATAATTTGGACCTGTAAAAAGCCGGGGCGCGGGTCGCTAGTAGTATTATAAATACGGGACGGAGTATGGATGGAATGTTTGTGACGTCTTCAGGCCAAAACTATTGAACAGATTGAGCTGAAATTTTGCATAGGTATCTCTAATCTCCTTGCCTATAAATCCTAGCCTTGAATTAAATATAGGCTGCTTTTATCCCAAAAATCAGTTCCCGTGGGATCGGAATAACCTTTGAACATTTCCATAGAAACAAAGCGAACGAAGCAGCGGGAAACGAGTTTTTTAAATTCTTACTTTTTTAGTATACAAGTTACACTTATTAAAATATTTTTATTAATCGGTTATCACCGTAAATTTCATACTTACCTATTAAAAATTTCATGCCATTTATGGTGTTCATTAAAGAATAAATTGGACAATCACAAGAAAATGTATTTTTCACAACATATATGTAGACTAAAAACCTGTAGGTTCGCGAGTTCCCTGTTGCTCAACTCAAATGCTCGACTCAGTTAAGACAATTGAGCAGTGGGACACTTCCGGTTTTCGTCGTTCTTTTTGTGATTAAACTTAGAGACTGGGACAATAATTTTTCTGTATAAAAAAAACTTATAACTAGGGGTCCCGATTGACGTTGTCCTATAGTAAAATCCGCCTGTAGCATCACCAACCTCTTTTTTAATACTCTGAGGGAAATACGAACGCACAATATCATATTGCCATCGGAGAGATAGTACGATTATGTGGGACTCTAACACCATAAAACTCTTAGGGTGTTCCGCTTCTGCCGCTTGTGGTGGGAACGTGAGGACGGTTCTGCATTATTTCACGAACCCACCGCCGCTGCGCAATATCAGGTTCCTCGCTCTCTCTCTCTCATGACGCACCGCAACCACCTTGGGGAACTTACCCGCCAAATGGGCACCGGCTCCCCTAGGTCCCCCTGCGTCGGGTCAGTCGAGTGGCCACGCCGTCGCCTACCACACGGTCGCAGAGGATAGGAAGAGCGGCCTGCGCAACCGACACTCCTCTTCTGCGACCCCACCGTGTCCACAATCAAACGGTGGCGACCCCGCCAAGCCCGCAGAAGGCAGGGAGAGCGGCGCACCTCAATAAATGCACGCCTCTCCCCCCCAAGGCCTCACACCGCAAACTACTACCGCTAAAAAAACCCAGAGTGGCCCGGCCCCATGAGTTCCTCTTAATTTCATCGCGGGTGACTGGCCGCGCTTACTAAACCGGCTCAGGCCAGAGAACCCTTCGGGGGGAGTACCACCTACCTGGCTCAGCTAAATAAACTAAAGATGACATACGCTACGTTCTATGTAATTAACCATCAAATTAATTTTGTGATCGCTCTCGACCTATTAGAACACATGACTCAACGATCAACTAATCGCCGTATTCTAGAACGGAGTTTAGAAAAGGACGGACTTAGATTTAGATGGACGTGTTTTTTTCTGAACTTCTTTTACACTGTGGGTACTGGTGCACATTGTGTAGGTTGAGTGGCATGCTAAACAGATAAGTAATGCGTTCTTGTAGAGTCTACCCACCAAAGTCGGCGACACAGCCCGGTGGGGGGTGGGACATTTCAGTGTACAAATGATTATAATAGGCAGCCGATAGTGTTTTGTCGAATTGTCGGCGGCCCGGTGACTTTAGGTCGTAGACACTATTAGGTCACGCCGCAGCAGGAGGTTTATTTTGAAAAACTAACGAAGTTGACGGATGACGTCATTCTCATGAAACGAACAGTCACCAAGTTGCTTCGGGCGCGTCACCAACTGACACCTTTCATTTCGGATCTCTAAGAAATAAATGTCAGAATCATTTTCATAGTAAAGTCATCAAAAGAACGGACCGACAAGGAATTTATATACTAACGTTAGTATATAAATTCCTTGCGGACCGACCGTCCTTCGTTTTCTGCAATCCGACATCATATGCCAACTTCGTTCTTTTTTCAATGAAAACCTTCTGATTCTGGTTATTGAATGCGCTAAAGTTGTAGAATGCGACCAATACTATATTTTCAGACAAAATGAAAAGGAAGGTCACCAAATTCTGGTCAACGACTCGGATTCCATCACAAAGGCTCCGTGGGTTCCGAAGGCTCCGATCAAGGTATTGATCCATGGATACACCGGCGACCGCGACTACTCTCCTAACAAGGAAATCAGGCCAGGTAATTCTTTAGTATCGATAAAACATACAGAAGATAAAGGCATATAAATTACGTCGTGTGGGATAGAAAACACCGTATAGGTACTTTTTTAAAAGCTGCGCTATTGTACAATTTCCACGCTGACCTCACAAATCCAGGTCTCCAGTATACGAAAAAGAAAAGGGAACGCGCCAGCTTTTTGGTGATTTACCTATAAGCCGAGCGGTTTTATAACATTTCACGATGGAACTTTTGCTATCGAATGCCATTGAAAATTTTCTTTGGAATAGTTTGAAAATCGTTCTCGCTTCCGTTCCATTTCCACTATCCAGTAAGACTTGATGCTAAATTTGACAATATCCCTCAATAAAATCACAAACTCGCCAGTGCTGCCAACATGTACACATGTAAATTTCCCGGTAAGTTGGGAAAATTTTTGAATCCTGGCATTTATTAACCTTAAATAATTATTGTGGTAGGTAGGTACTTTAAATAGGTATTACTTAATACTTTTGGTTTTCTATATAATGGTGTTCAATATTTAATAAAATAAATAAAATTTAACTTATGTTTGTAAGTAATGTAAATATAACAGATTTTACTTATAACAAAATACTATTATATTAATAATTTGAATCGTTTTCTATTTGTGTGAGCTAATCTACATAACGGCTGGACCCATTTTGATAAAACTTTCACTGACGCTCATGCTAGGTACGCAGGTAGCTGATATTATAGCGATAATAATGCGCCACAGAGATCGTGTTAATAAAATGATGAGTGTGTATATTTGCATTTTGTTTTCATTATTAGACACGTTTTATTGATCTTCCCAGTAACAATCTTAACTAATCATAAGTTATTTTTTTCAAATTACATTCATAATAAATTTTTAGGACAAGGATCCTAAAAACATGAAAATAATCGGTAATATTTTTCTTCTGTTGGCAACTCTATAATACACTCACACTAAGTGACAGTCGGCCATTGCTGTGCTTCACTTTTGATTCGATAGGATTACATCCGATATTTTACCTCATCCCTGGTTGTGCGGGATAATTACTGATCCCTCGGATCACTTCGAAATTATTTTCTATATAACTGCAAAAGAAACATCAAAAAAAGTCCATAAATGACGGAGAAATCGATGTACATAAAAAACGTACACACAGGCCATACAGCCGGACATACATATATCCTCCTCCTTTTTTTTAAGTCGGTTAAAAAACACTATATCCCTCTAATGTCATGTTCCATCTCACAGCATACACGAAATGTTGCGACTACAACATGATCTCCATCGACTACAATCCTCTCGCACGCGAGCCTTGCTACATAGAAGCTGCTAGGAACACCGAGCTCGTCGGCCTGTGCACCGCTCAGTTGATCTGCACTCTCGTTGATAAATTCAACTTCAGTATCATTCAGTTCCACATCATCGGGTTCAGTCTTGGAGGACAGGTGGCGGGGTTTATAGGGAATTATTTGACGTGTGGACGGCTGCCACGGATTTCAGGTTAGTTGCCATCTTATTACCTTTATAAACTTTTTATCATGTGGACTCTGGTACAAAATTCTCGTTACGTTCTGGTTAGTCATATCATGAATTCTGTCCGGACTCATTATCAATCGTTACAATATTTAGTCAGCCTAAATAAATTCGCTGATGAGGAACCAACATGAAATTATCCCATGTACCTCAAATTTTGCAGTCTAATAAAGAACATAGGTATTTCCTTCCTTTATGCCCAAGATAGAAACAAATTCACAGACTTTCAGCTTCCGTCTATAAGAATGGGGATTTTACCGGAAACTTTGCCTTTACTGGTAAGACAGTTATTAATTATTATGTTTGTAAACTGTGGACAATGCTGCTGACCCTTTTGATTTTAAACCCCAGTGGTGCTACTCGTACCAATCGTCGCCAATTCGTCTACCATAACCATCATATCAGCCCAAACACATAGGCCATAGGCCTCCCCCATATCATCATGCCATAGCATGATGATTATGGCAGAAGCCCCCTCGTTTGATGGAGACATGGTCAGCTGTGAACGTGTTCATGCTGATAAGATGACGACCGATGTGGCGCGGCGGGCGAACGTCAGCCTGTGACGCAGGAGATTGTGGGTTCAATTCTCGCATTGGTTGTACGATCGCAATGTTTGTACGATCTGCAAATATTTGTTTCGGATGGTCTGGGTATTTTTTATGCATGTAATTATTGTATATCTGTCATCTATATATAGTACCCATAACACAAGCTCTGCTTTGCTTTGGGCTATATGATGCTGTGTGGATTATCTAGCATTATTTATTTATTTATTTACAAATAAATTAAGCACTTGGTACTGAATCTGTTTCGCTTCTTAAACTGTCCTAGCTCTAGATCCCGCATTGCCCCTATTCGTTACTCCAGACAGAAACAAGAAGGTCGGCCAAGGCGATGCTATTAGGGTCGACTGCCTGCATACAAACGCCTTGGAAAAAGGGAAACTGGAGTCTTGTGGGGACGTGGACTTCTACGCAAATGGAGGGATCAACCAACCGGGGTGCAAGGACACTCCTGAAGCAAGTAAGGCAGTTTTACAGAGGTACCTATAAAAAAATGGTATAAATTTTTAGGTGTACGAAAGAAATTTGATGTTGGCTAATAATTTCCATAAAACATGTATGTGTCCGGATCCTTTCAAGGGTTTTTTGTCAGACAGGAACATTTCGATGTTGCGATTGAATTTTTCTAGAGGCGAGTTAAAATTCGAGTGAAGCTCTTGGACACATCACAAAATTCAATCTACAGGGTGAAATTGAATTCGTTGGCATTATTTTAAACCAAGTGTACATATATAAGTAAACTGTCCAAATTTACAATTTCAATAAAATGTTACTGCAAACAGCTGCTGAGTATCTTATTTCTCTCTCAAAATGTAGAAATTGTCCTATGAATCATAAATAAAGCACACCGCAAGCCACATCTGAGGGACCCCTATAACCGGTTATTACTATTGACTGGATATTTTAACAAATTAGAGACTACGTACTAACAAATGATTCAGAACATTTACTAATTAATATTGCATTCAGAATTAAGAAATTCCAATGTGGACCCTCAGTCGTAACGGACACTAGGGCGCTAGGACGCGGGTTGGGGTATACTCGTCCGCGCAAAACTCATCCGCGGACGAATTTTACCTTATCTAAAAAGCACACTGGACAACTTTTCCGAATCAAAAGTGTGTTATTGTTTAGTAAATAATACGCCGATTTGGGCAGGAACACTTTTATTAATCTTTTTTTTTTACAATTTGTTAGCCTTTGCTGCTTTTCTGTATGTGGCCCGCCATCTTGTCGCGGTGCCTGCCTACGTTTCGTTCTTATGATCCAAGAAAACAGGTCTGCTCTTCCGGGAGTGTCTCCAGGTGACGTCACTGTCCAGTTGCCACTTTATTTCTATAAATGTACAAGTTGGGAAACAAATGTAATAAGGGTCAAATGAAAAATCAATAAAAAAATATTATCAATCGTCAATTATATTTGTTAGATCAGTCAAAAAAGCGTGACTACTTAAATACGAGTCAATGTGATAAATAATTGGTAAATACAAAACCACATATGTAGTTTTATCAGATTTATACGGGTAATACGAAGAGTTCGGGGAGTTACGATTTTACGCTAATGGTAACACCAGGAAACATATTCGTCTTCTCATTTGTCGATGGCATCGGTGACGTAGCCTGGAGACACCCACGTGACCATCGTGTCTCGGAAGAGCATACCTTTTTTTCTTGTACCATGGTTCTTCCCTAGTCACATGTTGAGTTTCGTTATAAACGATATTACAAACAGTCTCATTCTTGTCGGCGTTGACGACGTTTGATTATTTGTTTCCAGCAAGGTCGTCGTGCAACCACGCTCGAGCCCCGATCTACTTCTCCGAGTCGATCCTCAGTGAGATCGGATTCTACGCCTCCAAGTGCCAATCCTGGATCACGTACATCATCGGCTGGTGTGATCTGTTCGAAACGAATGAAGAAATATTGTTCGGGGAATATGTGCCTAAAAAGTAAGTTAAGTAGGTATTTAGATTTAAAAAAAAATGTATGAAGTGGACCGTGTGCATTAAAAACGTATGCTTGTAAAATATGGACCGACTAAAGACTTAATAAGTAAGAACTAAGTTGGTATAGACGTACGACTATCGCACAATTGTATCACATGAATCAACAGTATAAATAAATGAATAAATGAACAGGTTGGTCCTTAAAAAGTCCACAATTGGTCTCCCCAATAAGAAGCAAGATCTAGTCTACCTAAGACTGAGACGAATAGAAGCAGCCTTTGTCCTATAGGAATGTCCTAGCAGTGTCCTGGGAAAGTCCTATCAGTGTCCTAGCAGTGTGATTCGATGGGCTCTTTAGATAGATTCATCATCATCAGCCCGTACACGTCCACTGCTGAACATAGATAGATGGATAGCTATAAATAATAGTTGGGCTCCACAGAAAGAAACAAAACTTAGAGCAACGCCTTGTTGAAAAAAATAATAATAACCGTTTCGAGATGCTGTTGTTATTATATCAGGGGCCTATGACGAAATCAAAATCGAAAACAAATTAAAATTTGTATTCTTTGAAAATTAAATTTCCTATAAAGACTTATAACATTGGTTACCTTTCTTGGTTGTCTGGGCGGAACAAATCTACATTAGATCGCTCTGCAACGCTCTGCAAACTTCGGAGATTAGAGGGTATTTGTAAAATTTCGGCGTTTTTCAAATTCTTTCAAAAAACATGAACCCTACAGTATACACTGTTTTGAGATCTGGTGTGTTTGGGAACTGGTTTGAAAATCCACTAGACTTTCAAAAATCAAGAAAGAAAAATTTGTAAAGGTCTCTTTTAAAATTCGTCATCAATTTGAGCCCACTAAAAATTTTCGTATCGCATGGGCGCAGGTTTTTTAAACATTTTCTATGCAAAAATAAAATATAGTTTTTATGATGTAACAAACAATATGGAACTAAAAACCAATTATAATATGAACGGGCGAGACCTTGGCGATGAGCGTGTTAAGCTGTATATAAAACTATTATTTAAGGTAGAGCTTGCTACTTGTAGAGTACCTACTCACCACAGCAGTTCTTCAACGATCGAGTGCAGGCACCGCGACACTTCCACACTTTCACTGCTATAGTCTCTGCTTTGAATGTCAATCACTATTCCGTTGTAATTAATAATATGGCGTGTTTTAAAAAACGATAACCCGACTTCAAATTCCCTTACTTTTACACTTTTTTAAGCTTTGCGGGATAAATACTAATCCCCTGGGGATACAAATTTTATGGGACCCCCTTGGGATTATTTTCTATACAATATTAAAAGAATTTTCAAAATAGATCCAGAATTGCCGGAGATATCGCGTAACAGTACATACAAAAAAAAACATACAGACGAATTGATAAACTCCTTCTTTTGAAGTCGGTTAAAAATGTATTTAAAGTTAACGCGTTTAAGCCCATATTAGAATGCAAATTTTTGTGCTATATTTTGGTGTTGGATTAATGTACGCAGAGCTTAATATTGTAACGTTCATCATGTTTAGAGTTTGCATGCTTGTTACCTCTTCAGATTTCCGATTCTATAACTTTATTTCTTTAGGCTTACAAAATAAGCACTTACACAAGTCAAATTTTATACTACAAACAGCTATAAATATAGTTATTATTATCAAATAAGAAATTAGGTGTTATTGATTTTCTCTTCACTTAAATTTTTGTCCACTAGTGGAAGAAGTGAAAAAGAAACCACAAGTACATTTAGCTATATGTATATCACGCCCAAAATACTAAACAGATTGGGCTACATAGGTAGACCAGGCGAAGTGAAGAAGCGAAGTCGCAGACAGAAGCAAGATTTCAATAAGAAGTCTCATTGTATGAGATCTCATAGCCCAGATAAAGGCATCGTTCCACAATAACCATCCGTCTCTGTTCGCTTGCGCAACCTTTACGTAAGGCTTGTAACACATTAAGATCGTTCACAAAAACTCACCTACTTAAAGACCTGTTCAGATAATGCACTTCATTTGTAAGGGTGCGTCTTCTTTGGGCAGCAGGATTATTACAAATTGCCACCCTAGTCTCTTGTGCCCACAGAATTGGGAATAATAGTAACTTATTATTCCCAATTCTGTGGTTGTGCCCTAACGGGACGGTTGTGCCAAAATCGGCCCCATATCACTAGTAGTTAGTTTAGTATTACTAGGGAGTTGAAGACACACAACGGTTGGGACATTTAATATTTTACAAAATGCCAACCGTAAGTTTACTGCTAACAAGGGGACGGTTAGGCCAGCTACATGCCTAAAAACGTGTCCCCTTAGGGGACAGGAATGGGGGACGGTTGTTAATAAACCGGGCAGCAGGAGCACGGGCTGCATGGCTTTTGACAGATCTTAAAATGTTTAAGTGCTCATATACACGAGCGGCAAAGTGCCAACGGCAGAGGTAACTGTAGCCGTCGACACCTGCCTGTCAGCCGTTGACACGCGCCGACGGCAGCCGTTGACGCGTGGACGGCTGCTTTCAATAGTCGACGGCTGCCGTCGACGCGTGGACGGCTGCTTTCAATAGTCGACGGCTGCCGTCGACGCGTGGACGGCTGCTTTCAATAGTCGACGGCTGCCGTCGACGCGTGGACGTGGACAGCAGCCGTCGACAGTCGACGGCTACAGTTACCTCTGCCGTTGGCACTTTGCCGCTCATGTATATGAGCACAACGCTACGATATTTCCTTTAAATTAAACAATGTTACCCACAAAAACGAATCCTTAGTTTGATAATGTACCTAGTTGAGTTTAAGTTGTGCAAGCAAGCATCCTTGATATGACAATAAAATGTTCATTGTTATTGATATTAACCTGTTTCTACCCTCTATCTTAACCCAGATATAAGAAAAATATTCTGCAACTATTACAAATTAATAACAATTAAGTTGCAACCCTTTTCCTTTTTCTATCTTTCATAATAAATAATAATGTAATGAATTACTATTCATATGACCACTCTAAAAATACATATATCTTTATTGACAAAGAAAATAACAAATAAATAATATAAACAAATTAAACTATCTAGTATTTACAATGAAACAATTGAGATAACTGCAGACTGTTGCAAACAATCTAAAATATACATATAAAAGACATTAACACAAAATACTATTAACAAATAAACAAGGCACCACAAACAGAGATAACTCTGTGTTCATATCTATCTAATATCTCTCTTACATAAAATCGTTAAGCAACTGCTAAGCAGTGTTTTGTCTTTTTCTGTTAAGGCGATTCCCTGACCCAAACTAGCGCCGCCACCTATTTTATCGTATTATTACGTTAAACAAAGGAATTTTCAAAAATCCCTTCGTCAGTTCGTGATATCTATCATAAGCTTTTTTTAAATGCCTCTGTAATAGTCTTATATTGTATAGCTTAGGAGGAGATGCGAAAACCGAGTTTGGTGGCCAAAAAGTGCAACGTCGCATCTCTTCCTAAACTATATAAAATAAGTGGCGGCGCTGATTTTGGTCGGTGTAACCCCTCAAACGACTTTTAGCAGAATAAAGAAACAGATTTTTGAGTAGGTCTAAGATAAGAAAGGTTTTTTATAGTTATTGAAGACCTTCGTTAAAGGTTAAGTTTCGAAAAGTTTTATATCTGTGACAACATATCATACCTCTTTTGGATAAAGTAAAATTCGAACAAAAATACAACGCGTTTAAAAGTAAACGCCTACATACCGATACGAACTCAACCTTGACAAGGAGGTCTGATATTTTTTTTTTTTTCAGTGCAACAGGGGAATTTTTCTTCACTACCAACTCAGAGGCGCCGTATGCGAGGGGACCTAATAAGAAGAAAGAAAAACGTAGCATATTTTCCAGGATAGATATGAGAAATACATTGACGATGCCCTAAGTCTGTTTATTTTGTTTTATTTAACACCAATTTTCATCAAAGTGAACCCAAATTATGTTTTTTTTCAATAGAATACCTATCGCATTTTTACTTATCTCAGTTTTGGGTGAAACCGGCCTCTAATAATTTATTGTTAACTGGTACCAAGTTAAAACTAGATAGGTACCTTCTTTAATGAAGCAATTATTAGAAGCAAATCTGTAGCCAGTCAAAAAAGTGAAAATTATTATCGATCAATTAAACAATACGAACTCCATTTCATTCAAGACTCATTACTACTTACTATTTGGACGCAAATAAAATCTTTATTGTGGTCAACAGTTATAAATTGGATCATATTTGCTAAAATATTGAAGTAATAATTGAATTGCAAGGTACCTCCATAACTATTAACAAAAAGTATGACCTTATGGTAAGCCCAAACCAGCTTCCTGCTCTCAAAAGAGGTTTGAAAGTTATATGTATACTCAGGTTAGTACAGGTTCCTACTTCCTTGACTTTAGACTGCAGACCCAAAAAGGCCATAATGCTACGAACAAAAAATAAAGCCAGATTTTTTTTTATACTATCACATATTATATATATAAATATGGGTAAAAAAAAAACTGGACATAAACGAACCAAACAATTATAAGATCCGCAATCTAATATTTTGAAAGCGAAAGTTTGTATAAATATGCGGAGATGTTTGGCTGAAAGCAACGCCAAAAGTACTGAATGTATTCGGGTCAAATTTTTCATAGAAGACCCAGAGTAACTATAAACACAAAAAATCTCAAAACACAAATTGCTTTATTTCCTTTAGACCTTACTGGACTCTTGGACACGTTACATAATTAAAATTACTTATCTTTTTAAGGTAAGGTAAAGAAGCGTACAAGTAACCTTTACCTCGTTAGGTTGTTAGTTTTAGAGGGTTGTTGTACATTTGCCACGAAGTAATTACGTCACGAAAAAAGTATATTGTGTAAATTTGCCACATTCTATTTAATTAATTTTGACTATTGTATATTCATCACAAAGCTTTCTACTGTTTATCTCAAAACATAAACGTGCCAAGCTTCATTAAGATTTGTGATGATGAAAATTCCAACCGAAGATAGAAAAGAAAGACATATTTGTAATGACAATACAATATAATAAAAAGTTAAAAAACAAGATACACTTTAAGGATAGATGCATGCATAAAATTTATATAAAAAGGCCCTAACTGAACATAATGCTGGCTAAGCTCCCGTAAGAGACTGGTCTTCCATTAGATAGCACCCGTGTATAAATGACGTCACGGACGGAACTCCGTGCTACTTTACGGGTGAACTACGGAGCGACGCACGCTATCTCGATAAAATATTAAAAAGGGGTGAACTAGGGAATCTTGACGCACGCTATCTCGACAAAATATTAAAAAGGGGTGAACTACGGAGCGATGCACGCTATCTCGATAAAATATTAAAAAGGGGTGAACTAGGGAATCTCGACGCACGCTATCTCGACAAAATATTAAAAAGGGGTGAACTACGGAGCGATGCACGCTATCTCGATAAAATATTAAAAAGGGGTGAACTAGGGAATCTCGACGCACGCTATCTCGACAAAATATTAAAAAGGGTGAACTACGGAGCGATGCACGCTATCTCGATAAAATATTAAAAAGGGGTGAACTAGGGAATCTCGACGCACGCTATCTCGACAAAATATTAAAAAGGGGTGAACTAGGGAATCTGGACGCTCGCTATCGCGACAAAATATTAAAAAGGGGTGAACTAGGGGATCTCGACGCTCGCTATCTCGACAAAATATTAAAAAGGGTCGAACTAGGGAATCTCGACGCACGCTATCTCGACAAAATATTAAAAAGGGATGAACTACGGAATCTCGACGCACTTTATCTCGATAAAAAAAATTCAATATGAATACAATCGCGACACACAAAATTAACTAAAATATAATTTACTAAAATATATAATAAACTGAATTAAGATAACATGAAAAACAGTTTATAAAAAAACAGCAGACAGGAAGGTCAGAATCAGAATCAATAACATTATTTCTTTAGGCTTACAAAATATAAGCACTTAGACAAGTCAAATTGTATACTATAAACATACATAGTTATTATAATCAAATAAGAAATTTATTTTTTAAATTTATATTAATTCTCTTCACTTCAAATTTTTGTTCACTAGTGGAAAAAGTGAAAAAGAAACAACTAGCACAGGTCAAAGGAGGCAATACTACGACGAAACATAATTTTCCAAAAACATGCCCGCAACCTCTGTTTTATAATTAGAACACCAGCGACTTGGTCACTAGTGGGTACTTACTACCTCAACATATTCATACAGAAAGCAAGAGTATCCGTTTGCAGAGGTAAGCAACTACACGTCACTCCGCAGGTCACGCACCCAAGTTACGATTAAATATGTGAAGTGAATTAAGAAGCGTGACTGTGTTACCAAACACGTTGTTATGTCTTGCCTAAAAGGCGTTATAAATATGCGCGTGCGAGCATTACTTGTTGTAACAATGTTTACTTCTCTTCCGTTGACCTTGAAGTGATGCAATATACAAGGTAGAAGAGAAACTAATTATTTTAATATTCAGAGATTATTTTTATAACTCATATAGCTCCGACATAGCTCTCTCAGAATTGGTAAACTGAAGTGGCAGTGCGCTAGCTCGCAGAACTGATAACCGCTGGGAAGTAAAGGTTCTCGAGTCACAATGCAACGCAAAATAGAGTGTTGGGAGACCATCCACTCGATGACATTGTAGCGGTCGCAGGGAGTCGATGGACGAAGACGGCACAGGACCGTTATTTTGTTTGTGGAGTCGTAAGGGGGAGAACTACATATGTCCAGCATTCGACGTGTATGGGCTGATATGATGATGATACTTTCTGTAAATTGTACCTGTGCAATTTTCTTAAATTGTTAAAGTCATTGTATACATCCGAAAGGGATAAATTATTTTTCATACAATATCTGAATAAAATAATTCTTATTCAAGTGGTTTTTTAGACTTCATGTTATCACACATCATTATAATAAAATTACGCACTCAAAGCAAGCAGAGCTTGTGTTAAGGGTACCCGATGACCAACGGCTTAATGTGCTTTCCGAGCCGGCAGTGGAACACCGCCAACTTACTGATTCCGAGCTGTTACTGTGTCCCGCGCCTGACCTCTCTCGGTCGTGACGGTCCATCGTCCCATCGGATTATGAGAGCGAGGGAATAAAGATTTAACCTGTGTTTGCGCACATACTAGGGCATTAATATAGCTCTTCGCAGTCGACCTTTCAATTCTTCTGAGCTAATTATTAATAATTATTACACAGAATAACTATATAGTACTACGTAACTATAGTTAAGTATGTCGAATAGGTCAAATATTAAAATGGGTGACATAGTTACAAAACTGCATAATTTGAAATCTTTCCTACGAAACCCTATCATCACAGCCGGACATAGTCTTCCCCCAAACGATGCCACAATAGCGGCTCTGAGCCTCCTCCATCCGTCGACTCCCTACGACCGCTACAATGTCGTCGGTCCATCGAGTAGATCGTCACCCAACACTCCACTCCGTCACTCAGAACTCGTTTCTGTTTTCCCGGCCAATTACAATCTGGGTATCTTCAAGACACGAGTGAACATGTGTCTTCTAGACCTTCGTGATAGACCGTCGGCCACATCGTCACTTTTCCATCACGTGATATCTTGGTCAAACGAAGATCTATTGTCTATAAAAAACAAACTCCTTTTCACGTTGCACACGGTCACAACTCGATAACCTTTACTTGATGGTCACTGCTGTTCACCAACGCTGCGGAAATATATATGTATATCAAATGGAAATATCGAAGGTGATTTTCACAATATCCTTGGGCATCTACAAATTATCAAATCATTATTGCAAAACTGTCACCGGCATTTATGTGGGTACCAGGTACCTGTGTTGCATACGAGGTTCAGCATCCGTATTGCTCAATCTCGCCGTTTTTCGACACTTGGCCTTCGAGCCTTATTGTATGGCTCGCTTCTGTCTACGGCTTCACACGCTTTTTTGGCATATAAAGTAGCTTATTTCTGAAGCTTTTTAAAGTACTAAGCAATGGTGAATATAAAAAATAAATAAATAATGCTGGGCAATCCACATAGCATCATCTAGCCCCAAGCTAAGCAGAGTTTATGTTAAGGGATGATTGATATAATACAATACCGTTATAAAATTACTAAGCTCTATGTATTAAGATGTATTAAAATGTATTGTGTAATAAAATGTGTGTGTATTAAAATGTATTGTGTAATAAAATATGTGTATTAAAATGTATTAAGAAGCCTATAAAACGCCATAGTCAGTCATCATTTTCATCAATTTCATTAGACAGACTGATCTAAAAAACATAATTGACGATTGATATTTTCTCACATTTGTTTCCCAACATTTATTGAAATGAAGTGACAATCGGACAGCGACGTCACAGTATCACTCCCGGAGGCCAAGACTTTTTTTTCTTGGATTATGTTAAAATCTAGGTAAGGATAGGTAGTAATTTTGCCGTGAAAAACCCATAATAGATGCATCCATCCATCCAAATTTTTACATACAACAATAATGTTGTATGTAATGGTTGTCTTCTTATACATATAGGGGGGGGGGGGTAAGGAGATTGCAGTCATGCCGCCATTTTATGATAATAATAATGTGAATGCGGTTAGCGCAAGGCTGTGAATGGCACAAGATTCGGAATGTCATATGCAGCAATGGATAAATGATACTGTCGATTATGAAAAAGCAGTTTTGAATGTAACGATGTTTGAAGATTTTTGTTTGGTAAAATTGGCATAATTTTTTTTTCAAATTGCGCCCCCTTTGAAGTTTACATATTTAGGTAGGGGGCGGTTATACAAATATAAAATGTCATCACTGCATATTATATAACAAAGTCCTCGCCGCGTCTGTCTGTCTGTTCGCGATAAACTCAAAAACATAATTGATCGGATTTTCATGCGGTTTTTACCAATCGATGGATTAATTTATGAGGAAGGTTTGAATATATAATTTATTAAGGTTTTGTATAAAATGGTTGAAATATAACGATAATTGTTGTAAGTGTCGGAAAATGTCAAGTTGCCTATGGGAGCTTTCATCGAAAACGCTGCCTAATCACTTAGCGATATATTTATGCTCTACTATCCGTGTGAAGTCGGGACGGGTTGCTAGTGATAAATATATAAACACAGGGCCTACTCGGAAAACGGAAATTGAAGTTTCTGATTCGTTTTCAAGCAAACGGTAATCTTATGCAAGCGACATACGAGTTGGTTTTGCACGAAAACGAATCAGAAACTTCGATTTACCATTTCCGAGTAGGTGTGTTTTAGAAAACGATAAACCGACTTCAAATTCCCGTCCTTTTTTATTATTTTACGTTTTGCGGGATAAATACTAATTCCCTGGGGATAAAAATTTCGGGATCACTTTCTATACAATAGTGAAAGAATTCTCAAAATCAGTCCATAATTGACGGAGTAGCCGCGTAACTTAAATCCAAAAAAGAAAACAACATACAGACGAATTGAGAACCTCCTCTTTTTGAAGTCGGTTAAAAATTGTCAAGGGCTGGGGTTAATGCTGCCCATTCAAAACAAGATGAAAACAAGTAATCACTTCCGTGTGCTATTCCAAAAGAAGGGAGGACGCAGGGTCGTCAAGGCTTTACCACCAACAACTATGTACCACTGCTTCCACTTTCCCTGTCAGTAAACCGACGGACCACGCACCTTGCGCACGCATATACTGCGCGGGACTCGAACCTACGATATTGTGATAAAGTTCTGTGATCTTATGTGTTAAATATGGTTTCTAGTACGAAATGGTTGTTTTTGATTGGGATAACGGCGTTGCAGTTTTCTGGTGAGTTTGAGAATGTTACTTTGTAGAGCTTTTTTGATTTGGTAGGTATATTGTGGATTATCGAACTGATAAGTATTTTACTACAAAGCTATCGTAGATTCACGAATTCAATATGAATGCGAACAACAACAACAAGGTTTAATTAACTTACCTGTATATAGGACTGTTTTAAAAAAAAATGCGTTTCAGTCATCTAGGGTGCGAAAATGGAAGTGGCTTTTTGTCTGTTATCAACAGAGCTATTGCTTTTCAAAGCTTTCTTAGACTTTTGACTTTTTACCCACTTGGACACTGGTTTCTGAACTTAAAAAAAATACGCTGTTTCCACTCGAGCCCGAAAATACAATCAAAGAGCTAACCTAAAACATTTTTTCTTGTAAACAAAATCCCATGCTTGCTTTTTATTGGGTACTTTACATTTCGACTAGTAAACTATTGTCGACTTTACAAAATAAAAACAAAAGTAGGTTGACAACCCAGATAAGTCCAATTCCACTTATGCAATACTAAAATAAATCCTCAAAGCTTGACGCGCATAAATATTCATTTAGCATATTTTATAGCCCGACCAAGACAACCTTAATCTTTGTGACGACCTCTGTGGCACAGTGACTTGAATACAAAAAGGTGTCGGATCAATTCCCTTTTCTCTAAATTCATTTATCAGTCATCTTGTTCCCATAAAAAACTTTGCTCACTTCGGTGACCTAGAGTGAAAATATTGATTGTAAAAAATTACAGGTCCGATGTTATGGCCGGGTATAATTAATTGGCACTTCTTACAATGTCTAATAAAAATATATATCTATGTAATATATTGTATTATGTATATAAGTCATCTAGTACCCTCTATCATCTACCCCATGTGCTGTGTGGATTGGCCAACATTATTTATTATATATAAACTTCCTATTTTTAAAAAGCCACATTATTTGGCTGAATCCAAATTTCATGTCTTAAGTTTGTTAGGTACTTGTTATCTTCAACTTTGTATTAACCAATTTTCATAATCCTATCAATTTTGCAGGTATAGAAAATATTTACAATACTTTTATGAGACCATCTCGAGATGAAATTGTAAATCCTTCGTACAATAAAGTCCGATATGTAAAGTTGATATTCTACAGATTAGACTTTATTCTACGGAGGAGTCGAAATGTTTACTCTGAAATTTTTAATAAATCTTAGAAAATAGTGTCATCTTCAAGTTAAAGAACAGTATCTATCTACATTCTACATATTATGACGGTGGGCATAACACCGAATGCAATAATAATAATTAATAAATAATGTAGGACAATTCACACAGCATCATCTAGCCAGGGCTTGTGTTATATGCACTAGATGACTGATAGTGATAGTGATAATGTACGAACCTTGTTTGTATTGGAAGAAATTGAAGCTCACAGTTAAACAGATAAAGATTTTATTTGCAACTTCAGACACACACACGAACAAACTATAACAATTATAAAGTACCGTAGTAAAAATAAACAATAATAAAATTCAGTTGACTAATAAAACAAACAATAATATATATAAAAGATAAATATTATGTATGTGTGTGCTGCAGTGCGTCAAAGAGGTCATAGCTCATCGTGATTTATGCCCAAGAAGCAAAAGCACTGATTTTCAGTCATAAGCATAACCCATTGCGAGCAAGCAGCACGAGTTTCAATTCAATGTGTTATGTGTAGACTAAATCTTTGTGTTTTTGTAGTAATATTGAAGTCCTTAGGTATTGAAGTTTCCTAGTAGAAAACGTCAATATTAAAAGACTTCAATATTAAGGAAATTTTTACATTCTTTGTACGTGATTTGTATGTACATGAAAACAGAAACGATAACAGAAAATGGTAGTTTTATTTTAGGCAAACGATGCGTTTGAATGAATACCTTCAATCATCATCAAATCAGCTCATACACGTCCACTGCTGGACATAAGCCTCCCCCGGCACAAATAGCGATCCTGAGCCGCCACCGCCCATCTGCTCCCTGGACCTTATAACTATATATAATACCTTCAATATGTTTCTGTAACAAAAAATCCTCTAAAATGTGATAATTTTTAGTAAAACATTTTATTGTTAGCACTCGTTTCTAGAACAAGTTCACGCAGTCTATGTAAGTTCCGAGTTGATGCAGATACGTAACCCACTGCCAGCGATAATTGCATAACACTTATGAGTTTGTTTACTGCTCTTTCCTCATCCGCCTTGTTGCACGGTGAGAATCTTGAGGATAGCTCTTTCTCTTCATGACCTCAGTGACGCGTAGCGGGTGAAGGTCCGCTTATGACCAGAAGACTGCAGGTTCGATTCCCGCCTCGGGTCAAATATAAGTATAATCTGGAAACTAGTAAATTAATAAATTTGTTTATGAATTTAGTAATTTTTGCCGATGCAGCTCAATTCACTTTTTCTAACGTCTCTTTTCTAAATCAATTTCTCGGCTGACCAAAACTTTTTTAATTTGCTGACCATTTAAATGATACCCATTTTAAAATAACCATATTAGTGAATATTATACATATACAAAATAATTGTCTTGTCTAAGAGCCACCTAATTTGGAAGCCTAAAGAAATCAAGTTATTTACTTCTGACTTCTTTTGAAATCGAAACAATCACGGTATATGTACATACCTACCCAAATATTTTTTTGTTGCCATATAATATAAATTATGCGTAGATAGACAATCAGTAGGCAATAGGCCGTGGGGCCGCGGCATAGAATATCGACCCAGCAACTCAACCCGTGGATGTCGTAAGAGCCGACTAAGGGAACCTACCAGCGGAAGGGCAGCAGCTTCCTACTGTGTATTACTAACATCGTACTGCGATCACCAATCCGCCTGCCAAGCGTGGTGATTATGGCAACCCCCCCCCCCCCAATATGATGGCAACAAATAGAAAACGGCCCCCAGTCCCCGGCAGCTCCGCTATTCCTGGTCACGGTAGCGGCCATGGTAACGGCGGGCCAGGGGGTGCTAGGAATCTCCGGCAGAGATTGAGCTACCAATCCCAACACCGACGATCTTGCACCTGGTAGCATACAACGCACGAACATTGAGGACCGACGAGAAGGTAATCGAGCTGGAAGAAGTGGTAGACAAGTTGCGCTGGGACATTATAGGGCTATCGGAAGTTCGAAGAGAAGGAGAGGACACGATCACCCTTAATTCCGGCCACTTACTACCGGGAGGGCGACCAGCTGTCCCAACACGGTATCGGGTTTCTCGTCCACAAGTCCCTCGTCAACAACATTGTAAAGATCGAGAGCGTCTCGAGCAGGGTGGCGTACCTTATACTCAGAATCACCAAACGGTATTCGCTGAAGGTCATACAGGTATACGCTCCGCACTCGGGACGCCCTGACGATGAAGTGGAGATCATGTATGACGACATCTCCACAGTCATGCATGCCTCGAAAACACACTACACTGTTGTGATGGGGGATTTAAACGCGCGGTTAGGCGCAAAGAGCGGCAACGAACTGAGAGTTGGCCAGTTTGGATTTGGACAGCGAAACCAAAGGGGTCAGCGACTGGCCGACTTCATGGAAAAGCAGGGACTCCATGCGATGAACTCCTTTTTCGAGAAGCGGCCGTCCAGAAAATGGACCTGGCTACACCCCGGCGGCTATAAGCATGAGATAGACTTCATCATGACGACCCACAGGCACATATTCAATGACGTCTCTGTGATCAACAGGGTTAAAACCGGCAGCGATCACCGTATGGTAAGAGCGTCATTGAATATCAATGTAAAGCTAGAAAGGTATCGTCTGATAAGGTCTACTCTACGCCCAAACCCTGTCCAGAATAAAATCCCGAGAGCTTTCAGTTGGAGTTTCAGAACCGCTTTGAATGCCTCGCGGAATGCGTAACAGTGGACGAACTAAATAACGGGCTGGTGGAAACTGTCCGTGCGGTCGGGTCGGACTTCTTTAGGACCCCCCGCAGAAATAAAACACAAAGACTCTCGGATCACACTCTGCAGTTAATGGCAGAGAGGAGTGAAATGAGGGTGCAGTCTTCGGCAGACATGTCGACATATGGTGCGCTCAACAAACAGATTTCGAAGTCTATGCGACACGATTTGCGCTCATACAATACCAATTGTATTATGAGCGCAATAGAGCGGAACAAGGGCTCCAAAGTGTTCGCAAGAGATCTGTCGCTTGGGCAGAGCCAGCTGACGAAGCTGAAGACCGATAGCGGCAGCATCATTTCCTCCAAGCCTGAGATCTTGAGAGAGCTTGAAAAGTTTTATGGGCAGCTCTACACCTCATCGCAATGCCCTGCAAATAGCACGGCAGGCGATGCAAGAGCCCGTTTAACCCGACACTATACCAAAGATATCCCGGACGTCAGCCTCTACGAGATAAGGACGGCTCTCAAACAGCTTAAAAACAACAAGGCACCCGGGGATGACGGAATAACGACAGCTTCTAAAAGCGGGTGGATCACCAGTACTTAAAGTCCTTCAGAGGCTATTCAACTCCGTCATTCTCGAGGGACCAACGCCAGAGGCGTGGAACAGAAGTGTGGTGGTACTGTTCCATAAGAAGGGTGATAAAGCCCTTCTAAAGAACTATAGGCCCATCTCACTGCTGAGCCACGTCTATAAGCTGTTTTCGAGAGTAATCACCAACCGTCTCGCTCGAAGGTTTGACGACTTCCAGCCGCCCGAACAAGCCGGGTTCCGAAAAGGCTTTAGTACCGTAGACCACATACGTACGCTCCGGCAGATTATACAGAAAACAGAAGAGTATAACCGGCCGTTATGTCTAGCGTTTGTGGACTACGAGAAAGCCTTTGATTCAGTCGAAACCTGGGCAGTCCTGCAGTCTCTCCAGCGGTGCCAAATCGACTACCGGTATATCCAAGTGTTGAAGTGTTTGTACAGCAAGGCCACTATGTCAATTCGTCTCCAGGACCAAAGCACAAATCCGATCCCACTGCAAAAAGGGGTGAGACAGGGAGACGTCATTTTCCCGAAACTGTTCACCTCTGCATTGGAGGATATTTTTAAGCTTGTGGACTGGGACGGATATGGCATCAATATCAACGGCGATTACATCACTCACCTTCGGTTTGCCGACGATATAGTCATTATGGCAGAATCACTGGAAGACCTTAGCAGGATGCTCAGAGACCTCAACACCGTTTCCCGCCAAGTGGGTCTTAAAACTGTCTTTATTGACAAAGAAAATAACAATCAAATAATATAAAGAAATTAAACTAGTATTTACAACTGAAACAATTGAGCTAACTGCAGACTGTTGCAAACAATCTACAGATAGCTCAACTGGTCCATATCAATACCAGTCGGAAGCGTCCCCAAGACGCTGGCTGCATTGCCCCGCTGTATGGCAATGCTAATGCGCTGCGCCAGATACTCACCAGCTCTCGGGTCACGCGTCGCTTCGACCAGGCGCTCAGATAATTTTTTGAAAACCCGGAGAGCCTCGGTACCCCACGGACCTAGGGTCTCAACTCCAAGGGGAGCAAATGCGTAGGCTCTGTCGAGACCTGCATATTTGCGCCTCTTGAGATCCTCGGCCAAATCTGCCGCCGAACCAGCCCTCACGGATGTCCTTGAAAGATGGGAAGGCGCAAGTGTGTCGACACATGTAGCGTCCCACACAATAGGCCTGCCCAGCTCCCAAGGGACTAAAGTCTTAAAATAAACATGGGTAAGACAAATATCATGTCTAATGCCCATGTCGCACCCTTACCGGTTAATGTGGGGAACGATGTTATCGAAGTTGTTGATCATTATGTCTACCTAGGCCAAATGGTCCAACTAGGTAAATCCAACTTCGATAAAGAGGTCAGCCGACGAATCCAACTCGGATGGGCAGCGTTCGGGAAACTTCGCAATATCTTCTCGTCACAGATACCGCAGAGCCTCAAGACGAAATTCTTTAGCCAATGTGTGCTACCAGTGATGACTTACGGATCCGAGACGTGGTCGCTCACTATAGGCCTTGTGCATAGGCTCAAAGTCACCCAGCGAGCTATGGAGAGAGCTATGCTCGGAGTTTCTCTACGCGATACGGTCCGGAATACGGAAATTCGTAGAAGAACCAAAGTTACCGACATAGCTCTCAGAATCAGCAGGCTGAAATGGCGATGGGCAGGCCATATAGATCGTAGAACCGATAACTGCTGGGGAGTAAAGGTTCTCGAGTGGCGACCGCGATGCAATGCGAAACGGAGTGTGGGAAGACCTCCCACTCGATGGACCGACGACATCGTAGCGGTCGCGGGGAGTCGTTGGATGGAGGCGGCTCAGGACCGCTATTCGTGGCGTCGTTTGGGGGAGGCCTATGTTCAGCAGTGGACGTGTACGGGCTGATGATGATGAGGAGACAATCAGTTAACAAAACATGTTTACACTACAAAAAGCAAACTGCGGGTTTGCCTTCGACCATTACCGGCTATTCAGGCACTATTCTGTCAAAAAGTTACTACAAAGTAGGTATATGTAGTCAAATTTATACTATAATTTAACTATCATACTGTAATTTAGCGAGGTCTGCCAAATTACAATATTATGAAATAACGACATACCTACCATTCATATTCCAAAAGTGTTTATTACACGCAACAAGTATTCATTACGGGACAAGGTTGGCGCATAGTGATGTGACACTAGCGCCACTCTGTATTTTTTCTTGTATTATCGATAAGGAAAAGAATTACCAAAAGTTCTCGACGCCAATGGATAATAGCCAGTGTAAAAAAATTCGATACTTCTTTTATAGTTTTGTTTCATTTAGTATTAGCAGAAAATACTTTATTGCGTTTGGTGGACATGCATTTTCTGTTTAATCGAAATAAAACAAAACTATTAGACTGGTATAAAAAATTGCTTAGACTAGGTATTACCCATTGGTGTCAGGAACTTTTGGTAATTCTAGCCAATAATACAAGAAAAAATAAAGAGTGGCGCTAGTGTCACATCACTATGCGCCTTAATATACCTACCTACTATTCAGGTAGGCAGAGAGTTTTGTAAGTTTGGTAAATATTTAGCCTTGGTCAAAAATTTTTTAATCAGGAAGGTGTTTTAAAGTTCATGGTGAAAAACCTTTGGCATTATGGTGATAATTTTGATATAATGTATAACTAGGTGCTGCCCGCGGCTTTGCACGCGCTTTTCATGTACCCTATCTCCGTCCCCGGGATACCATCTACCTTCCTGCCAAAATTCATTAAGATCCTTTCAGCCGTTTAGGCGTGAAAATGTAACAGACAGATAGACAGAGTTACTTTCAAATTTTTTATATTAGTGGGATTAACCTGCCTGTTAAATTCTTTTTAAATACAAAATAGGCAATTCTTTGATATTATTTTAGTTTTTACGTTTCGAAATATTGAAATCTTCTAACGCTTTTGAAACTATCATAGTTAGTTATCATTTTTGAACGGGTAAGGTGAACATTATAACCAATAACAACGGGATGTTTAGTGGGGTTTATAATTATTTGTCTATATTCAAACTGTTTTGCAACTTTTTTTAATGGTATGGTACCTACAGACTTACGGATAAAAAAATCTAGGTCTATGGGTACCATTTACAAAAACCAAGATCACACTATTTTGTTTGCCGCTTGGCAAAAGTAGTACCTATTTGACTTTTTCCTAAAACGATATATAAAAAATAAGTTGAAGATACTACAGTCATAAAATCTAATTATGTGTTCGTGAACCCAGGTCATGTCAAAAGGCTCGTCTTTCGAACCGCGTTATGATACGAACTCTGCGCGAGCGCAGGCTTGTCACTTCCGCGCGGTCACGACCGACATTCCTTCCTATTCTGTGCTCATTGCGTAACCGTGAACCGTGATTGACATTCAGAAGTTTCAAACTGTTCAGAAAACATTTTCATTGCCCATAAGGCAGGTGCACGTGTTCGACCTGGTATAGCTGTGGTGCCTGAGGCTGGGCAGGTCACCCTGATAATGTTCCTCTTATGATCAGGGTGAGTGCGGGTTCAGCGCATCAGGGGGCGCACATGCATCTAGAAATGGAATGAGAGGTTTTCAATGCGAACTTAAAAAAAAGTGGTGGCCAGAGAAGATAGATGGCGCTGTATGAAACTCAGTGTCAAGAATCTGCCAAATAAATGTTCAAAATGGCACTTGTTTCGTTATTTATTTTATGATAATTCACATTTAAAAAATAATCGTTTATTTCAGGCACAAACCCATATCACAAATAGAAATCACACAGTTTAAAAACAAACAAATATAAAATAATATAGACTATAATTAAAATTAATACGGCACAAGGTACCGCACGTCACTTTCTGTTTCCATTCATGTGAAGGGAAGTCCAGTAGATATAAATAGGATTCTTGTAAACCTGGTTAGAGACAGCCTTCAAAATGCTATTTTTGGAGCGGACCAATCTACCCCAGAACGATGCGACGCGAGAACGGACGATGCCGAAGAAGTCGGGTACTCCCGCTTCAGAGAACATACTTGACGCACTGCAGCACCTCGGTAACTTCATGAGTGCCCGGTATGCGTTATTGTACTGGACTCTGATGGTGTTTATGGCCTTCCTGGTGAAATTCGAGCACAGCTGGCATGTATACATGCCCAGACAATATGCACGGAAAAGGGTGTTCTTGACGTCCGTGCTGCAGTTCGTGAACCGGCGAGCGAGCATGTTACTCCTCACCGCGAGCGCCCTTCGTTCCCGCTCAATATCCTCATCATCCCCGTCAGCAACTGCCCTAGGTACCTGAACCGCTCTACCACCTTAATGGTAGAGCCGCTCATGCGAACCTCTGGTACCCTATCTGGACCTCGACCCGACCTAAATACCATCATTTCGGTTTTCACTACATTGTATTTTAACCTGTGACCAATAGCATATTGCTCACAGGTTAACAGCAGCTTCCTTAACCCTTTAACCGACGGGCTGAGGAGCACCATGTCATCGGCATAACTCAGGTTATTTACGCAGACGTTGCCTAAATAACAGCCGGTTCTGGAGCTCCTCAGCTCCTCGATCAAGCTATTAACATAGAGGTTAAAAAGGTCAGGCGAGGTCAATCCACCTTGGCGAACTCCGCATTCTAGTATGTACTCACTAGAAGTCGTGTCACCCCATCTTACACAGTTTGTTTGGTTTCCGTACCAGTACCTCAACAGATTGACCACGTGTACAGGCACATTAGCAGCTGTTAATTTGGCCCATAAGATGTCATAGTTCACGAGGTCAAAAGCCCGGCTAAGATCTAGGAAACACGCGTAGACGGAGGTGTTCTGTGAGGTGTAGTAATTCACCGTATTTTTAAGGCTCATTATGGCCGAATCCGTCGAAAGACCTGGACGACAACCAAACTGTGCGTTGTCTATGTTTAAGTTCTCCTGCAGCATAGGGTACATTAGTCGCTCCGACCCTTCCCGATAACAGTTCTCAATGATATAGGGCGGTAGTTAGTTGAAGAGCTAAGATCACCCGTTTTGTTTTTCACCACGGGAACTACAGTAGTTTTCATCAAATCAGGCGGTAGATAGCTATATTTATAACACATATTGTAAAAACAACATAAATTTTCAATGAGTTTATCGCTACCGTAGAGAATGTGCCCGATGCTGATACCGAATTACTCTTGACTTTTGTGCAGCGCCATCTAGTGTCAAAATAAAAAGCGTGATTGTTTTTTTAAATGATTGCATTGAAAAGCCGTCATATTAGAGACCGTTCTAAATGTGTATTTACTATTTTTATTGCAATTTATTTTCAGTCTTTATGCTACCTACTAAAAAGTCACTTTGAGGCGTCGTCGGTCACTTGCATTCGTACGTTTGCTACCTCCGCGCAGTCTCGATTGACATTTTGTTACGTCACAGTTAAGTCGACCTTCCGTGCTTTCTCGACAGTTCTATTGTGTTTACCTACTGACCATCGAGAAAAAAGTCTAGTCTATATGGAAACGCGATGCCATACAAAATGTACTAGATAGACAGTGTATGGTGGTTACTCTATGGGTATAAGCATGGTATAAGAAAACAAGGTAGGTATGCTCTTCCGAGACACGATGGTCAAGTGGGTTTCGTAACGTTGTTGTTTTTACGTGGGCCGGTTGTTAGCCCGCCGCACAATCCCTTGTAATGCTGGAGTCCATCGGACTTAGCCGGTAACATAACTAGACTGTGCTATCCGCCACTCGGGGCACGTCCTTCTACGCCAAAATAACACAGACCGCGCTTGCTTGGCCACGTGCTAGGAATGGAGAAGGACCAGACTGCAAACCGGGTTTAACTAAGAGCTCCGGTTGGCTGACAACCAGTCGGGAGTTCCAGATACAGGTGGAAGGACAAAGTAGTAGAGAAGGCCCTTCGCTCAGTTCTATATTCGCACTAGGCCGGACGGAGGCAGCGGCAGCACAGGGTAGAAGCTGGTGGCGATATATTGTGTCATATTAGCACAAGGCATAATGTTTCATGCTCGCTGCGAATGAAAGTGTACATAACGCCCCGGGAGCGTTAAAGAAACAAGAATGGAAAGTATACATACAAAATAAGCAGTCTCTTTTTACCTAAGATTTTAGCTTAAATTTTACTTAAATTTAACCTTTTGATAAAACCATTTTATTTTTCGCGCTATTGAATTTTTAAGTTTACTGAATTCCGCTGGAATTTGGACATAAATTAATATGACCTAATCCTAACTATTATAAATGCGAAAGTGTTTGTTTTTTGTCCTTCCTTCAAGCCCTAACTAAGCAACGACTTGATTTTTGGCATAGAGTTAGTTGAAAGGATGGAAAGTAACAGGGCTTTTGCCCTGATAAAACATCAAATTCCCGTGGGCGATTTAGGGGAATAAATTCCCCTAGAAATGTGAAATTCGAATTTAACGCGGGTGAAACCACGGGGTACAGCTAGTAAAAAATAATCCTTACTGGGCAAAAATAATGAAAACTTAAACTACTTAGTAACTAAAATGCAATGATTAAGGAAACCAAAAAGGTCAACTGTTCTACCGCGCCCATACTAATAAGTAGGTTAAATAATGTCCCTGAATTATATAATTTTAGTAAATTTTACAAAATCGTGCAGCTATGCAATGCAAATGACATACCATTATGCATTTTGCTATGAAACTATCCGGTTTGTTACACAAGCTATCAGTGACTGCTAACTAAATAGGTAGGTATTATATTAAAGGAAAGGTAACTAAATACAAACAACAATCATTTTTATTGGTTCTATCCGTTTCCACCGCGCACCGGCTGGTCTTCAATGTCCCAACTCCCATTAAGGTATTTTCCAAAATATAAAATTAACCTATAGAATAAAAATGCGTTGACTGTATTAACATTTTCCCTATTTGCCTTATTGATGGATTGATAGAGTGGGGATTTTTCGCAGTGTCAATGTCAAAGAGTTGAAACAACTCACGTTCTATGCAGGGTAAAGGTTTTGCCAGATCTGAGATCTGGGGCACACCGCTACTGTACAGAATCAGAATCAATACCTTTATTTCTTCAGACTTACAAAATAAGCACTTATACAAGTCAATTTTTACACAGCAAATACAGATATAGATTCTTCATTGATAACTATCATTACAAATCAACATTAATATATTAATACTTAGTAAAATAATAAAATTCAATCAATCATTCACATAAAAAACATCACGTAAATTAATTACAATTACAATGGTAAATAATAAATTTAAAATTAGCCATACAGCGAGGCAATGCAGCCAGCGTCTTGGGGACGCTTCAGACTGGTATTGATATGGACCAGTTGAGCTATCTGTAGATTTTTGCAACAGTTTACAGTTAGCTCAATTGTTTCAATTGTAAATACTAGTTTAATTTGTTTATATTATTCGGTTGTTATTTTCTTTGTTATTAAAGACATAAATTTAACATTATAACAATTGAAATAAACAATAAATACATACACATAACGAAGTGTATCTTACATTGTACAGTTATCTTCACAAATAAATGTGCATCAAAATACGGACTTTAACTTGTAACATTTTGAAGCATTTTATATCGACAGCTTTGCTTAGGAAAACGTTCGATGGAATGGCATCCAAATTTTTATTAAATTGCCGAACAATCATGAATTGCTATCACCGAACCTGTTTAGGAATACTGAACTGAACAATTTATGGACTTCAATTTTCAATTTTATGTACAATTTGTATCTACCTATGCCCAGCACTGGACGCGTATGGGCTGATATGATGATCCTATTTGTACCCTCAGTCTACATTTTGTAAGCGTTGTTGTACTTTTTACGATTTATAATTCGCAAATATCGCAAATAAACTTGTTTCTGTCTCCATTCTCAAAAATAAATTAGATAACAACTAATTGACATCAGGTAACAATTATAACATTTCATAAGATACATCGTGGGATAAACCAGTTTTGTAAGATCCTATTGCAAGTGTGTTGTTCACGGGTGATGGGGTCACAATCGATCGGTGACATGATTCATATAGGTTGTCACTTTCACTTCTATTCGCTTGTACTTGATGTCATCGAGTGATCTAGATAAACTACGGGATATTTACGAAACTACGTATATTTTTAACCCCTAACGAAAACACAGAAGCGTAAATATAATAGTAGTTAGGTATTGATTAAAAACTGGTCTGCTACAAGTGCGAAGCCAGGGGCGGGTCGCTAGTTATCATAAAATTGTTTTTGATAACTTGTTTTCCAATGTAATACAACACCAAGTATTCCATTGTATGTTCCTGTAGCAAAATAAATTCATATAATAATAAACATCAAATTATTAATTATAAATTAAAACTTGTTGTTACAAAAGACATCAACGCGCTGGGTGCTTGATTTGTTTGTTTTGAAAATAATTACCCTCAGAACTAGATACCGAAACGCGCCGTTTATCTGCCTGTTCGTACGTCCGTCCGTAACACAGACTTCAGGGCCCGTACTCTTAAAAACGAAATCGAAGTTTCTGATTCTTTTTCGTGCAAACGCGAATCTTATGCAATGGACATAATAGTTGGTTTTGCACGAACACGAAAAAGAAACTTCGATATTCCTTTTCCGAGTAGGACCCCTGAAAACGTAATAAAATTTGTAGAATTCGAAGAAAAAGTGTATATATGGCCTAACACGACAAATTAAAGAAAAATTAAATGGAACCCTTATTGAGTTCAACTCGCACGTAGTCCGTTAATTTTTGATGAAAAAACCCTTATAGCGCGCTATAATATGGGCATGAGAGTATCTCAATCTGACATCAGCTGACAAATGCCAGGAATGCATTTAATATATGTAATTGTTTGAATGAATCAGAGCGCGGACCTCAAAACTTGCGTCTTTGTTTTAAAATGAACAAACACGTGCATGCTAAGACACTTGAGGTTTGCAATTTTAGGACGGTTGCAGCTGATGTTGCAGAATTACTGTGGTTGTAATAAACCAGGGTTGCCGCAACACATTCCTTTTAATATTTCTATCGCGTCTCTAACAAGTTTTATTTTTTTACAAAGTAAATTACAACTTCAAGATACAACATTGCTTTTCATTACACATGAAACAGTCTGCAGGCTATCTACAGACTGTTGCATACAATATAGAGGTAGAAACGTTTAAAACTATCACGCTTATCATCGGAGGAAAATTCGCGCGGATCCTCGTCGTCGGTCGCTAGGGAAGTTAAAATATTTTCGTTTTTTTTTAGGTTTCCGTTCCTCAATAAGGAGAAATACATATGTATATTTTAGGATCAAATAAAACTTTTTTTATATATATGTTATAGCGATATGTACGAGTATATGTATACAATGAAAAAGGTTTCTATACAGTAAATAATTTAAAAAATAAAGTTTGACGAGAATGCAGTCTTGACCAGTATGTCGTAAATCTTCAAAGGTTTTAGAATTGTATAGTAGGTAATTTTACTTCTTTCATGACAATACCCTGCCAACATAAACAACTTGTAATAGGGACCCTATTATAAGATAAGAATAAGAAAAATAAAAGAAAATAGATTTATTTGGCCATAAATAACACATAACACGACACATTACAGATAGAGGAAAGTACAGGAAACTAACTAAAATAGATAGGAACAGTGTTAGGGGCCAAAAAGGTCCCTGTCTCAGCATTATGCCGCTACAAGCTGAAGCTAGTAGCGGCGCTGGTTTTCAGACAGGTCCTAGTACTGAAGACGTTTGTATTCTATGTAAGAGTAAGGTAAGAAACCCTTAAACGGCATAATTCGTTTCATGCAATTTTTTTTGCATATGAAATGGAGTGTTGGAATCTACGACATCGTAGCGATCGCAGGGAGTCGTTGGATGGAGGCTGCACAGGACCGCTAATCGTGGCGTCATTTGCTGGAGGCCTATGTTCAGCAGTGAACGTGATGATGATTTTGGGAAACTATTTCGTCTTTTAAATGAAGCTGTTTTAAATCATAATACAATTAATAAAATTCAACAACATTTTACATACCTACTTGGTCATTTAGTACACAACTAAGAAATCTTGTAAGCATGCGCTGCTATGAGTATAGAATCAGAATCAATAATAATTTTATTTCTTTAGGCTTACAAAATAAGCACTTAGACAAGTCAAATTGTATACTATAAACAAAGTTATTATTATCAAATAAGAAATAAGGTGTTATAAGTAAGCTCGGTCATTATACCGAGGTACGAGTATTTGGTCGACCTTCGTGTCGCGTGTATTACGAAACCTAACTAACCTAGCCTAACAAAGTATAAGCAATTAAAGTCACTGAAGGTGGGTTGATACAAAAAACAATGATATCTAGCTTCTGGTATCTCACGATAAGTTTTAACAAAATTCCTGATAAGTTTAAAATCATGCAATTCAATTTTTGTCTTGTTTATTCAGTAGTGTTTTGTTTTCATCACAATAAAATTGTATTTTCGTCATCAAGATTTTTTTGTTCTGGTTCTCTAGTGGCAGCGCGTTGTGGTGTAATCGGAACGCAACATGTACATAAATAGGCTTGCCGACATTTGGGACACCAAATTCTCGGACACTTTGTCCCAATTGTCACATTTGAATTTTAACATTTTCTTCACTGACATTTCGGACAGAAATGATAAACGCTGTTTTTAATATGCACGCTAAAGCTAGAAAACAGATCGGACCGAAATTTTGCAAAGGTATTTCTAGATCTGAATAAACATAAATACGTCCTAATATTTACAAATTGTTCCAGCATCCGAAAGCCAAGAAAACGCGGAGAGGAAGAAGGAGAAAAAGCCACAATCAGTGCGAGATCTCCTCAACACCACGTCCTGTATACAGCCGCCGTTCCGGTGCCCGCACCCCAAAATGCAGTTTTATTTGTATACCAGGTAAACTAATGGTATATTTTCTCAGTACCTAGTCTCAATGGTGCGCAAGAAAAATTAAACAAATAAAGTTTGTCGCCGACTAAACAAGTAAGGTTTCATTTCTAGTCTGGATCTGGCAACAAACTCAATTTAAATTAAATTTGGAATTCTTTCAAATCCATAACGTTGGATTCTGCGATTCAAATATTGCGAGATTGGTAGTATTGTATTCTATTTGTGCTTATTGCTACTAATTCCCAAGAAATTTATATACTAACGTTTAGTATATAAATTTCTTGCTAATTCCAACTAATACCATAGACTAATTTTGTGTTTCGTTTGTCTATGAACAAGGTAAGCTGATTGTGGAAATGACCTACCATAGAAATTACTTTTGATTAGCTTTTATTCCAGTAGTAGGTAGGTTTGTCATCGTACCTACTAAAGGTACCATTTTTACATTTCTTATTTGACTCACAGATCAACACAAGAAAAAGGCGAACTCCTCAACACGCTAGACAACGACTCCCTGACACGCTCGCGGTTCAACACGAGGCACCCCACGAAGGTCGTGGTTCATGGGTTCGGCGGGGGGCGGAACCTATCTCCCAGCACTGATATGCGGAAAGCTTACTTTATTAGAGGGAACTACAATATTATCATCGTCGACTATGGGTCGCTGGTCAAAGAGCCCTGTTTGAGTCAGGTATATAAAACATACTGACACAAATATTTTTTTATTGCATTCGTAGAGTAAAAACTCGGTGCTATCTCAGATTGCATTATTATTTACTAGCTGCTGCCCTCTCCTTCAACCATGTTTTATCGGGATAAAAAATAGCCTATAGTATGTTATTCCAGGTCTCAAACTATATCCATACCAAATTTCAGTCTAGTCAGTTAAGTAGTTTTTGCGTGAAAGAGGATAAACATCCATACTCAAAAGAGGATGAACATCCATACTCAAAAACTCAAAGTTTAAGTATAGTATGATTTAATTTAAATTCAGATACCTAAGCTGCTTCCTTCGGAGGACGCGGCGAGAATCTACTTTTACAATTCAACCCGTAGATGTCGTAAGAACCAACTAAAGGAACCTACCAGATGGAGGGCCGCAGGTTCCTTCTATGTATCGGGACGCGCAAAAGTAATGATATGAATGTGCTATAACTTTTGCAAATGACGTCGGGAGTCATATGTTTTGTGGACAGATGAGAAATTGTTTGTCAACAAGCCATGAAGCCATGGAGTCAGCGACACACCTGAAGAACCACCAATTTTCGACGAGAGTTTTCCAGGCCGAGTGATTTCCCGTTTTGGAGATTTGAACTGGCTGTCTAGATTGCCTTATCCGGATGTAAAAGGGCGCGAGACTTTTTCCTTCGAGGCTTTTTGAAGTCTCGCGCTTGCTACACCACGAACCTTGTAAGTCTTGAAAGCTAATAATGAAGCAGAAATCGCCATTTTGGAGCCAGATGACATACAAAATTTTAGTTTGTTATGGAAAGCGCGGGATTTCAAAAAGCCCCAACGATGGTTTTTAAGGTGTGTATCGCTCCATGGCTTGTTGTCAACCAATTCAGTGTCTGTCTACAACATAGATTTTAAGCAACAGTAACTACTGATGCCATTTGAAAAAAATCACATTCACATTAGGACTTTACTTATGCGCCACCCTGTATTTTAACACACTGCAATCATATATCTGCGAGCCAAGCATAAATAAAATTAATATTAAAGTAGCTTCTTTCTAGACTAGACCTAGGTAAGTTCGACGTATATTTGTGGTCTAGGAAAGTTGCGTCACAGTCATTCAACGAATAATACCTACGAAGGGACTTCCGAGTTAACGTGCTATCAAAATTTTGTTATTACCCTATTAAGCGGAAACCAGTTACCAACGGATAATTTCAATGGCAACAATGGCTGTGGTCGGTAATTTGTGATTTGGATTGTTTATGAGCAAATTGCTTGATGGACTCATATTACGATGATTACCATACTTAACGCAAGTAGACAAACTTGTTGTTTTGGTGACGGTAAATGGCCCACATGATGTAATAATATAACAGACTTGAGAAAGTGTGTTTGTTTGTTTGTTTGTCCTTCCTTCACGCCCTAACTAAGCAACCAATGGACTTGATTTTTGGCATAAGTTAGTTGAAAGGATGGAGAGTAACATGGGCTACTTTTTGTCCTGGTAAAACATCAAATTCTAGATATTTACGGTAAAAGGACCTCTTTATCCCCCTAGAAATGTGAAATTTGCGGATGAAACCGCGGGTAACATCTATTTTTATATAAAATACAAAATGCCTTACTTAAATAAGAAATTATCTTAAATCCTAGGTTAAAATCTATTGCTTATACCCTACCTATCTGATAAGGTGCATGAATACTTACAAAACTCTGTAATTTATTACTAACTAACACCAATGCATGTCCATTCAGCACTTGGCTACTTTATTTATATTTTCTCCAGGTGAAAAGTGTAATACAGAGCTATGTTCTATCTATTTCAGATCGAATGGGCTCCCCGTTTCGCGGGCCTCTGCATAGCCCAGCTGATAGAGTACCTCCAGTACCACCCCGTGAAGCCAATCCGTCCTGAAGACATCCACACTATCGGCTACAGCGTGGGGGCGCATATCCTGGGGCTGGTGGCCAATCATCTGGCAGAGGGGAAGCTTGGCAGGATCACTGGTAAGATTATGAGCAATGATATTGGTCTATGATCACCATATACAATAGACGAGAGAGGTCACATGAGAGTTCGTATTCTGCAAAGAATGGAACGTTCAAAGCATAGAGTTAGGATCGTAGGCTGCTTGATCTTAGTTTCAAAGAGAGGTCCTGTTTTTGGAAGAAACACACCTCTTTCGTGACCAAAGACTCTCTCTTCTCACTCAGGAGAGGCTCTTGTGTGCCTTCTAGTACCAGTTAGCTGATTTTACTGTATCACTAATACGCCTTCAATGCCTGGTAGTGGAGGCACAACCAAACCCCTTACTTTCCCTTAATATTAGGGGGAAGCTCAATGTCGCAATTCAATCATTAGATGGTTACCGTCACCTAGTCAGGCATTAGGTACTTGCAGTTTTAAGCTACCTAACCAAAGATGTAAATCGTTAGATAGGCCCTTACCGTAGTGAGACCGCGCCGTTTTGTGTGCCACGCCAAATGAGATCGCTCACTCATTTGGAATCAGTGTACATCTAAACACGGTGCTAGCTGGACCTGTTTAACTTTGGCATTTTTTGTTGAAAAGTGTCTCAAAATGCCATCGCGTGCATTTCGCAAATGGAACAATAAATTGTTAAAATACAAATAAATCCAAAGGCGTAACATTTCACTCTTAAGATTGCGATATAATTGAATAACTATTATTTTTCCTTCCGCTGCTGTAGCGTTGCGACCGGACTATAAACAAACTAAAACTACCGGCTAATCTGTGGTACACAGACTTAGACGTGCGACCCGACCTTAAATTTGCCGGCGGCGGCGCGCCGACCTCCACGGTCAGGGTGGCGGCGCTGCCGCGCCGGCGTGGTTTGATTTTTTTGTCTCTTATGTAGGTATTTAAAATTAAATAGTAGTTAGCCCCTAACCGTAACGTCGTGACTGTTTTAGTTTGAATCGTCTGTTTCGAGTTTTTTTTTATATCTTTATTCATTAAAGAGGGTTTGAACAGAGTGATCATGTCACTCTCATAGTTTACAATAAATTTACTGTTCCGGAGCTACATATTATGACGGTTTGAAATTGCCATTGCAAGACGTAATGCGCAAAAATAATAAAAAAACAATAAACCATTTAAAAATGGGTTTCTTATTGTTTTTTGCTTTCTCCTGGATGAACGGTCAAAGAGGTTCGCTAAGTTTGTTGTAGAAAGCGATGTACGAATTCATATTTCGAAACAAAAAAAAATTACAGTTCGATCTAGGCTACAAGAACTTTCATTTGATAGGTCGGTATTTAGTTTAAGGTACACATTAATAACTAAGGATAGGAGTTATTGGATATTTTGGCTACCGATTATTAGTTGGGTATTTTGTTTCAATTCCGCTAGTACCAACTGGTACCCAATAACGTTACAATACTCTATACCTGTCCTGATTTTTACCCAATATATTTCTAACCGATTTGGTTAGAAATACCAAATACTTGTTGCAGCTACATAACTTTACGGGTGAGCGGTCCGCTAGTATCTATGCGTAGATGATAGGTTAGGTAAGTATAGGTATTGAAGCGTTGGATAGTTATGGCTCACGGTCGGTTAGGCGCGATGCTCGCTTTGCACAGTTATTCCCTAGCGGTATGCGGATTTTACAATAGCGTTAGATATTTAGGACCATGCTAACAGGTACTGAGGTAGTTATTGAATACCGGACTCATCTCTAGTAATAACAGCGAAAGGAGCGAGCGTTTTTTCGAGACTATCCACTGCCGCGCCGCCGCTGGCCCATGTGTAGTCGATCAGTCAGCGCGCCGACCAGCGACCAGACTGTATAGATAATCTGTTTTATCAAAACTCTCTAAGAAACATAGCATTGGTGCGCTCAAGATTTCTACTTCTTCTAGCAACCGCAATCACAGAAAACCTTGAAGGAGACTACATTCTTAAGTACTGGAGGGATAAATGATATGTTTATTGGAGAGTTTTGAACAGATTCTCCGGTCTGGTTGCTGGTCGTCGCACCGACGCGACTGATAGAGACGGCGGCGGCGGCATGAGAAAACAGCGGCGCGTGCCGGCGCGGCGCGCACGTCTACATACATCAAAGACAATGCCACAGTTTTTGGTGTCAGGGCATATCTAACGATTTACATCTTTGTACCTAACACATTATTTTCATACTCTCCACGGTCCTACGCTATCCTGTCCTTGAAAGAAAGAAGAATAGTTATTTGTTCAACAAGTGGGAAGATTGATTTTTTGTTGAACGTGCTGATATTAAATCCCGAGCTAGCGATGCAGTCTATAATAGAGTCACGACACTGCACAGCAAGTGGCTCTAAAGTAGACTGCTGAGGTAGCGGTGATTTAAAAGGAACGAAACAAAAAACAATTGCTCTTGAGTTAAATGAGATGAGTTTCTGACATTCAACCTCTTTTGTAAATATAAAAAAAAAAACATACAACTTTTCACCTCGACTCGACTCAATAGTCGAGGTGAAAAGTTGTATGTTTTTTTAAGTTAAAATAAGTTTAGCCCACAGAGGTGAGACTTCCATATAAATTCACGGGCCTGTTGCTTGGGAAATTATTTATAGATGGCGCGGCTTGCCTAGAAAAATGGTCTTTACAAGCTACGTTGTCAAGGTACACACAGTGAGAAAATCGGCCTCCCCTGGTGCAGACAGCGTAGTTTTTTCTTTTCTTCATCACTAACCACAGAGTATCAATAACTATAACACCATGGAAATTGAGTACAGCATTCCGAATTCAAATTACTTTAGCCAACAATTTGAATAATATCCTATAATCCCATACACCTAAGTTTTTTTTGTTTGTTCTACATGTGATCAAAAACCGATATTGCTCACTGATTTTGAGCAGCAGTCACCGTTTTCTAGTTAGCTAGAGTGGTGAAAAGAAAATTATTTATTAGACACAACCCACAAAGAAATAAGACTATTTAGAACCTACTAGATAACACATAGACAATACACAGATGAACAATAAATAGGTACTAACACAGGTAAGCATTGGATTGGTTTGGTACTAAGTACTCAACAAGTAGAGCAGCGCGTGTGTGAACGAGAAGATACGATATTCCGTCCTTGAACATTCGGTTATCATTTTATTGCATTTTTGTGTGTATAGGAGACTTCACTCTCACGGACCTGCCTGTAAACCAGCGCAGTATTGAGCAAATGCTCCAAAACTGCAACATGCTGAGGCAGGGACCCATTTTACCCATAATAACCATCTCATATTTTTTCTGGGTTACCTGCTATTTAGAATCTATGTTTTATTTTTGGGTAAATATGTAAATTATCTCGCTCTCATCCAAATCGGTTCACAATTGACGGTAAAAAAAATTTTTCATACATCTGAACATAGAACTTCCTCTTATTTCCTGCTTTCGAAGCTAAAAATAGTTAAAAATATACCATGTGATGAACGGAAATAAATAAAAAAATTCCAGGTCTCGACCCAACAATCTTCTTCTACATGGGCAACAATCGGTCCCGTGATCTAGACCACACCGATGCCCTGTTTGTGGACATCGTACACACGGGGGCAGGCATCCTGGGCCAGTGGGGTCCTAACGGCCATGCGGACTTCTATGTGAACGGGGGGTCTAGTCAGCCGGGGTGTGCGCAAGATACGATATTCCGTAAGTTTTACTAACTTATCAATGAAAGAGTAAAGCTGTCCTAGCAGGGGTTAATAAATTATCGACGATGAATCAATGGATTGGTCGCTCAATGGGGAGTGAAGGTCCACAGGAGATTGCGGATTCGATACACGCCTCGGGACAAATACTTCGGGTATTCTGGATGGTACGTATAATAAAATAGATATATATATGTATATATATATATTAAGTAGGTATATCAGTCGTCTAGTCTAGTACTCATAATAGCTCAGCTTAGTTTTGGGCTAGGTAATGCTGTGTGGATAGGCCAGCCGGCCAGCCATATTTCTTTATTTTTGGAATAATACGGAGGCCTCTACCGAGGCTGCTTTGATGATTGAAGAGACGCGTTGTACGATGTACGGCTGAAGAATACGCTGGAAAAACAGGTAGGCATTATTATATCTATTTTACTTTATTTCAACGAGCCATCGGCTATAAAAATCCCGTGGATTACATAAAATAACATTATTCATTATGTATACTTATATCTATATATACTTATACTTTATCGCTAGTTCCGATGATTTTATCTTTTTGTTCCTAGCTATAAATTTGAATTTTTACTGCATATCGTTGCGTAAAAAGTGAAAATACTTATGGTTATTGCCAGTACAAAGCCGGTTTCTCTAATTACTTATTGTTAACTGTGCTCGGGACAAGCATAACGGAAGCGGTTATCAACTCTACGTTGTTAGTTTTATCAGTAACTAGCGATCCGCCCCGGCTTCGCATGGGTACAACGCTGATACTAAATTATATATAAACAAATAAATAAATAATACTGGACAATTCACACAGCATTAGGTATCTAGCCCCAAACGAAGCAGAGCTTGTGTTATGGGTACTAGATAACTGATATACATAAAACAATATGTATATCACATAAATAGTATTTTTTTACTATACATAGAAAAAGACCAGAACATCCTAAACTAATATTTGCAGATCGTACAAACATTTGTCCCGAGCTATCCGAACCGAATCGAACTCGAAACCTCCTGCGTCGTAGGCAGACCATCGCCGACCGCGCCACAGAGGTCGTTATAAATAAACCTTCCTCTTGAATCCCTCTATCTATAAAAAAACTGTAGTTTTAAAGATCTAAGCAAGTATACACAGACAGTCAGCGGGTAGCGACTTTGTTTTATACTATGTAGTGATGACTATATACCAATGGTTGACTGCCAGCGCCATCTCTTTATTGTCTAATGCGACTCACTGTGCCTTAAAGGTCCATCTACGGAGTGTCTCACTGTGCTATCAAGCTTTCTTTCTTGACTCCTCCATTCAAAACGTGCACATCATGTTTGACTCTACCTAAGGAAGATGGCGGTACAAGGTCGTGTCTATACTAATAATATAAAGAGGAAAGATTTGTATGTATGCTTGTAACGAAATGGCTCAAAAAGAATTTGACCGATTTTAAAAATTCTTTCACCTTTTGAATGCTACACACTAATTAATATAGGCTATGTCCTGCATTTACTGTACGTTTATGCCTAAATGTTTAAAAAATAATTGTTCACCCGTGCGAAGCCGGGACGGGCCGCTAGTATTTTAATAAGTTTCTCATCGCCTTTGTTTATTATCTCGTAGATTTGAGAGTTTTCTAATATCTCTTTCTCATCTTCATATTTTTAACATGACTTGCCTCGTATAACTTCCAATGTTATAATGGTGAATAAATATTTTTATAGTAGGTCCCTAATGTAGAGGTTGGTCGGCGCGGCGGGAATAATCTCCATAAAATCTACTTTCACAACGAAAGTTTCATTTTATATTCGTTACACTCGCTAAGAAGGCGTTCCATGATTTGAAAGAGTCAAACATTCAAAAAGCTTACATTCAGAATAACTGAACTGAGAAGTAATACTTTTCATTCTGACGGAAAGATCGGAACTCTCAAATTATGGAACGCCTTCTTAGCGCCTTTTTTATCAAACTAAATCTTGCGTCACATCAATTCTTTTCAGAAACCCTATCCTGCGACCATACGAAGGTGACACCCTACTTCATAGAGTCCATCAACAGTCGGTCTGGGTTCTGGGCAGGTCCATGCAGCAGTCTGTTCTCCTACCTCATTGGCTGGTGCGAGCCCAAGGACACGGAGTATGTGCTGATGGGAGAACATCTCACACATAAGTAAGTTTATTTATAATAACTAGTTTCTACCTGCGACTTTGCACGCGTTGCTTCCATGTTGGTTATAAATTAGCATATTGATGCTTTGTTCTAACTCAACACAGATCTAGTTATTGTTCTATAACACGTTTTAAGGTTCTCCATCCCCATGACACAGATATAATAATATCCATAATATCTATACTCATGGTAACTGATTCATTTGATAAAAAATTGCCTACATTATGTGTCAAGTCCATATTAGTCTTGGGTTATACTAGGCAAAATCCGATACTTGTGACTTACGTTACTGTGACTTCAAAATATATGTGACAAATACCAGTGACAAAATACTAGTTAGTATTTCTACCAATCACGTACAAATTCATTGTTTTAATGATTGAATAATATATTTATTTCAGCAATAGTACCGCTACGTAACGAAAATTCCTTTTGAATTGTATGTGTATAACGCAATTTTGTAACATTGCAGTATACATTTAAAATTTCTAAGTATAAAATACTAGGTGTCTCATTCTGACTTAGTGATACTATCAAAAGAAGCGATATTATCTATCTGAAGCGATTTATTACGAGGTACCTAATAAATTAACAACGATATAATATCGTGCACTCGTGAAACTGGCACTGCCTGTGGGACAGTCACAGATATATTTAGTTTCTAGTTTCTGTCACTGTGAAATACCGCTACTTTTCTGTACCTGTGACTTTTATCAGTGACGATAAATACGCCTCAAGCCTAGTCCATATCAGCCCGATCCTATTTGTAGTTTTGGCGTAAGACGTTACCTAAATATCCATCCATCCAAGCTTTTTCTTAAGTACTTAGTATATTACCTATTATAATAGGGACTGTCTAACTCTCAGATTTTACAACAGCAAAGCCTTTGAGTCACTAAGGCTAGGTTCACACGGCATCGTACTGCAGGTTTTTTATAGGATGAATCTTACCGAATAGGTAGTGCCGCATAGCTTGAATATAGAACAGTTCACACGTCACTTGTACTGCAAAAAACATACATAGCTGAATATGTTTATCAAATTTTCATCGGACTTGTCAATGCTGAATGAAGTTATAACGTTTTCGGTATATAGTACCAATGATATTATCTTTTCTCTTTCACATTGGGCTATGTCACAAGTTTTTAAAAAACGAGTGGATCCATAGCAATATACACGTCTACCTAAGGAGATCACTTCCGTTCGTTTTCGAATTCAAATTTAATCATTTTTTGCTACGCATGTGAGATTATGCATTGTTGACGTTTTTGTTTTAGTTTTTAGTGATAAATTTGTTGTTTTCTGTTACTGTTATCAGTTTTTGTTAAGTTTTCTTTCATACATTTCTTTGTTGACATAAAATATACTGGATTGTAAATTGGAGTATAGATTTTAACTTCACATAGAGATATTTAGTTATTTTTAAAAAGTTGAAGCTTTTTATAAATAGCAATATTACTTTTAGGTGCCTTTCGGCCACAATTCATAAATTGTTTCTCATTTCAGCGCCCGAGGTGTTTACTACGTGACGACAAATGCGAAGCCACCGTTCGCAAGAGGCTTCCCAGGAAAAAGCAGACGATTGAGATCCATCACTCCTTATAGTTGATAGTCAACGGTTTTAGTCTTTAGGAAATTGAGGAGGGTAATCATCGATTATTATAATAATATCAATGAGGATAAATGAATTTAGAGAAATAAAGGTGTGTCCAAACACAGCGCGGCATTTGAGCGCGCTAACCGCCACGCTATGATTGGACGATTGGCGCGCGCGGCAGCCGCTAGCTACCTGCCGTTCGCGAACGGTATCATCGTTCGCCAGTGATTGTGTATGGACCTATTTTATCAAGTTCTTAAAATAAATAATGAAACTGCTATGGTTTGAATACGAAATAAATAGCGCGGCGTGTCTCCGACATGCCGCACAGTACTGCTGCGTGGTATTGCCGCGCGGAAGGTCTAAACTAGTCCTGCTGCAAGTTTGCGTCCCGCGAATGCCGCGCGTATCTGCCGTACACCTTGGACACACCTTTAGGCGAAGCTAATCTGAGGCACATTAAGCTATCTTAAAAATGTGTCATTAGAACTTTAGGTCTTACTTAGCTGAAGCTGGTACAAACAACAGATGATGTTTTAAATGAGCACTGAAATCTTTCTGAGTGAGTTTCTGAGTCCCCGAATTCATTCGCATGTTTTGAACAGACAAATTGTTTTTACAAGACCTAAAGAAAAATCTAAGTAACGACGGTAATGTCCTACTAGCCGAATTTTCCATTCCGGACCCATGGCGCCCCTGGGTGATACCCCTGGGGGTGTTATGGAAACTAAGATTTAGACCCGTGGCAACCCCAGTCCTCAAATCCATATAACTTCATAACGGTGTGCTAGTGGTATCACATTTTATTTCGGCAACGGTGGCGGACGGTCTCAGCGAAGTGTAACCATATGCGCAGGATATAATAATAGTGCACAAGTGTGCACACACTGGTGCAAACATTGATATAAACATAGTTACCAAACATGGCAATACTGAACGCACGGTAGAATTGTATAAAGCTTAAGTTACAAGGAATAAAGTTAATATATTTAGAGACAAAAATGTGATATGGATAAAATACAAAATAAACAAATATTTATTTCTTTAACTGATGAGAATGAGGCATATTTATTTTGGTAAATAAATTTGTATTTGTATTTGTTTATTATGCAACTAACACAATTTTTACCAAACCAATTACATTAGTTACTTAGTATTAACACATCATCATGCTTATACTTATTAACTTATTATAAAGAACATTTAAAAATACACACGTAATAAATTCATAACAACATTAAAAATTAAAAGCTTTTCAGTTAATGGGAAAATAAATTAATTGAAATAATAAATAACATTTAATTATAATATTGAAATGATTGATGCCGATTAAAAATAATAATAACAACAAAACGAGCAAGTATCGTTTCATTCATCACTCTCACAAAATCTCAGGCATACTAACATTAAATACTTCCATTCATCTGCGAATTATCAAAATTATCTTTCTTAAGTTGTACATAATATCAAAATAATACAATAAGGGGTAGCAAAGTAATTAAATAAATGGTTTTGTACAAAATCGTGTAAATATTTTCTATTTACGTATCTTTATGCTGAGGTAATTTGTGTTACGCATAGACAAGAAACTGTTTTTTACGAGGCACCTAGGTAAATATGAGATGATGGAGGTGAAAATAAGGTATTGAAATAAAATACGGAAAATAGTAATTTAAACATTTTATTTGAGGAAGATAATGTACCCATCTCAAAATAAAACTACGTAGGTCTAAAGATAAGTTTTTGATAACAACCTATTCAAAGGACATTATTGCACTGATATAACTAAAACTACGAACTTACTTATTTACATAATTAAAACAGAAAACAATACATATCCCATCTAATAGGAAAACTTTATTATACCTACCTACATACCCGGTTATGATTATAATATTGACTACTTTTCTAAATAGTAAGCTAACATACCATTACTGGTTTCGCCACATATACTTAAGCTATTTCCCATTTTCTGTGATATATTTTAAAGTAAAATTATAATATAGCCTATATCCAGCAGTGGACTAGTAATATATTTAAAATTAGTATTTGACTAGTAATATATTTACAATACAAAAAGCTAACGGAGCTACACTAAACATATATTTATTTATTTATAATAATAACATAAAGAATTCCAAGAAACTTCTTATTTTTGTTTCTTGTTTATATTCACATGCATCAGCAAATTCACACTCTGTTGCTAGCTAGCTATTATTTATATTTTCAATACCTATGTCTTTAATCATGAAATATTTATTTTACATTACTATAAGGCTATCAACTAATTTTGTAGGCCAGATTGAAACTATTTTTTATAAACAATATAAATAATTTGTGTCTATTTAAAAACGGTTATAGAATAGGACTATACAAGTATAGCACATTTAATACTAAAGATAATTTAATGACATTACACATTTCAGGATAACCACTTAATTATTATGTATTGTATAACCTAAATCCGTTTTTATCCTCAGTAAATTCTTTTAAATATTTATATAAGTACTCAAATATTAATAAAGAAAATTACAATAAAATAATATAAATTAGAACTAGTATTGGCAATTGAAAAATTGAGCTAACTGCAGACTGTTACAAGCAATGCACGGGTAGCTCAACTGGTTCATATAGTACTCAAATGTTTTTATCTATACGAATGAAACAAAAATATTATTACATATCAACAATAATATTACAATCAAATAATAAACACAAATTAAAACTAGTATTTACAACGAACGAGAAACAATTGAGCTAACTGCAGACTGTTACAAACAATCCCAATAATTAATATTTATAACGTATTTTATTTTAAAACCTACAGCAAAAATATGACTTCAGCTATATACAGGGCTATGTTAAAACCGCGCTACCTCTTCTCTTGTTTATTTTTCAATCCAGTGACAAAATTTATATTAAAAGTACTTCATTTGAAGATTCCTCAGAAAGAATAATTCTGGAACGTACGAAAACCGAAAACAAATGATAAATCGACAACTTTACTTCAAAAATATTACATTATTATTAGTTAATGTAATGATGAAAATGATTTTCTCTACAGCAGTGTTTTGAATTTTTAAAATAACTCTAGTATGTATTTATTTACAGCTGATATAAAAATGAGGACTTTTAAAGCAAATCCATAACCATGAGTCTAATCAGTAATTGACAAATCAGTGCTTTCTTGCTTATTTATTCCTAATTATGCTATATTTTGTCATATTATTTACATTATATTTCATTTTAAAATAATGTACCTAACCAATCCAATCATACTGTTGATTTATATAAATTAATAAAAATATATGCAAGTGGATTAATAAAATTGTGAAAACCTGTTTGTATAACAGCTATTAAACTTTAAGCATTCCTGATCTGATCAGTTATGATCGGTCCTGAAGACCTGTTCAAAAGAATTATTGAAATTATTGTCATCTCTTTAAATACTTTATTTTCATTCATTATTTCATAACCAAAAACTAATTAAAAATAAAACACAAAAGTATACCTATATAACATACTCAAAAATAATTTCTTAGGTAAAACTAAAGTTTTTATAATAAATGCAAAGTTATTCAAATCCTATAATATTTACTTACAACTATGGTATTGTCTTATTTTTTTACACAAAAATACCTTTACTATTTATTATCTAGTATCGCTTCGAAAAGCTTTATTGTCGCCACAGCCTTACAGAGTGAGATCACCCCATTTCTATCCTAAGTATTATTGTCTTATATTATTCAATTCTTACTTTGCTATGCAACTTTAAAAAAATTTAATAAAGCATAAATAGTTTATAAACAAACAAAAGCTTCAGATGTACGCTTACTAATCGAATAATTATGAAATAAAATATTAAGCTGTTCTCCTGTAACACAGCTCCATTGTAGCTATCACAGGAGAGTGTTCCAACACCATTGTTACTTAAACATATTTTTGAAATAAACGTTTTTGTATTTGTTTAAAAAAAATAAAAGCATGATATTGTATATTATTTATGTGGCACAAACTTATTATTTAACAGTATTATACTAAACCTACATACATTAGCGGTGCATGCCAACGAGTGCATGGGGGATCATTATTTTACCCTTACCGCCATTTCCTTGGACATTGTGAAAATTATCATTTATACATTTTTTTAAATTACCTTCGTTAAACGTTTTTTTTATATTGCACAAAGTCCCTGGCCCGTGCAAATATGTTACTTTTTCCACAAATTAATCAATTTCCTTTTTATTATAAAAAAAATAACATTGAACAGATTACAATTGCACCTAAAAATATTTTATATGGATATTTAATCAATAAAAATAAATATAAATTATCATTGAAAAATAACATAATTATACTACAGTTCAACAAATCAGACGAAGATTTCCTTATTGATACATTGTTAAAATACTCTATTTTTAAGGATATGTATGTAAAATAACTTATTATGTATATCGAAGATATAAACTACACACTGAATTAGTTACTTCTTTTTATTCAAAGTATATTTTACATCACTGAATTGACGGCGTAGAGATTCGTCTTTTAAACAATTAAATTGCTTTGCTGATTCTAAATTTTAATGATAATTCTAAATTTTAATGATAATTCTTACGATAAAAAAAATGCAAATATATTCAATAAATATAATAATATAATGTATAATAATGTGTAAAATGCTTTTGGTAAAACATGCTTACCATCAATCCAAAAAATAAGATTTATTCAATGTTACACTTAATTTTAAAAGCTATATCAGATGCCATTTTAACTTTCGTTAGTTTGTTTTGTAAATTTGTATGATAATTCTCACCTATGTCCAATTCATATTATATTAAAATATAAATTACGCATAAATATTTTCATATATTTTTTCAAAACTTTATCGTTTTTTTATAATTATTGTCATTATTATTAAATTACATCAAACAAGAGTTAGATTCATACTGACCGTCTTACACACAATAATTTTGGGAATTAGAAAATAGCGTGTGAATCATTTTATAGGTATGCACTTCGTATACAGCAAGTAGTATCTACGTACTACTGTGTGTATGTACATATCTATTATTCACCATCATCCTCGTTTTTGGTGTGCTGTTGTGCACAACGACCTACAAACAAGGTATTGTTATGTTACGTACTTTCTTGAGTTTCACATCTACAATCTGTAAAGTCGCGAATTCCCAAATTTGTTTTCTGGTATACATCAATCCAAAAATGCATTAAAAAAAATATAAATAAATAGCTTTTTGGTAAGAGTGCAATATATTAACGAGTGTTTGGTCTCATTTACACACATCCATTTTATTGTCGCAATACCTTTTAGCCAAAAAGCTACGATTATACGACGATTATAGTTTTTTCTTAATTTAACAAACATTGTTATTATTAAAGTTATTTATAGAAAGATACATTTTCTTATAACTATGAATATTTATTTATTAACTTTATTTATCTTATATAAGTTATACTAATGTTGATTAAGTACCATACAACGACCTTACTTAGTATAATTTCTTGGTTAGGTATAAGTATATACAATTTGTTTGAAAATAACTTGAAAACTTTGTGAATAAGCAAAATACTCTGGAGTCCATTAAATATATAAAAACTTAAAAGGTAAAATATAAAAATATAAAATCATCCTAAATCTGAACGAAAATCTACAAGCATGTTATTTAAATTCTGCATATTATAATATATATCAAACAAATATTTTAGAAAAGGATGATCTCTAGGAAGTTACTGAAAATTCTGATAAAAAGATCAATAAATAAATTATACATATACTATATATTCGTACGCCGCGGCCCCACGGCACCTTCTGAGTATTTTTAAACACCAACACTGCGATCACCAATCCGCCTGCCAAGCGTGGTGATTATGGCAAATACCCCCTACATGGGAGACCATCCACTCGATGGACCGACGACATCGTAGCGGTCGCAGGGAGTCGATGGATGGAGGCGGCTCAGGACCGCTATTTGTGGTGTCGTACGGGGGAGGCCTATGTCCAGCAGTGGACGTGTATGGGCTGATGATGATGATGATACTATATATTTTATCACATTTGATATGGGAATGGCTATTTACATTACGCATACAATGATTTCAAATTTAAGTTTTCTCATAGATAGATATTCTGTGCCTAACTAATCGTTATTACGAAACGTTTATATTGTATCACAGATAATGGGAAATGTTCAATACGATATTCAATGATTTTTGTATTGTAGAGATGAGTCCTTCTTACAATTGAGAACTCAATTAAAGTAAATAGGTACAATAAGTAAAAACAGACAATAAAGGCAATACTGAGATGGTTACATTATTTTCATTTACATATTTTTGACTACTCTATCGGTAGGTAGATACCATATTATTATATTCAAATGTTTTTATTACATTAGAGAACAATGTTTTTTGGTAAATATATTTTATAAACATTTTACAACAATATAAGAAACTCAGTAACAAGGACGAGAGATAGTTTCTATAAATTAAATAACAGTTGTTGATGCAAAATAATACCCAAAAACTTTAATAAAATTTATAACTAAAAAATTCAATAAAAACTAATTAATTCACTTTGTAGTTTCTCTCTCTCCAAATACCTACTATATTCTGGAGCCCCAAAGTATAAATTCTATTTAAAATATATAATGGGGTTGTTATATTATATTTTCAATGAATGCCGAACAAAATTTATATGATATGCAATGTGTGTTATATTTACAAACATTTGTACAAATACAATCGAAATCACCTTTTGATAGTGTTTCACCTGTCAATCACCTTTTGATAAAGTGTTTTACTTGTTGAGTCCTTCTTTTCCGTAGAAAAGAAGTACTTGTAGATTGGTATTTAATTTTGGTCTCAAATAAACTTTTTTATGTTGTAATGTTATCATTTGAATCATTATATTACTGGTATGTTTCTATATTCATGTCAATGGAGTTGCACATGGTGACATACCTCACACAATATATTCTCCTAACGATAAATCCTCTTTATATTCAATTGAAAATTAACGAATTAAAAACGCTCTAACAAACGATGACTTATAAATCACAACCAAGTAAAATAATTTTAAAACATAGCTTACAAGAGTGATATATAACCAGTTACAACAATATATTACAAAAACGACTAGAATATATTTGACTAGAACTATAACACAAGCGTTACATTTAATATACGGGTAGTTATCAGTGTTTTACTACTGATATTGTAACATTATTTTAACTAGGTACTTACGCACGCACGACTCTCTTTATTTTATATAAAAGGTCACATTACTCATAAAAGAGCGCACATTAAATACGAATAACCAAATTTTGCAACTGTGATTTAAGTCTATAGCATAAGGTTCGACATAATAAATGTAAAAGTAAGCAGAACATTTATTGGAAACGAATCAAACTTATTATAGTCCAAAATCATCAAGCCCACATGGACATTGGTCTCTTTTAATGACCACGCTTTCTCAAAAAGAACGCAATACTCTGGATCCGAAGACTCAGATTGTGTTCTTTAAAAACATACGTCTGAAACTCATTCCACTTTTTGCCGGTAGATAATATTATTGAAGGAAGAGAGGAATCATTTGACTAAAGGACACGATAACTACCCGTTTAATCACAAAATGACTGAACCATTACCCTATAGATTAGTAAGTCCCATCGTCGGTTAGCTCCGGGTATACCTGTGCGGGGGGTTGCACCGGCTCGGCCTGGTAGAATGCTCCGGACACGAAGGGGTTGTTGGGGACATGCTGTGCGGGGGCGGCTGCGGGAGCTGGGGGCCGCGGGGGTGCTATCGCACCGTAGCCGGGCTGCTCGATGCTCTTCAGGGGGGCAGTGGCTGACGGCTTCTCCATCTAGTCGTGGGGAAATATTGGTAAGGACTTTTTTAGAAAACTTCTGACGAATCATTATAGGTAGGTATTTTCAGTTGTTTTGATCATTAAATCTCTTATGGATATTTATTTTCTTTTGATTGTCACTTATTATTATTGTTGTTATTCTTTGATTGACATCTCTTTTCAGTAACATTATATACTTACAGGCCATTTATAAACATGTTTTATTTAATGTCTATATTTAATGTTTTTTCGTGGTGTACAATAAATAATTTTGTAATAGTAATTGATTATAAATTACTAAGGTTGATTGATTACAGATTAGATAGGTAATATAACTTTGCATTGGCTGCAAAATTTCCTTTCATTGTGTCATACATTTTTATACTTTTTTCCTTTCTAGATATACTTACAAAGGTAGTTTCCTGCTCCAACGCATGGCTCGGCTGTTCTTCCACGGTGGAGTCAGCCCAGGGCTGCAGCTCGCCCGACGCGAATATCCCGTAGATGGCGATGCCTATGAAGTGCACAGTGGCTCCCATCAGGAACACTTCGCGCCATTCGGTTATTGCTTTCTCTAGTTGATCCTGCGTCGAGAGGAATATAATATAGTTATTAATGGATGACCGTGCAAAATGATAAGCAGGTATTTTTTATAACTGACTACGACATTATTTTTTAAATTCTTTATTCATTTAACTTAATACAGTTTGTAACGTCTGAAATAGACGAGATAATCTAATTTTTTTTTTAAATGAAGATTTTTGATCGTCAACAGACAACGAAAATAATTGTTTTAATTTGGTAATAACGTCAATTTTAGAGATACACATCCATTTGAGTGTGTCGGATAATAATGTATTGTAGCGCGTTACGTAGATAAATTGAAAAAGGCGAAATCCAGATAAAGCAATAATTTATCATACTAACTTTATAACGCCATTCGATAACAATAAAGCACCTCATCAAAATGTTTCCAACACACTTTCCACGGTACGACCATTTCAAAAAGTGGTTAACGCGCACCCCTGTGCGGTGATCATCCGTGCGCGTTGTCGCTTCGGTGCGGGTGCTAATGACTGCGCAAACGGGCCACGCGCCGGTGACTGAAGCAACACCAGGGCCACCAGGCCAAGGGTACGAAAAACTGGCTATTAAGCCGGGAAAATAATTTTTTTATTCTTTAATCTATATTATCACAGTGATGAACAAATTTTTCCCAATCAAAAATCGCACTCGTTTGTCAGGTCCTACCAATCTACCGGTTATCGTTACTTTTACACTTATTTTAACACACATGTTTTGTGGGATAACTACTAATCCCAGATAAAAAAAATATGGGTCCCCTTCAAAAAAAATTTCAAAATCGGTCCATAATTGGCGGAAATATTAAGTAACACATACAAAAAAAAGTTACAGACGAATTGAGAACCTCCTCCTTTTGAAGTCGATTAAAAAATAACTCAAAGGTGCTAATCGCGAGAAGTACCCTTGTTTAATAAAGATACCCAGGTATAGGAGGGACCAAAAAACGTGCCTAATTGTTCTTGTAAATACTATAGACTACTTTGCATCGTCCGTTTTATATCGAACTAGACAAACACGATAGCCTATGTTGTTCCAGGTCCAGCCAAACCTTTATATTAGGTTATTTATATTTAGGTACGAGTGCAAAATTTCACCCCAATCCATTCAGTAGTTTTAGTTTCGGTCAAACATTATCACAACGGCACAAACTTTCACCTTATAATAAGTGTGATGACTTATTCTGACTTACGTAGTAAGATGATGTTTGAGAAAGATTCATCTAAATAGTGCGACAATCTGCATCAGTTGTTGTTCTGGGGTGGTTTGTCGCCAACAGTGGCAAGTCTGCATCGACCGTTAATAAAGTGCTCAACACGTGCAACGCATCGTCGCGCACCTACAAAGCCACTCATTCAATATTCAGCGCGCGTCACGACTTGCTCGATTTCCTATTTCAAATTAGCCACGGTCGAATGTTCTTTTTGTTTCGAGAATATTCGAGAACATTCGAGAACGCACTTGAGAACGCAATCTGTGTTTTCGAGGAGGGGGCGTCACATCAAAGTTTTCGATAAAACGCACGAATTCATATTGAAGAAGGCTCCGGTTTCGTTTGTGTTTATTCAGATTTTTGTTTGCGATTTAAAATGCGGGGCTTCGTTTTGTTGCTATATATTTTGAATTCGTAACAGTAATAATTCGTACTTATAGTAAGTAGCCTTATAAAAGTTATAGCCGACTTCAAGAAAAGGAAGAGTTTCTATGTTCGGCCGTACCTATGTATGATTTCTATGTTTGTTCGCCGATTTATCCGTCAAAAACGATTTAGAACATTATTTCGCTATATGGAAAATGATCCCAAGGTAGTTCCGTAAAACAAATTTTCCCGAGTGATACGAGAACGATTTGTCCTGAAAATCTTAAAAAAACAGTGTAAATACTAAGTAATTTGAGGTCGATTTTTTCAAAACGATAAGTATACATTTTACCTACACGTAGGTACGCAATACCTGATTCAATTTTATTATTCAACTTAAATGATTTTTATCTTTTATATCCGTTGGATTACTATTTCTCCCATACACCTTAAAAACAGTGTAAATATTATGGAATTTGAATTCTAGTTTTTGTAAAAAATATCAAATAATTTCCCTCTTACCTTCTCCGCAGTCATATGATCGATGACAATCGGCACCACGAAGCCAGCTATGGTCCCGATACCGTTGGAAAGTCCCATGAGGATAGAAGCGTATCTCGGCGCGATGTCCAGGTGGTTCACATTGTAACCGGATATGGCGAAACCGCTGCACGCTACGCCGAATGTCAGTTCTATGGTGGCTACATACTGGAATTTTATGTTGTGGTTAGTTTAACGTTAGTAGCTGATAAATAATAGATTCAGGCGTTACTTTGCGGAAATCCATGGCACAATATTAGAATGAAAAAATATTTAGTAACAACTCCGCGTATAACCTTCTCTGATAGTATTCATCAAAGTAAGTTGTCTACTAGTTTCGTCTCTCCACGACACATCTTCAGGACACCACAATACTCGACCTTGACATTGAGATTGGTCAGCACAGCAACACCGACAGAGTCCCGCCAGTGATGTTGCCTCTCCGAGCTCCGCGCGCCAAGTCTTACTTGGTGTCCTGAAGATGTCTCGTGGAGAGACGAAACTAGTAGACAACTTACTTTGATGAATACTATCAGAGAAGGTTATACGCGGAATTGTTACTAAATATTTTTTCATTCTAATATTGTTAGTAGCTGATTTATTACTTTCTGGATCACTTCAGTTTTACGTTTACTGTGGTTTTACGTTACATTGTGTTATTGTAAAGATCAGGCAATCAATAATCTCACATAAAGTAATCTGTAATATTACATGTAGCATTTTCATTTTGTAAAATACACGTTTACTTTTTAAAACATTGTTTTCTATATTCAAATTCATTCATTTGTATATTGATGAAAAAAATAAAGGTTTGTGTGAAAAAAGAAAGAAAATGGGTGACAAGTAAAGACGTATATATGATACAAAACTAAAGGAAATAAAACAAACGAAAGACAAGGCAATACGGGTATTACGGCTTTCGCCTGTTATTTTATAAAATGAACAATGTAACAAAAAAAATAAGAGTTTTGTTTTCATCACAATTGAACCTTTTTGGTCACTATGACGTGATAAAACGAGTAATTTTTTTTTTCTAGCATCGCAGCAATGCTTCTTGTGTTACCGTGTACCTACTCGTTAGGTAAATAGGCATGACGAATGATTTTGAGAAACTACACCATGATATTTTTAGACATCTACTGAATGCAAAATAAATCATATTTCGGCAAAAAAAAAATGGACTTCGTAGGAAAAAACAGCAATTTTAAAAATGCACTTTTAATTTCGCTCAATACTCGTGGCTTCCGTCTATGACGTCATCAATGCACGAATATCTGATGATACAGAATGATCATAATATTTTCAAGAGAAGCTTCACCAGCTATTCTGTGCCTTTACATTACATATTGTGTATTCTCTGATTGGTGTTCAACGTGTCATGGCGGATTGATGTATTTTGTAGTTTTATTTTATCAAAATAATAATTGATCTCGATCAAAACATAAAATTTAATACGTGGTTTGTAATCTATGGCTCAGGTATAATTCGGTAAATACATAATTCATACATACTCGTACATATATGTGATTATTAGTTACCGTCGTCATCCTTATTACTAAAACCAGGCGCGATCCTCTTTTCTTTTTCGAATACTGGAGGTCTGCTTTCATTACGAAATTTCAATTTGTTTCATTCGTTCGGTACTCTAATTGAACGAAACATAATTTTCGTACGAAGTTGAGTTGTTTTCTTACTTTGGATAATGATAACATATTTTTCATTCCATACACTGAAATGTTGGTCCATTTATTGATTTATACGTAAAATGTATAAAAAAGGCACAGCTCTAAAGTTTATCCAAAAAAGGCTTTTTCGTAAGTATCCAAACGTCTACACGTGGTGTTTTGCGGTCGTACTTTGCAACACTCAGCTAGGACAAAGAATCATACTTGTCATAATTTTTCTAAGTGCTTATTTTGTAAACCTAAAGAAATTAAGTTATTGACATCTGAAATCTATAAAAAAGTTAAAAGCTGGCACGATCTCCTTCTGTTGAAAAACCAAAAGATAATCTCGAGACTTTTAAAAATTTAATATATACCTTATTGTTAGCATACGCGACGAGTACAAAGAAGAAGGCCTCGAACCCGAACCCGCCGCAGTTGAACAGTTTCCTCACGTTGGTGGTGGTCATGATGTTGTTCTTGCGGAGATGGTCCGCCAGCATGCCTCCAATGGGGACCAGTGACGTCATTATCAGATGCGGGATGGCGCCTACGAAGCCAGACTGGGGAGAAGTAGGGTTTAATATAACACTAATTAATATAATAGTATTTATAAACATATTATATAAATGCGAAAGCATAAACTATGTTTAGCTGTTTGTTACCTCTTTACGCCTTAGCTACGGAACGGATCGGGATGAAATTTTGCATAGATGAGAATTAAAATTTAGGCTACTTTATATCCCGGATAAACGCGTGCGAAGCCGTGAGCGCAGAAGTTAGTTAATAATAACGTCCGCTTAGCCAAATTTCAGCCACGACGGCGGCCGCAGTCTCAACGGAGAGTAGCTAGCTTGCGAGATTATTATAGGAGCTTGAATCATGATATTTAAACTTATTCAAGTACTAGTTGTTCCCCGCGGTTTCACCCGCTTTAAATTCGAATTTACGATAAAAACGTATTTTTTCCCGTAAGTCTTCCTCGGGATTTGGATGTTATACCAGGACATAAAGTTAGCCTATATTACTCTCCATCCTTTTAACTAACTCTGTCAAACATCAAGTCGATTGGTTGCTTAGTTAGGACATGAAGGAAGGACAAACAAACACACTTTTGCATTTATAATATTAGTTAGGATGACAAGGAAACTATTGTTATACTGATGAGGCTCAGCGGCCCAAATTCTATACAGGATTTCTACAGACCTCTCGAAAGTTAATACATTAATTTCTTTAGCACGAAAATCTCTTTTCTCGACAGATATAATTAGGAAATTAGTGTTTTATAAAAATCGTGCCATAGACGGGTTAAAAGTCTTATTAAGCAAAACTTAATTTCCATAAGATCGTACAGTAGGTTCAAGGATGATAACATTTAACAGATTGCTGAAACATAACTGTTAATATCCCTAAGTACGTTAGGGAGCTGGGGACTGGTTAGGCAGGAGTACAATGCACAACACACTCCTATCTCGATGTCAGTGCAGAACGGAGCCTCAAATCTACAATTAAATGACAAAATGTTTATGCGAAATACTGACCTCAGTAATCTGCATTTGGAATCTAGTCTTGAAATATGCAGACTGGAAGATGACAAGCAGACAGAAGTTCCAAGTTCTGCAGAAATTCGCGACTATGATGGCGTACACCTAAGAATTAAAGTTAGTTAACAAGGATATTAATAACTTTCACAACAGCAGTAATCAACAAAAGTATTTCCCTATCGAAAAAAATCAGAGAAAATACCTAAGTTCGATGCAGGATGTTTTTTTAGCGTACGAATTCTGTTCAACTTTTGCCCATTTGGAATCCTGTTTGCGAAGGTTTCTGCATCTTGTTTTTTGGCAAGTACTATCTATTGAAAACCTTCCAGGACCGAGCATGGCAGCTTACGTAGCAGTGCATTACGACTATAATAACCTGCCGGTACTGCATAGCATCACCTGGCGTGGTTGAGCTTTCGATTCTATCGTCACTAACCGGTGGAGAAGTGGCGAAGGCCTTCCAGGGTGTGGCCCAGAAGCCCGGCATGGCAGCCTGCGTGGCCGTGCCCAGGGACTGCTCGATGTACGTCAGCTCTTTGGGTGCAATGCAGGGGTGCTTGCTGGGCCGCTCGAATACCAGCCACAGCCACATTACGTACCTGGGATGGAGAATGGTTTGAGATGATAAGGAACTTTTTTTAATTTGAAATCTACCGGCAAAGTGTTAAACGAACTTCCTGCGTCTGTTCACGCAGCACACAATACGTACAATCTCTGAATCTTCTAATCCGAGCGCTGGTGACCTGTAATACAGGTTTTTTAATACCCTTTTCAGGCACCAGTCTCTCACAAAGCAGATTAATATTAGAGTAAATAATATAACACGTCATGTAACAAAACTTTCTGTATAACCTTTGTGAGAGAAAATAAATGATTATATTGTTATTATTTATAATCCCAAGTAAATAAGTTCTGAGGAAGTGTGCTCCATCTTAGCCTTCATCTTCAATTTCTTAAGTGAGCTGGTAATAGACTTTTTTATATTGGTATTAAAAAATGTCTATGGGGTTGATGAGTTGGCCTGTTTGTAGCAAATATGAGACGAATCAAACTGGAACAAATGATCTTTTCCGTTTTTTTTTTTCAACTCAGCGCGAATCCATGCACTTTCATTAAATCCCAGTTATCGAATTATAAAAGTCGACTTGGAAATATACAGCGTATTTTTTAAGCTTTAAAGTGAAAGATAATTTGCATTCCCATAAAGCCGGACCGTACCGTGCCGGACGGACATGTATTTTCAAACGTATAAAGAACTCACCAAATCACCCCAGAGACGCCATAGAAGTAAAACGGCGCCTGCCAACCGATATAATCCGTGAGGAGCCCAGACAGAGGCATGCCAACGACGATGCCTGCGTAGGTCCCGCAGAAGGCTAGCGTGGCGAGCCGTGACCGCTCCAGCGGAGGGGCCCACATGCGCCAGATGCCGTGGCATGATGGATAGGTTACACCCTGGATGAGACAATACATAAGAGAATATAGGCATGAAAGAATACAGGGTGTAATGAGTGAGGGTATGTATGCAGGGTTATTTTACGGGAAACTGGGCTAGGCTTTGCCGCGGTATCAGTAGATTTACGAAGTTAATTATGAAAATTTAAAACGTGCTTACATCTTTGAAAAACTTCTAGAATTGAGAAGCTTTTTGGAATTTTATAAATTTGACTTGGTTTATGATTTAAATTAATTTATATTGAATTTAGTTCTTATTTTACTTTGTCCTTATTTAAAATTTTAACCATTAAAATATTTGCATGATAAACATAAGTAAAAGTATGAGAGAACTTAATTAATTTTAAGATTTAGGTACATTTTACCGATACTTTTGTAAATAAAAGATTTGATTGATTGGTTAGACGAGTATATCTCAGTCATTTTATATCTAGCTCGACAATATTTTGTTTTCATTAAACAGTTTTTTAGTATACGTCAGTATTTTCCTTTCAATGAAAAACAAACGACTATCGCGCCAGCTTTACATACTCTAACACTCGAGTGGAAACTCGGACAGTAAATTTCGTACAATATGAACGAAACAAAACATAACATAACCTCATGATTTTTAAACTTTATACAAATATCTGCTTCAAAACTGCATTGGAGTTTGTTAAAGGAAATTATTAAAAAGAAAAAGATAAGATACATATGTATATTCGTTAAAATATCCAACAACTCAAAAACAATATTTTCCGTTCCATAAACATGTACATCAAACAAATAGCAAATACGACAATGACATTAGCTTTGTTATCAATATTATTAATCTGCTTAAATTGAATAGATTCCTTCTTCTGAATAGACACATTCTTTTCATTTCAAAAGATGGTATCAATGGCTTACGATTTCATCTTTAATAGGATAGCATTGAAGAAGCGACTAAGCCTGGATGTGCGCCCAAAAGAGGTTGCCATGGCATCGAAGGGATCCGTAATCTTATGATACCTATAGCTTACTATAGCTACCTTTTTGCTTTATAGGGATGTCAATAACTTGGGAACGATTAACGATATATGATTCAAAGGGATCTTCGGGTTTTCTATTTAAATTTGATTTGCCTAATCTACGGGTGTGATTCTAAAAGTATTTTCTTAGCAAAATTAAAAGTATAATCTTCAAAACGAAAGCTATTGTATCGACTATTGGCCTGCTTTACACTTGTTGTTTTCAGGGTCGAAATTGTGATACTTGCTTTACTAAATTACCTACCTATCTATTAAGCAAATGACAACAATAAATGATTGAATATTGAGTATCGACTACGAGAAAAGAAACGAAATAGTATCAAAAGAGAAATTTTGTGATTGTTTGTGATTGAAAAAGGAGGTTCTACGAACAATGTGCACAAAATACGTAAATAAATCCATACAACTCCATGTAGAATAGGTCCATGTTCCTTGATTGTGATAACATTTTACCTGTGTTGTTTTGTCCAAAGTATTTTAAGTTATTCCTCATGCATTCGGTCTGTCACAATAGTATATTTGCGGAGAAGACGCTTGATTGATATTTGAATATTAAACTTCTGCTTTTCTCAAACACAGGTATCTCTATACTTGCTTCGGCAGTACATTTACTAAAATTTGAAAGACAGAGATATGTTTAGCATGGCCCCTACGCAAGAATAAATTACTGTACTTGTAGAGATGCAACTTCAGAATACGAGTACATTACATCAAACCTAACACAGTTGTTCAAAGGGGAGTAACACCAAAACGTGACGACTCGCAAAATTGTCGGGTGTCAAATTTGAAGCATCTATAATAAGCTTCATCATGCACCATCACGTCCGAGAGTGACAAATATTCCAAATTTGGAGATGCGCCTTTTTGCACGACACTTGATACCCTACCGTTATTGGTTTAGCTAATGGGTCCACTGTCCACCGTTTGGGTTCGCCAGATGGATTACATAAAACGATAGGGCATAATTTGAAGACCAATTATTACCAGTTATATTGGTGCTCTTTAAAACTTTACAGATATTTAATTTAGAATCATTTGACTTCTCTGTACACAATAATATTTTATGGGATAATCTAACAGAATAAACATTCTTAACAAAAAAAAATCTTCAAAGAAAAAACAACAGTTGCGATCCTGTCTGTGAAGAGTTTTGGATTAAGGACAGGTAAGATCTCCCACTCGATGGACCGACGACATCGTAGCGGTCGCAGGGAGTCGTTGGATGGAGGCGGCTCAAGACCGCTATTCGTGGCGTCGTTTGGGGGAGGCCTATGTTCAGCAGTGGACGTGTACGGGCTGATGATGATGATGATCATGAAGACCAACGAGTTTTACCAACTTAAAAGAATTGAAGAAGAAAATATAGTACTAACATACGTCCAAAGCTGAACGTAGCTTCCCCAAACAAGGGTTATGGGGGGATTTCGTTAATATGACAATAGGTCGATCAGCAACGAGTCGGAAATCACAGAAAAACTGATAATTCTTACTTACCTCAATGAATCCCTGAGCCACCTTGAGCACGACCACAGCAGCAGGCCCCATGGTCATGGCTCCAGGGATCGCCATGTTGAACAGCGCTGACAAGAAGATGGCGAATCCGAAGATCCTATTGGCTGGATACATGGACGCCAGGAAGCCTCCAGGTACTTGGGTGATGAGGTAGCCAGCGAAGTAGGAGGAGTCTATTGTGGATTCAATATCGACGGTCCAGTTGAAGGGTGCCTCCTCGGTTGATGACTGTGAATTGGTTTATACAATTAAAAACACAAAACTGTATAATCTTAAATGATAATAGTGATGTATTTTGAGGCACAACATTAAACTACTATGATATTTAACTATAGAAAATCTAATCTAAATCGAATAACTGCTTGATAAAATAAAATTAAGTTAAGGGGACGCGTTCTATGCTCATATTTCTCATTGTATGCATCGACGGATCATGGATTTGTGTATTTTATTTGCAGCCCCTCTTGCAGCAAACGTTATCAGCCATGTAGGTACTAAATTATACCTTTAATTCATCACTCATTTGCAGTGATTTTTATTTTATGGCCCAAATAAACAAGACTGTACTAAAAAAATTCTGAGCGTCTGGTCGATGCGACGCGTCACCCGAGAGCCACCGTAGCATTTTGCCATAGAGCGGGGCAATGCAGCCAGCGTCTTGGAGACGCTTTCGAATGGTATTGATATGGACCAGTTCAGCTACCTGTAGATTGTTTGCAACAGTATGCAGTTAGCTCAATTGTTTTTATTGTAAATACTAGTTCCGATTGTGTAGTGTTTGTATTATTTGATTGTAATTTTCTATGAGTATCAACTACACGGTCAGCAATTTAGAGACGTTTTGGTCAGATGAAAACGATAAAAACAAATGAAACAAAAGCTGTCGCTATCGCGATCATCTTTTGTTTTTTCACAATAATGAGGCCAACGTCACGAAGCAGTGTCGAAAAACAAAAGACAGCTCGCAAGACATCCGATCGGATCGAAATTCTGCTGACCAATCATATTCCCTTTGGACCAATCGCTGTACTATCACAATAGTATCGTCAATAATATTTGCACGGTGAGATTGATAGAATGTGTACAACCCATGACACTTTTGAAAAAAGTTCCTCTATCTCTAGTTTCATTAATCAAAAGTACATAAAATGCCAACATGTGTCATTCTGAGACGATATCATTGTTATGTTCAACCGATTAATTTAATGGAAGCCCCCTGGCTATATTAAACTTACATTGCTCTTCTCCGTCATCTTCAGCTTGGCCATGCTCATGTTGCAACGCATTCCGAACATGATGCTGAAGCCGAAGCATGCCAGGAGTGCCACCGTGTACCGCGCGGTCATGCATGGTAGCTCCGCCTTTATGTACTTATCTATTCAACAACAACAACGTTATTACTAAGATTCAAGATTTTATTGGTAAATAATTACACGTCAAGTAGCTTAAACATAACATCTGATATAGTTCAGTTGAGAAGACATACTTAAATAAGCAACACTAGGAATTTACGATAAAAATTTAAAAAAAAAAGTAGATTATACAAATTAAATCATATACTAGGCTATGTTTAAGGTACTATACGACGAATGAGTCTCTTTAGATCCATTTACTAGATCCATGATGGTACATAGGTATAGACAGTGTTTTGTTTCGTACCTTGAATATGCAGTATATTAGTTTTAGATTGCGTAAGTTAAAAATATCTACGTCGTGGCCACTATATCTCGTAGCATGCTACGTCGTAGCACTACACCTCGTAGCAAGCTACGTCGTCGTAGCCTTGTAGCAGCAGCTACGGGGCGTAGCAAGTTATTGCAGCTACATAGCAAAAGAGATTGTTTAGGTCCCATTTTACCGTTTCTATAGAATGCAAACAAAATAAATTAGTTTAGCGCTCGCAAACGAGTTCGACGCATAGCGCACGTTGATCTGTTTCAAGCTGAATTTAGTTTAACAAACGGTGAAATTGGACCATAGTGTTTGAGTATTTTTAGTTCACTGACCTATAGGTCTGGGCGGTGGCCGGTTGGGCGAGGGCGGCGTTTCCAGATCCTCACCATCATACATGTGGTCGTAGCCCTTCTGCTCCACGTGGAAGTTCTCATACTGGGTATTTCTGCAACAATCGAGAAAACATTTTGAACGAACGAAATTTTGCAACGTAGCTCCCGTGATATAAAATGGAAATTTTTATATTAACGGCATTGAAGGGGAGATGACATCACCTGCGCTCGATCACAATGGATGTATTAGTCATGAATGGAAGTTAAAATAATAATTTTTAGTATAGACTTGTAATCTGTGTGAAAGAAAAAAAATTTTTTTTTGTGTCTTTATTTTGTAATAACTATATAACATTCAATACCAAATTTTCCTCGTAAAAAAACTACACCAAAGTTTTTCATTCAATTTTATCTTATCTATTTCATAATAGGAACACAACGGAACACTTAGTTAAGTCAGAAAGTGAGGTACCTACCCTTGGTCCTTCACTTCAGTTACTATGAGAAAACTTAGCTCATTAATTTGTGACGTAAGCGGTTACAAGAAACTTGGTCCAGTAGACTACTTGCGTTGTTTAAATCCTCCGCAGGTATAGTTCAGAAGATCTCTAGACAAGTTCAGAACTTGTGGTATCCTCTTTGACGACCTCGAATGAGACCAGGAAGTTTCGGAATAGTTAAGAGTAAAATATTCATTAGATTCGTCTTAACGGATGCTGAATCAAAGGTCAGAAATTCCAAGCGACTCTACAAATATTATAAAAAGTAGAATTCGTTTTTTTTTTGGTTGTTTTTAAAGTAAAAATATTAGGTATTTATTGTATGCCTGTTTGTTATATTTCAAAGTATAATTATAAATGTATTTTTATGGAGTTTGGCAGGGATATAAATTATAATCTGGTCCCTTCACAAACTTATTTTCCTTCATAGATAGATGGGATAGGTTATTTTACTCGTACAAAACGATACCACGTGGGCACGACTGCGTGACAATCCAGTTTAATATTAAAAGGGAGCTAAGCACAGGTCTTTGCTCGTCATAGTCGGTACTCGGAAACATCAATCTATGTAGTAGTGCAATATTTTCGACAATTATTTTATTGAACTACTTAATGGAATCAACACACCAAAATGAGCGACACAGCTCGGTTTGCTACAACATTTTATAAAATACCAGCCTGCTATTTCTGTTTTAACCACCCGCAGATGAATAGAAAGATTATGGCCAAGCGAAATCTTCTCATTTCTAATTCCGTCGATTCACGCACCTTCACGAGGCTCTACCAGATCGCTGGTTCCCTGATATAGAATCATTCACGCTGTGCCCCTTAAGCCGACGATTGAATTAGTGCGCATCGCGAAGATCTCCGCGGTAATTGTAGTGTACGGACGAATCATGGAGCGTGCTTGGCTTAGTCAGCCCGTTGTTGTGAGTAAAAACGTGAAAAAAGGTCAGCTTTAGATTCTACATAAAGTTGTTTTGACGATTTTGGCAGCTTAACTACATTAAACGTCCGGCAATATAATACTTAACTATATGCCACTGTGGTGGGTGTGTGGGTTACGTAGTAACATTACCTAATCTGTGCTGTGGGGCGCACTTTCCGCATCATATAGTTTTTTTTGTATTTCACCCTTATTATCATTACTATTGTTGTCATGGGTGTTATTCGCCTGCCTACCTAAAAACTTAACATCAGGAAAAACAAAATGTACCTCGCTTAATAAGCATATACATACATACATATAATGAGTCAACTTAAAAACATGTTTGAAGTACTTTTTATATGCTTGAGGTGAGGTTTAAAATAAAAATTTGTCTAAAAACATTTAACTCATTTTTTATATATTAACAATATATTTATAATATTTTATTATAGCAACTAGGAGCAGTCTAAAAGTTACATACTCCACGGTTCCATCTATTGTTTGCAAGCAGGCAGGCAGACCTAACAGGTTGAAGTGCAGGCATTTTAACGCCGTAACTTCGTTAAAATCCGTTTTACCGGCAGATGAGTGCAAAACATCACTATAGAGCAATTTTAAACAAGCGCGAGAGGCTTTGGTAAAAGCTTTTGCAAGGAGATTAATTTTGTGATAAATATTTTTACTAAGAAAAAGGTATTAAACCTACAATGTAAAAGTTTGGAGACACTAAAATCACTTCGGATTATTTACCTTGATTTCAGGATTTCAATTTAGAGTTTCAGGACTGGATCAAGGCTGTAGTATTCGCTACCGCTCTGGGTACCGAATACCGTGTAGTTCTAAACAGGCCAATAAATAATCCGTACAATGTTGAAAAAGAAAAAATATGCTAGGAAAAAAATTGTACTTGCTTCGCTGCTGTCTATTCTTTGAAAGCATCCGAGTTTCATCATAATCGATGAAAACATCGATTATATCACATCATGTCCTGCTTGCAATAAATACGTCGTACTCATTCTAGCGTGAATTCATTTTTCCGCTGACAAAAGTAATAAACGTGACTATCTGTCCGCGCCCCCGCCAGCTTCGGTAGTAATGAATCGTCGCATAAAAGGCATAACCAAGTGGAAAGGGAGGGCGACGGTGGCGCCCTCGCGATAATGTGTTTAGCGACTGTTGACGACTGAGATGTGACGGTTTTACGCTAGAGGGAGACACAGCTAATTACATGTTTATGGTATTAGTTGTGATTAGAGTGATAGGTACCCTCATATTTTACTGCATGTGATTGATATTTCAATTCCAAATAATTATTATTTTAAACTAAGCCGAGACCCACCGCACAGTGCATTTTTTATACATACATATTATGTAGGTACCTAGAGTCCTCTTTGCAAACGGTTTTAAAGAGGCCAGCAATTGAAGTCTAAAATCTTTAAAAAATAAAGTCGTGTTAATTACATAACATATAAAGTTATAACTCAAGAACGGCTGATCGATTTTTATGATTTTTGATTTGTTGGATTTGTCTCCGTCCAGAATAAGAGAATAACTAAAAAAATTGGGTTCCGCGTAAAAAAAAACTGAGGGGGCGAAGCCGCGGGCACAGCTAGTATATTAATAAAAAAAGAAAAGAGAAGTCAGTTTAAAAAGGTACGTGACTCAACAGGACAAGCGACAATATAAACTGAACTCAAAATCACTAAGGATTCATTAATTAAGTTAGTTACAGTTTGATAACAAAATACTATATAAACAAATCATGCCGGACATAAAAAAATATAGTAAAATGATAGACATGAAACATCGCGATCATCCACCCCATCCATTTTGCGCTAATGCACTACGTCGGTAATTATGTGACGCAACTCAAAATGTCGTAATTACTGTTTTACACCCGTTTGTCTCCGCCCGCCTAATGGATATTGTAATTATGTTTAGTCAGTAGTTATTTAAAGCTATGCATATTTTGATAAAATCCGCTGATATTATTAAATTCCATTTATAAACGGTTTATGAAATTTAGTATGGGACTTATCACATTAATAGCTTACTTGTCACAGGCCTATTTGCACAGATAGTTTGAAGCAGTCAGGATCGCTTATTTAATTTTGCCCAGTTGACTTTTGCATCAAAAATATAATTATTATTGCAAAAATGTCAGCCAATGAAATACAGCGAATGTCAAAATGACATTCATTTACTGCTTCAAACTGGCGACTGTATAGTAAACTACAGTCTTCTATTTACAGATATATCATGGAGCTGCTAGTTGCATAGTTCACTATACAGGCATAGCTTGAAGCAGTCGATCTTGATTGCCCGTGTATTTATGCTCTTAGTCAAGATTATAGACACACGGTTTGGGCTATTGGTTTGTGCTCTTCAACTCACTGCTCTCTGCGTCATCAAATCTACCAACTTCTTCGCAAGCACCAGCGCTTTAGACAGTGATTTGTACATCAGTTAGTCAAGACCTTGCATGTTGCTGAAAGCCGAAGCAGATGGCGCGACATAGTACAGAAAAATCTGTTACCATGATGGGTCCTGACCCCCAGTATTGGGGAAACGACGCAAGGAGGAGGAGGAGTCAAGACTTTTCAAATGACACCACACTGAAGTTTTTGAATTGTGTAGACCCCTTGACATTAGTGAAAACTTAACATCCAGTCTTTGAAACCAATTTATAGTATATTGAAATTGTTTGAAATCTGTCGATTCAATTATTTATACGAGTTTGTGCTGGAGATTCCCCGCAGCACCATCTAGCCCGTAAGATGCTGACAGTATCTGGTACCCATATGTCATATGGGTACCAGATACTGTAGACTACTGAAATAATAATTTAATAATAATTTGTAATAACGTTCTATATCTTCTGTACAACAGAACACAAAGTGCTCTGTATGGGATAGTTCGTTACAGTTTCAGTTATGCCTCGAATTACAGTTGACCGACTTTATAACACTTTGACAACTTCGCTTTTAGTTCCTTTGTACTGGGATATTGTCTTAAAGTTGCTGCGATGAGCGTATACATACCTACAACAAGTTACTCAGTGTAAATATGTTCAACATGAGTTGATATAATTTTGTATGAAATTTTGGCGCAATGGGGAAATCTCGCCTAATGTACAAAAAAGTCTTTAGACAAAATTATTATATTTTACATTGGCTGAAAAAACAGGCAGGTCAAAGTGGTCCAAATCACAAACGAATTGCACACGACTTCAAGATAATTTGACTGTACACCACAATCTGCAAATGTCTGTCCACTAAAGCAGCATCAGTTATCTGGTAGGTACCTAAAACACACTGTCTTGTTGATTTTGGGGCTTGGTTATATTGTTTAAAACTGTCCAGCATTATTGATTTATTTTCGCATATTCTCTTTCCGTAAAAATACTTTTAAAAATTACTTATTAAGTAAAGCAATCTTTATTGCATTTATTTGACATTTAGAGCGCCCTAGAAAACTAACATCCAATAATTACTCTCCCAAGCATGCAGGTTCGACTCCTCGAAGACTGAACTCCTGGGTTAGACGTGAAGAGTCGGGAGAGGGGGGCATTACGTAGATCACAATATGCACTTGAGCACTCCCTGCTATGAATATCTACAGATTCCGGGGCGAAATGAGGACTTCATTAACGAAGACAAAACAGTTTTGTTAGTGGTTTTGAATTTGATGGATTGTTCTTGAGTGACCTGAAGACGGTATAATTTGGTAGATTCTTGAAAAAACAAAGAAAGGGGAGAATCCAAAACAATGTTTATAGACTTTGGAGATAATGTTTGTAACAAGGTCCAAAATTAGTAGAAAGGTTTGATGTAATTACATACACCAAATTTACGTAGAGTTAAGCTTTTGGGACTAGCCAATCTACATATGTGTGAAAACCCATTAATTATGATGGAAATCGTACGTAGGAACTAACACATTAAGATCAGTCATTCGTGACCAAACATGAATAATCAGATAAAATATATTTTCCGATTCCGTCCCTGGCGCGTAGGGGGTAGCTATTACACCCCATGAAGCCACCCTCTCTAATTGATTTACAATTGTCGGTTAAATTTGTTTCCCGACCACCCTCAGCGATCACGGATCGCAAATGCATTTAGGATACTTGTACAAATGAATTTTAACTTCAACGACTTTATTTGCAAACGGGTTGAGTATAACCCATTTTGTTTTTGTTGCGAAAAAACGGATTTGCAATGATTAATTTCCATAACGTTATTTGAATTAGCATCCTGTAGCTTAAATTTTTTAGAATTAGAATGTTTATGTTTTCTTAGATTTAAAAAGTGTTCACTCCGCAATAGTTTTAAAAAGACTGATTTACCAAATAGCAACTTATTCCAAAGACCCTTGAAAAGAGAATGGTTTGCATCGCGTCCCTCAGAAAGCGAAGTCTGTCAACGAAGGAGTCTTCGCAAGGAAGTTGAATAAAACATGTAATAAATAAATGTAGCCAGTGAACGTGACGACCTATAATGCCGGTAGGCTCTACTCTATTGAATCCATTGCAGGTCAGGAATGTGTCTAGAGGATTTCAAGTTTGATCATAAGGTTTTTTCTGTGTCAATTAAAACTTTTAGGATAGGTTTGGTTAGTCACAAACACCTAAGTATACTCCTTTCTGAACAATGGAGAACTTTTTTAATTGGCTTTCGTGGCAATAGTTATACTTCAGTGTGCAGTTTTTAATTCCACTATATTTTTGTGGAAAAAACTTGTACGAAACCGGTATACAATTTTTTTTTTTTAAAGAAATGTTGAAACATGCTATAATTGACAGCCCACAACACATTATAACACTATGCCAATGCCAGTTTCATACAAAATCTTAACTTTTTACTTCTGATAATATTTCAACCGCAAGTTACTTCTAAAATATGACCCTCAATAAAACGCGTAATAAATAAATCAAGCAAATGGTATCACATTTCGACACTCCGCCGTAATAGAGTTATGACAAAAATGGCGGCAGAATAACTTGCGAACCAGAGACGCTTGTTAGCGTCTCGGCTTTATTTATGGCAGATTTCTTTTATGACCGAGGATATACACTGGATCGGATAGGGGACGGGTGGAATCATATTGTAGATTTGGTTGTTGATATCCAGCGATTGAAATAAGAACTTACCTACCCTAACTTTTGCATAGTCTGGCTAAAGTAAACTCGCCATTTGAAAACTACTAAAGTCAAATCACATCAATTTTGTCCAAAACCAAATTGATTTTTGAATTGGGAGAGAGAGAGACCAAGTTATAAAAGTCGGTACATTAGCATGAAAAGAGGACAACAGATTTAATTATATACTTATATACTTGACTTCTACATATTATAATATACTACAATAAATAAAATTCTATGCAAACTTAAGTTGCTTATAACAAATTCTATAATTACATATGTATATTTATGTATATAAAAATAAATAAATACATAAAATACAATAGTCATGAAGAAAAATAATGCTCTTTGAGTTTACGCTCAAAAATGAAGACAGGCATTTATTAGTTGAGTGTTAATTATTAAATATATTATTATTATATTACGAAAAATTTCCTAAATGTTAAATATTATCATCATAGATTCTCAGACTAAAATATGTCGGGGCCGAACTCCTCCAAAGAATAGTAGATGCCATGGGCTACCATGGGGGTGGTAATGCCATAGGTTACCTTAATTACTTTATAAACCACCCTTAAATGAATAGGTTGATGAATGTCCATAGAACCACCATCACTGACCTTTCCAAACCACATAAATTTGACGATCCGCAGAAGTCATAAAATCATATATAAATACATAAAATTTGACTTGTCTAAGTGCTTATTTTGTAAGCCTAAAGAAATAAAGTTATTGATTCTGATATAGAACCGGTTATTTGCAATCCGATGCGTTTACATTTCTCTGAACGTGCTTTCAGTTCACATTTCGGCTTCAAATATTTTTCATTTCCCGTTCCGGGAATCGACAAATATCATAAAAATGGAAGGTAAACAGTCGGTCGTATTTGCAGTGCCGCAGATCCTTTCTCTTGCCGTAATCTGTCAGACCTCGTGGACCTCACGTATCGGTAACTCCTCTGTTGTTTCTCGGTTTTCCACTACTTCTTTTATTTGTGCACAGAACATGTTTTTTTTTGTTTTATGATTCAGTGATAGTATTTAGTATTTATTTATTTATTGCATACATATACATTAATTAATTAGTTAGCTGGTAGTTAGCTTAAAAGTAAGTACATGTACCCTGTAAGGGCACAGCAATTTATCTTAAGATTATTACAATAGATATTTATTATATTTATTATTTTTTACAAACAAAGAAGACCGGAAAATATAGACAATTCTAAAGTTTACGCTAGCACATAAAACAGCCAGGGTCGGCGGTATAATAAATTTACCTACATATTTTTTTTAATAAGCTAAGCCGCATTCACAAAAATCAGAAAAATTACGGAATCAGGTTTTACTAAACTTTAAATTGACCATAATTGTCAGTAATAAATTCTATTCATCCAGGGTTTGCAAGTGGTCACATTTCATCAACAGTGTTACAACCAACTATATTGTGGCTATGCCTCACTCAGCTTGTAACATGGATTTTTATTATTATTGGCATAGCCAGTCATGGCTATATTGCAGTGCCTTTGTCGAATTTTTGACACCATAATGTTATTTATATCGGCATATAAATAATAATAAATAATGCAGGACAATACACACAGCATCATATAGCCCAGTGGTCGTCATAATTTTCTGGTCAAGTGCCACATAGGACAATGTGACGTACTACTCCGGGCCGCACTATGTATTGTAAACTAGCAACATGCGTAGTGAAATGTTGGGTACTACAATAATTAATTACAGAACGCAAATTATTATTCATTTCATTCATTCATTTCATTTCATTATATTAAATATTTTATTACGAACAGTTGAATTTCAGTTCAATAATCAATTATTCTTTTGTGCTTTTTTACATATTTCATCTATGTTTGCATCTTTGGGACTACATGCAATCCTCATTGCGTCTTCTAAATGCGTAGAAAGGCGATTACGATCTTTGATTTTCAAAAAGTTCATTTTATAAAATGAAGCTTCGCAGAGGTTGACGAGTTCAGGATATTCTATATTTATTTTATTTGCGCTGTTCTTGAGTCAATCACCGCGGGCCGCAAATAACGACTCTAGCCCCAAGCGATGCAGAGCTTGTGTTATGGGTACTAGATGACTGATATACATAATACAATATATTACATAGATACTTATTTTTTAGTAAACATAGTTAATACCCAGAAAACCCGAGAAAAATATTTGCAGATCGTACATACATTTGTACGAGGCGGGAATCAAAAACCTTCTGCGTCGCAGGTGGACCTTCGCCCGCCGCGCCACATCGGTCGTCAACTCGTAATAAAAAATCCTGTATCTCAGAAAATATACGCTTGTAATTTATTTGGTAGTACATATTTGATTATTGGTAGTATTTGAACCCACCTTTTAAATTGTCAGACAATTTAAAAGGTGGGAGGACGAGCTCAAGGATATTGCAGAGAAAGATTGGCGACAGATAGAGCAGAGTGGAAGGGTTTAGAGGAGGCCTTTGCCAAAAGGCAAACAGATGAATATCGATGTAACATTAGTATAGGCAATAGAATTTAAGCAACAAATGTAAATTTATCTGAATAAAGGCTTATATAGTAATTGATCATTCAAGAATACGAAAGTAAAGACCGACAATCTAAGTATCTCATCGACTAACACTCACACTCTCAAAAAGGTATCAAACCTTTCTCTTTTGTATCAATTCAAACCCCTATAACCTGTAATGTAAGAGCTTTCAGTAAATATATTTAAGTGAATTCGCTTCGGAGCGAAATCCAAACAAATTCCCGTTTAATCCAAGAAAGAGCCTCCCAAATCCAGGTTAGTTGTAAATATCAATTACGCAAATACCCGGCTTTGGAGCTGTTAAACCGGCAGTAGATGCATTAACACTCGACTCAAGGGGTGAGCCCGGGACGGTTTATTGCTTCAAAATGTTGTAGTGATTTAGAACGGGAACGTTGATAGACTTGTCTGGGTTTTCACTACTTTAATTAACACACACAGTATGTATGATTTAGGTACATTTTACGATGTAACAAAAAATTCTATTAAGTCTTTCAATGTATGAGATCCTAGTAAAACAACCTCTTCTTAGTGCTTATTTTCGTTTAATGTAATTTAAATTTAGGTAATATAATTTTAATATCACCGTGCCGTGGGGCCGCGGCGTACGAATATCGACCCCTCCAACTCAACCCGTGGATGTCGTAAGAGTCGACTAAGGGAACCTACCAGAGGAAGGGCAGTAGCTTCCTTCTGAGTATTTTTAATCACCAACACTGCGATCACCAATCCGCCTGCCAAGCGTGGTGATTATGGCAAATCCCCCCTACATGGGAGACCATCCACTCGATGGACCGACGATATCGTAGCGGTCGCAGGGAGTCGATGGATGGAGGCGGCTCAGGACCGCTATTTGTGGTGTCGTACGGGTAGGCCTATGTCCAGCAGTGGACGTGTATGGGCTGATGATGATGATGATGATGAATTTTAATATCAAGTTATAATTTGAGAATTAACAGACCCGTAATACTTTTTACCAATAAATGAATTATTCTGATTGTACTATAGCTTTTTGATTCGATGATGATATATGAAAATATAATATAAACTCATCCAACCAACCTTTTTCTTTTGATTCAACAGTAATTGAGACATTCAAAAACCCGGTCTATTAAAAACAATAATGATGCTAGATAATAAGAATAAAAAAAATTCTATGCATTAGAGTTAGTCAAAAGATAACATGCTTTCCAGGTCATCAATGGTCTGTATATTTTTCGGTACTTACGTAGATGACTTGGAAGGCCTGTACGGGAACGAGAGATGCGGGGGCTGTATTTCATTTTGTACGCCCTGGGGCCAAATTCTTCTACGCAATCGCTTTGCTATGAAAAAAGTATCTACGCAGAATCGTCCACAGATGAAATTAAGTCTAGATAGTGCGTGCGGTGCTATTTGCATGGAGCGATTGATAGATTGGTTTCAGCCTTGTCACTTGTAACTCGCGCGCTTTCGTCTATCTGTAGTTTCTTTCATCAAAGACGCTAAAATGAGTCATTTTGAGACGATCCCATAGTTTTGGTGAAGCAAAATTAAGTTGAATTCCGCTCCGGGGTAGTGGTACGATACAGCAAAAGTTTGTATGTACCTATAAATTGATGTTTGTTACCACTTCACGCCAAAACGGATCGGTTTAGGAACTGTATTTACAAAGAAAATAACAATCAAATAATATAAACAAATTAAACTAGTATTTACAATTGAAACAATTGAGCTAACTGCAGACTGTTACAAACAATTTACAGGTAGCTCAACTGGTCCATATCAATACCAATCGGATGCGTTCCCAAGACGCTGGCTGCATTGCCTCGCTGTAGGTGCATATATGTAGATCTAGGCATGGAATGAAACAAAGGCTTTTTATCCCATTAAATCTGTTCGATATATCGATCACATATGTAGGTATATTAGCAGCATCAGCAGTTTGACCTAAGTTGGTTACTAGTGCCGCGAGCGCGGACCGGGCGCCAACAAAGTCAGTGCATCGGCAGCAATCATTCAAACCGCACTCATAAATAGCATTATTAGTCGTAGTTTTATACAATATAGCTTTTGTACTATAACTTGACTTTTATATCAGCATCCCGGGAAAAGCTAGCCGCGATTCCTACATGTTCTGGTCCTTCGAACCGGATCATGTAGGAATCGCGGCACGATCGAGCGTATTTTCCATGGGATAGGAATCCCCTTTAATCGTAGAACATTTGTAAACACGCATCGCGATTACCAAATTAAGTTTTACCTATAGCCACAGTAAAGACTCTTTGTTAGCAGACTGAAGAATACGTTTGAGAGCTAATTAGCTAACAAGTTAACTGAACTCCCCACATTCCTCTTATTAAATGTAATAGTAACGAGCGAACTCTACAAAGTAACAAATAAAAGGAGCGGCCAATTGGATTGAACTCCCTCGAGATATTTTTTCCTCAAATCTAATAGAGTCGCAGCGAGCCGATGTACTTAGATAATTTTAATATTCGCCCCGTCGTCGTCGTCCTCCCCTAGAGTATTTCATCGATCACCGATGTACCCACTTTCTGATTTATTGGGTCAGTGTGTCTCATTTGGAACTTTGCAACCCCTTTTTAACCGAGTTAAGAAAGAGAGTGGTAGGTATTTAATTTGGTCGTATGTTTTTTTGAACGTATAATTGTTATGCGTGAGTCATACTAATGCTATAAATGGTAAAGTTTGGATGGATGGATGTATGAACGCTATGGAAAGTCTAGATTCGTCACCTCTTCACGCTAAAACTACTGAAAAGACCAGGCACAGATTTTGCATATATGTTGTTCTAAAACTGGAATAGCAAGTAAGTTACTTTTTATTCCGAAGAAATGCGTGCAAACTCGTGGGCAGAACCTAGGAAAATAAAAGTCGCATATCGTTATTCGATATCTTCGTCAATTGTTACCCGATTTTGAAGATTCTTCTTTCGTTTTTGTATGCATAATGCATTTCTATCACTTGTATGATTACACAAAAGCTTATGTTCCCGAGGATTTTTTTTATTTAAAAACTTAGAAAAATAATTATCACGGATTTAAAATTGGCTTTTTGTTTATGTAAGAAACATCAAATTATTTTTATCGTTAAGTGTTTGAGATAATCAAATGACAACGTAACTTGAGTGAGACCATCAAAATTAAATAGAAAAGGTGGGTACTTAACCATAAAATTGAAATAAGGAAAAACAATTGAGAACAAATGAACGCGGACAAATTACAAGCGGAGTCGATTCTCACTTTTAATTAATCTCAGGACGTAGGGTCGGGTATCGATTGACAATTTCCTTTAGACGCAAATTGACCCAGACGCATTACGCAATTTGTGTGACCAATGAAAATGAATATGGAAAATAATTTAATCAATCGAGAAATGACCAATACATAAAACAACCAATACCTGAAATGACCAATACGGCAAATGACCTATACACTAAAGACCAATACCAAACTGAACATTTGTTTTACCTCGACGCAAAATAGGGGTATAATGTTATTCGAAAGGACGATGTTGTCGCTGAGCGACAAAGTTACTTTATATTTTCTAAATAAAATAAAAACTATTCGAATTTCATATATTCGATTGAAACATTCAGAACTCCCCAATCCATAGTACAGTCGTAAAAATAAATTGGCGTACCTGTGACACAATAATTCCCTCCCCAGGGAGCTGTACTGGGGACATAATGACATACAGACATATACGCATAACTGCGGCTTATTGTACTGTGACGAAGGGCCAAATCACTTTGCGAAAGTCCTTGGAGACATTGTCATAAATGTAGCTTGTAGGATGTAGGAATGCTTGAAGCCAGGATGATTATTGTCGGAGTTTGAAGCGAGAGGAACTTATTTTGCCAAAAGTATGTCAGCGTATCATGTTGATTTTTGATTTTAGTATAATTATTGTAATCGAATTAGATTTCCGATTTCAATAACTATATTTCTTTAGGCTTACAAAATTAGCACATAATAGACAAGTCAAATTTTATACAATAAACTGTTTTTATATAGTAATTATTATCAAATAAGTAATAAGGTGTTATTGATTTATTCTTCACTTCAATTAAAGAAGCTTTTATTAAGAAAATACCTCTTATTTAAGGCACTATCATACATACTCGTATGTGCGTTAATGGACACTGAAAGGGCTTTCACTGCCAAACCTAACCGTGCAACCCGAAGGGGCACGCGCCGCTGCTATGAGCGTTTCTACGGTATGAGATCCATATCTCATACCGTGGTTGCACTGAAAGCGTGGTACAGTTGTTTTACGTTTATACGTACAGAGCTAGTTCTAGCATGCCTACTTATATATATGTATATGTACACTCATGGACAAATTTAGAGGAACGCAAAAATAAGTTAGAACGTCATAAAATATTTTCTTGTTCCCTAGTCTGTGATTTTCGCATTGTTTAACAATACCGACAGATAAGAAAATATTTCAAACGAACAGGATAAGCTCACAAAAGAGTAAAAACCGAGAGGGACGGCAGATTTATTGTAAGCAGTTTTCGCTTCGAACGAAAAAAGCTACAGGAAGTTCGATAAGTGTAACAGTTAGCCAACAAAACGATGCGAAGAAGAGTTAAGGCAGCTGTTCTAGGGGCATACTTGCCGGCCAGAGGCCCATTGCACACCACAGGTCATCGAATAGCTCGGTTCAGCTTTGCTCTTTGATTACTGGGGAGAAGTACTCTTTACTAAAGACTCCAAATTCTGTCAGAAGGCAGTTGATGGAAGGACCAAAGTATAGAGACGATCAACTCTATCATGAAAAAAACATTATTTCTTTTTCTAATATAGAAAGGTTAAGGTAGTTTATTTCAAGGGTAGTTTTTTGATATTATGCCGGTAAAAACCAACATGAGTCTTAAACGTAATGACACACTTTTTAAATTACATAAAAGTACAGACATCTTTGAGCGAAAACTAATCAAGTCGCTTAATTAGAGCTTTCTATTTGACCCTGTTTTCAAACACCCTGACACACATTGAGGCTGCGTGTGATTTAGCATTCAGTGTATTAAACAATTTATAGATAAATATATCACATCCTGACATCAGATAATGTTTTATCTGAGTAGATATTTTATTACAATAATAGGTGCCACCCATGTTATCCGCAGTGAATAAGTTTGTATTTGAATTATTTGAACATCCCACGGAAACACTGAATTTTTCCGGTATCAAAGCATATGCGTTAATCCGGGATATAAGCTATCTTGGTACCAAATTTAATCCACGACCGTTTAGCCGTTTGCGCGTGAAGGAATAACAAATAAACGTACACACAAAAATGTTCGCGTTTATGATATAAGTCTGGTTCTTTTCACATTTCTCGCTCCTAATAAAATCTATAAAAATTGAGCCTTCGATGTGCCTTGCATACGAATATTTATTTATCATGTATTTATTGAAACATCTAGCAAAATCCACCATGCAATGCCCCAAAGCTCTCTTCTCAAAGAACATCCATAAGAACCAAATAAATTTCACTTACATGCGCCTCCAGAACATTTTCTTCACGTTTCCTTCCACCGGAATCAACAGGTGATAACTGGGCTCACACCCTTAGAGGATATTAAACCACTTGCTACCCTACACCCCACTTACACGGTCCAAAATTGAATCACGAACTAGTAAAACAACTTGTGGATTTTTAACACTGAAAATCACAAAAGCAGTGAATGCTAGATTATAAACATTGCGTATAATCACGATATTTATGTTATTTCATGATTACAGTGAAATCACGTGATCGTTAAATGTTGGTGATTGGTGTGATTATGTTATTAACAAAGAAATCGTGATTGAAACTGAGTAATTTATGAAGGAGTAGAATGGTTTTGACGTCACGGGCGCTGATATCAAACTAGCCTGAAATGCCTTCTACGCTCGTAGTCCTGGCTCGCAGGGGTATTCTGTAATTTCAGGGCGTTCTCGTCTTCTATTGTCTTGGGCTTTAACTTGAGATGACACGTTTTTATTTCAAGTAACCAATTTTTTGTAAATTATTACCAAGAAATCTGAATCATAGAATAGATACAAATTAGAATTAGTATTTACAGTTGAAATCGTTGTGCTAACTGTAGAAACAATCTAGATATATCTCCACTACCATCGGACAAGTGACTTATTTTTGGTTTTGATTTTGTTAACCGTTGATGTCAAGACTTAATTAACTATCCAATTTAAATTCTCCTTCGAATGTTTTAGTCAGTGAAATTTTATATTTATCTAATTTGTAACGACACATTACTAACAAAGAAAATTACAATGAAATTATAGAAACAAATTAGAACTAGTATTTACAATTGAAAAATTGAAGATAGATTGTTTGCAAACTATTACAAACAATCTATCTTCTTTCACACATTACTTACACAAAACTGATATAGAAAAACTAAGATGTATTTATCAAGACAAAAGAGATCATAATTTTCTTGCCATTTTCCACTCAGATAGGGTCGGCATAATAGATTTTCTTCTATCAATCGTCATCTCAGCACTGAGCATCTATCTTTTCTATTAACAAGGAAAAAGAGATGAAAAGCAAAAAAACTTTCATCTTTGTAACAATAAAAAATGCTTATAGATATATCGACCGACGGTGTACACTGTACAATAGTCTTCCTGATATTGTTACTACTGCAACTAGTCTGATATGCTTTAAAAACTAGCTAAAGCACTGCCTCACTAACAACACGTTGTTCACTTGTGAGGAATTCTTAGCCTGTAAAAGTATCTGAATGCAGGTATTTATCTAGCTGTAACTCTTTTAAATGTTTTACTGATCTTTTATATATTTATTGACTTTTATATTTTTAGTTTTTTTTTTCAATCGAATTATGTGCCTATCCATAATTAAAACAAATGTGACGTGTTTTTCATGAAATCGTCTAAATAAATTATTATTGACTATCCCATCCGTATTTAAAGATACAGAAGGCAAAATAACATTTAAAGATTCAGGATCAAAATACATATAATAGTTTCGATACCGTACCTAACTAACCTAGAAATGACAATGAAAATAAAAAGACAATCAAGAATAAGCCCGCAAATTGATCCTGTATTCTAGCGACGATGTGTAGATATAGTGCGAAGAGCCGCGCGCTAGAGCGAAACGACAACAACATCGGAGAGAGAAAACAAAAGAGAATTCATTCAACATCAGCTATCTTTTGGAAAAAATCCCCGCCGATTTCATAATCAATCTCTAGCCCTCCCATTCGGACCTGTGTTTCAACACGTCTACCGAAGCGAGAGGGAGTATAGCCCGGCAAATGTATTATTTCATGAAGTTGCAGAATAAGTCGAAAAGTCCCGTGAATGCTCCAGATTTACAGACAATGGCCCAATTTATATCCAACTCACTTACTGCTGGCGACACGGTAGTTGAGAGTAGAATGGATGCTAGCAATATTGTACTGTACCCCTACGACTTGTTAGGGTATCACTTTGATCAAATGAACTCGCTTACTTAAACTTATTCAAGTTTTTTTTTTTTGGATTTGTATGCTAGTTGATATTAAGGCTTAATTATCATATCCCATTGATAAGATTAACGATTTATTTTGAATGTATTTTGCTGTAGTAATTAGATTCGAAATACCCTAATTTTTTTTTATGAGCCTAGTGGTCCCTTTGTAGTACAAAAGCCTGCCTTTCCTCTTTCCATTTCTCTTCCGATAACTTAGAATATGATATTCAATCTCTCTCTCATTTGCTAATAAACAGAATGAACATAGGTAGGTCCTTAAATAACAAAGATATCGACGGACATATAAAAAAACAAAGGTAGATACAGCCGTGCATAGAACATCCCCCTTTTTTCAAATTCGGTTAAAAAAGAGAAACCGAAACGCGATAGATAAATACGGAAATCCGTAGAAGAACCAAAGTTACCGACATAGTTCTCAGAATTAGCAGACTGTAATGGCGATGGGCAGGCCATATAGCTCGTAGAACCGGTTAATAATAATGTTGGACAATGCACACAACATCGACCGCTGGGGAGTAAAGGTTGTCGAGTGGCGACCGCGATGCAATGCGAAACGGAGTGAGGGAAGATCTCCCACTAGATGGACCGACGATATCGTAGCGGTCGCAAGGAGTCGTTGAATGGAGGCGGCTCAGGACTGCTATTCGTGGCGTCGTTTGGCGGAGGTCTATGTTCGGCAGTGGACATGTAAGGGCTGATAATGATGATGATGACCAAAAAGAGAGATGTGTGTGCTGATTAATGAAATTATTGTTAATTTCCTCTACGATTTACAAAACTACTTTAATTAAACTTCTCAACAAAGCCTGACGATATCACCGAAAGTTCCGCCGCGCCATACATCTAGAGAATAGGGTAAAAAACCCATCGCATAATGCCAATTACATTAAAACATTTTGCCGGGGACAAAGGGCGCGAGAACAATGGCCGAGGAAGGAGCGCGATACGTCTTTCAATGCTTTTAACTTTCTGATGGCGGCGGCTAGAGGGAAAAATGGTAACGTCTCGCGACAAATGCCCGTGAAATAGGGAGGGGAAGTGTCGATGTTTTACCGATTTATTACAGTCGATAGTTTAACAATAACTAAAATTGTTTGTACTTGTTTGTGGATTTTCTGAGTTCAGGCTTTCATTTCTCAATATCCGCGCGCTGTTCGATACACTGTTTATAACTCATTAATAAAACTGCATATTGACTAATAGAAGTATGGGGTACAGCTGCTAAATCTAATCTAGACACACTACAAATAGCTCAAAATACATTAGTTAAGAGGCTTTTCAAGAACAAAATTATGAATACACATATCTCAAACCTATTTATACTATAACTGCATATTAATTCGTAAAATACTTTTAAAACAAAGATATACATGCACAAATAAAATTTACTAAAAAGCAACAATTTCAAAGGATAAGACTTCGTAGTACCGATGATATAAAAGTACATTCTCCTCGAACTAACTATGGCAAGAGAAACATTAAATACGAAGGTGCGCAGATGTATAATAAACTACCGAAATACATAAAAGAAGTCAAATCAATGTCAATTTTTAAAAAAATACTCAAACGTTATATTATGTCAAAGTAGGTCACGTAATATAATTCTTAATTTTATATTGTTGGTATGCCACTTCCAGTTGTGCTCGCTCCGCGTCATCGAGCGGCCATTGTCTTGTTTACGCGTATAGCAAGTTCGTAAGAACTACCCACTTTATTTTCACTTTTTCTATTTAGCATTATTTTTTCATAGTTTTAGTATGAGTGAGCCCTACACTGTAAAATTTTATTGTATTTTCTCAGGTTAGTGAATTTATTCTTAATGAGAAATAAAACATTCTTAAACCTGAATATCATTATCAAAAATGTTTATTGATTGCGTAGATATTTAAAAAAAATGTTTACGAAACGGGCTGTTATATAGAACATAATAGGTACTAGCTTTACTTGAACATATTTAAACTAGAATGAGTGTGAAACCTACTTGTTTTGAACACAGTTTACATTTTTTTTTTTTTTGCCGAAATTGTTCGAAATTCCTACTTGTATGTGATGAATCAGTCCACTATCACTGAGTATATTAATCATAAATTATTACCACCTACGTAGTATATAACGTAGAAAAGTTTGTTTTATTTGGCGGTGTTATTCTAACAGAAACATTATTAACATCATTTTCCCTTTAAAAATTTTAGTTTCGCCGGATATTAGAACTTAAATGTAGTTATCGATAATTCGTAACCTCGTCCCTAGTAAAGAAGTGAGACGTAACCAATGGGGTATCACGGCTCGGTTGCACCACAAACTCATTTTATAAATCGCCGTCCGCGTACCCGGAACCACGCGTTACCCTCCCTACCTTTCACTACAAAAACATTAAAAGGTTTCGAGAAAGGAGTTTTCGATTGCATGAGTAAAAAGGTCTTTACAATAATTCAAAATGATTTATCTAGTGTCGGACAATTTTGACCAATAATGCACATAAAACATTTTAACCAGTTTCTTGGCCGTATTTAGTTTAAAAATTTGCTCAAAGTAGGTAAAGCTTTTAAGGACCTTGTTGGAGACATTATTCTTAACTTTTCCATCCAAATGTTGCCTGGAAGCGATTTCTTCCAAGCTTCTTCTAAGCGATAAGGCCGCCCATTGTACCTATTCATATAAATGTCTATGTTTTTTTATTTAACTTTGTGGTGTACAATGAAGTCTTATTACTTAGTCTTATTTGATAATAATAACTATATTTATAGTATAAAATTTGACTTGTCTAAGTTCTTATTTTGTAAGAAATAAAGTTATTGATTCGGATTCTAAAGAATTTTGTATTGTATTGTACTTTTCTTGTAAAGTCAATGAGAGAAAATCCAGAACAATTATTCGCAGATCGTACAAACGTTTGTCCTAAGGCGGGAATCGATCCCGCAACCTCCTGCGTCGTAGGTGTACCTTCACCCGCCGCAACACATCGGTCGTCATCAAATCTAACTTGTTTTCCTTAGTTTATGACTTTTGCTATTATATTATATTATAATTTAATTTTATACATAAATACAGGTTTCAAATGTAATTTTTTCAACAGTTTGTGAATCAATAAAAAATATTTTTTCCGACCTTCCCAAATGAACCAAAGCATGGTATCAGAAAAACAAGGTATGGACATGATGGTCACGTGGGTGGCTCTTGTGACGTCATCATCGCCATCGGCGAATGAGAAGACTAATCTGTTTCCTGGTGTTACCAGTAGCGTAAAATCGTAACTCCCCGAGCTCCTGTATGAATCTGATAAAACTATGTGGTTTTGTATATACCAATTAATTATCACATTGACTCGTGTTTAACTAACGCTGTTTAGACTGATTCAACAACAAACAAACATAATAGACAATTGTAATTTTTTATGATATTTCAATTGACCTTTGTTACATTTGTTTCCCAAATTCCACATTTTGTTGAAATAAAGTGGCAACTGGACAGTGACGTCGTAATAGCCACTCCCGGAGGATTTATTCTTGGATCATGAACCAAAGCCTAATGACAAACCTAGGGCGAGGCAAGACAAGACTGAATAGATGTCTTTTAGATCATCAGGAACATGGTCACCATCAGGTGAGATTGTGGTCATAATCAGTAAAAAAAACCATATCACAATGGTCCTCACAATAGCAGTCCCATCCACTCACTTAATAGCAAGTATCAGCCGGATCTTAAGTAAATCAAATCGCCCCATGAATAGCGAATGAGAAGGCTTTCAGAGTTTCCACAGATGACTATCACAATGGACGGATCAAGAGTCCTATCTCCGCGGAAAATGTTACTTAATGCTTATTTAAGTTGCTCCCATTTGATGGTATCAGGTTGGACTACCGTTTCTATGGATACGGATCAGAGGAAGAATAGTTAAAGGAAATATAGCAAATATTTGAAGATATAGTATATGAAAAACGTCTTTGGGACTTATATGGATTAGTTGAGCTACGTATAGACTGTTTGCAGTTCAACTGCTTCAATTGTAAATACTAGTGCTAATTTGTTTCATTTTAATTGTGGAAAAGGAAGTCATTATTATTAGACAAGAGTGAACAGGTGTCTTCTAGACGTTCGTGATACAACATCGGCCACATCATCACTTTCCATCAGGTGAGATTGTGATCAAACGAAGGTCTATATACTATAAAAAAAAATCCTTTCCTACTTCTTATAATCTGTTATAACCAAAATTTTCAAATATAAATCTGTTTCGTTTAATTTCAGTAATCTGATAGATAAACTTACTTCTACTTGAAACTCTACAATCCAATATACTGTACTTATCCAGTTCTAGAATGGATAAATATGTTGTATACACCCTTGCCTTTCTTAAATTGAAAATTTTCTATCCATCCTAAGGTTGCCTGGAAGAAATCGCTTCTAAGCGATAAGGCCGCCCATTGTACTTGTTTATGTTAATGTCTCTTTGTGGTGTACAATAAAGAGTTTTGTATTATATTGTAATATATAAGATGCCTGTGATATCTATCTGGAGGCGGCTCAGGACCGCTATTTGTGGCGTCGTATGGGGGAGGCCTATGTCCAGCAGTGGACGTGTATGAGCTGATATGATGATGATGATGGTATCTAAAAAACTAAATATTTACAAAACACAAACGTGTGGTGACTTAAACCTACTTTGAATAAGTAGGTTTAAGTCGCTTACTAAGCTATAAGAAAAAGGATAAAATATTCATCTTCCACGCCGATAAAAACTTTTAAGGACTTTGTTGGAGACATTATTCTTAACTATCTGGTCTAGACAAAGGATTTAACTACGTTATTATCATAAACTACTAAAGAACCAGTAAGTATCTACTGAATATATCAGATGAATACTGTCTTTCTCTAATGATATGTAAAATAAATAATGCTGGACAATCCACACAGCATCATCTGGACCCAAGCTAAGCAGAGCTTGTGTTATGGGTATTATGTTATTTTGGTCTATAGATTATTTGTTACTGTGGGTGTGCGGTTGGTAATAAAAGAGTTTGTACACTGAACTGAGTCTATTTAATAATTAACAAATACATTAAATGACAATTACGAGATTCTATTATCCAATATTGGGATACGTGTACATTGATCAGAGGCTTTAGAAGTGACTGGCGTGACAACGGCTTGCTAATAAAAATGCTTAATTGCAGAAACGCAAATGCGCCGCGTACTATATGCTAATCTGTGTCACTACAGGTACTAGATGACTGATATACATAATACAATTAATTATATATCTATATCAATAATAATATCAAAGATTTGCTAAACCTAGTTAACGCTTTGATATTTAGGTAAATTATTTAGCTATTTTTAGCCATCTAACTGTGACACAAAACAATTGTAGTACTCTAGACATGTGTGTTAATTTAAAATCTCCTTTGAACAACATGGTTGCAATCAAATAATACTCTAATTATTTGGAACCTGTAAGAATTTTTGGTTTACGCAATAAATTTTTGAGCGTTATCCTTTACGACATAAATAAAAATGCGTTTGCATTCGTAAAATTGAAAGTCGTTAAGACACAAAGCAAACGTAAACGATCCTCAAAAAGATGACTCATCTCAATTTATCACTGTAAAAGAGATTTTACATCGCATCCGCATTTACATTTTTATGGTTCCTAAACACTCAATAAAACCAACCGCGAGTAAAAAAAATCTAAATGTACGGAGCGTGCTACAAATCTTTTAGAAACGGGAAAAGTGACGCAGTAAATGGAAATGCAGTGATGCAACTTTAAACGGGTATCCAATTTACTGAGTTCACAAAACGAATTTACGGATATTTAACGGTTATGAGAAGCTAGGTCCAAATTGTGTTTAGAAAATATTCTGTTATCCGATTCTCAGTTAAAAAGTGTATGCCATATAGCATAAAAATTATAAGAAATCTTCATCCATGGTACAAAGGATGTTTAAAAAAATTATAAGACAGATCAGATAAGATTTTCCTGAGCATTTACTTGTAAAATAATCAGTATGCATCTTGAAAATATGTTATCAAGTAGGTTCAAAAACTCTAGAATGAATCTGCCCAGTCTCCATGCCATCTCTTTATTAAAGATTAAAGATCCTTTGTCAGTGTGAAGTTAAGACACTGTTACTCAGTTGTACTATGTTTGTGGGAAGACCCTTTCACTAGACGAAACTTCGCCAGGGCTTTCAAAAACAACAATAACCCTCTACGTATGTATGTGTAAGGATACGCAATACACTTCAAACGTACTCTCCATAGAGCTTTATATGCGGAAGAAATGAACTGGGATCGCTGTGATTTACTTATAATTATTTATAGACATGAATGCTAGACTACACGAATCTAGGTATTTCAACACAAACAAGGTTCGTACTTACATTCATAAATAAATACATTCATAAATACATTACTACATTCATGATCATCATTCATTACATTACTACATTCATAAATAAATTAGTCTAGGTATGTTAAAAAGGTATGATTTTTAGCTTAAAAGATAAATAACTGATTATGAGATGTTTTAACTGAAAATAAAGCAAAATGAAAAAATAAGAGAGAATAAGATATTTAAAATTAACCTAATAAAATGTCACCACACTATGGAATTATCTTATGACGATATAGAGTAGGTACAGTACGGTTTTAATTTATTCGTTCAAAACAGCACGACTCCCTACGAACAAACAACCAAAGAATTTACTACATTTTCATATTATGACAGCCGGATCAATTACAATTATCACCCATGAGAAGATGACAAAAAGTTCAATCTCATTTAATTACGGTATCATGTTTCGACAATTATCACCCCAATCCAACGGCGACTGCAAGTACCAAATCAAAAGCTCTAATTTGCATACAACTGACAGTTCGTACATTTTATTAGCTCTATGCAACCCCTCTGCCACGCTATTTTCATGTTTCTCAGTACAAATGGGAATCCATTTAAATACTAAGCCAACGTTTCAATGTAAACTACGTTATCAATAAAAGAGTTTTGGGGTAAAGTTTTTTATACTTATGGGATCACAGGACACACACACACATCCAGATACCGCATAAATAAAAATCAGGGGAATAACTAATGTAGCTGATGCCTAAGTTTATAATATTTCCGAGTTCTTAGAAAAAAACTTATGTTCAAGTTCCTAATTAGGTAATTAATTAATGTGTTAGTTTTGGCTTGAAAGATTATGGAACTTTTGATCTATGTGCTTATTTTGTAAGCCTAAAGAAATAAATGTTATTAATTTCTGAGTTTTGATCTTCTTCTAGTCGGAAATTTTCTGATTTGATCAGCTGGTGAAGCAGTTGAGTAAAAATGTACTGTAGCAAAGAAGTCAATCATTACCGCTTATTCTCACTCAAGGCACCTCGAAATCTCAACGTGTATCTGTAAACTTAAATTGCTTCGTAAATTTCCATTTGTAATGGCAATAAGCCTTCCTTTGTAAGTTGCCAAAGGCTCGCGCAGGCTTCTCGCTTCTTTGAGATGCAGTTGAAGGGCTTGGAGCGTACAGACTGCTGTCCCTGACTCTGGAAAACCAATAAGGAATATTCATCGAACGCAGTTCAATCTCGCCCTGGATTTTTGTAGTGATTGGTGACGGCTACAGCCGCTGTCTAGTTTATTGCACAGGATCGGGGCCCGTAGGATTGCGTCGGCACTCTATTTGTTTGCCACTGATCGACTGGGGGAGAAACGTAATTTAGGGGTTTCTATGTCACATACGCTGTCGGTTGAATTGAGGAATAGCTACAATTGAACCGTGCTTTTATACAAATGCTGTTTGGATTATACGGTTGTGTAGCTAATAAAGTTAGATATTTTAGGTAAAAAAACCCTCAATTCATTTATTCTTCAAGTACTTGAAAGCAGTAAACTTTGTTAAGGCTAAGCTTATGTTAAACATCTGATTTCTTTGGCTTTCTCCAAAACAATTTGTAGAATAATCTAATCAATGTAATGACATAAAAAATCTTGTAATACGCAGAAACAAGGACATTATTGTTCGCAGTCACTAAATCACAAACAAAACACGGACACCCTAAACATTACAAACTTCCAAAAAAACTTCGCGACGACATTTTTCAAAGCTTCCTTGTCAATTAACATCAACAACTTTACTTTCAGTGTCGCCCCCGAGATTGTATTTTAGATAATGGCCCAGTAATCAGGGAGGTGATTTATCACGGTGCTATCACAGCCTTCACTGTCCATTAAGCAATCCGACTTGCAACCCTTTGTGAGCACACCACCACACGCTTTCCTAGATGGAAGATAAACGTACGACTTTTTAGTGGTTGAAAGGTTTGTGTAAAATCGTTTATACCTAGTTGATAAAGAACACAAGAAGTTCACGCAGATTAATTTAACGATCTCGAACGGAGATCGTCTTTTGTTTGTACTGAGTCTTTAGCCTTTCATTTACTCTGAATAATATTTGGTCGGCTGTACAAAATCAAGCTGAGGTTTGTAACAAACGACGCGCGGGCCGAAGATATTATTGATTTATTTTGAATTTTCACTTAGGCTTGCCCGCTGCAACTTCTTGCGGTCCGAAGTGAGACTAACTCCTTATATCGTGGAGTTTTAAGTTGACAGGAATGACAACGGATGAAAACTGTGAGCTAAAACTATGTAATATGTATAGTATAATTATAAATAATAGCGACATTGTGTGAGACTGGTGCCTGTTGTAAAAAAACCTGTGCAGGACACCAGGCTCCCACTCCGCGACAGAAGTGCAGTTAATACATACAATAGTTCCTTTAACATCATTATGCTAAGTGTACTACATGGAATTAAAAACAACACTTACAGATAATATAAAATTATATAAATAGGTTTTTAGTATAAATTTATATAGTAGTCGTCCTATCTTTTCCTGGGATAAATTAAATTATTATTCTGATGATGCATATCAAAACCTGTAATTATGGATTTAAGTAACAAATAATTAAATGTGCATGACCGTTGTCGCCCCCCAAAATAGTCTTCCAATCAGGTATAATTAACAATAGTTCGGTAAAAGCCAAACGACTAAAATCAAAAACATGTTAGGTTAGACCGGGTGGGTAACTAAGTTAGGGGCCCAACAATTGACATGCATTAACGGTATTTCCGGTGGCGTTTTGGCCCGCAATGTTGTTACGGACCGGAAATTCAATAGACTTGAAACGTCTCTCTTATTACGTCATTGGCGCTTAAGTAACGTTTTGGAAGTACCCAAGGGCGACAACGGAGCAAATAAAATGATACAAGATCACTTAGAAACAGAATAAAAAAGAGACACGCAGTGCAAATACTATTTAAGATAAATAAAAAAACCACAATCTCACCTGATGGAAAGTGACCATGTTGCTGACGTTATCACGAAGGTCTAGAAGAAACCTATTCACACACTGTAATTCACCGGAAAAACAGAGACATGCAGCCAGTTCCATTCTTTAGCGGTGCGAATGATGAAGATAGAGGAATACCGTCATTTGTTTTGTTTAAAACGAGTGAACATGCATCTCTTCAATAGTAACAGATTGAATATAGTAACAGGGCTGACGTAGTCAGCGTTTAGCTAAAAGGCCTTTTTAATTATAAGATTTACTTAAATAATAATCTCTTCAACATGATGCGCTGGGCCAAAGTCCATACAAATGGGATATCTCCATACTATCGAAAAACTAAACTGCTGGCTCTGGTTTAAATACCTAGGTGACATCACGATAGGTAGTAACGCCACTTAGGTATTTAATAGTAAAAATATATCTTTATATATCAATAATAATAATCAAAAGTAAAAACCATTTTACACCTTTTTGTAAAAATGTTAAAAAGTAAAATAATGTTTTTCCAATCGCCTACTTATGGTAAAAAGAATAAAAAACACTACTGTGTATGTATTTCAGGATTTCTCTCCTGCCTGTAAAGAGCTAAAAGCCAAAGAGCGCAAAGTTGCACGTCTCTAGAGGAGTCATAAAATCATCTTTATACTGTTCAAAGCACGTTCAAAATAATATTAAAATCAAAGTTGTTACCATCAAAAATATGCATATTTTTGTGGAAAAGTTGGTTATAGTTACAAGGATTTTAAGCTATTTCTAAGAGTTAAGAGAGGTTTCTAAGAAATAGGGTTATACTTTAAGGATCTAGATGTGGAAAGTGATTCGTTGTCTAGGCTAGTAGAACTTTAATTATGTCAATTAGTTACCCGGCCTTTTAGTTTGCCGGCTTTTTCCACCATTTTCCGGTTTTCCATTCCCTCTTCCCCACTCACAGCACGTCTTCGCTTACAAGCACTCGAAACGTGACGGAAGCAGACTGAAGTGCGAAGCCGTCATGATCGCGCGATCAATAAGTCTTAGCGAAGGTAAATATTTGCACACGAGGAACATTAGGAGCGATGTGCCGGCGAAATAGGGCATCTGCGATGTTTGGATTTGGTAGGATGTTCCATAGTAGAAGGTATTTACTGGTTTTAGTTTAAATTTGACTTTTTAAAATGGTACATCTTCAGTAATTACTACGGATATAAAACCTATTTTGATTGATTAACTGTCACAACTACATGCTTGAAATTATCACTACATGAAAATATCAGGAAATTCTAGAAAATCATGAAAACGTGGTATTTAAGGATTGTAAAAGAAGAAAATTAGAAAAGATGTAATAATGTTTGGAACACTAGTTTCAAACATTATTTTATTCCTACCAAGGCTAGGCACTTACAGTTTTATGTAAGTTTTTTATAAATCAATAAATGCTTGGCTTAATTAAAAAAAATTGACAGCAATAAATTTAAACATAATGAATAAAATAAAGTCTTTTAGATAACAATTGATACATGAAAGACAGTTGGTAAAATTATTGTTGCGCGACACCTAAATACAGATTAAGGTCTTTATTCGTAATACCATTATTACATGTCATACACTTAAATATAAAATAAAAATTATAAATCAAAATATTCATTGATATCATATACAACTAAGCACTGACTTGTTTTCACTATAAACATTTATCATGAGTTTACGTTTGTTTTCCCCCACACCCGCTGCTGGGCGCCGGAAAGTCTACCGTCTCCGCGGCGCCAGTCTATGGGGTGATGGCAGACTCCGGCAGACTCCGACAGGCTCGACGAAATGTGTATTGTGAGATTGACTCATCGATCATGTTGTTTGTTTCATGACCATTCGGTTTTGTTTTATTTTCATTTGAAACTGTGTTCTGATTTCGAATTCTTGTTTTTTCTGGGATATTAATAACACTAAAGTTAATAACGGGATGTTTACCATGATTTGAATTTTATGTTCTCCAATGAAAAAAAACGCAATGTTACAGCACGTCTGGCTGACACTGTGTTTACATGTACACTGATTCCAAATGAGCGAGCTATCTCATTTCATATGGCACCAACACGGGCGCGATCTCACTACGGTAAGGGCCTATCTAACGATATAAATCTTTGGCAGTTACATTCGTCTTCTCATTCGCAGATGGCGTCGATAATGTAGCCTAGAGCCACCCACGTGACCATCATGTCTCGGAAGAGCATACCTAGTTTTCTTATACCATGGGTCAACCTAAAAGAACTCTTATGAGAGAAATGATAACATCGTCATATTGAAATTAAAAACAGCCAGGCCCGAACCAACATTTAGTAAATAAAAAACACAAATGTTTAACTTACTAAATGTTGGCCCGCGGCGGGAACAGAACCAGGTATCTCCCTCATTGCGCACTGGGTCATAGATGTCGTTTTTCTTTACTTCGATTTTTCATGTTTATAACATGAGAAGTGTGTGGCTGACGGTACTAAAACCTTTGAAAGGTAGGACAAATGTGGAATGAAAACACAACTGAATTAAATTTTTCCGTGTTCGGACTAGTTCCGGCCGAATCCAGTAGTGGGACGAACACGGAATGACGCAATATTCTCATTTTATAAGTTTTATTTGAACATGGAACCTGGAACCTACCAATACCATCCCTCATTGAAGCCCTAAACTTCATCACCATCCCATTCGATCCATGTGTTTACTAACCCATTCAATCGAGACAGAATCGATCTCTCGTTCTCATTAAGGAACTTAATTGCACAAATGACAGTTCTGTTGGTATTCTGTGGTTTCTGAGGACACAGTCACACAGCAGGCGAGATTTTCGCTTTCTTTGTTTGCATTGACTTTTGTTTGTTTGATGGTAAAAAATCGCGATGAATATTTCCAAAGTACAAATTATGAACTACATCACCATTTTTATTTTAGCATGGCGCCTTAATCCATGCGATATCAGAATGAGACGGATGTTTGTAAAGTAAATATTTTACGTTATATTTACCATACAATATAAGCGTTGTAAAATAAATAATAAATAAATGTTGGACAATCCACACATCATCATCTAGCCCCAAGCTAAGCAAAGCTTATGTTATGGGTACTAGATGACTGATGTACTTAATACAATTTGCAACTTAGATAGTTTTTTTATTATACATAGAATATTCCCAGAACACCAGAGACAAATATTTACAGATCATAAACATTTCTCCCAAGGCGCGAATCGAACCCGCAACCTCCAGCGTCGCTGGTGGACCTTCGCACGCCGCGCCACATCGGTCGTCAAAATGGGATAGAGCCATGTGAAAGTAGATGTCCAACCGCTTTTGTTTCAGGTTGAAATAGTTATATTCCATTCCGATCACCATTATTTTATTTAAGGTTATTAGTTAGAGTAGCAGCTACGACATAAAATCACTTAAAAGTTGATCTTGGTAGAATTAAGGATAGAAACAAAAATTTAAGGAATGTTAACCGAAGAATACTAGACGAGGTTCCATTGTTCAAATGAGAAATGCTAATAGATCATGGATGTAGTCAATGGATCCAATAAGAGTCATTGTTTATAACTAAGTAGATAACGTGATACGTTTCGTAAACTTGAGATCATTTCTTCAACAAGCAAAATATTTATTTATTTATTATATTTTTTATATATTGTTTACTATTATATGTATCTTAGTCTCGTCTCCAAGCATGTGAGTAATTTTCTCGACTTGGTTGTCATAATTTTGAGATAACTCAATGCTCGAACGCAGGTGATTGATCCAGGTGATACACGCTCACGGTGTGATTGAACTTAAAAGGACAAGGATTTAATTTCGCCGTGTGGACGGCAGAGGGCGGCGCTGCGCCGGCCGGTATTAATCCTACTTCAAAGGAAACTTTTAAATGACAACCTCTACAGTATTATATTCTAATGAATCTGACTTTGCGGGGATTCATTATTGGTGACTGCTTTTAATTAGTGGGGACGATGTATGACTTTCTATGGGCTCGTTAGTAATCATTTTATAGCAGCCTGATAGAATATCAGGACATAATCATAAATATTCACGAGTATTTAGCGCGTTTATGTACCGGTTTTTCCCGATGTTTCAACAGGATTACACTGTGTCGGCTTTCGTGAGGGTATCACTCAGACTATCCGGCCCGTTTACGTTTTCATTGCCATCTGTTGTCAAAACAATTTATAGTCTTTTTGATCACTTTAGATAATTATATTTTTTGATGATAATAACCTGAGCGATACACCCACTGTTAATCAGTCAAGTTTCAATGAAACAACTAATTACCAACCTTCCTACATATTCACAAAAGTAAGATCTTTTCAACTAAAAATAGTTCGTTGAAGCTCCTAAGAGAAATAAAGTTTCCTCGTTTTCCGTGCCTAACAAAGTGAAGCACAGTCGGTGACCTAGTTCATTTTCTTTGTAAGAAAGTAACTAGGGAACGCATCCAGGCTAGATTTTAAATGTAGAGCTTTTCTTTATTATCTTGGGAAGGAGAACTTGCACTTGCACTTTGTACTGGAACGTTAGAAAGCTATAATCGATCATAGGCGGTGAAGTCAGAACGCGGATGATTTCTCTCTAGGTCCATTTGAAAAGGACATTGGCAATTATTATTGAGGCCTTGATTTTGTTCTATATTACTCAAAATTAAAGTACAAAATGTTTTATTTCGCTTTAAAAAGAATTAACATGAAGGAAATTCCGTTCAAGTTGCACAAAATTTTTGCATAAAATATTACCAAGAATCAGAATCAATAACTTTATTATTTTAGACAATAATAAGCAAGGATTTTGTTATTATGGTGCCTAAGCTCTCACACTCTCGGTAATCTTAATTTTTTAGGATATCATTTAAAATAGTTTACAACAAAATCTTTAAAACAACCAGAGGAAAAAGTCCCATCACAGCTAATCAAAAGACAGGCAGACGAAAATAAACATAAATATGATTCGTAAAAGTGGCAGTTTGGGAGATTTATTTGCGGCCAGCGCCCCCTGGCGCCGGCGGCAGGCGCCGCACCGTCCCGCCGGGCAGACTCCTCGGCGACCGTCTATTGATCAGAGATGACGCATAAACCTTCAGATACTTGCCAAAACTCTACCAGAAAGACAAGTATTTCTCGCCCTGACCGGATTTTGAAATCTGGAGGTATTTTAGAGTGATGAGTGAAGAGTAATACCTACCAGCCGTTATTTTAGAGTGATTCTCTGAGTAAAGATTATGGCTGGGCGCCTCGTCTATACAAGAAATAATGTCTATACAAAAAAAATATTCAGCCGAACGCTAGTAAGTATCTACAACGTACATAGTATATAGCGTAGAATTTTTAAAAGTTTTTTACATTTACTTTAATTATCACTTTTTAATGTTCATTGCTCTAAAGATAAAGATTTACTTTAAAAAAATCTAAGCAGACGAAATCTGTAATTCCTTGATACAATGGTCTTTACTAACAGATCCGTGCAACCTATCTGGCAGATAAAATTCTCAGTCGAAAACAAAATTAAAATAACCTCTAGATCTTATTACAAAACTTCAATAGCATGAAAGGATCTTCGGTTTCGCTGTACAAACATCAGAGAATAACGCCCTAATATCTGGCTAATTGGCCGTGGCACCACAAAAGGAGACTGGCTCATTAAATTTTCAACGGAACCCGCAGGCAAATGTTTTAACAAGCTGTTTGTGATAATGTAACACCCTAACTTGTGCCATTGATGGGTCTGACTTGACATATTAACAAAACTGTATGTAGTACAAGTAAATCAGGGAGATTTTCTACTTGATAGGAAGGTAAAATAAAAAAATAAATAAAGAGCGCTGGACAATTCACCCATCTTCATCTAGCCCCAAAATAAGCAGAGCCTGTGTTATGGGAGTTAATTTTGAGAAACTCACATTGATTTTATTTATGCTTATAATAGTTAAAACAAGGTCACTTTTTGAAAAATAACAAAATTATGAAATAATCCGGCTTAACCCTTTGTTTTTGCCTGAGAAAGTATTAAACAGTAAAACAAAGCCTTGATGAGAATTTCTGAAGAATTTTCATCTTGTGCTTCACAGGAAATTAAAACAAAGCTCATAAAATGAAGTCAATGAGGAAAAGTACAAATAAATTCCTTCTACATTTACAAGACAAAACAAGTCTCGATCTTCAAAATATATAGTAAAAATTAAATCGTGGATGTTCCATGGCTTGTGCAAAACTGCTTACTTACTAGAATTAGTTAACGAAGTTTTATTACCTGTATTTTTTATAAGAGATATTCTACTAAAACATGTTATTTTATATTTTACTACCGACCCGCCCCGGCTTCGCACGGGTGCAATGCTGATACTAAATTTAATCTTCTCGTGCCTCACTCTATTTAAAAAAAAAACCGCATCAAAATCCGTTGCGTAGTTTTAAAGATCTAAGCATACATAGGGACAGACAGCGGGAAGCCACTTTGTTTTATACTATGTAGTATTCTCTCATTTGATTAATCCAAGATAATTCATTTTACATTTTAAAATATATATTCCTCTCTAAAAAGATGATTTTAGTGCACCTACCTAAATATTTCTGACTATTTGTAAAAAGCCGGGCGTGACGCTAGTTCAAAATAAAACAAAGCAATAGCTGCGAGAGCAATTAATTTGGGGATACAGCGGCCTCTACCGGACCCATTCAGTAATTGTCGCGGGCGATATTCAAATGGAACAATTACTGTAAGTGCTGAGTGGTGCACATTCTGTCTGGACCACTGGTGGAACAACTGGTGACGATGTATTGTTTTCATAAGCTTTTATGAAAATTACGGTTCATTTGGCAGATCACGTGAGCACTTTGTTCCCACCACGCAAACGCTGCAGGTCTGGGGATTTTTTCTATTGTTTTATATTCAATTGTTATGATTTATCTACACTCATATCCTATCAGAGGTAATTTATCTTACTTTATGAGATAGTGAGAGGTAATCAGAGGACTACTGATTTTGAAAAGTCTTTCTTTTTATTTATGGGCAATAAACCTTCGTTTGACCATAATCTCTCCTGATGGAAAGTGACGATGTGGCCGACGGTGTATCACGAAGATCTAGAATATACCTATTCACTCTTGTCTTTCACTAATTAAGCTGCAATTATACCTGAGTGACATGGGCTACACGTGGTATGTACAATATTGGTACATACCACGTGAGCAAACCCACGTGCACAAGCTAATAGCTAGTAGCTAATAGCTATTTTATAATTTTAATCTCATTATTGTCTCTTAACAGAATTAATGAATACGATAAAGGTATTGAATAATTACTAATTTAGTACATATTTTGTTAATTTTCAAACGAGAAACTGATATTCAGTAAAGGTTACGACACAGATCAGGTAACATTACCTAATCTGTGGTAAAGGTAACCAAAGTTAAATAGATATGTGAAAATCATACTTACATATCTTTAAAGCAACTAACATGCATGAAAATTTTCCCCAATATGACTAAATTTCCCTGATTTTCGCGACTGAGCGACATCAAATAGAATTAAAAGATAGAAAGCTCTACCTATGCATAGTCATTTTGTTATCTATACGTACAGCTACACGCAACTCCATCACCAAAACAACGACTTTCCCTCCCCTAGTTCTAAATCTCTTTTGTGTACATCCATATCGGTACAAAGCTTGCTAATGTCCTTTAAGGACTTAGTGATTTAAACGGACTAAATAATGATGCTACCCTTCCTCGCCTCCCAATTTATGAGTTTTAAGCCTTGGGGTATCCCTCTTGATGAAGTTGCTCTGAGTGGGTACTTCTGACTGATTATATTGATCAGTCATAATCGTTTAGATTTAATTATCGCTTGATTATTACTTTTGTTTTTGTTTTACTAAACTAAAACAGCCTGCTGGTGTTTGAGAGACAAATATTAAGATGAATCACATAGCATACTTATGTTTTCATATTTTTTGGAGTCGAGACCCTAGGTCCGTGGGGTACCGAGGCTCTCCGGGTTTTCAAAAAATTATCTGGGCGCCTGGTCGAAGCGATGCGTGACCCGAGAGCTGGTGAGTATCTGGCGCAGCGCATTAGCATTGCCATACAGCGAGGTAATGCAGCCAGCGTCTTGGGTACGCTTCCGACTGGTATTGATATGGACCAGTTGAGCTATCTGTAGATTGTTAGCAACAGTCTGCAGTTAGCTCAATTGTTTCAATTGTAAATACTAGTTTAATTTCTTTATATTATTTGATTGTTATTTTCTTTGTCAATAAAGATGTTTTCATATGTATACAATGTAGGATCTTCCGAATCAAAGAATCTTTGGCGCTGTACGTGATAGTGACTGCTGGCGAATGAATAAGAAACAACCATGAGCTTTACAACATGTACCATGAGCCAACTGTCGTAAAGTTTATAAAAAAAAGGCTGTCTTCAATGAGCTGGTCACGTACAACGAATGCAAGACGACATGGTACCTAGCATCTTTTGCGTAGCAAACCTGATGACCGAAGACCCCTGGAAGACCGAAATTCAGATGGCTCGATGGAATCCAAAATGACCCAAAGGCATTGGAGTGTCCGGCTTACAGGAAAAAGCCAAGAATGGAAAAAATCGAATGTAGAAATTTACTCGACCAGACCAAGGCCCACCCGTGGCCTTAGCCTTAGGATGATGATGATGGACAAGAATGGTCATGGATATTTTATTGGGATAAAATGATTTTTCTGTGAGCGCAACATCCCCTAAATGCGCAAAAATGTTGACATCGTAAATCTCTGTTTCTGTTAGTAAAAATCAATCAAAAAGGCTCTGTGTAGTTTATCCATTATTCAGTATTTATTGCTGTCATACGTTGTGATTAAGTGCGTAGTACTATATAGTCAACACGTAATTTAGGTTCTAGTAACAGAAGCAGCAAAAAGTCATTAATTTCGTAGAAGCAACTTTCTAGGAACAAGGCATATTTTTACGCGGATCTTACGAACGATTCTAAGCGCTTTCCCAAAACATTAAAGGACCCCTAGCCGAACAAATATCAGTTTATTTCATAACAACGATCCGGGTAGTCTGACAAGCGGATGAGTTTGCGTCAGTGCATACATCCGGGGAGTCAGTGAAGCGTCAGTCGTAAGCCGTACAGAATCGATCATACGATCGCTCGCTAAGCCTTCAAACACGGGGTGAAACACATGTAGAGGTTTATAATAAAGTTTCTATATAGATTATATTTATTATTCTTTTGCAAGATACATTAAAAAAGTCACTCAACGCTTTATTACCCGACTGCGCAGGACGGAGGGTTATTTTCAGCTCTCATTTCAAGCTTCGGACTTCAAATCCTTTTTGTTTGTTCCAAATGTAATTATTTTACATAATTGGGTGGTGCCAGAATTGGCAGAGCTTTCAAGTTATTGCCTTAGCTTGTTTTTGTAGGACATGATTTAATTGGGTCATTTTTTTAGAACTATGATTCAAACACGTCTAAGACTAAGTTCATGGTCATCTTCATTATGTAAAAACTTTATAGGGGCAAATGGAAACAAAAAGACAAAAACACAAGTTACGTTACGTCGTTTTGGCACAATAGTATTTCATACGAGTAGAAGTATTTCGGGGTATGTGCCAATTGGCTAGGCTATAATGACAATGCTATGTCGATTGTCCAGCAATCCACACAGCATCATTTAGACCAAGCTAAGCAGAAGTTGTGTTATGAGAACTAGAAGACAAAGCATAAGGCGGGAATCGAACCCCCATTAAAATAGTACCAGCCAAAGACTGAAGCTTACAAATCCAACGCCCTCAAGCGGATCCGCCGCATGACGTCACAAATCCGCGTGCTGTCTGTTTGTTATCAGCCCTGAGCAGTCATAGGGCTGCCTCAGAATTATCGGTGATACAGTACTCGCAGACGAACAATTACAGGGTAATCGCTAAATTATTGCCAGCGATTTTATTGTTAAGATTTATTAGCAGGTCATCGTGGCTCGTGTTAAATCCCGAGAAATAGTGTTCCATAGATGTACCGGTCATTATCATCATTATCCCGTATAGGTCCACTGTTGAACATAGGCCTCCCCCGAACGACGCCACGAATACCGTGCATTATCAATATTATCATATACAAACTTATTTACTTGGTTGAACAACTAATAATTGTAAGTCATTTAAATTTGTACAAAGTTTTTGTTTGCACCTATCAATTTACAAGTTTTTACGTTCTATTAATTAATAATTAGTTAATTAGTTAGAAAAACTTAGTTACGAACCTATCAACTTCGTAATACTGCTACTACTATCCTTTTTGCATATTTCCTAAAACAATCGTTTCTGTAGCAGAGGGATGAGATTCTTGACTCCAACAAAACTTGCACCCGAGGTAACATAATTTATTTTTTCAATATTTAATAGAGAATTCAACTTAGTAATAGCCTCTAAGCTACCTGCGGCGGACATAGGGAAATTTTTAAGAGTCCTTACTGACAATGGAACCCTATAAATATTATTTCATTTAGTACAATATACATATGTAGATGTCATCATCATCATCATCACATCAGCCCATACAAGTCCACTACTGGACATAGGCCTCCCCCCTACGACGCGGTCCTGAGCCACTTCCATCCATCGACTCCCTGCGACCGCTACGATGTTGTCGGTCTCCCATATAGGGCGGGTTTTGCCATAATCACCACGCTTGGCAGGCGGAATACAATAGAACAATATATGTATACATGGAAAATGCATAATTCTTAAAAGTGATTGCAATCTAGATAGACATTTATGTTGCCACGACTGCTACGCCGTAGCTATAGGTACTACGGCGTAGCACGATACACAAAACAATAAAAAAATATAGTTAACAACTAAAACCCGACAAGCGTTCACCTATTGTCCTTATCATTTTCTTTTGATACTTAGGTAGTCGGAGGCCTTTGTTACTAATTGTACCGTAGGTATATGGGGTGGGTGCCTCCGACTACCTAAGTATCAAAAGAAAATGATAAGGACAATAGGTGAACGCTTGTTTAAGACTTTTATGTAGTCGGGTTTTAGTTTTTAACTATATTTTTTTATACCTTTTTGCTAATAGCTTGAGAGTCGTTAATCTCTCAAAAGTAAAACGGTTTTGGAAAGTACAAACAAAGACCTTTGCAACGATACCACACACAAGCATATTTACTAACATTGAAATTTTCGACCCTTTCTTCGACCCCCGCTATCTCGTTATAACCATCGGGCTATTAAGACAAATCATATGACACCTCATTTGTTGAAATCGGACCAGTAGTTTCAGCGCTACGAGGGAACATAAAAATCGGCTACATACATACATACATAGGGTGTCAAAATCATAACCCTCTCGTAGTCGGGTAAAAACAGAACATATTGTTCCTAGATGGATGATGTGGTTTGACAACTGATGTAGCGCGGCAGGCGAAGCTCCGCCTGCGACGCCTGCGAGGAGGTTGCTGGTTCGATTCCCGCCTTGGGACAAATATTTGTACGATCTGCAATTATTTGTCTCGGGTGTTCTAGGCATTTTCTATTTACAATTAAAAAAAACTTATCTATGTAATGGATTGTATTAAGTAGGTATATCAATCATCTAGTACCCATATCACAAGCGCTGCTTAGCTTGAGGCTAGAGGTTGTGTGAATGGTCCAGCATTATTTATTTATTCTATTTTTATTATTTTTAGATGTAGTAACGAACATTAATTGTTCCTAGATGTAGTAACGAACATAAATTGTTCCTAGATGTAGTAACGATATGTTTTTGCGGCGCTGTGTTGCTTTTAGTGGTGCTGAATGCTGTATAACTGTAGTTTGTGTTGCACCTAAAATAAATCATGTAAGATACAAAAATATACCAAACTTTTTCTCGATAAAGCTTAATTACAATGAGGTGTATCCTTTATAATAAAAAAGTAAAAGTAAAGCCAGACGGAAAAGATGGTGCTTTTTAAGGCGCATAGTGATGCGATTTTTTATTCTGCTATCGTTATGGAAAAGAATTACCCAAATTTCTCACCACCAATTGATAATACCCAGTATAAACTATTTTTCGACATTAAAATGGCATGGTCCCTATGTAGATCGTCCATAGTTGACGATCTCTGTGGCACGGCGGGCTAAGGTCCGCCTGCGACGCAAGAGGTTGCGGATTCGATCCCGCTCGGGACAAATGTTTGCATTGTTACGATCTGCAAATATTTGTTCAGGGTGATCTGGATATTTTCTATGTATAATAAAAAAATATCTATCTATGTAAAATATTGTATTAAGTATATCAGTCATCTAGTATCCATAACACAAGTTCTTCTTAGCTTGGGGCTAGATGATGCTGTGTGGGTTGTCCAGCATTATTTATTTAGTTCTACATGAAATCCCAATGACACCAGTATTCTTTCGCGAAAGATCCCATCATCAATTAAATAGGGTTTTTTCCTCATTGATTCGTTACATTGTTGTTTACTTTAATCTCAGAAGCGCTCAGCCCTGTACAAAACTCTCAGGTAGAATCCGAGATTCCTCTCCCATCGTTATATTTTATTATTGGTCTCGGCTTATTCTCCAGTCAATATTATTGTCGGCGGAGAAGATTCATTCAGATGCTTGTCTTCACGATCTTTTTTTAGTTTTGGATTAAAAAATAATCCACAATTTGTATGAAATTTTGAAATAATATTTAATCTAGTTATTGTTAAATGTTTTCTATACTTTTCGGAAAGAAAAATAATTTCCCTGCTTTCATTTTAAATAGTTGGCCGACTGTCTTCTTTCTGCTTAAATACCTAAGGCCATTTCGAATTTTTAAGCAGAAATCTCTGACTAAAACTAATAAGTTTTGGGATAATATTTAAAAATTTCTTAAAACTAATATAGCCGATAAACCTCGACACTGTAATGTAACACAAACCGACTATAGTGACGATCACCAAAATTTTGCGCCGTCGTATAAAAGGCGAAATATCTATACTTATAATGACAACTTTCAGATTGTGTACCCTTTCATTTAAGAAGTTTCTAATAAATTAAGCTATAGCTGAAATATGCATTGTATTTTAAGCTTGAATTGAATGAGTTGCTTGATAAGACGAACCGGAATGCAGTTTTGGCGGTACTCGATATTTATCACATGATACTGTTATGTGGCATCGTATGGGGGAGGCCTATGTCCAGCATTGGACGTGTATGGGCTGATATTTTGATGATGATGTTATCGTGATACGCAGAATTGGCCCCCAGCACGCGAGACCGACGTCTTAACGTGCTTTCTGGGGCACGGAGATTTAAAACCGCCTACTTCTTGACTGCGGCATGGTATTGTGAACCTGTCTTCCTAGAAAAATCAGTTAAGTGATGTGTAACACATTTGATGCGTCTTAGAAACGTACATCTAATTTTAACAGGGCACCAGCTTTGCCTACGCGGTACCTATTAAACAAAGCCGTCGGGACAATGTGTAAACCTGTATTTTCTTGAACTCCGTTTACACTCCGTTTTAGGATTTGACCTGTAATAAAAACTAAGTATTTAGGTCTAGGACTCACTTGAACAGAAGAGGTCTGTTAGCGAAGAGCCCGGAGGCCTTCTCCTTCGCGGCTTGCATCGCTGTGGCCTGCTCTCACACATCAAACTCCACCGCACATCTGCAAACGAACAGTTAATTAATAATGCTGGAAAATTCCACAACGGATCATCCTGGAAGAGAATAATGATAACTTATCAAACACCACCTAATCGATACCGCAACCATCTGTGTCGCAGGCGAACCTTCGCTCACTCTGCCAATGAGGTCAACTTCAACTTCTTTTTTTAAGTGCCAATGGGGACACAGTGAGCGATGGTCTGCTGCCTAAAATAACCCTATATAATTTTTACTGCCCAGTCAAAATAGTATATAGGGTTATTTTGGATGTTGAAAGTTCCAGACATTGTTCCAGAATCAAACATTATTTTAATAATTATTTATGTTATCGATAATTAATTAATGAGGAGCAACAACAGGTAGGTAGGTAGGTATATTTGTTAAAAATAATAATTTTTTGTAAGTAGAACAACAACTAAGCTATTAAATACTTAGTGATCAAAATTTAATTGACGCTGTTACCAAAAGACATTGGGTTCAGACATTATAATTTTCATGTTTGGTTCAAAAATGTTTTTTCCGTCGGAAACACGAGTTTAGATTTATTTGAGTTAAAAAAAAAATCTAAATGAGATGCTTTTATGCAATTTAAATAACCTAGAAAATGAAGGAAAGAAAGACAGATATTTAAATAAGATATTATTGAAATGAAATTATATTAATGGTTTAGTGAAAAAAGAATTTAAAAGTATCCCATAAACATACGTATTTTGAGTTACATAATGTTCTGTAGCTACATAGATATATACCTACCTATATCTAGGTGGTAGGTTATGTAACATGGAGGAATCTATATCTATAGCCTACACAACACGATATACAGACATGAAAATACGCACAAGAGAGCAACTTCACTGTATTTTTCATAAAAAGAACAAATTTGGGGGTTCTCAGAGAGCTAAAATTAATAATTAGAGTACTTACTTCAGTTCCCAGGCAAGGCTGTCCCGCTGTAGCGTCTGGCTGCCCCGCCACCGCTCGGCACGGCGCGACGACTGCGCGAGCGAGCCTCGCCCATTGGCCCGGCCGCCTGCTGATGTAGATAAACCTCCACCAATCACGGCTGCCGCTGTAAAGGGGCGGGGTTTTCCAGTTTTCAGAAAATTTTCAGAAGTACCAAAAACAAGTACAGTATCCAACTCCATTACTGTTTCCACGTGAAAAAGCAAAGGGTTGGAATACAAAGGATGGCGGTGTATGTGGCGTGCTTTTTTTATCAGCGTTGACGGTTTGCTGAATTATAACACAGGAAATGTGAATAAGGATTTATAAATTTCATTATCATGGCTGTGTTTGGGCATTCTATAAAAATTAAAAGAACCTATATGTAACTGCTGGTGCGAAATTAAATTATTTCAAAAGCTTAGCGCAATCGCAGTATTTGGATTTAGAAGGAAGGTGGAAAGCATCCCTCACTAAATCAAAAAAAATGCATTTAAAGTTAATAAACCAAAACAAAAATTCTCTTCAACGTTTCAAAATGAAATAGATACGCAACTTTATTGAAGCTTATTTACCAACGAGCCTCGTAATGTAGGGAAACGCTAAACACTACATACAATGTATATTATAATAATTATTATAAATAATTCGCTAAACTTTTAGTACCTACACCAGGTGGCTCCCAATAATATTGCCTACAAGATCTAATTACCTATTCTATTTTTGCTAGGAACTTAAAAATTCGCAGGATATTTTTTAACCCGAAATAATAATATCACAAACGTAGAGTTCCCATTTATAATAGTGTTCAATGCATCCATTTAATAACAAACATCTATTCAACTTTCGATTTTATAAATTACCCTGATTTTGTGTGACGGTATTTCCCCAATATTTCCCTAAATAGCCAAGTACGATTCAGCCTCGCATTCTTAGGTTCCGTACTACGTCATAAACACATTCCATTTTTATTAGTAGACTGCGTCATTGGTCTAGCTGTCAGCTGGTTTAACTACTGAGGTTCAACCGCTGATAATGAGGTCCTGGGTTCAAATCCCCGGTCGGGCTATTGGTTGTTATTGGGGTTTTTCTATCAAGAAAAACTCACATTAGCAGCCCGAAGTTACCAAGTTGGTGGTGTTACACCCCCGAGCCTCGGAAAGCACGTTAAGCCGTTGGTCCTACACCTGATCTCTTCCGGGTTGTGTCGTTCTGCCATCCCATCAGATTATGAGAGTGAGGGAATAGAGAGTGCACCTGTGTTTGCGCACTATAATATGTCCTGCGCATCTGGCTAGTCTCCGTTGAGATTGGCTGCCGTGGTCGAAATTCGGCAAGGAGGACATTATTATTCCGTGAAAAAATTAATAATACAGTTATAATAAAGGGGCCCATGACGGATGCTCAGATAACACAGCATCATCTTGCCCAAAAGTAAACAGAGCTTGTGTTATAGATAAAAAAGATTAGATCAGTCTCAGGCGTTATCAACCGTACCGTTGCCGTCATCTGATGGATATACCACCTACTCGTACTAGGCTGTTTTCCTCCACTTTCATTATTCGCACCGCTAAGGCTTGGAACTCTCTGCCTGCTTCAGTTTTTCCGGTGAATTACAACCTTGGTCTCTTCAAGACAAGAGTGAATAAGTGTCCTCTAGACGTTCGCGATACACCGTCGGCCACATCGTCACTTTCCATCAGGTGAGATTGTGGTCAAAAAAGGTCTATTGACAATATAAAAAAAAGCTTACGTACGGAACCCTAAAATTATTGTAATAAACGATCTCGATTACTTAAAACATTGCAGAATCAGCATCGAAGCCCCCTTTTGCGGGCGAGGCAATAGCACCGCCGTCGGTTCATTTCACGGGCAGAGGAGCTCGCAAATGAAGTTTCCCCGGTCCACTGAGCCAGTCTCGAACCTTCCCTCGAGGTGGATGCGGTATGGGGTTGAAGGGATATTTAGAGAAGGCCTAGCACAACGATTGTTGTTTAGGGTATTAATAGACCAAACAACATCGCATCGTCATAGAATGCGTAAAATATTTTAAATTAGCTGCTCGTGGCTTCGCACACACTTTTCACGTACCCTATGTCCGTTCCCGAGATACCCTCTAACTCCTTGCCAAATTTTATTAATTTCCGTTCAGCCGTTTAGGCGTGAAAAGGTAACATACAGACAGATAGACGGAGTAACTCTCAAATTTATAGTATTAATAAAAAAGTAAGATATTTTTCTTCAAATTGAAATAATATACGCTATGTTACTGCTAATGTATACATTGCATATAATTAAGCGGAAATAAATTAATTTTGTATTTTTTTATGCATAACTTTTTATTATTATCCGGTATATACATATTGGCAAAATCTACATATCTAAGTAAAAATTAAATAACAAAATTGCCAGTACAGATGAGTAATATACAGTAAATAAACCTAATAATTAATTAAAGAAAAACATACAAAATCGGACTCCGGTCAGCATATGCAATGGTAGAGCAGACTTGCAAGCAAAAACAGTCTACCTTGTTTGACCACTCTGGAATAACTGGTGGATTTTTTGACAAGCAGTAAGGTGATGTACTCTTAAGCGTGAATAAACAATTTTTTTTACTTTATATATATGTTTATTTAAGGGGAGGTGCTTTAACCGGTGTAGCTACAGAAAAATGTTCTTAGGAGACTATCCATACTTTTATAGAAACTTTCATCCCCAACACAGATTGCCAAAAAAAATCTGTAAGAAATAAGTTTTTTACACGAAAACTTTGATGCCAATCGATCCTGTTTCTTATACTGATCAAAAACATATATCAGACCAATTGCGGTTGGTGTACTAAATAAGTCAGAAGCAGCAAAAAAACCCTGGGAACAAAATATATTTTGTACCCACTGTATACGTGCTACAATTTGTAACCTACCCACGATAGTTTACGAACCTAAAATTCTGACGAATCATTTTTTTCATTTTTGCGATATTAATACAATAAATTAATAATTATAACCGTCGGCCACATCGTCACTTTCTATCAGGTGAGATAGTGGCCAAAACTAAAAAAATCTAGACGATGCTGATGATACCAGTTCCCTTCACGCGTATCCATATCAGATATGTTCTTAGCTCCCTGTTACGAGTCATATTGCCGTGGCGGATGAATAACGCGTACGAATCGTATCTGCCCATCAGACCGTTTTAACTTTATGTCTGCAGTTCTTCAAGCCTTTGACGAGGGACGTTATGAGATTTTTCATCAGCAGGCTTGTTTCCTATTCAATAAGTAGGTACCTACTGTCGTCGTGCTTTCAAGGATCAATTACAATTACAAAATTATTTATTGTACTCCACGAAGAAAACATTAAAAATGGACATTACATAAAACATGAACAATGGGCGGCCTTATCGCTTAGAAGCGATCTCTTCCAGGCAACCTTTAAGTGTTATGAGTGGGTTTAAGTCAAAAAAATGGCTTTCTATGGAACAGTTGCCAAATAACTGAAGAAAACATAAGTGAGTTTGGTACGTCATTACAGGCGTACTAAAATTCGGGACGGAATACTCTATGGATTTTCATTTCACAACCGTTTAGCGGGAGAGAAAATTGTATGGAAATCCGTTTCGAACACAGGTATTAAACATGTTATTTTTTAAAATTTTCTGTAATACATATGTATTAGCCGTTAGATTATAACGTCAAATGGCAAAAAGTTTTTGCTTCAAGTCCGCCATTTAAAGGTCGGCCTCTACCGTTTTCGAAGCAATATTTCCAAAAAAGAACCATCTGAAAATTGCGCGTTCGCGTATTGCCACAAAGATACCAATATGTAATGGTATTGATTCCAATTTTCAATTTGAGTTTTATAGTGCTATAGTCAAGTGCCAATGCCAAATCTATACATATAAAAAAGAACCCCTATTTCTCCTGGTCCAGCTATAACTAAGAGAACGGCTTTACCGATTTCATTCTTCTTTTTTTTTAATGTTTTCTAGTACATTGTACTTTCCTTCCATATAAAAAAATGAAGACAATTGCGCAGAAACCAGCGCAGTATTGGGCAAATGCTCCAATACTGCAACATGCTGAGGCAGGGACCCATTTTACCCTTATTATTTCATTTTTTTTTTCTGTGTTACCAACTATTTAGATTTACGTATTGTTTAGTTAATAAGTTATCTATGTTTACAGGGTAAATAAATTATCTCTCTCTCTCTCTCTCTCTCTCTCTCTCTCTCTCTCTCTCTCTCAGAAACCTTGAAAAATTAAGAAAACATAACGACTCCTTATTAGCAACTTTTTTAATGTAATCTTAGCCCTAGCGTTATATCAGAATCAGAATCAATAACTTTATTTCTTTAGGCTTACAAAATAAGCACTTAGACAAGTCAAATTTTATAGTATAAACATAATTATTATTATCAAATAAGAAATAAGGTGTTATTGATATTCTCTTCACTTCAATTTTTTGTCCACTAGTGGAAGAAGACTCTTTGCTATATTTGCTATTTCGTATACTCTATGCTAAGCACGTTTGAAATAACTGTCAGTTGTTTGACTTGAATGGCAGGACTACGTCTGTCGGGTCAGCTACTGATATATAGATATCACTTCGGAGAAAGTATGATTCCTACCTCATATGTTTTACTAAGCTCAAATAACACACTCGATAGAAATCGGGCGCTTTCTTGCCTCGGAATAATGTAAAATGTACTATTTTCTTGTAAATGCTCAAATGCCGAATAAGATACGAGTAAGATACTTAAAATATTATGTAGCAGCCATCTGGTAGATCTCCAAAGCTCCCAATAAGCTTATCAAAGAGTGAATTAAATTTTATTTCTATGGGATTCAGTACAACCAGTATGAACCACTGCTATTTTCTTAAAAATTTTTTAGCTTAAGAAGATATTCGGGAATATGACAAAAAAATTGACAACAATCTTTAAAAAATCCTCCCAAACGTAAATTATAGTATTAACATTTATATATTTCCTAAAATATTAATAATGCAAAGAACTGACATATAAACTGCTGAATCCGTGAAAATAGTAACAATCAGAAGCATTAGGGTGTCTTCATTAAAAAGCAGAACGTTGCATATTATCTGCGCAGTAAGCCAGGCTCACGAAACGGCGCCCCTTGTGATAAATGTATTACTTTACTAACTTAAACGTAGAATTGGGGTGCTATTATATTTTGTTAATAGTTGTAAAACCTCAACCGGTTTAAAGTAGAATGGATTGGTGCAAAAACACAAAAGTTAAATAAAAAAAACTAAAAATAAAACTAAAAATAAATAAATAAAAATAAATAATGTTGGACAATTCACACAGCATTATCTAGCCCCAAACTAAGCAGAGCTTGTGTTATGGGTACTAGATAACTGATATACATAATACAATATATTATAGTTAAATGGATATGTATTGTATTGTATTTGTTTATTAATCAAACATAATCTAATCTTATTATTATTCAGACACTCTAAACCAGAGACGGTTTGTTTAGTGTCTGCGGTTACAATGAGTTGCCACACATTTGACATGGAGTTATCGAACAATATTCTATAGTAAACATATTTAGTCTAGGTACCTATGTGAGCGGTTGAAACAAATGGTACCAATATCCTATTACACAGTACACAATGTACCTATATCTCTACATATCATAAAAAGTCTTCCGCCGCGTCTGTTAGTCTGTCTGTCGCGATAAACTCAAAAACACTGAACGGACTTTCATGCTGTTTTTAGTAATCGATATACTTATGTGGAAGTATAAGTACCTATATAATTTGTCAAGATTTTATACGACAGACAAAACATGCAGGTATGCATGCTCTGCCAAGCAGGGGCGGGTTGCTAGTTATATATGTATATCTGTAGATCAAAACTGAACTCAAATACCTAGCTAGTATCTGTGGTATTTTCTATTACTTTGATTCACATGGATGGCCTTGCATTTACAACAGACTATAACTAAATATAATGTTGGAAAATTCACACAGAATCATCCCCTAGCTAAGTAGAGCTTGTGTTATGGGTGCTAGATGACCGATATACTTAATACAATATATTACACCGTTACATAGTAACTCGCTGCTCATAACTCGATCTAACCTAACCCAACCTAACCTGACACATGAAATATCAGTTTAAATAAATATGAATAAATAAATACCCAGAAGACAAGGAACAAATATTTGCAGATCGCAAAAAAAATCCCAAGGCGGTAATCAACCCCGCAACCTCCTGCGTCGCAGGCGGACCATCTCGTCCTCCACACCACATCGGTCGTTAAGATAGGAAAGGTTTAGTACATTATTTACTACCAATCTAGATGACTGATAAATACTCATTATCCTAATTTTTGTGATTTTAAGTTATTGTCATCATCATCATCATTATTGCATGGAACTTAAATAAACTAGGCACATAATACAAATACTAAAATCATTTCCTAAAATATTAATTCCTAATTTTCAGGATTTTCTGTCGATGCGACGACGTGAAGCAAAAACCAGGTGAATTGTTTACTTCTTCTTTTCAGATGAACGGCAATTTCAGGTTAAAAGGGTGAATTCAAGCCATTGGTGGTGTATTGTACTCAAAAGGGTACTTTTCAACGTAAAAGTGCTAACGCGTGTTTCGCAATACAGACAGATTGGAAGGGCGCGCCCGTCGGCACTTGACCAGGATCGAACACTCTGCAAAGAGCCTACTCAGCTGATACGGCCTCTTATGCACCTCTTTCAATACTAAACAAAGGTTCTGGAGCAAGCTTTTAAGTCTGTAATCGTTTTCTAATAGTGCTGACATTTGTTGGAACAATAGGCTTCGTGTACTTTTAGCATGAATAGACACAGAGTTGTAGACAGTTTAGTCTCAATCTTCTGTCGAAGCCGATGTAAACCTACCTTGAACTAAATTGGCCAAAAAAGAGAAACTAACCTGTAAACTTTTACAATATACCAAGTAAGTAAAACACATCAATTTAGATAAATATGTATTTACCTACATGTATTGATGTGTGTTCATAAGTTCACACAACCGGTTCACATTCTAGCAACAAATAAAGTGATCTGTGCTCACGGCGCCCAAGAAACTCATTTGGTGACACCTCATGACTCTCCAAAACCTTTTTCCAGACGATTGCATATCACCACCACTACCTGGGGGAACACCCTTCCCTTTTTATCGAGACGCTTCTCGCATCTCCCCATCCCTCTTCACCTTCTATTTATGACTTATTAACTCCTCTGAGGTATCATAGCAACCGCTCCTGCCGTCGCCAATGATTTAATATAGAAAATTGTGAACTCAAACGGAAATAACTTTGATACAGTGTATTAAATTCTGCAGAGCCGCGTAGCATTCAATTTGTACTGCTTCATTACGTAGTGGCTTATTGAATCAAGTTCAAACATATCGGAGAGCAAATCAACTGAATATTTTTCTCGGAATAAGTTGTTTATCGTGCGCGATATTTTGCTCTGGTTGATTCTAGTTCGTAGTCCATGTAAGTATATTTTGCAACTAATACCTATGTAAAATATATTTTATCTATGCGTCTTATAAGTTCCGTTTTAAGAGCATATAGCACAGGCGAATATAGCAGGCAGGTGATACTCAAATCGAAGCGTTAATTTATTTTTCTGTTGTTTGATTTATGACCACGCTTTTTGGACAGAAGTTCGATCGTGATCCTATCATAAGCCGATTTTTAATGTCTCTGTAATAGTTTTATATTGTATAGCTTAGGAGGAGATGTAAAAACCAAGTTTGGTGGCCAAAAAGTGCAACTTCGTATCTATTTCTAAACGATACATAATAAAACTATTACAGAGGCATGAAAAAAGCTTATGATAGGTACCACGAACTGGCCGAAGGATTTATTAAAATTCCTTTGTTTAACGTAATAATCCGGCAAATCGGGACATCAGATATCTCATAAATTCAGCTAGATGGTTGGCTGTTTGGGAGTCACACAATACAACCCTCAAGGGAACTTGCAGACTTTCACAGTTTTTACAGAAAACTATCTTGACCACTTAGCACCGTTAATGCCGAGAGAAAAAAGTCTACGCTCATCGGCGCGTAGAGCGGTTGTCTGGCCATTTGTATTTTTCGAAGCCTTGGTATAATAAAACTACCCTCAAATGACCAGCAAAATCGGATAGATAATGAGTTAATATAGTTTAATAAACTACTGAAAATTATTTGACTAAAAAAAGTTTCGAAGAAAAGTAATCAATGAAAACAATTTAAGATTTGTCTTGTTTTTAAAAGAAGATAAACATTTCTTATAAAATGAATACTATTGTCCATTTCATAAAACTGAAATCTCAAATACAATACCGAATACTCCGAATCTCGAAACAGAGGAAATACAAAGCATCGCAAATACAAAATAAAATTTAAAGTGTGGATGCTACAATCCTTAGTCTCTGGCGGCGGATCTCACTGTTTGCCAACCTTTTGCTCACCGATCGCTCCTTGGGGAGGCACGACTTTCGTTCAAAGCAATAAAATACCCCTAAACTCTACGATATTTATTGAGGAATAGAAAATACTGCTGCTTATCTCGATAATATTAGGCGTCTGTCAATATTGGACGGAGTTTCGAGTGAGATTCGTTTTTAATTTGGCATCGCAGTGGTAGAGATTTTGTAGTGGCGAATTATGAATGGATGGAAGGGGTGATGTTGGAAGAGGTTTTACATGTGTCTAGTTTAGATTATTAGCTTATAAATAACATTTTTGGAGAGTAGATAATATTATTAACTCAGCATCATCAACTCAGTAGTAGTAGAGTGTAGAGTAAATCTAAGTCTTAATAACATTATTTTTAAATAAATAAAAAACAAAATACTTCCAGTTAAATCGTTTAATTTATCGTATTTAACCTTATGATAAACATCGATGCTTAGAAAATAAACGAATGGCATGTAAATTGTGTTTTAGAACCTGTTGAAAGAAAATAGACATTGTTATCAAGTACCATAATACAAGTTCTTTCTGAGGCTATTAAGATGCTGTGTGGATTGTCCAGCATTATTTATTTATTTATTTCATGGCCAATATTAATGTAATTGGGTACTGCTTCTTAGGAAAAATAACCCTTGTTGTAAATGTTAATATTTTGCGTAACTATATTATATATATATATATATATACATAAGCAGCAGTATTTTATTTCTACAGAACTGCCTCATATGTGTTTATTTCTAATTTCGCTACAGACCAGAGGAATGGCCATGCGCTACTATAAAAGGTACGTACATTCTCCGATGCACCTTCATGTAACAAAAATCTCTACCTCGCTCGCATACCACTCAATTACAACTGTATACGAACAGCTAGATTCACCTACCAAAGCTAGAAGCTCTACAGCTATTGATTAGTAACAAGGCATAAACTTAGGTACGTATACCCACACTGCAATGGAAGCTCAGCCTGATTGTATTCCCAAATTATACATAGCCAGGTACAGATATGGTAATGATTTTCAGGTGAACGAGGGCGGCGCCCAGCAAGCCCCGCCCTAGGCTTCCATTGTCTCGCATCGCTTCAAATTGAATAAATTAGCGATAAATTAAATAACTCTATTAGCACTGATGCAAACAACTTTTGACGTTTAGCTTGGTCCGGTTTAGGGGCTGTTGAAATTAGATTAGTTGTTAATTTTTATAGGGAACAAAGGCATTCCTGATTCGCCTTGTTAAATGTCACAAATACTGTTTTCAAATATTCATCTTGTTTACTGAGATTTTACATTTGTAACATAACATAAAATGCTCATGTATTTTGTGGAACTTATCAGATCAGAGAAGATTTTGTGTGAAGTTTATTTTCTAATTTGCAGTGGAACTGCGCAAAATAACGGCTGAATCAATTATTTACAAATTATCCGTGAGGGTAGGTTAGTACCGGGGTAGGTACCCCGAATATAAATTATTGTATTATTGAATCGTATTGTATAGTTACAATACGATTCAATAATACAATAATTTATTCAATCAAAAATATTACATTTCAGGTACTGCAATGATGGATGTTTTTAAATAACCAAATTTAATTTAATTCGCCTTTTAAACATTATATATGTTTTTTATTCACACAATTTAGTATATTTTGTCACTGAACTAATAGCTAGAGCGGTTAGTAGATAATATTAAGCGGGGATTTGGTCCTCATAATGAACTGATTCATAAGAGAAGGGTATCAAAGGAGCTTGTGCGAGCCTCAGCGAACATACCTGAGGCACTGCAGGATCGAGGCAACCACAGCAGCAACCTCCTATTATATTGGATCCGTAAATTAGTGATATAGCTGACTCATAGTCCTCCTGAGTTCAGAGATAAATAAATAATCCTGGACAATTCACACTCCATCATCTAGCCCCAAGCTTAGCAGCGCTTGTGTTATGGGTACTAGATGACTGATATTCATAATACAATACATACATGGACAGATTATTATACATAGAAAATACCCCAGAAAACCTGGCACAAATATTTGCAAAACTTACAACCATTTATTCCAGGGTGGGAATCAAACCCGCAACCTCCTGCGTCACAGATGGACCTTCGCCCGCCGCGCAGATGGACCTTCGACCACATCGGTCGTCAATCATTATCATCTTCAGAGTTTATTTAAAAAGTACAGAAAAACAGTTAAATCAATGTCTTCTTTCTTTTCATTATTTATTATTAAGACAATTTAACTGGTTGATTAGTGAAACTTTCATACCAGCCATTACGGCTGGTATGATAATATCAACGTTTACTAATCTCCATCCTGGTATTTTTTATCAGCTTTTCTCTTCCTCGCTAAAGAGAATGTATAAAGACATATTTCTCATAAAGAATAATGACATTCAAACGAATAATGACATGAGAACCAATCTTATATTCTATAATATTATCTAAATGTATTATATAAATAACAGACAAATAAAAATAACAAAAAGAAAAGTTCTTACCTGTTAATAATATAAATTGATGCACTAATCACAACGTATCCACTATAATATGTTTTTAGTATATCTAGTACTAGTACTACCACAACATATTTTAACGTTAAACTAGATTAATATTAGATATGATTAGGTTTGATATGTTTGTCGTATTGATATTCTTTAGAGTTGTTGTTTGAATTCTATACAATACTCTAATTCAATACTTAAACAGGTATTTATATGTTTTCAGATACGTATCGTCTAATGATTTCTGCACAGTTTTCTGATCTGTGGTTTTCTGTACATCTGGCCGGGGAGCATCACTTTTAAAAGTTCGTTACAACTCCAACTTTGCTTTAGTTTTGTTTGAAAACAGTAATTTCCTTAGAAATAACATAATAATATTATCGAGTAGCTTTAGTAAAGAAAGGAAAGTAACTTTGTTTAATTCTGCGTATTTTTTGCTTTGTTTATATTTAATTGCGCGGCACATATTAACCAAAAATATTAATAACTTTTGATCGTGAAACTTTTTCAGGTGTAGCTTTTTACGCGTTTAGTTTTGATCAAGATTTCAAAGTAAGCTCATATTGTTTTTGATAGTTTGTATGAAAGTTGCAGGGTGCTTCGACACCCTTAAAAGTGATGCGCCCCCGGCCGGCGCCACGTGACTGCGGCGTCGGGCCGAGCTTTGTGTTTACATCCCCTCTGCCGCCGCTGTCCCCTACCCCCTGCGGATATCAAGCTAAATTATATTGTTTTTTGGTGCTTATATATAAGTAATAGTCACTCAAAACTGAAATCGTTCAAAAAATTCTTGAACAAAAAATAGTAAAGGGAACGCTAAGAACTTATAAATCCAAAATTAGCGACGAAGTTGATGTAGGACAAGACTTGTTTCTATTGATAGTTTTTCAATAATCTTTTAAGCTAATGGAAATATTTTACAATCTGAACTTTTCTTGCGGTCGGAAGATGGAACTAACTCGTATAAAAGATAGTGAATTGATAAATAACTGTCGGCAGAAGTTGAAAACTATATTTTTTTGTGCTTATAATGTTCTAAATTCATTTTCATGGAAATTTTCTTCAAGCTCGTTATTTACAAAAAAAATACAAATTGCTTCATTACTGATTTCCGCCTACGAACTCCCCGTAGGTAGGTATCTCTTTCTCTGAGTGATTTCCAGGGGACAGAGATAATCGGTGGGAGAAGGAGCAGATTTTACAATTACTTATTGTAAATCTCTACCATTTCACTACAAGGACAAAGGTAGGGAAACGTAGACAACTTTGATTGAACAATGAATATTAATCAATGTTATCAATTTAATAAATAATAATAAATAAATAATGCTGGACAATCCACACAGCATGATCTAAGCAGACCTTGTGTACTTGAGCTTGTGGGTACTATACTGATATATGTATACAATAAATTAAATAGATAGATATTTTCTATGTATATAGAAAATACCGAGAAAACCCGGTAACTGTATGTATACTTTTTATTCTTATTCTTTGCAAAATAAGAACTTAGACAATTTTAAACCATAAATAAACATTTGTAAATTGATTTTCCCATCACAAGGAATTTCAGTGCACTTGTGGAAGAAGTGAAAATTGTATGAGAGAGAGAGAGATAATTTATAATATATGAGAAAGATAAGATAATATTGTATATGAGAAATGTCATATAAAATATTTAATTTGACAAAGTTCCGTCCCATTCGGTAGTTACCTACTGAAAAACATAGATATCAAAGTATTAGGAACCCTTTACAATGAGTTCATTTAGCCCCAGGCTCGCAGTTTGACAAAGTGCCCATTGCGCTGAGCTCGCCGGAGTGGAACTAGAGATAAGGAGATTTTCGCCATAAAAACGGCATTTACGGTAGAGCGGTATTGATGAGGGAACAATTTCATAATATTTGGAAGGATTTCAATGATTATGAGAGGACATTTGTAAAATATTTCTGATATACAACCTAGATTTTTTGTCTTGAATAGACCCATTCAAGACAAAAAATCTAGAAAAAGGAAGGTCTTTTAGACCTTCGTGATACATCGTCAATTACCATCAGGTGAGATTGTGGTCAAACGAGGTTTATTTCTCGATAAAAATTATTCTGCATGGATTCAATATGCAGAATAATTTTAGTAAATGATTTCAAGACTGTCATAAATAAGGGATTTACTTATGCTTTCATCAAATTTATCGAAAATAAACTTATAAAATTGTTAATTTTATTAGTTATTATATTACATGCCTTGCGGGCTTTTTCGAAAAAAGTCTCCATATTCCAGATCTCGAACTACATCCGTGCAATTTTCAACCTAATCTGTTCAGTATTTTTAACGTAAAGGTAATAAACATCCAATCAACCAAACTTACACATTTGTGATTAGAGTGACTTCTCTTTGGCACTTTGCACACAAAAATCAAATTTTTAAAGTCACATCTTTAATAAACATTATAATAAATAATAATACATAATTCAAAAATAGTTAGAATCAAACCAATGTAGTTTTCCTTTAGCAGAAAATCGTGCAAAGGAACATTGTAGATAACCATCAGAGATAAAAATTGTTAAATGGTATCTAATGGACAAATGCCATTATGTAGACATGCGACACCAACAATAACCGGGGTTTTGTACCACAAATCAAGTTAAATAGAATCCACGTGGATTTCCCTATTACTGTGTCGAATCACGCCCCATTTCATTCGACGTGAAACAACAACAAACCCGCATGGGCCGATCCGTTTCCGTTTGGGAGAGGTTCGTAGCCTTCTTAAGTGAACTCCGTGCGCGCGCGATCAGAATGGGACAAAACGAAAAAATATATATGTATAAACGTGTTGTCAAAGTGTGATGAGATGTGACATTTAATTTTACAAGGTTCACATTGTAAAATTAAATGTCCGACCACGCTTGTTGAAACGGTTTTATCCCGTTATTAAAGATGCAATCGACAATCGACTTGATAACTATTTATTATTCAATTGTATTTTTATACAAGCTATCTCCTTGCCAAACATAATAATATGTCAAAAGGTAAGAAACAGGCAAAGAAACCGAATGCATTATGTTTTTTTTTTTTTGCATAATTTTTATGATATTGAGGATGATTCACGCTACACCGTGTCGCGACCGGGCCGTGCCCCGGCCGGACCCCGGTCAAACATTATGGTATACTTTTTGTATGAAGTGATTCATGTCTGACCGTGGCTCGGCCGTGCCCCGGCCGTACGCCGCCGGGACTCTACCGGGGCATGGCGTTGAAATGTCGGTGGGTATTGTTCCCCGGCTCCGACACAGTCCGGCCCCCCAAAAACCAAACAAAAACCACATAACACAGATATAGTCGTGCAAATAATACAGCCCGGTGTAACATAAATGACTGGCCCGGCCGACGCACGGTGGACGTGTCCCGGCCGAGGCCCGTCCTGTCAGTAGAAACCGTAGGCAAGGGGAGTAGTACCTAACGAAATCCCTCTATAAATGTATGTATTTCAACAAGGCATTTTCTTGGTAGGTACCAGGTACTCTATAAAGGTTTGAAACTTGAATAGAGGGAGCAAAGCCGCTTACCTGCTTATAAGCTGCTCTAATTGGCGCTCTTTGAGAAGTATAAGGAGTATAAAATAACTCGCAATACCTCGTTAGACTGGATTAACTTAGCCGAGAGATAGATATTGTTTGCCTTGTTATTTATTTATCAAAAACATCATTTTGGAGCTCTATTTTGTCGCTGCTACCTCGGCTCCGGATTTATTGAAGATATAGAAAGCTATCAATTTTTTTTTTTTCGCTAACCTACTATGCAGATTTTTCAGTAATCGACATGGCCCAACCATGTCCATTACTGCATAGATTACTAATAATAATGGATTACTGCAAATGCAATTAGTAGGGCAGAATATCGACCTCAGGTCATAGAGCTTAAAGTTACAATCATAGAGTTAATTTCTCTTTGTTACAATATATTGAGAAAAAAATAATTCTTTTTAACTGACAGAAAACAAAAGAGGATGCGGGTGTATTTTTTTTTATTTATGTTCTTCGATTTCTCCGTCAATCATAGACCGATTTAGAAATATATTTCGCTATTGTAAAGAGAAAAGATAATAGACCCAAGGTGGTCCCATTAAAATGTTATTCCCAAGGGATAAAACGTATTTATCCCGAAAAACTTATAAAACAGTATAAATATTAAGGAATTTGAAGTCGGTTTTTACTTTTTTCAAATTATTGATTCCATGGATCAATAATTTGCATCAAGAAGAATAATCAAGAAGAATAATTTGCATCAAGAAATGAATTCATGATAAAAATTATGAACAATTAGTATAAGATTGTGATTTGTTTTTCACTATCGCCATATTTCACCCGTGGCTAAGTATAGTGAAATGGATTGAAAATAACCTATACAATATAATAAAATAATGATTAAAAATGTCAAAATGCCGTAGTGATAAAAAGGACCACCATAAATCTAAGCCAAATTATTTAACCACCCAGCAGGACATGAAAAAGGGTTATGGTGCTCACTTTTTAATCATGGTGAGGGTAAATACAGGCCTGCGGAGTAACGACTTTCATTTAAACATTATTTATACACATTCACACTGTGACCAGCGTGGTGCGTTTCCGTTTGAGTCAAAGCAATAAGCCTATGTCCTGTAGGCTGTCAAAGCACGCGTTTATCTTTTTGCACCATCAATGATGGATGATTCGGCTGGATTCTATAGCCAGGTAAGTTTTGGCATAGACATTGCTCAACAGATATAATAAATTTAAGTATACATAAATATATGTATATTACTAGACAGGAAAACCTAAAAGAATGGGAAGCATTTGCCCTGCAATGGGTCAATGCAGGCTGAATATAAATAAAAAAAAATGTACCACTTGCCACTTTAATGCCTGGAAGGAAATGTATTTTCACACTAGTGAAATTTGATTGTTTTTTATATATGATCTGAGATTAATTAATTTCTAGGTGGGACTGTAAGTCCAGCTGTAATCATCGGTAAGTTCTTCCTATTGCTTTGCCATAGTTAACTGGATAATGTAGCGTTAAGCACTAAGCAATAATCATGATCATCATCCGACCGTATACGTCCACTGCTGAATATAGGCTACATCTTAATTGATAATCTTCCCAAACTCAAAAAAGTACAAGCACCCTTCTGTATTTTGTATCCAAACGTCATGTTTGATAGAAACGGTTTTGAATTTCCTAATTAGAAAATCCCCGTATTGTAACTCCTCGTTGCCTTATTTAGAGTGATTCATCGTCGTGCTTTCATAGAGCCGCCCGCGGACAAATTATTATCGAGCATTCATCACTATGGAGGCATTCAGATCCAATGAATGCTATCTCAGATTATTTTCAGATGGCTCACCGGGTTAGTGGACGTATCGAGGATTGAAAGGGGCCGAAAGATTTATTACTCTCTTGCCACTGTTGATAGTCCAGCTGCAATTGATTTTAAATTCATTTAATATTTGAAGTACGATTTTTGTGTATATAACTACCGGTGGTTTTGACTCAGCGTGTAAAAAAAATGTTGGCAAATCCACACAACATCTAGATGATGTTGTGTCCCAAGCTAAGCAGAGCTTGTCTTGTGTCTACTAGATGACTGATAATACTTAGATAATACAATATTATTACATAGATAGATAATTTTTTGTGTAGGTATTATCACAGATGTCATTATTTTGCACATATTTTTAGTAGCTCGACAGCGCTCCTTTCATTATTGTAGACGTTACTGCCGCTGGGCAGTAACTTGGTTTAGATCTAGACATCAAGTAAAAATAGACCCTCATAATTTGAATTCCAGAAGTACCCTCGAGAAGAAAAGAACAACGGGCCTTGCATAGATTAGAATTAAATTCGCCCCTACACCTTTCCTCCTGACAGCATCTCTGTACTAAAAGAACTGTATAAAAATACAACATGGGGAGGGTAAAGGGGGGGACAACGGTCTCGTTACGCAGCATCCGCCGGAAGTCGGCTCGTGATGCATTGTCGACGCGAAGGGTGGACCCTGTTTACATTGGCGTCACAAACATTCATATGTTCTGAGGCATATTTTTATAGCTGCTATATTGCTTTTGAGTACACGCTCCATAAAATCCTAGCTACTAGTTCGTAGCTAAAATAGACAAAGGAAATATAGGAGTATCTTTTTCATGAAGCAGTTCACGTACATTTCATGAAATCTAAATAAATGAGGTGAAAATGAAAAATGCTTGAGTATTATCAACATATAATATTTATCTCTTGCTTTATCCAACTAAAAACCTCTACAATAACATCATGGGTAATTTATTCATATTTATTTCTATTTACAGTCTGCGCGCAATCAGAATGGGATGCAATTTTTTATCAAATTCAAAGATGCGGATGACAAGACGCGGATCGTTACTATACGATCCGCGTCTTGTCATCCGCATCTTTGAATTTGTCAAAATGTGATGGAACCTTGTCAATGTAAATATCAGACCGTTTTTAATTCCGTTCGAAACAGTTCCATACCACTTTGATCACGCGGTGATTACACCATGAACGTTCCCATAACACCAAATAAACAATTATGCCGCAAAATAATTATCATCGGAGCAGCTGTCAAAGAATGGGAAAGTAATATCGTGATGAGAAGGTGTCTTTTAGGTCCGAGCCCCGCGGGAAATCACGGTAATCCTCCCTGTCGACGGTGCGGGTAAATCTCTCTTCACTACACACTATGGGTGTGCTCCATCGATGGAATTAGCTGTCTGATATCGATGATCAACCATCGACTTTTGTTAAGAACAGTTACGCCGCATGCCGTAATTTTTTTTTATACCATGCCCCTTTATGATAAAAATTCTTAATCTGTCCGGTCATCTATGTATGATAAATAAATAATTATATAATTGCCTGGCAGAGATCGCTCATAGCGATAAGGCCAGCCATTGTACATAAATCTGTATTTGTCTTTCCCTTTCCTGTTTCTGTTTTTATCTGGTGTACAATAAAGAATATTCGTATCGTATCGTATATAACTAATGCTGGAAAATCCATGCAGCATCCTCTAGCCCCAAGCTAAGCAGAGCTTGTGTTATGGGTACTAGATGACTGATATACATAATACAACATATAATATATAGTGTACGTAGAAAATACCCAAAAACCCGTGATAAATATTTACAGGCTGTACAAACATTTTTCCCAAGACGGGCATCGAACCCGCAACCTCCTGCGTCCCAGGCAGACCTTCTTCGCCAGCCGCGCCACATCGGTCGTCGATTATATATACAGCTCCCAAAATTGTGTTTCATTGTAGCGAGCTGCTACGCTACTGAAGCTCTAGCTAGACTATCGTAGCAATCGCCTACGCTTTCCGTAGCGATTGCTACGCGCTGTCATAAAGATTGCTACGCGCTTTCTTAGCATTGTCTACGCTTCACTAACAATCGTACGTTAGAGATGTTTCATTCAATATGCAATGTATTTCTGGTTTTGCCGATGAAGTTTCTAAGTAAAATGACTAAAAACGAGGATATAAATTGGGTATTAAGAATAGATCTTGTGACATTATGAAAGCAACTCAGCAGGAAGTATTTATGTTATTTGTGGGAAAATTAATAGACATCGTAACATATAGATTTATGGTGTGTAATTTTCTAAAATATTATCCGACATTGATATTCTTTTGGCGTTTTTGGCAAAAAAAAATCCTTAATCGTTAACCGACGCAAAAAATAATTCAAAGAGCACCGTCCTTAGAAGCAGTTTTTTTATTATGTCTATTTCGTCCTAAAACTGATTTAGTCTTAAAGCGCTCTAGTCTTTTTGACAACCTAGTCATATCGAGATGTCGTCATAAAGCTTCTAACCCTGAGCAAAGGCATACTTCACACACTTCGAATTTTTTTTTTTGCAGACCCGACATGAGATTATCGAAGCAGTTCCAGACCGTAGAAGCAGTTACAGAAAGCAAATCACAGATTTTTTTTGTTTCGTTTGATGCACTTTGTCGATAAGTCGTTACGTTTGACCTCCCTACGTAAACCGCGACCGAATCCCGAGATCACCGTGAATGGGTCCTGATGAATCATCCTCGTTCACGTGTGACGAGGACCGAATGATCGGGAGAGGTTCACATTATGTTGAGGTAAAAGAACACAAGCAGAAAATGTATGGCAAAAGTGAATGAATGAATGAATGAACACTTTATTGTACTAGAAAATAAATACATTACTTAAAAAACTTATATCTAAACAAAAATTAACAGTACAAAAGACGGCCTTATCGCTGAGAGCGATTTCTTCCAGGCAACCCTGAGTGAGTTTAATCCTTAAAAGCATTCTCCAACAAACCTTTTGGCAGAATTTTAGAACTCAAAAAACAATTTTATTATGCAGACTAATTTTATAATTTGCTTAATCTGTGTTTTTCAACGTATGTAGAACCAATAATTATATTATTATCTACAAATTTCTACAGAAGTTTTACCAGCTACATTGTTTACTGTTGCTTAAATGCTTATTGATTATAATAGTTTAGTTAGGATTTTTATTTACATATTTTTGAAAACTTATTGTAATAAGGAGATGGATTAAGCAAGGTGCGTTTGACTCATAAATTTTGAGCATCTTGAAAAAAATATACAGACGACCTTCTATCCCCCGATTCGCACGATTTTTTTCCGGAATAAAAATTAGAATAGAATATAATTTATTTCGAACTAAAAGAGACTTATATTAGTTATTCTAAGTTCAATGCAAAATGTCAATCCAATCCATTGACATGTATCTAAATCGCATTAAATTTAGATTTAGATAGGCAAAATAAACATGTATGTATTAGACACATAAGTGATATTATAATGTGCTAGTGGTTTCTTTTTCACTTCTTCCACAAGTGGACAAAAAATTGAAGTGAAGAGAATATCAATAACACCTTATTTCTTATTTGATAATAATAACTATGTTTATAGTAAAAAAAATTACTTGTCTAAGTGCTTATTTTGTAAGCCTAGTAAAGTTATTGATTCTGATTCTGATTCAGTGCTTATGTTTGGCGTGAAAACGTAACAAAAACCACCCACCTATCTATCCATCCAAACTTTCGCATAAACATATATTATTGTGATAGACGTTCTCTCCAAAGACACAAAGCTTTTCCGTAGTTATCCGAAAAGCTCAATGACGCTCTCAACTGATTATAAAACAGAATCTGGAAACAACAGCGATTACGGGCCAGATACGTCAAAGTCAATTTCAGCATCATCAGATAACGGGGGAGTTCCCCTAATCACAGAGATGACAATTACGAGTTTGAGGAGCGACGGGCAAACTCATAAGTCTTCATTACTCGCAAGTTGCTGACTACGAAGTTTTAGCTTAAAGCTAGCTTATTTAAAGCTGGCGCGACCGTCTCTTTGTCTTTTCGTAGAAGTCTAAAACAATAAAGTATTTTAGGCCCAGACTCCACCAAAGCGGAGATGTCTGTAGCGGAGATGAGAAGAGACGTTTTTCAGGTAAGGTGTCTCCACCAAAGCTATGCAGAGATGCGTACTGGCTAGACAGGAGCGGAGATGTGTGCTGGCTAGAGCGGCGGAGCTGCGTGCGGCGAACGTCGGAAGTTTGTTGAGATGAATGCAATAGCGAGGCACAGCTCACATCTTCGCTCATCTCTTCTCGTCTCCGCTGCGTGACGTCGCCAGCTTGCGAGGCACAGCTCACATCTCCGCTTCGATCTTTCTTTGTTTTTTCGCATACAAATATGATACATCTCCGCTCAGTGAGCTCCACTGAAGCTGAGCGTAAATGTTAGAATAACGACGTTCCATTGGTTGTTTAAAACACATCTTTTTCGCTCATCTTAGCTCAGCTTTGGTGGAATCTAGCCCTTAATTCTACCTGCGTGCCCTAATTCTAGGTCACAGTTCCATTATCAGCTATCCTTGTTCACTGCATGACGCATGTCTCTGAATATTTTTATCTCTAGTGATGATGTTAGACGCGGAGGCAAAGTCGTCAAAAAAAAGGCGTCAATTTTTTTTTTTTGATTTGACGTGTCCAAAGTTCCGGTAATGTCTAAAGGAAACAAAGCACTTAGAGTTTAGAGATTTTGTTTTCAAATGTAATATTTTTTTATTAGTAGCAGTAATTTTTTATAGTTACCACGCTGACTTCACAAATCTGTTGGCCGTATGCGAAAACGAGAGACAGTTACACCATCTCTGGTTGCTCTACCTATAGATAATCCTTGTCAGCCTCTCTGGTGGTTAGTGAGCTAAAAACTGCATGTCGATAGTCGTCGCAAGTAGCGTCGACATTTTTCGCTTTTTTGTCGCAGTTTTAAGTGCGGATAAGTTTAGCAATACGTTTAGTATACATATATACTACGTGTAGATACCTACAATAGAGTACTGCGAATAAATAGATATAAAATAGTATGGTGTATAAGGCATAATAATATATGTGTTGGTATGCAAATCGTGGATTAATTTTTTAATTACTTATAACTATTGGAATACGCTTTTTTGTGTTGTTATGACGAACGTTTTAATTTCTAGTTTACCCACTATAACATCTAATTTTAAGACACTGTATCAGGCAAAAGGTTATTCAATTCTTGACCAACAGAGATGAAGGCATCATAGAAGAAGAAGCAGAAATCCTGATGAATAAATATTTCTAGACGGTTGACTAGTTAAAGAGACAATTGAATTTACTGTTAAAATTTTTGTTTTTTGGTTTTTAGTTAATAATGAGGTCATTGTGACGTAAAGTTAACTGATTTGCATTGTTTTGTTCTCCATTTAAATTTAAGAATAATTAACATTTTTACCAATTTCAAATGGTCATTGACTAAATGAATTATGATTATGACTGAAAGAAAATACGAGTGTAAAAATGTTATAACTGGGCCCCAGTCCAACGATTACCTACACAACAGAATTCGTTACGTTGCTGTGATTAACATATTGAGAGATCTTGGATTACGATGTTGCAGTCAAACCTTTAAAATGATTAATGACGTTTTTGTCCCAATAAGGTTTACTGGAAGAAAATTATTTTTAAGGTAAACTCGCCTTTGTCACTCAAGTAGTCTAGTTTTAAGTATTATCATGTTTTTTGTACATATTGTATATCTAATTAATGAAAAAACTATGCTGTCTTAATTTGACCCAATCCCGAGACCAAGGAGATGACGATATTGCTGTCTTCTATGGCAGGCCCCATGGTCCAGAGAGATAAAAACATTATAATCTATGTTGACCATGAAAACTCATTACATTACACCGCACCTTAGACTATACCTCTTATTTCTTTTTTATCATCCTCCACGATATCGTCAAAGTATCTTGCAAGCCCTACCTAGCGGGTACCTAATATAAGCCTTTATTCAAGCCATGTACACATGTATTTAAATTTTTTACCTACTATCTATAAAAAATATGAACATACTAAGTAGTTTTCTGCTTGGCAAAGGCTTCAGAAATTTTTAGCAAGTCCCTACTAATGGTTTAATTGAGGAATGTTCCTAGTAAAAGGAAGTTACGCCATCTCTTCCCCGTTGCTCCGCAGCAAAGTAATCAGGACTTAGCCCAGAGGCGCAGCAATATTGCTGTTTGCCCAGCAAACATTTGCCCAACCGCCCGCCCCGCTACTTACTGAAGTTAAATCAATATTTAAATCGTTTGAAAGTTTGATTAATTCTCTGATATTATTGTTTGCTTTGATGTCGTTACATTCGGATTATGGTAATGTTATTGGCTGAGTGATGAACTCCGTTTTAAAATATTACAGGGAAATTATATAATTTTTCATTATTTCAATCAACCAACTGACCTCACCACTAAAGAAAAAGCTTACTGATGTCACAGAATAGAGAAGCTTACAGCTTCTCTATTCTGTGACATCATTACATGATCAGACCTGCTTACCTAGATTATAAGCGAATATAAGTCTATAAGCGAAAGCTGTTGTAGCTTCATTTGTTCTAGTTTTGAAATGTATTGTTGTTTATGTAGTATAAGCTTTTTGTTTCCAAATAATAAAAATAAAATAATTGATACATATGTAGGTAGACCATGTACCGGTTTGTTCTCAAAAAGACAGATTCTTAAAAACTGATTCGCAAAAAGACAAAAATCTACGTTTTATGAAAACTATCAAGTCAAACATGACAATCATCTTTACCATCATTGCACTGCCTTGTGGGCCGTGGCGCTTATTTATCACAACCAAATTATCAAATTACCATTCAACTAAATCTATAATCTACTACTGAAGAAGGGTAACCTAATACCTACTTAGGTAAGTTCATAATTTCCTTTGCATTTTCCTGAAAAGAAACTCCGGCGTTAAAGACGCCTGCATGTTTTACGCCAGCACAAGTCCCAATGAAGTATGTAGGTAAGTATTTATTACAAGTTCCAAACTCAATTCGGTTATCACCACATCTTCAGTGGCTATTAACCAGTTTAAGGGCATGCATTCTTTATGTCGTCCCGAGCCGAGAGTGTCGGCAGGGTCCCGGGGGAGCTTCGCTAGCACTCAATTAAGGGGAAGCGTAGGGATTTTAATTAATATTACGCGGTGATTCGCTCTGTTGTTTACTGAGAATTGAAAAAGCGTAGGTACATTCCGAGAAACTGATTCAATCCTAAGTAAATCTTACCCTGTCTCGTTTAAGACCTGAGCAAAGCCTTTGAAGATCTAAATGACATTCCGTTAAAATTCAATCACTTTCTCAATTGAAAGTGATTGAATTTGAGTTAAGGATTCAAGAGTTAATAAATTTCTACTAGATCTTCGATGCATCACACAGGCGAAATTGTGGCCAGACTAAGGTCAAGTCACGATTATCAATATTTAAAAAATCCTGGTAGTTGGTAGGTGCCTTACAAAGGTGGTATTCATTTATTTAGAAACAATATTATTACAGATTTTTTTTGCCCTAAAGCGACGCTATGTCTAGGTAAAATATTATATAATTAATCTAGGTATAGATACTATAGGTACTTGACTTGACTTGACTTCTTTGTTATTGGCAATATGTGTCTAGTTTGCCACTTTTCTGCCAGTGTCCAGTTCATGAAAATTTCTTAGTCATGGAATGAAGGCGGGATTACAACAATAATATGAGCGGTAAATTTGAAAAACACCAATCAGTTTTTTACTAAGAACACAAATAAAATAAAATTATAAACAGATTAAAAACAACATAAATATAGTTATTAAAAACAACACAAATATAATTAAATAAAGAAGATATTTACAATTTTAACTTATTTACATCAGAACTTTCAGATACTATAGGTACAACACACTTAAACATTAATCTATAGATACATTTACTTTCAATGATGACCTGTGCCATTGCTTAGATAGCAGTGCTTTGATATTATGAAAGCTTGGTCAGTCATAGATCTCAAGCTACTTGATCTTAGTCATAGATTTATGCTTGAGTAACGTTTACGTCATAAAAAAGCCTTACTCAAGCATAGAGGTAGACATCCCTCGCGTCTATACCACAAGTTTTCTAAACTTAGTTAAAGCGAGGAATTGAACTAAATTGTGAAATTGGTCTAAAACGTAAATTTGTAATTGATTAAGATCTACAGAAAATAAACGATTTTTATTTATTTATAGAAAATTTTCATAATACGGCACTAAAGTTAATAAAGTAGTATTTACCATGATTTGATATTTTTTGTTTTATTTTTTAACTTTTGAAACGATCATGTGTTGTAAATTACCATGATAGTTTCAAAAGTTTCATAATACGTACCTACCTTTACCATATGTTCACCTAAGGTAGGTATCATTACCATAAAACCTACCATATTGTAGGTTACCATGAGCCTACAAATTAGACAAAAACATCTGCACAATTTATTAAACCAAATAAGCGCCTTTCGTAAAAATAGAAGCAAACAATCCGTACAGCATATTAAACAAGCTCCTTAAAACTTCCGGAATATACAGTGAACACAAAGAAAAGGGAAATATTCTTTTAGGAATTTAAATAAATTTCCACTAAAGAGGGAGATCTTGTTTCAAAAGGAAAATGGGAGCTAATAAAAATGCTGAAGTAAATAAAATGGTGCGATTTACTTCGGCTACCTAGATATAGGTTATAAGGCACGCGGAGCAGCGCTGGCATAGCTTAAGTAAGAATAATAAATAGTCTCGTGAATTTGTGCGTCCACTTCCTAAACTATTCGTCACATGGCCCGGAGTCCATTAATTTCTATAGAAAAATACATTAGGAGTCGTTACAGTTCATTCGGTAACATCAAAACTACATTAGATTGTTGCTTACCTCAACATGCACAGCTTGAGTGGAATAACTGTAGAACAGTTGTACCTTCAGGTTTAGTTGATAGTTTAGTACCTACGGTACGGGTAAATACTGTTACGGGGTGGGTCAGTCAGTCAGTCAGTAGTCTTTGTAAAAAAATATAATTTTGAAATAATATGGCGTGTTTTAAAAAACGATAAACCGACTTCAAATTCCCTTACTTTTACACTTATTTTAAGTTTTGCGGGATAAATACTAATCCCCTGGGGATAACAATTTTATGGGACCCCTTCGGGCTCATTTTCTATACACTATTGTATAGAAAATGAGCCCGAAGGGGTCCCATAAAATTGTTATTATTTGATTGATTATGAAAGAATTTTCAAAATCGGTCCATAATTGGCGGAGATTTCGCGTAACATACATACAAAAAAAACAGACGAATTTATAACCTCCTTTTGAAATCGGTTAAAAAATAGAATTTATTAGGCTTGGTACGATTTTAGATGAAACAATGACGTTGCTGCACCTTTAATTTATTGCGAAACAATATCGTAACAGTACCCAAGTACCTCATGATGATGATGTCCTCCTAGTCAAATTTCCACCACGGCGGTCGATTTCAACGGAGACTAGACTAACCAGGTGCGCAGGACGTAACATAGTGCACAAGTGAGTGCGAAAACACAACTGCACTCTATTCCCTCACCCTCTTAATCCCATGGGATGGAACAGACCGACACGACCAGAGAGAGGTCAGGCACAGGACCAACGGCTTAAAGTGCTTTCCGAGGCACGGGGATGTAACACCGCCAATTTCCTGACTCCGGAATGCTACTGTGATTTGTAGTACGAGTTCTGTGGGACACCCGCTCGTCCAATATTCCACTCCCTCAAGATCACAACGGTCCCTGGTCTAGTCATGTTCCATGCTGCCATGTATGCCCGGAGCCACCTCGACGAGTACCTACTCCAGGTTCGGCGACGGTCACAGGTACCCTACTCGCCACGCATACAAGCGGAGAACTGTTCCGCAGCGTCTCACGAAATCATCGAAGCTGGTGCATGTAATGAGGCCGGCTGTGTATAACCGTCTTCCACAAGCGACCATCAGTGCTTCTTCAATGCAATCCTTCAAAAGCAAAGTTCTGGCTTATTGAACATGCTATTATATATGTAATTCATAAAATTTTATTGAATTTATTCTCAATTTTTATTTATATTCTAATGTTATAAAACAACTAGCTGACTCGGCAAACGTTGTTTTACCTTCAACACTTAGGGGTATGGAAAATAGATAGTAGCCGATTCTCAGACCTACTGAATACGCATATAAAATTTGGTAAAGCTGTTTCGGAGGAGTACGGTAACTAACATTGTGACATGGAAATTTTATATATAAGATATATTTTCATAGACGATTAATCAATTTATTTTATTGCAATACCTATTTATGAATGTATACAATGTAATTGTAAATTATATTTAAGAAATTACCTGTAACCCAAAACGTTATGAATAAACGAACTGAACTGAAACCCCAATAACAACTATTGGACCAGGGATTTGAACCCAGAACCTTATTATCAGCGGTTGAACAAGCTGACCGCTTGACCAACCGCGAGGCAGGCACATGCGATGGACCTAGAATAATTTTTCTACGGCACATGTCTGTGGTAGTACCTAGTAACTACTTACCTACCTAGGTACCTACATACTAGCACCTATACATTAGCCAAAGTCAATGTGGAATGTATGTGAACAAACAACGACATAAAAACTAAAATGAGTTTCAGATATAATATAATATAGGCGTTTTACCTATACCTACGATGATTTTTTTAAATCGGAAATATGTGCAATAGTTTTATTTGAATAATGTGGAATAATTAGATATTTTATTTGTTATAATTCAGACTCATTGTGGCTTAGGTATAATTTAACAAATTATTATATAATAAGTATAATTTGTAAGCATTTATTTCAAATAGACCAATAATGTAAATAAAAAAAGCGCCAACAGAGTGAACTTATGCATGGGCGTTTTTTTGACGACCTCTGTAGGTACCTATAAGTTGGGCAGGAACAGGCGACGTAGTACAATACCAACACTGAAACTTGCAAAAAATAAAGTCGCGTAACAGCCGATTTAAGGGTTGATACCTTAGTTAAATATCAGCTGACGGAGTAAACAGTACATAGCTCTTTTTGGATTTGGGGGCGTAAACAATCCAAAATATGTACATATGTTTAGTGGGTGAACCATAGGCTTTTGAACGTAGTGAAAAAATACAAAGTCTATATGGTGAACAGGTGGTGAACGTAAAAATCATAGCCACTATTAGAATATGGGTATGTGGGGGAAGCCCAAGTCACATGTCATGCACACAATTAACAGAATTATCGTCATGCAGTGGACTTCTTGGGCTGATGAATTCGATCGGATGGTGGCTAAAAGGTAGCTACGAAACCGTCCATGTACGAAACCCTACCATTACCATCACACCCTGTTTGAAATCAGACCACGAAAACGCAGATTTTTGTATTAATTTTGTATTTTACCGCAATGCCAGCATCGAAATCGTTTCAATGTCCAAATTCAGGGTCAGTGTGTGTGAAAGAGCAAAGATTTTCCATATTAGATCGACGATCGATTGTAAATTGGTGATTTCGTTCGTCCAAGCTCTCTCATAGATAGATATTGGCTAGGACCAATAATTTTATGGACCCCGCCTTTCAGTTTTACGCATGTTCGTTTTTATTAGTGTGCAGTTGCAGATTTGTAATAGTATGTATGACTAGGGAAGTGACTTTGCTGCCGAGCCGAACTGGCTTCGGCCCAAACGGGTCCGAATCAGGAAAATACACTTAATGCCGATTTCATTCCTGATTCGGACTAGTTTTGGCCGAAACTAGTGGGTCGAATGCGGTATAACCCGAAAACTAAATTTGATTGGTAAGCGCATCACTAGCACAGATGCTAAATTTATCTCGGCTAATTCTTCATGTTTATGGACATTATTTGTATCCTAGACTCATAGGAACACATGAACTAAATTGTAAAAATTTTGTTACTACAGATTTCTAGTAATAAATATCATAACTTTAGTATTTATACTGAGCGAAAAACTTACGCATGTAATGATAAATCCGGGACTTTTACTCCACCTTTTGTGCTCCTTGAAGGACAGAACACAGCAGAACACGACATATTTTCACTTTTTCAACAAAGTTTTAGGTAAAACGCATAATTTCTTAGAATTTCAATAAAGTTCATCAGTCTTACCACAACTTTGAACTAACTAGTCAGTTCCAAGCTGACACGATTGACACTGACAGTGCAGTATAGCTGTACCACAGAATTCTAATAGGGAAGCAGAATCCACATTTATAAAACTATTTGTGCCAATTACACCTACATACAAATATCACGTACACATGGACAATCTATGGGCCGAACTCAGGGATAAGGGGATATTATGCCACAGTTGTAATGCCCCCGGCATTACCCCCGGCAGTTGTAATGCCCCCGGCATTACAACTGTGGCATTATAATCTATTCCGATATACTGCCACATTTACAAATAAATAAACACAGGTTGTATGTTCTTTATTTTTAAACAAAATACTTCTTTAATGATTTCTTTCCGTTGAATTACTTTGCTAAGCATTAAGTTTTATTCTTAAATCTACATAAAATTTAACAATAACCTAAATCAATTAATGCAAATGATCAAAATCGTGTTCGTCACCGGTCATAAAATCACAAAAATAAATAATTCGATTATTAAGCTATATATATGTACATAATCACACTAATAAAGTGTTTTCCTTTGATCTGTTCTTCTTTTTCCAATTTATTCAGTTCATGTTTACCAACCCAGTATTCGTTTGGTTTTCATGCTGTGGAAACCTGAAAAATGTTAATATTGTTAAATAAATATATTATTCGGTCTATTTGATACCTATCAAAGGGTTTCTCAAGGATAGATACTAAACCATAAAACTGAAAACAAAACTTCGTCACACACACTTCTAAAACAGCTAGACCCAGGCTGGACCTAGATGCGGCTCTTGAAAATCATACAAGTATATGAAAAGTCAAAACAAAGCAACAAAGTTTAAAAAACTGATAAATGTTATTACAAGACTATTTATAAGCGACCTTAGTACATGTTTTACGAGATCCTGGAAATAGAACAGTTAGTCACTGTATAAATAATGCTGAATTATCGCCAAATATCCACACAGTAATCCAAAAACAATTTGAGATATTGTAAGGCACAACAGAACTTACCGATGAAAAGGAACTTCGGGTGTTTTTCAATACGATGCCTTGCCGCACAAAGGTGCACTTCACTTCGCCCTTTATTTCAGTCTTTTTCGAACATATTTCCAAGATTTATATAAAATAAAGAAGTAACAACACGCACAATACTTTCATAACATGACAATTGGTTGACATTTGCCGTTGACATTTGCCGTTTGTTGCTTAGCATCAATCATTCAAGATCCGTTTCCTGTCTACAGTGGAAGTTTGCCAGCTGATAAAGAAACTTTGAATTGCATACTACATGGGAATTAGGAAAATTTTAGCCCGTCTGGTAACTATACCAAACGGGCTAAAATTTTCCTAATGATTATTTATTATTATTTTCTAAGCTAGCAAGTCACAGTTTTATTGGTAGAACATGGTTATAAAACAAAAATTTAAAATATTTTAGATATATATACATATGCCACTCACATATTATGTGAGTGGCATATGTATATATCTGTGCCTCCTGTGAAAGGTGATTTAACTCGAGTTGTACCCTTTTTGTGTTTTTTACATAGAAATTGTCAGAAAAAAATTACGATTTTTTAGGTACAACTCACGTCCTTCTATCTGCTATAGTTTCGGAGATAATTAGGTGTCAAGTGATATAACTGGCAGGATTTTGGCAAAAATATCGTGAATTTAGATATATGTCAAGTCGTAACCCCTTTAAGTAGTAATTGCCTCACACTTTTTTCGTGCCTCGTGGTATAAGAGCGATTATATTAATTTACACACTTTATTTTTCAGTATATTTATCGTGAATATTGATATATTTAGAGTTATATCACTTTGCACCAATTTTTTTCAATACTGATTAGGGTACAACTCAACATGTACCTACTAATCCGAATCTAAAGTTATGCCTGATTTGTGATAAGTGATGCATCTCGACTTACATCATTCGACACAAATATTTTTTTATGTGTAAATATAAATGAATATGAATATAAATTGAGTTGTATCTAAAACTAAAACCGGATCTGTTTTTTTTTATGAATTACAAGATGTGATCTGTGATACAAGTGCGAACATGACGAGAGAGGCGGGGGTGCGCGGGGCGAAGTGAAGCTGAAGTGACATGTGGCCGGAGTGTGAAGGGAATAGAGGAGTGAACGACATAGCTTCATGTCTATACGATTTTATCATAAATCAACTGCCGCATTTAAACCCAAACGCCAAGAAGCTGATTATGTACTTTGATAGTGGCCCGGGTCTAAACAAGAATTCGATTATTACAACAATGTTGATGCTAGTGGCTAAACTAATCTATCTATGTAAAGGCGAGAGCTACACATAGCGGGTATCATCCTTGGTTGCACAATATGATACACCCGAAGATGATATCCGCCAGGTGTAGAGACTATAGCAAAGGAAAATCAAAATAACAAAAAAAACGCCATGTTATTGTGGTGAATGGATGGATTGGGTAATTGGGCTATGGGGGAAACTATGGACGCCTGCCATAAACATACTCTCAATACTGTTACCAGCGGCAGACGGTGGCTTGCCGAATGCTGGATGGGTTCCTCTAAACATTGGCGTAAATGTCGGTAAAGGAACAACATCGGTGCAAACGACTAAGGGGTGTCGAGAGGTGCGGCCCCGATTTCACCATCACGAAGACAGTGAGCGGGCTTCCTCGTTATTACGCCATTAGACACTTCCACCCCCGAGTCTACATCCTAAGATGCATCTCTCACGACTCCACTCAGACCGGCCAATGAAGGCAAGCAATAGGTGGGGATCTGGTTCTCTTGGGATACCACTCCGCAAGCGGAGAGGAGAACCAGGAACTTCCCCGGGAGCACTCGGTATTCCCGTGGTGTCGCTACTCACCAACAGCTCGCCACAAGCTGCCCTGCAGGTAATTATTATTGTTAGTATTATTAATTTTCTCAGTGTATGAATCATCTAATGTTTACCTGTTATTTGTATTTCAGTTTACCAATTTACTTGTTTTTGACTGTTTTTAATCCCTCTCCTTTTTAAATTATTAGTTTTATTTATGCTTGTACTGTGTATCTACTCTATTTCATTGAAATGTTTGACATGTATATTTTCTTGTACCAATAAGTGAATCTGAATCTGAATCCCCGAATGCGTTGATTGAGCGTAAGAAGAAGCACACGAGTATGGATATTCACTTGCCAAGAGATTGGTACCAACTAGTGAGTACAGCTTCAAACAAAACAGCAAAGTTCACTGATATCGAGATGACTTGATATGTTCTACGATTTCAACATTTTTTCAAAACAATGTTATGCTCTCAGAAAAACCAATACTGACACTGAAAAGTTTCTGTGGTGCAACGTTCGATCTGTTTTGTATACCAAAGAAAACATGACCCGTTTTTCTTACAAAACAGAATTTAAGAATGTTGAGTACATGAACATGGATTGTTATAAACGGGGTAAAGCTTACGATATGATTACAATAAATACAGTACTGAAAGCCTACCACTCCAAGATTACTATTTCAACCGAAAAGAAGAAAGATCTATTAGATTTGCTGTGCTTTATTCATGAGAGCTCATGAGTTTTACAGAAGTCTGAGCTGCAAGAATCATGTCAAAGACACTGCTCCGGATAATGATGATGATTCTGATAATGAGTAATTTCTAGTTCATCTAACTCCCAAGACCTATTAAAGGTTTTATTTTGATTTAAGTAGGTACTTTTTTGTTCTCTTCATTCTTTTACGACGAACTGCCTCACTCATAGAGTCGAATTAGTGTAAGTTTTAAAGTGTTAGCAAATTTTTTGTTTATTATTTTTCTAGGTTTTTTTTAAGGATTCACACAATGGCTATGCTGTTATGTTTTGTACTGAGAAGGTTCACTTTGATTATTGTGATAGCTGCGTAAGATTGATCTGTGCCAATTCTTAGTATTTAAAGTTAAGAATACTTGCATTTAAAAAGATCGCTATTTACTTCTCCTTATAATTTTTATAAAACTGTGCCTTATTTGTAAGTAAATTCATAATTTTGAAGACTTCAATAAACGTTAATTATTTTTCTAAAACTTGTATTCATTTCCACCATACAAAGGTATTTTAATGCAGGATATAATTTGCAGGACTTGTATCATTTAACACATTTTTATAAAGACTAGAATTTTAGCAAACTGATACAATTCAGGTAAAATATGAAAATAGAGGACTGATAAGTAAAAAAGTCGAATCTTTGGAGTATTATTTCTATGATTTGTTTGAGCAACATTGTGTTTTGATGATATTATTATAAGTTATTGGATTTTTTCACTTCTTGTATATCAGTTGACACAAAGACAACATAAATGTGTAACATGATTTAACTGTACTTGTATCATTTATCACGTAATTTTATCACATAATAGAAATTAAAAAGGGTACAACTGCGAGTTTTTCATGAATTACTTCAAAACTATAATATTTATCACAAAAATATAAGAACACAATGAAAGTGGATGTTTTGATCTACAAAATAAGGTACTTAAATGTAACCTAACCCACTTCGTTCACAAACTAGAATTTTTTAAATCTTGTTTTTGCTGTCCTGTAAAGTAGTGATTTTTCAGTTGTATCGCCGGTCACAGGAGGCACAGATATATAGTTACCCACATATTTACTATATCTGTGGAAGGAAGGAACCTAGGACCAAGAATTTTATGGATTCAGCCTTTCAGTTTTACGCATGTTCGTTTTTATTAGTGTGCAGTTGCAGATTTGTAATAGTGTGCATAACTAGGGAAGTGACTTTGCTGCCGAGCCGAACTGGCGTCGGCCCAAACTGGTCCGAATCAGGAAAATACACTTGAATGCCGATTTCATTCCTGATTCGTCCCATATTTAACAAGCACGTTTTAGTGACACATAACCTGATGCTGATTTTGGCCATGTGCGTGTCGGAATCGCGAACCGAGTATGCCACAATAATTCAATGTACATGGTTCTACCAATCGAAAACGAGTTTAGAAAAACTATACACATTTATAGACAAGCAACGCACTTTTTTAGGGTTCAGTAACAAAAGGTACCAACGGGACCCTAGTACTAGCCCTCCGCTGTCTGTCTGTCTGTCCATCTATCGGGCTTTATTGTATCTCATGATTCGTAAAAGGTAGACACTTGCATTTTTCAGTATGAATTTCATTTGCCGCTATAATAACATACTATCAAAATAAATATTAAAATGAATGAAGGTTCCACAAAAAACATTTATTTATTTATTTATTGAACAACTAATACGATTTTAACTAACCAATTACATTAGTTACTTAAATATTAACATTAAATGAAAATTACTATACACATTAAACTTAATCAAATAAATTATAGTTGAATTAATAGGTGACAATACTGAATAAAACAAATAGAAGAAAATAAATTACACATGTCCAAATAAAATAAAAAGTTACTTAGTCAAAACATAGTACATTATTAGATAACATTATAATATAGTCAAAGAGTAAAAGGCGACTAAGGTTCAAGGTTCCCTTGCAACGCTGCAGCGCTGGTGCGTTATGGCCACCTACCCATCATCATCAGCCTATTAGTACACAGCTGGATATAGGCCTCTCCTACTGAGCATCTCATCGCTCTGTCTTCAGCTTGCTGCATCCAGCATCTCCCTGCAGACAGCAGTCTGCACTACGTTTGCAGAGTCCCGGTCTCCACTCAAGAACACGTTTATCCCGGCGTGGATTTGGGTTCTTAACACGTGAACTGTCCGTGCATTACCTACATGCATTAGCCAAATGCAATTGAACCGCGTTTCCTAGGCTGGATGTGTGAGCTAAGGCTTTGATTTTCTAGGGACGTATGAACAATGAATTGGCGAAAATAAAACTCAAATGTTCCATCGAATCTTATTATTTATTATTCTAACCTACCCATGGTACCTACAACTTTATTTATATTATTGGTATCGTATCTACCTGAAGACTGCTGTATTATCTCATTAAAAGTTGGTACCTACAGTGACCGCCAATTAATTCGATGAACTAATGAAGATTCCGATCCAAAGCACCGAACAGCTTCTGTTGTCTTACAAAAAGGGTTGCTTAGTGGTTTCTGTTAGCATGTGTGTACATAAACGGGGGTTTTGGAGTCTTCGTCTATTTCATTTAATTTTATTTATGTCCACCGTAGGTATTGCATAGACACTTGATATCGTTATTTTCTAAATTAAAATAGGAATAGACGAAGACTCCAAAAAACGTTGAATAGACGGTCTATTCGACGCTTTTTGATGATACAGCTGTATTTATTTTATTTTTCGTTACATTTTTTGATTTTGACTGTGGAATGTTAAAACCAATAGAGCTGAGCAGTAAGTTTAGGTAATTTTTATCTTGGTGCCAAATAGAAAATTAGGTAATAAAACAATATAAACAATAAATTCTCGATATACTGTACAATAACTTACAATGGCGAAGAGTATATGTAGTTATTTGGCACACGAAAGAAAATATTCTCTGAAACGAGTTTATTTATCATGCCTACAATTTTTTGCGAAATTACTCACAAACAACATTACACTTGGGTTAGTATTCGGTTCACCTGTAATATTTTGATAAATTATTTCGAAAATTATATTGTCAACAAAAACAAAAAAGCGCGCGGAAAAGTGATTGCAAGTGATTGGACCACAGACAGAATAATAACGGAAAAAATTGGTAGTGTTGTCAATGTCAAAAACAAAATGGCGGATTCTACGAGTTTTCACACTCTAGCTTCTACATTTTCAAAAATTCATTTAATTTTTCCTGGAACAAAAATGGAAAAATTAAATATACAGTTTAATTCAGAATTTCCGGAGCTATCGATTGATACCCATGCTATCCATTCACATGATAGCTCATAATTCTTGCCATTGTTCTTTGATGGTAAGCACATCACTAGCACAGACGCTAAATTTATATCTGCTAATTATTCATGGTTTTGGACATTATTATCCTAGACTCATAGGAACACATGAACTAGATTGTTAAAATGTTGTTACTACAGATTTCTAGTAATAAACATAATTACATTAACTTTTATACTGAGTGAAAAACTTACGCATGTAATGACAAATCCGGGAATTTTACTCTACCTTTTGTCCTTCTTGAAGGACTGTACACAGCGGAAACCGAGATATTTTCACTTTTTCAACAAAGTTTTAGGTAAAACGCAGTAATTTCTTAAAATTTCAATAAAGTTCATCATTCTTACCACAACTTTGAACTAACTAGTCAGTTCCAAGGTGACACGATTGACACTGACAGTGCAGTATAGCTATACGTACACCAACTATCTCTTTTACTCATAGCTTGACTCCGATGGATAAACAAAGATACGTGACAACTATGGTGGTTAAAAGACCGGAAATGACTTATGCTACATACCTCTACCTACTTATTTCTCTATGGAAGGAACTATACGATTACCAAACTTCCCATCCATTCATCACTCCCAATCACTCCATCATCGTCAATCATTCACTCACTCGACGGCGGAGCGGAACGGGACAGCGACTGCGCGGGTTGCGTTGTCGTTTCTTTGTAAAAAATATTTTTCTACCAGCTTTTCGTTCCTGCTAATCGCAGGAAATAATCTCGAAGTTATAAAACAAGGTATTTATGTTATGAAATCATTGATTTTCCATGCAATTTGTTGTAGAAGGGTTTCAAACAAATCAAATTCGTCCGCCATTTTAAGATGTAAATTTTAAGATTATGTTATGATGATGAATGACGTTGAGTATTTCGTCACTAACAATAACAAAGAAATGGTTTGTTGGGATTTATACGCATGCCAACCTATTTTTCTGACAGGAAGATACGGATTTTCTTGAAGGAAAGGCTCTGTTGTTGCTCCGGTCCTGTAGATTATGAAAGTCCATCCGCCATTGTTGCTGACTTAGGTATCGTATTGCTGGAATCAGCAATTCAGCTTGGGAATCAGAATTCAATAGGCACCATGTGGGTGGTATCATCCGATATTGTTAGGTCCAGTGAACGGCAGTTAGGTCCCTTTATTGTAGGTTGGAAGGAACCCACTTTGCCGGCAGCTAACTACTGATAAACCAAATTTGATTCTACGGTGATAGGAAATACTCATGAAATCTGTGTAAGTATCACCTGTAGTAGAGTACGCGCAAAACTTTATGAGCTCTGTGAAGTTGGCTTCAACGGCTGCGCACTAAACCGTAAATAAAATAAGGCGTTGAGGGGAAACGGGGTGAAAGAGGATCTGTCTGTCAAACCAGGGTTGCCAGCGAGAATTCCGGCGTATTTTTATTTTGTCTAGCTTATTTTGTTCTGCATAAATTTATTTTCAAATTCAATATTCATAGAATATATAAAAATATCTTACACTCAATGACGGAATATTTTAAACCTAAAATATTAGATAAATTAAACTTTATCTAACGCAAGTAACCCAAGTTTGAAAATAAAATAATTACTATGTAGCAAATTTATTTATAACCTAGTTGGCAATACTGTCGAATGAATACTTTTGAGTACAATGACGCAGCAAAGTCTTTGACGGGTGTTCGTTGTTCGTTTCGTTGACTTGATAGTTTATTCTTGCGATTTTGTGCAGTATTCCCTGATATTAGCTGTTTCTCTTAAACGTTGAATATGTGTCGCGGGCGGTATAACGTACTGCGTCTTCAAACATGGAAAATTGTGTTCGATGTCATGAGCTTCATGAGAAAAGAAGCCGATGAATTCAACCTCAAAATTGTACTTCAGCTGACCGCAGCTGCAACAGGTGTGTCTATTAGCACCATAAAAAGGATTTCTAGCCGAAGCCCGGGTTGGTCGCTAGTTGGTAAATATCACTTTTCTATTTGATTGTACTTGCGCAGTATTGCTTCCGTGTCTAAGTTCACAGAGCTCATTAAGTTTTGCGATCACTCTACACAGGTGATACACATATTTCAGAATATCTGAAATCTGTGGATAGATAGTAAGGTAACCTACATACCTATCCTACCGTTTGCAGCTTTTTCTAGTTCTTGTAGGCACAAGGTAAGTTCTGGAATGGTGAACAGTGCTCATGACAACCCACTCGCCAGGTTGCAGTCTGGGCTGTGGTGAATAATTCAACATAATAAGAACATGAGATTATTGCAATGTACATAGGAACATACAGTTTAAGTATGTTTATGGTTTAATTTCTTAATGATAATCCAGTATGTGTCGTTAATGTCAACATCTTAGCAAATACTATACCTATTGTCAAGAAAAGGCACACTAATTATTTCTAGTGTTTTATAAAACTAAAAATGCCTTAAATCCCTTAGTTTAAACAGGTTTTTTTTTTCATGTTTTAAAGGCAATAAATAATTGAATCTACATATATATTACATGTGTCTGCCAAATAATCTCTTAAACCAACTATTTATGAGACTTGCAGGAGAACTAGATACCGTAGGGAACAGTTTATTGGTATAGTTCATGATTCATATTTCGCTACGGTTTCGTCTGAATCAGCTTTCTTGGTCAAGATAGCAGCCACAGTGAAACACCTAAATATCTCCTAAAGTACAGGGGCACTATTTATTTTACTTATGGCACCAGGAGGGTCTATTTATTGGCATAGTTGAATTCACCAAATTCCATGGCGGGGCTGCTAACTAGATGGACACTATTAAATACTTATCCCTCAGGAATATTTTTATGGGACCATCTTGGTATCTTCTTGTATACACCTGCAAAAGAATCATCCAAAGTGTGTGTATGTGACAGTGATGAAGTGATGATACATAAAAAAATAACATAGAACCTCATCCTTTTTGTAAAGTTGATGGTTAAAATTAACATTTTATTTCACCCAAGATTTGGTTGAACAATTTCATACCTAGTAGGTTGTAAGTTGTAATCCTACTCTCAAATATGTTGTTTGAAATTGGCACAACTTAAATTACATACAGGTGTATAGTAAAAAAATCTCAAGGCAAAAGTTATGATGATAATACAGGTTGTCTCTAAAAACATCTAAAATGCTACACACATTTTTCAGATAAAGTCAACAAAAGGCAGTCTAAATAAGAAATGTCCGATAATTTTTTTCTGTGGATTGATCAGCAATCACTGTAAAAACTTGCTCATTATAATTTTCTTTGAATAAATACTAAATAGCTGCATAATGTGTACAAATCATCCAGTTTTAGAGCAAGAGATTTCTCAGCTTTCTACACAAATATTTCAAAAGGTCAAACATCTAATGTTTCGAAGTTTGCATTGAAGCCTAACTTTGTTTTTGTGGACTTTCAATGTCATCACATGATTAGGTATATCCTTTTCCATACTGTTGCCTTGGTTCTCTTCCGTCAGTTTGTGTTTGAATAGCTTGTTGGTTGAAGGCCATTCTTGAATTATGATGTTATTTGAGGAGACTGCTGTCTGTTGTTGGAGTTTGGTTCCGAAGTCTAGTCTGAGTTGTTCTCTCTCTTTTGCTAATGAGCTATTCATGTTAGATAGGGCTCCAGATACATGCCCAAATATTTAACAGTATTGGCGCAGATTAGTTTATCTTAATTCGTTACAGATACCTGAGTTAACCAGCAATTAACTTTGAACTTTCATCAGCCCATATACCTACGTCACTGCTGAACATAGTTCCTCCCCCAAACGACGCCACGAATAGCGGTCCTGAGCCGCCTCCATCCAACGACTCCCTTGAACTTATAAAGGTGGAAATTAATGTTCATACCGCTCTGCTCGCTCAAAGCCAGCCGCGCCCACCTACCTCTGCAGTTTCAATTATCTCTGGCGTTTGGTTAATGACGTAGTAGGTACCCGCTTTGAAAAGGTGGGAGGTGAGGAGTTGACCAGCTGCTTCTGTCACTCACTGGTATAATAAGCATGTTCAATATTAGTTTTTGTCAACAGCATAAATGGGTGATCGTGGGCGAGGACGCGCGCGGGGTCGCGCGGGGCGCGGAGCCGAGGCTGCATCAGCGCCTCGGCGTCCAGGCGAGGCGCCGGTGCCCGCCCAGCAACAGCCAGCGCCGCCCGGGCCGCGCCCGCAGCCGCCCTCGGCGTGGGGCCCGCCACCCGGGGCTCCTGTGCGTGCCGGCGCCCCCGCGCCTGTCTCGGGCACAGGCCGCGCATCGCATCGCGAGACTCCCATCTTGCACCCAGGAGATGACGACCTACAGAAACGGATGGCACAGGTGGAAATAGGAGGTATGTCATTCTTCTATTGTATTTATTATATTTCTGACTAAACCAACAGCAACAAACGGTAGTATCTTTCAAATTAGCGCATTCATTGTCAGCCAGAAGCTACGAGGAGCTGCAGATAGGCATCGCACAATCCCGTCAGCGCCACTTCGAAGCCGCGTGCGCGGGCAATTAAAGTGTTAACTTATCAATGCAACCACATCCATTCGCCATCAATGCTATAAAATCTTATCAAGTGTTTAATTATTAGGTTTATTTCTGACAAAGATAAGGTTGACCAGTATCTTAAATCATAATATCAGCGGAGAGACTGGCTGTTGGAACCCAATGGAACACCATTGGGTTGCAAATATGTACATAGGTCAATATGATATGAAAAGGTAGGCAATTTAGAAAAGTGTTTTATTAATTTAAGAGCTAAGCTATATACATTTATGTACATGACTGTGTGCAAAATATACCTATGAAATTAAATTATAATCAATCTTCCACAGCAGCTCCAAAAAGTGCCTGTATATAGCCAAAATATATACCTGTTTGCTATGATATTTCATGCCCATTTGGTCACATTATCTACTAAGGACTATAACCACTTCCTGTCCTTACAATCACACTGGTACCTATCTCACATTACTCATGTTACCTACACGTCTATATTATATTAGGAAAGTAAATTAGTATAAAGAAAAAAATAATTAGACACAACACAACATACAAAGAAATAAGACTACTTAGAACCTACTAGATAACACATTACACACATACACATATGAACAATAAGTAGGTACTAACATTAGTAAGCATTGGGTTGGTACTAAGTAGCCCACTCAGCAAGTAGACGAGCGTATGCAAGTATGACGAGTATGTATTTTAATTATTTGGTTACTGGAAAAATCTGCGAGAAAATTATTTGGACAGCATTACATAATGTTTTGTTCCGCTGAAAATTATAAACCATCAGCAATACTTGGTCGGCAACTAAATAATTTTTAATCAGTAAATAAATAGCTGGTTGATACATATGCAAAATTATTTTTTTTCAGCAGAATTATCTAATTATTTGCTTTACTCACTCAAACACACTAAATAGATTAGACTAGCTGCTGCTCGCGCCTTCGCCCGCGTTTTATCGGGAAAAAGTATTCCAGGTCCCAAACTATACCCATATCAAATTTCAGCCTAATCGGTTCATTAGTTTTTGCGTGAAAGAGTAACAAATATCCATACATCCATCCTTACAAACTTTGACGTTTATAATATTAGTAGAAAGTAGGATAGGATTAGGGAACGGTCGGTTAAAGAGGATTTCACACTATTGTGAAACCATTTAAACGTATATGCACAAGATGATAGTATGTTTAGGTATGTAGGTATATTACGATTTATCAAATCTGAATCACAAATTGCTGCTGCTTTACAAGCTTTGCTTTTCGAAGGGTGTCGTGTTCAGGAAGTTTTGTGTAAGGCTGATACACGGCCCCGCGCGCATGTAATCGACCCAGTGCCAATGGCACAATTCTTTTTATAATTATGTAGAAGTGTAGTCTCCAAAGTATTTACTGTATGGGCCCTAGTTAAGTTACTTTGTACTTGTCTTGTGATGCCTGAAATATGTACAATAAATGATTATTATTATTTTACTCAATTATATTGTTGCAGAAATATTTTATAGGGTGCCCAATGTCACATTACTTGCTGACATATTTATTAGTCATTTTGGCCAACCACTAGATGGTGCTTAATTCATTTTTTCTGCTGGCACAATTTGTGGCTTTTTACTACAAATACGAAGAATAGAACTTTTGCAATTTTGCTTGCAACTTTTAGATCTTAAAGACACAGGGGGAAGCCACTTTTCACTGTGGGCTAGACTCAATAAAATAAAAAAACTTTCGTAGTTTGACAAATTCCTTATGAAAGTAAGCGAGTTAACGAAGAAGTCCCTCGTTAAGGGAGGAAACGTTGGTGTTCTTCCAACACAAACTAGGTTCGCAGTTAGCCCGCTTACATTCATAATGAAAATAAAAAGCATGTGGAATTGCTTTTAATTTTATTGAACAAGGTCTATCCTCGATTCCTCTTGATCTGTTGATCTCTAGATGTTGTTGTTACAACAATAAGATAAAGCTAAGCACCCCTCTTCCTCCGCTTTTTGATATTTTTCTATAGGTGTACTATGTCTCCCCAAAGATACCACTGTAACTGGTCCTGCGCTACCCGCATCCAGTGAATTCCTCAACTTAATGAGCGTTCCATTTCTCTTTTTTAAATATGTGAGTTTTTCATACTTCATTATGTACATCTAGCAATTTATGGAATTTATAGGATATTTGCTTTGATTCCAGGAGCGTCTCATCCCGGCGGTGGCGGCGACGCGGCCGGCAGAGACAACGTCGGGCGCGGCAGCCGTCGCGGCGGCGGCAGGGTCCTTGGCGATCTACCGCAAGTAGTCCTGCGCACACGGCCTGCTGCGCTGGCTACCAAACAGGGTATATTTTTATTTTTGTCTCGGAAATAGACATTTGTTTAATGGCAATCTCAATTGAAGAAGTAACGATAGTGGATTGTTTTACCAGGGACTAAACCATATTATAATGTTAATATTTTTCTGAATTCATTTAAATAAACCACATTCACATTCAATGTTATTTGTAGGTACTACACAAAAAGAGATATCTCGCTCATACCAACTTTTTTTATAACTTTGTTACGCGTAACTAAGTTATATGTATGTAACATATATAGTAACGTACGTATTCTAACATGTTGGATGTACCTGATTGTGGGTAAATCTTCCTCGATTCACCAACAATCAGGCGCTTTCAGTACCATTTGCAAAACTAAATTCAAATTAAATGTTATGTTCTTTGTTTATGGAACACCAAAAAGTCAAGTCTTTATGTAAGAGGAGAAATGTCTTGTACTGGCTGATGATTTTCGACAAAAATTTAGAGAAAAAGAACTTTTCAGCCCTTGAGCTTAAACTCTTATTATAGTTCCGCTAAGCTACGCCATAATAGTCTCATTTTTTAGCAAGAGAAGTGAAAATATTAATACAAACTTTAGCGTGACGCTAAATGCTTCTTCAATAAAACAACGAAATAATATTGAATACTTTTCAAAACTGATTAATTTAATATTTGCATACAAATCTAAATTACATGATGTGTGATTATATCTTTGTTTTCATTAATTCGTAATCTAGCTTAAAGTTCCCTGGTGCCAAGTAAGCACAACCGCGACGATACTACGTCACCCACTTTTGAGGAACAATACAAGAATAGTTTGAAGAATGTGCTCCAACTTAGGCCATATCTTCACTTGCTTAACTGTGCTGTGATAGTGATCAAATACCGTTACCAACAAGTGCCGAACTAGCTCTTTCTAACACAGAATATTTGTAGGTACCCACGGCGCACCAATCGATCTACTGGCAAACTACTTCACGGTGGAAGCGACCCCGCAGTGGGCCCTGTACCAGTACCACGTGGACTTTGATCCACCAGAGGACTCCACCTTTGTGAGGAAGAAGCTTCTTCGCGTACATGCAAATGTGTTGGGCGGGTAAGTCCTTTCAGCATAGTCTGTCGTTAGGGTTAAAATTAATTCATAATTGATGACCTCTGGCGCAGCGGGCGAAGGTCAGTCTGCGACGCAGGAGGTTGCGAGTTCGACCCCCGCCTCGGCACAAATGTTTGTTTGCAAATATGACAGCAATGAAGTACAAAGGGCGGCCTTATCGTTTTGAGCGATCTCTTCCAGGCAACCTTGGGATGTACTGGACATAAAAGAACAATAAAGACTGGTGTTAAGAGTTCCATAATTTTATTTAATAGTATAGTGAGTGTACGGCTCGAATGTACCTATCTAACTACTAAGGTATATAGGTAGGTACATAGCCTTAATATAAACATATCTCACCAATTTGAGACTGGCTAACATACAAACCGGAATTTTCTACGGTGTAACATAAATAAAAGAAAAAAAAAATTAAGAAATTAAACAAAAATAGTTATACCACTACATACTATAATACCTACTTATCATAAACTCAATAAGGTTGTTCAAATTGTTACACAATAAATAATGTTGATGAAGCTTTTTAAAGATAGGGAGAGTTTTTGCACATCTGATATACAGGGAAAGAGCATTCCATAGACAGATAGCTTGTACAGTGAAGGATTTTTCATAGAAAGTAGTAGCACTCTACTACTTTCTGGCAGGAACTTCTAAGACGAAGATTTTCATGTAATGTATCATGTATATCAGTTATATGTTGCCGTGTTTATTGTCCATCATTATGTATTTTGTATATTTCAGCAACATCTTTGATGGAACGGCCATGTACACCGTAAAGAGATTGCATCCGGACCCGCTTGAGGTCTATTCTGATAACATCAACGGAGAACGCATCCGCATCCTGATCAGGGTATGTTTAAAACCAATATTCCAACTGCTGGTCTGTTATTTATTTTATCATTGTGATTTAATGACATGATCTGTTCCCAGTTGATTGGCGTCCTGACTCCAGGGGATTACCATTACATTCAGGTGTTCAACATTATCATCAGAAAGTGTTTCAATCTCGTCAACTTGAAACTGATCAACCGCGATTATTTCGATCCTTTGGCTAAAATTGACATCCCAGAGTTCAAACTGCAAATTCTTCCTGGTTATAAAACCACGATTAATCAGTATGAGGACAGGCTCCTCATGGTTACAGAAATCGCGCACAAAGTAAGTCTCCATTTAATATTTACATACCACATAATTCTCTGTCATGTCCAATTGTTTGCTTAAATTAACGTAACCATTTTTAGGTTCTGAGGATGGATACTGCACTCCAAATGTTGAATGAGTATGCGTCCACCAAGGGCAGTTACTACAAGAAGGCTTTTACGGAAGATATCATTGGTTTGTATAATCTTATCAAACCTATCTATAGCATAATACTGAGTTTTTGGTGCAAACTTAATGTTTCTCTGTTTCATAGGTAAAATTGTAATGACCGATTACAATATGAAGACCTATCGAATTGACGATATTGCTTGGAACGATACCCCAAGCAACACATTCAAGATGAGAGATGCTGATGTCTCTTACATTGAGTATTACAAAAAGGTAATATAGTATTACATACTTACTAGATTACATTGCATATAATCTAGCATCTATAACATCTATTTAAGATGTGATTATTGCGTATTTAGCGCTGTCACAGCTGTGGCTAGCAAACCTTCAATTTTTATATTATCTAAGAGTGGCAGGGTAGCAGCTTCCATCTGTTTATTATTAACAACTCCACTGTCAGCAATTGGCCTGCCAAACATGGTGATTATGGCAAGATCTCTCGGAGAACACATGTTCAGCAGTGGTCGTATGATATCCCCTTGCCAAATCTAGGCTATGGTGGCCAGTCTCAATGGAGACTAGCAAACGTGTGTGTATCATCATCATCATCATCATCAACAACAACTGTCCACTGCTGGACATAGGCCTCCCCCGTACGACGCCACAAATAGCGGTCCTGAGCCGCCTCCATCCATCGACTCCCTGCGACCGCTACGATGTCGTCGGTCCATCCGAGTGGATGGTCTCCCATGTAGGGGGGATTTGCCATAATCACCACGCTTGGCAGGCGGATTGGTGATCGCAGTGTTGGTGTTTAAAAATATACTCATATACTACTTTTCCTTATGAAGCAAAGTTTTTTGTTTCCTTTTGCTAATTCAAGACCTTAACCCACAGAAATACAACATAAATATCAACGACCGCGGACAGCCGCTGCTTATCTCCCGGTCCAAGGAACGCGATATCCGCGCCGGCCTGCCGCCGCTAGTGTACCTGGTGCCAGAGCTGTGCCGTCTCACCGGCCTCTCGGACGAGATGCGTGCCAACTTCCGGTTGATGTCCGCGCTCGACCAGCACACCAAGATTGGTCCAGACAAGCGTATACAGAAACTGCTGTCCTTCAACAGACGGTTCACACAGAACCAAGATGTAGTCAAGGTATATACTTTGAAGACTTAAAAAGTCAAAAAATGCTGGGTTTGCTCTGGCTGCAATCCCTAGTCCAAATGAAATTGATCTGCAAATATTTGTCTCCGGTGGTCTGGGTATTCTCGATGTATGAATAAAATATCTATGTCATATCATATTGCATTATGTATCAGTCATCTAGTACCCATAACATAAGCTCTGCTTAGCTTGGGGGTAGATGATTCTGTGTGTATTGTCCAACATTATTTCGTATTTTTATTTTAAAATATGTATCTGAAAACTAGATACTCACCACACATATTTTTTATGTGGTAACTGCTACCCGAGTTGTATTTATTTCGTTTTGCAGGAACTGGGAACGTGGGACTTGAAGCTCTCTAACGAGCTGGTGAAAATCAAGGGCCGCGTGCTGCCCCCTGAAGTAATTGTCCAGGGAAACAATGTCCGCTACCCCGGATCCATCGACACCAGCGAGGGCTGGACCCGAGACATGAGGTATGGAAACAAACTGCAGCTACAACTTCATCTGTAGGTACATAATATCAAAAAACTCGCCGTCGCATCTGTCCATCTGTCTGAACGCGTAAACACACGAAGTACTGAACAGATTTTTATTATATTTAATTTAATTAAAATGTAATAAAAAAAAAACGCCGAGTGCGAATTAGACTCGCGCATCGAGGGTTCTGTAATTATGAGACCTTATTTCTTGCCAAATTTCATGACTAGGTCAACGGGAAGTACCCTATAGGTTGTTGGTCCATGGTATCAAATATTATTTTTATGTGAATAAACTACAAATACACGGTTAGCGGATTGTTCCCTTTAGTTGTGCTATAAGACCTTGCATATTGGCAAATTTCATGGTTCTAGGTCAACGAGAAGTACCCGGTTTTGTGTACTCATGAAAATCTGTAACTTTTGATTGTTTTGACATAGTAGTTTGATTAATGCATTTTTGAGATAAGAGAGTTGACAGACGGACGGACATACGAACAACAAAGTGATCCTATAAGGGTTCCTTTCGAGGTACTGAACCCTAAAAAAACATTGAATAGTCAAATGTATGTTAAAAAGATTTATAAAGCTACTCTGCTACTCAAACTAAAGAAACTGGGATGAAATGTATGGTATACTTGTTCCAGGTCTAAAAACCTGTTCACAATTGCACCACTGTCTTCTTGGGTGGTGCTGACACCAGAGAGATTGCGCAGAGATGCTGAGGGATTCACTGATATGATCATGAAAACTGGTGCAGGATGCGGTTTTAGAATGCCAAAACCAGAAATGAGTAAGTGGAATAATAATAATAGTAAATTCATTATTTGCAGACACGAGATCCATGTACAATACAATTCTACTTAACTATACTTAAAATAGTTAAAACTAATACAAATGACACAAACAAATAAATAACATGGAATGTATGACGTTTGATCGAATGACAAAATAATTAATATTAACAAGACTTAATTAAATTTGACATACAAAACGCCATACCTCACATCAACTAATTTCATAACAACTAACATGCACTTAATATAACCTTACTATTGTGATTATTTTGACAATCTGCTTTGAGCAGGGACTCTTTTCGCCTGGAACGGTTAATCAGCGCAAATGGATTTCGGTACAGGTTAATTTAACGAAAAACTTTCTACAGGTATTAAACCGGTTTTGTATTTCGGCTACCGAAATCGAACAAGCGCGTTGCGGGATGTGAGGCGCGCGGGGCAAGGGCGGTAGAGAGCGAGAGCCCCCACTGGGGGGCCGGTGGGGGCACCGGCATTGGGGCCCCGGAAGTGGGGGGTTCATTTCAATAAACTTCATTGAAATGAAATTAGTCTTTTGTCATTCCAAACCAAACGTACCCCACGTTTGGTTTGGAATGACAAAAGACTGAGAACTGAAGAACTGTCACTGGGGGAGGCCTATGTCTACTTATGGATGTCTTACGTCGCTCGTTCGGCTGATATGATGATCGCAGAAATTTGGTGCAGGTTAATGGTATGAATTTAACTCGTGTATATTATTTTCAGTATCATTGAGGAACGACTCTGCTCTTGAATTCGCCAATACCTGCGAACAAGTAATCGCCAAGCGAAACCCAGCACTCATTATGTGCTGTTTGATGAAGAACACTGCTGATCGGTAAGTCTTGAATATGTACTATTCAAGTTTTGAATTCTACATAAACTCGAATGACCTAATAATTAATTGGCTGTGTGGTGCCTTATTGGTGGTGGTTGAAATTGCACCAACCCAACTCTTCCCGCGGGTGCCGTAAGAGACGACTAAGGGATAATATGTATAGAAGCCGCCTGCTGTAGAACAATTCTACCACTGATTTACAATACCCAGCCCACATGCCAAAAGTGGGATTAGGGGCACTATCTATCCATATGATAATAGGTGCCTATCATGGGGAAGCCTGCTTCCAGTTGTGGCCCCCTGCTTCCAGTTGTGGCCCCAGTATATGCTGTAGATGATGAACTAATAATCTGAAGAAGTGTGAAGTTTTGTAAGAATTGACTTATCTCGTGTTTATTTTCAGCTATGAGGCCATAAAGAAGAAGTGTACAGTGGACCGCGCGGTGCCCACACAAGTTGTCTGCGGCCGTAAAATGACTGGAAAGTCTGCCATGTCTATTGCTACGAAAGTAGCCATTCAGATTAATTGCAAGGTATCAAACAGCTTACTAAGATGCACAACATTTACATTTTCACAACAAGTTTCACTCTCCCATTTATTTTACATGATCAATAATGCAGACCAGAGATAAATGCTAAGAGTAGACGAAGTACAAAGGCGGCCTTATCGCTAAGAGAGGCATTCGCCCAGCAGTGGGACAGTAACGGCAGAAAATAAATAATGTTTTATGTGGCAACTATTATTTTAAAATCCTGATACCAAAATAATAATCCTGCCAACTAAAGTATTAATTCTGCCGATCAAAGTATTAAGCTTACTCAGTTATTTTGCTAACCAATTTAAGTTTATTGATCAAAATATTGTATAGCTATCATTACAGGCACACCTAATGCGATAGTGGTGGTAATGCGACAGTAGGTAATTGTGCTGACCAATATATGTAGATTCACTTATTTTACTGCCTAATACATTTTCGAGCTGACCAAAAGCACTTTGGCTGGTTATAGTGTCACGCTGAGAGTTCGACGCGTAACTGGTCAGCGCCGACCGTCAGTGGGAGTAACGCTCACTGTAGTCTAAGGCGCATGGCCGACGGCTCAGCAACGCCGAAGCGCGGCGCGTACGGTCGCGAACCGCTCAGCGCTGAAGCTCTTCAGCGTTGTTCTAGCTGACTAATAAAGCTAACCAACCAAACATAGTGACCTATCAGCGCCGATGGTCAACGTGATACTAAAACCAGCCTAATAAGCTATGCATTTAAATGATACCCTATAAAACAGTTCGTTTGTTTTGTACAGCTCGGCGGCGCGCCCTGGTCCGTGGACATTCCGATACCGAATCTCATGGTGATCGGATTCGACGTCTGCCACGACACCCGCTCCAAGGAGAAGAGCTTCGGAGCCTTTGTCGCGTCATTAGACAAGAGCATGACGCAGTATTACAGTGCCGTCAACGCACACACCTCGGGAGAAGAGCTGAGCGCGCACATGTCCATCAACATCGCGACCGCCATGAAGAAGTTCAGGGAGAGGAATGGTTTGTATTTTTCTACTAATAAATACCTGTTTTTTAACCAAAAATTTTTGGCACTGTTTAGGTATTTTACGACGAAACGAAAAATATCCTAATAACCGTTTTAAAAGCAAAAACTAACTTTTGATAATAAATAATATGATCCATGATCCCTTTCGGTATGGCAAAAAAAAAAAACTAAAATTATCACATTGGAAACCTTGTTCAGCTGCTGAAATATACATCATTTCCCCAAACCGCCTGTATACATATATTAGAAGTATCCAACCACCATGGTGTGTGAGCTATGCTTCATGCCACTTTATAAAAGCATTAATTTGCAGGAGTGCTGCCAGGACGCATCTTCATTTACAGAGATGGTGTCGGCGATGGACAGATTCCATATGTGCACTCTCATGAGGTAAAAATAACAATCCTATGTTTCATTCTAAGGCTGTAGCGTTCGTGACGTAATAATCGACCCTCTCCTCTACTCAGCCCGTAGATATCGTAACATTGACTACGGGAACCAACCAGAGGAAGGGCAACAGCGTCCATGTGTGTTTTGAATACCTATCTGCAATCACCACTCCGCACGCCATGTGTGGTGAATTATGGTTAAACTCGCCTTTGGAGGAGGCACATTCAGCAGTTAACAGTGGACGTAGAGTGCTGATAAGATGGTATCATTCTAGTATTGTAAAGGAGGCACTCTCTAAGACACACCGAGACTGGTAGAGCACGAGTGTGCACCGGGTGCACTCTTCTCGCCTCTTAGCTCTTTTAAGCTCTCGTCATGCCTCGGCCATAGTTCAAGTAAGATAACGTGTGTGCACGTACATGGATCCTATCCTTGAGAAGAGGAGCGATCGTGATATTCGAAGAGAAGTCTGCGAGCGTGTATCGCTTACATTCAATATCTTTCTTACAGGTTGAGGAGATAAAGAAAAAATTAACGGAAATTTACGGAGGCGAAACTTTCAAAATGGCGTTCGTCATTGTCTCTAAGCGTATAAATACGCGCATTTTCACTGCCAATGGGCAGAACCCGCGACCGGGAACTGTCATCGACGACGTTGTGACGTTGCCTGAGAGGTAAGATAATGATCAAAAGTTATGCTTTGGATGTCACTGTAGGTGTGCTACAGGGTTCGATCCTGGGACTATTTCTCGTACCTATATATGGTAGAAATAGAATAGAAATAGAAATGTTTTATTTCGATCACAAAGTACATGGTTACCTTATATAATATTTGAAGCCTCCTTTTAAGTATAAAATACTTGTACTAGGAGGTTTCGCTCTTCCTTAGTTACATTAACCACAATTTTACAAAAACTTATTACGATAAAACATTTTAGTCAGTACGAAAATATAAAAATAATGAATAATAAATTGAAAGTCGAGGGTAGATAGATAAATGTACTATTGAATAAAATGCTTGAGTTGTATTGTTTGAGTGCTCAATGTGGTGTGGTCTAAGTTAAAAACCCAAAGCATTCAATTAAAAAAATTAAAAATAAATGAGAAACTAAAAAATAAATAATATAGAATTAATCTATAATCCTTATGTTCTGTGCAGTGTGTGGTGTGTGTCTGATATGTGTTTGTGTGTCTGTGTCCTCCTGAGGACACCGGTCTCGTAAGAGTCCGAGACAGTGTGTGTGTGTGTGTGTTTGTGTGTAGGTGTGGGGGTGGGTGTGTATGTGTGTGTTTGGCACTCCTGAGAACACCGGTCTCTTAAGAGTCCGGGCAACAGAGCTACCAGGGTGTGTGTGCGCGCGCGTGTGTGTGTGTGTATGTGTAGGTGCGAGTTATTTATCGATTTTAAATAAAATACTATCGAAAACTAGGAGACAACCTTAAGGATTGCTTCTACATCTTCGTAGCTTAAACACTTGCGCCATTTAATAAGCTCATACTTGCAATCATAGAGTTTCTTAGGGTAGATGTTAATAATTTTATTTATTTTATTATATAGATAAGTAGATCTTCTAAGGTATTGTCTTGATGCATAAGTAGATTTAACTTTTGTATTTTTCATTACAGTATCTGTCCTTCTATTGTGGAGCTTTGCAGGGTCGAAGTCTATAGTTTTATGGATTTTTAATACAGAATTAAGAATATACAATTTACGGACAGAGAGTAAATCAGATTCAAGGTATAAGCTTTCGGTAGGATATCTATAGGGTTTGAATAACATCACCTTAAGAAGAGACCTCTGGGCCCTCTCAAGGTCAATGATGTGAGTTTTTGCAGCTCCGCCCCAAATAGGTATGCAGTAGGTAAGATAAGATTCTACTAAGGCTGTGTATATCTTATTAAGTAGAGCGGCCGGAGCAACATGTCTCAAATTCCTAAAGATCCAAATGAGCTTTCTAGTTCTGTTCATGAGTAGTTCTATATGGGAGTGCCAGGTTAACCGTTGATCTATCATAATTCCAAGATATTTGGTACGGGCTACATTGTCGATCTTTGGACAGTCGCAATACTGGCTATTAAGGGCACATCTATGTATTTTTATACTAAAAGTAGAATCTGGTTGAGTGCTTGTGTACTTAGTGAAGCAGATATAATTTGTTTTGTCTATATTAAGCGTGAGTAAATTTTGTCTAAGCCAAAGATCTATCTTTCTGAGTCCCTTTTCTGCTGCTAGTTTAACTTCACTCCAAGAGTTACCCGTAAAAATGATGGCAGTGTCATCTGCATAGGAAAAAATGTATCCATTCTCTAGTTTCATGTTACACAAATCATTAATATACATTAAAAACAGGGTTGGACCGAGTATGCTTCCCTGTGGGACACCATATGAGATGGATACATCTTCGCTCACAAAATCACCAACCTTTACACGTTGCCTTCTTTCGCTGAGATAGTCGCTTAATAGTGAAAGTGACACATCTCTTATACCAAATTTTTCTAGCTTTTGTAAAAGAATCGGAATAGAGACGGTATCAAATGCTTTCCTAAGATCAAGAAACACGGACAGACATCTTTGTTTCTTATCTACCCTGTCTGTGATTATATTAGTTAGTTCAGTAATGGCGTCTGCCGTCGATAAGCCTTGTCGAAAACCAAATTGAAACTTAGAAAGTAGGTTATATTTATTTAAGTAATTTAGAAGTCTGATATTTATTAATTTTTCCATGACTTTTGATAGCGAAGGCAGTACGGAGATCGGGCGGTAATTATTTACATCATCTCTGTTTCCTCCTTTATGGATAGGTGTCACCACGGAACGTTTAAGTTCATTGGGAAATATTCCTGAGTTGAAACATAAATTAATTATATGACAGATACAGCGAATAAGGAGGTGTTTTGACATCTTCAAGAAAGTCGTTGAAATATCGTCCCAGCCGGGAGCACTATTAGTTTTAAGACTTGTAATAATACTAAGTACTTCACTTGGCTTGTCCAATATTTGCGACAATATTTGAAATATGAGTTTACGTAGTTAACTGATTGTTTTGAAGTAGGTTGTATATTTAGAAGGGAGGTATTTGGGTTATTTTGGGCTTTGTAGTTAGTGATATAATTTATGTTTTTCCAGAGAGTCTTACTATTTTTTGCAGATTTAGTTAGCAAATCTCTTTCATATTTCCTCTTTAAGTTTTTCATTAAATTGTTACAATAATTTCGATACCTTTTAAATGTGATTTTAAGAACTTCATTGTGTGGATCAGATTTAAGTTTTTTCTGCATAGAGTTTCTATTTTTTATACAGCGCAGTATCCCTTCTGTGATCCAGGGTTTTAAGAGTCGCTTGCTTCTGGGTATGTGGATATTCTTGTATTATCCTTAAGAGATTTTTGTATTTTACATGTTAATAGGTTACACGAAATTCTTGGATCATTTAGGTTCAAAATGTCTATGAGATTCATTTCCAGATCTCTCAGAGCTTGTACATAGTCTATTTTTATTTTAGTTTTAGGTATTTTATTTAGGTTCACAACTTTAGAAAGGGAAAGTATTAGCATGCGATGGTCAGTAGTAGAGCTTTCAAGAACAGCAATAGTAGCAGCATTTTTTATTTTATTTATTTTGATAATGCAGTGATCCAGACAACTGTTGATTCTTGTAGGTAAGTTATGACCAGGAAGAAGGCCGTGCAGAGAAAGTGCATTAAGATAATTGAGTCTGTTATTTCTGTCACTACTACGCTCGTCAAATTTAGCTATGATATTAATGTTTATATCTCCCATAATAATTATACTCTCAAATGATTTAAGAGTTTCAAGATGATCAGTCAATGAATTAATAAACTTTTCAGCATTACCTATTGAAGGAGAGCGGTAGATGCAAATGATGACCATATTATAAATTTTAATTTGTAAACATGACGCATTATCTAATTTAATTTCACAAATGTTACCTTTGTGACTATTTTTGAGATAGATTGCAACTCCGTCACATTGGTTTATGTGGTTCGTTGTAGTATTCGAGTTGTAGCTAGGAAGGTAAGGTATAGGTCGCGACGATTTAAGTCTACATTCTGTTAGAACAATTACGTCTACATCAAAAGATAATTCATCAAGCGTTACAAGTAAGTCATCAAAGTTGCGGTAAATACTCCTTATATTCTGGGTAACAATAGTAAAATCAGAGGCTTTTATTTGAGCCTTGTGAGAGAACTCTTGAACTCTATATTCAAATGAGCAAGCGATTTCAGATTTATCCAATTCTTCGGCTATACCTAAGGGTTTATCCATAATGAGTGTATTCATGGACAAAGGTCAGTCGAGTAATTGGCGGTCTATAAAAAAATCGATAAATTGATTTTGGATGAATGAAGGTGTGTACGTGTAGATTGTGTGTTATGGTCATTGTAGAGTGTTTACATACGGTGTTTTTACATAAGGATATTTTAAGATGAATACAAAATTTATAAATATAAGCAACAAGTAACCTAATAAAGTGCTCTGCCCCTGTTATTAAGTTTAAAGTTAGTCACGAAACTTGCATCAGACCCAAAACCTGGCTCTCATTGGTTATTGTGATGATAGGTGAGTTTTCATCTTTTCTTACAAGGACTCTTCCAAAAGACGTCCAGCAGAACTTGTAGCCCTTAGATTTTGCCAGATCTCTAGCAAGATAGTAGAGCCTGGATGCCTTGGGGGTTAAATGCTCAGAGACAAAGATTGCAGTTTCTTCCTCTTTCTTGAAACCAAGGTGCTTAGCTCGAAGTTTTGACTTATTCTGGATATTAAATAACTTGCTCTTCTTAAGAATACTAGTCCTTAGGATAGTGGTGGATATGGTGTTATTTAAATTTGTGCGCAATGCCGTGGTTCTGTTGGTGCCACAGAATGATGTAAAATTAACAAACGGGGTCCAAGGTCAATATTGTACCTAGCCAAAAATGTTGCAACTAACTTATTTAAAAATAAATAATAGATTCAGGCGTTACTTTGCGGAAATCCATTGCACAATATTAGAATGAAGAAATATTTAGTAACAATTCCGCGTATAACCTTCTCTGATAGTATTCATCAAAGTAAGTTGTCTACTAGTTTCGTCTCTCCACGAGACATCTTCAGGACACCACAATACTCGCTTCACTTGGCGCGCGGAGCTCGGAGAGGCAACATCACTGGCGGGACTCTGTCGGTGTTGCTGTGCTTACCAATCTCAATGTCAAGGTCGAGTATTGTGGTGTCCTGAAGATGTCTCGTGGAGAGACGAAACTAGTAGACAACTTACTTTGATGAATACTATCAGAGAAGGTTATACGCGGAATTGTTACTAAATATTTCTTCATTCTAATATTGACTAACTTATTTTGCAAGCTCTTTAATAAGTCTGTCATTTCGCGTGGGGACGTGGCGGGCCGTCGTAGGGTGAGGCGACAATGGCCGTAACGGCATGTAACGTGCCTATGAGAAATAAATGAATGGAACTGAAACTATGATTTAATTCAGTTCAAAGTAGCTCAATCGCTTATTAGAGCACTGCCTGCTATATACAGGTGTTCCATGCCTCGACGATTTAACAAAAAAGGGTCACGAACCAATCTAAAAAAAATCGTTGAACATACAATATATGGCGTTAAATTGATACTGGAACACCTATAAATAGGCTAGAATATGGATTCAAGTTCGTCAGAAGCATATATGTAATCTCCATCAAGAAGCTTACGAGTATATAAAACCACTGATCTTGCTTGACAGGCTTTAAAAATAAAATCACATTTAAACCTAAACCTTTGTTTTAGGTATGACTTCTACCTCGTGTCCCAAAACGTCCGCGAAGGTACAATCGCGCCTACGTCCTACAATGTCATATACGATACGACATCGCTTGGTGCTGACAAGGTTAGTAAAGATAATTTAAACGTCATTCAGATCGCTCACCCTCTTTCGAAGCCTGTGTGAGGATTATTGCCCCCAGTGTTATAAAATCCAGATGCAAAGCCATTTTCCAAGAAGATGATATTATTATATTATAATCAATAGCATGCAGATGAAATTTGCGGCACACATGACTGTCACAGAAATTAGCCATTTTAATATAAGCTTAAAATGACTACAGGTAAAATTATAAAATATAAATTACTATCAAATAAGTAATACTTGTGTTATTGATTTTTTCTTCACTTCAATTTGTCTTGTGGAAGAAGAACGCGTACATGATATACGCACGTCACTTCGTTTTACCGCAAACTGGTTCTAAGCCCCATTCAACAGCTAGCTGTTTTTAGGTGGACAATTCAACTAAACTGATTTATGGTTGTGGGGGGAAGGGAAGCAGCTGACTTCTGTATATTTTGAACACCTCTATGCGATCACCAATCTGCATGCCAAGCATTGTGAAAGCCCACTTGTTTGGGGAGGCACAGCAGTGGACTTATTGTTTTACAGCTAGACAATGTATGAAATGTCTAAAGAAATAACAAAGGCTCCACTTGCCTTTTACAGATCCAGCGCATCACATACAAGTGCACTTGTATGTACTTCAACTGCTCGAGCAACGTGCGCGTGCCCTCGGTGTGCCAGTACGCACACAAGCTTGCCTTCTTGGCGGCCAACTCTCTGCACAACGCCCCTCACTACTCACTCAACGAGACTCTCTATTTCTTGTAAATTAATCACTAATCGATCAAATATGCTCAAAACTGAACGAAATAAGCTCAGGGGGCCTACTCCAAAAAGTTAAATCAAAGTTTCTGATTTGTTTTCGTGCAAATCAAACTCGTACGTCGCTTGCTTGATTAGCGTTTGTACCAAAACGAATCGGAAATTTCGATTTTGTTTTTACGAGTACAGGTTCAGTGCCATAACGTATCATAATTACTAACATTCCTGAAGTACTTTCATATTTCTAGGTTAAGAAACAGTTGTTCTGTTATATTGATTTACAATAATAGGAACATAAGTGAACATAAACATAAGTGCATTTAATTATAGGTCTATAATAGTCAGGGCTAGCTTTCGAGGATATTTCAACCTAACATATTACTCCTTTTATGACATAATTACAAACCAATGTCTACATTAACTTTCACAAATGTGTAACATATTTGTCGAAGTTAATGTAGGTACTAGCTGCTCCAACGATGGACATAGTGTTATTTGTCTTAAAAATAATTTCGACTATGAATATGTCAGGTAAAAGCTGCATACTTAAAGAATGATTGAGAATGACGCCATCTTTCCGTTTAATCGGATTGAAACTAAGCAGGACAGCATTGGAGATGATATCATACTCAATGAATGACATTCTATAAATATACCCCAGCTAAATTCGATGAGAAATGTTTGTAAACAAACGGTCCATACTTAACCTAAAATGTATTAAACTAACGCAATTTGCGTGTCCATTTCGGATCTGTCTTAGTTGACGTTTTCCTAATGTAAAATAAATAGTTCGACCAGACTGAATAGATGGCGCTTTTAGAATTTAAAATAGCATAGACCCTGTAAGGTGTCGACATTTCTTCCGCGAAAGTCCTTGCCAGGGTTTTTTCTTATTTGGAAAACGCCACATTGAGACCTTTTAGATTTTTTACTTATAAATTGACGTGTGTAGAATTAAGTTAGGTAGCCAGTAGATGCGTGTTCCAATGAAGGACTTGAGAGTAATTTTAGTGATAGTCAAAATTACTATCTATGGTGCTAATGGGCCATACCCTTTGTTTAGATATAGTATTGTCATACATACCTACTAAATGCTTGATAAAAATATATTTCTTCCCTTAGTACGGAAGACATGTTTTTGATAGTCGTAGACAACACAAAGTGTTGTCCATAGAATGTATTCCACCAGTATCTTTGTGATATTTCCCCTCTAGAGAGGGGTGTCCAGATCTGAGGCATTTTGTTTAAGTTGATTTTGTTACCTCAGCGCAGCTGCCAAATTATATGAAACCGACCACCGTTCATTATAAGCACTATCCTATAGTTTGTTGAAAGGTTTCATTTACTTTGCATCTTATAATTTTGTTGCCTAAATATCTAATTTTTTATAAACTTTGTACAACGTGCATAAGCGAACGTGTACTTAGATCGTAATAAAAAGATTTCTGAATGTACATGAGTTTCAATCACACCAGATCCAGCTTTACAAGAAGATATCATTTCGTTTGGTAAGACCATGGACGAACTAAAATGTAAGAATATGGATATATTGCACTTCTGCAAATGCCCCGGTGGGATTGACAACCTACATACTCCTACTCGCCTGGTACTTTACAATATGAATTTATAAATAAATAATGCTGGACCATTCACACAGCATTATCTAGCCCCAAGCTAAGCAGAGCTTGGTTATGGGTACTAAGATAACTGATATACATAATACAATATATTACATAGATAGTTTTTTTTTTATTATTATACCTAGAAAAACGACCAGAACACCTGAACAAATATTTGCAGATCGTACAAATATTTGTCCCGAGGCGGGAATCGAACCCGCAACCTTCTGCGTCGCAGGCGGACCTTCGCCCACCGCGCCACATCGGTCGTCATTTGCTAAGGTTTGCATCAATACATTTTCAAATCTTACTATATTTTCTGCCGATTAGTATATTTCAATTGATGGTAGATATGTGTATAAAATAAGACCAGCAACAAACATGAAATTTTTTGTTTAATTTTGTTTGACCTCTATTTCAAGCTGAAGGTTATTGTACGAATTCATGACAAAAATTGTGTGAATCAGGATTTTTTATCGATTGTACAAATAAGGAATGTCTCCGACCATACCCCCAGTAATACCGTAGGTGATTAGAAGTATTATACGTGGGCAGCTTGATCTTAGTTCGAAGTGCATTCACATAACGTAAACGTAGCGCCCACTACTATAAAGTAGCTAGATTTTCATTAATAGCATAATTATAATTAATAAGTATTAACCAAACGAAGCAAATTGAAGAAGTTTGCTTTTTTCAAGCAGGAAGGCAGGTCAACTGAATCAATCTATACATTTGATTTTGGTACTACAATCTAAATATTTTTGTGGGGTAAGTAACAGACATTCTATTAAAGCAATAAATAAGTCATGCTGGACAATTCACACAGCATTACATAGTCCCAAGCTAAGCAGAGCTCGGTGTTATGGGTACTAGATAACTGATAAACATAATACACTACATAGATTTCATTATTATGCATAGAAAACATCCAGAATACCTGGAAGAAATATCTACAGATCGTGCAAATATTTCCCGAGGCGGGAATGGAATCCGCAACCTCCTAAGTTGCAGGCAGACCTTCGCCCGCCGCGCCACAGGGTCGTCACCACGAAAATTAAACGATCGATTCTTGCAGGACCCTTGTTTACATGCTGGACTCTTAGCAACGCGGTTGGCTCGACTTTTGAAGCGAGTTGGTTTCCGGACAAGAGCTGAATTAAATACGCGATGGAAGAAGATAAAGCGAGTGAGGATACTGAGAATTGGAAGATTTACGAAACGCTCTGCCGGAAGACTCCCACAGAGGTAGGTTGAACAACAATAACTTGGGTCTTTCTTCACCTGTCACCATAACAATGGTATCGTCTCAGAATGAAACGATTTGGCATTTTATGATTTTTGATGAATGAAACTACAGATGAACCGATATTATATTTTGAAAACATAATAGATACTTAAATAAAAGGAAAGAAAATGAGTTTATACTACACCTGCTCGGAAAGTTATCTATTCCTTTTCCAAATATAAGATAGAAAGAGAAAGTAAGTCATTGCAGGCGTATAGGAATCCGGGAGGAAAAACTATATGGAATTTCATTTCTCACGCGTTTTAGCGGGAGGGAAAAGTGTAGGAAATCCATTTCTAACGTGTTATTTTTTTTTCATCCCATCTATTCGAAAAAGACGCCTTTGTTCGCCTTTATGTGCACCCAAAGGTAGTGTTTCTTTAAGGAACTTTTAGCGGGCAGAAAAGAACTTTTATTTTTATAAATTCCTAATTCAAAAAGTGCGCGGAAAAGTGTATTGCCGCGCGCAGTTATTGAATTCGGAACGTCTTAGTTTTCAGCGCCAGCAAAATCGAACGCAAATATTGTTTGAATAAATACTGGCTGGTAAGACGCGACGGACCATATAGCGGCACCGCCGCCGCGCTGGCTGAATGAAAAAAAAAAGAAATCAAACTAAAAACGCGCGAACTACAGCCCGCGTTTTCGTAAATTTTCACGGATTCGGTTTTGTTTTGAAAAATGAGTTCAAGTGACAGTGAAATAGAATTAACTCCTGAAAGTATTCGAACTGAGGCAAGAAATGTGATAGATAATCTATTACCTGCAAAATCCCGGGAGAAATATATGAAAGCCTATGGTAATTTTATTGAATGGAGAAATGCAAGAGGCGCCAAGAATTTTTCAGAATCAGTGTTTTTGGCTTACTTCCAGTACTTAGCCAAAACTAAACAACCTTCCACTCTTTGGAGTACCTACTCAATGCTAAAATCAACAGTCAGTTCTAATAACGACGTAAAACTGGACACATATTCGAAATTAATAGCGTATCTGAAGAGGATTTCTGATGGATTTAAACCTAAAAAATCCAAAGTGTTCTCAGTCAAAAACGCGGAGACTTTCCTTAATGAGGCACCCAACAAAGTATTTCTTGCCGTAAAAGTAAGTGACTATGTATGGTGGATTAGTAAAGTATAACCATAGTGTTTTAAAATGTGCATTTTATTGTAAACTTTACTTCGATAGATACTTGTCTTATTCACATTCGGTTTTGTTACAGGTGGCTTTAATTTTCGGAGTACATGGAGCTTGTCGTGGCAATGAACTTATAAACATAACTCTTGATGATGTCGAAAATCACTCGGATGATTTACCTATTGTTAAGTAAAGCTGACAGAAACAAAAACAAAAATTGACCGATCCTTCGTAATCCAAGGAAAATACAAAACTATTGTACGTGTGATATGAAGACCAATCGGTTTTCCATCCGTTATCAAAATGGCTTCAAACAAGTTTTGGGAAAAAATTAAATTTCTATGCCACAAGAAATCGCTACTTATTTGAAGTTGCCAGATATCAAGCTGTATACAGGACATTGTTTTCGTCGTACTTCTGCTACCCTTTTGGCAGATTCAGGAGCGGAATTAACTGTTCTCAAGCGACATGGAGGATGGAAGTCGAGTGCTGTAGCAGAGGGGTATATAGAAGATTCCATTGAGAACAAGGCGAAAACATGTGAACGCATTGTGCAACACATTAAACTGCAACCTTCAGTTAATCCATCCATGCCACTGTCGCCGCGCCCATCTACATCCAAACAACGAGATTCACCGTTACATTTTTCGCAATATGAGCCAAAGTCGGACATAATATCAAACACGCAGAATATGAAATCTACAACAATCTCTCATCCTAATAAAACTGTTACAATAAATTTTCATAATTGCGAAAATGTCTCAAATGTAAATATAAGCATTTAGTTGATTTATTATTGTGTACTATTTAATTTCATTTAGTTGTTATGTACTTACTATTTTATATTAAATAATCTGTATTCTATCTATGTGTAGATTGTTTGCAACAGTCTGCAGTTAGCTCAATTGTTTCAATTGTAAATACTAGTTTAATTTCTTTATATTTGATTGTTATTTTCTTTATTAAATAATAATATTAGAATAAAATATGAGGCACCTTTTATTTTCTCATAGAGGGTGATGAATAGTAGAGCGTATCACTCGGGCGCAAAATATATTTTTGGCGACATACTTTGAATCCCTCGCTACGTTCAGGATTCTACTAAAGAATCCCTCGCTCGCTCGGGATTCTACTGTAGAATCCCTCACTTCGCTCTGGATTCAAAAAAGCGCCCTCGCCGTAAAAATATTATTTTGCTCCCTTATGATACAATCTACTATTATTTCCTATAAGATCGGCCGGTTGCAAAATTATGGTTATTTTCATTATAGGTCAAACGACAAAAAGTTTTTACTCCAAGTCCGCTTATGCCTCTTCCGATTTCCGAACAATATTTTGAAAAAAGAACCCAAGTGTCTGAATCTCTAGGCTGGCGCGGGAACTTCTTCTAAATTTGAATTTGGTGTAGGCAATTTTATTAATTCTACAGAATGTCTTCGAGTGATAGTAAAAGTTTTATGACACTGCCAGAAATAAAAGATTTATTCTACTTTTTATTTTCCTCCAGAAAGCACTGTGTATCACACGGCAGAAAGGGCGATTTGGGCACTTTCTCGCCTAGGTGTAAAATGTACTATTATTTGAACATATAACACGACACATTACCTACATAAAATACAAACAAACCGAAAACAATTAAAGTTACAATGTGTTACAAAAAGGTCCCTGTCTCAGCATTATGCCGCTACACGCCGTAGCTTGTAGCGGCGCTGATTTTCTGACAGTTCCTGGGTGTGGTGGCAGTAGTGGGACAAAGATTTAATTATTTATACATTTCCATAATTCCATTAAGTACAAGAAAAAAGCAAGAGTGTACAAACATTACAACCATTACAAAAACAGATGACAGGAGACAGAAAAGAAACTTCTAATTTAAGAAATTGAGTATAGGTACGGAATAACTGTGCTTTTAACTAACTGTACAGTACATACTACTTATTTTATTTTACCAGGCAATTTTTTATTTGAAAATTAAAATCAATATCATATACATACTTATGCATACACCTTTACACACATCATCATCATCATCATCAGCCCATACACGTCCACTGCTGGACATAGTCCTCCCCCGTACGACGCCACAAATAGCGGTCCCGAGCCGCCTCCATCCATTGACTCTCTTACACACACCATTGACAAAATTATATTAACCAAGTAAAACGTTTGTTTTATAAAATGTTAAGCGTTTTTTGGAAAAATTATGTAATATTCCATTACTTTTCGAAAATTGGTATTCATCGATTTGTGTAACCTTGATCGCTGTTTAGTCTGTCAATTGTGAAACGGTTTAGTGTTAAGAAGTTTTGTAATGTTGGATGTGTTCATGGACTTTCATTGCTGACTGTACCAGGCACATAAACACAATCAGAGCATACACGTCATAAATAACAGAAAAAATCCATCCACATAGGTACTAACGGTCAGCGTCAAATTGATATGAGCATCTAGAGTAGTCAAAATGATCTGAAAAACATAAAAGGAATTTGATATACGCAATTCGAATTATCATATTGTAGAAAGCACCCAAGGTAGTCAAAATATCTTACTACTCATTGTTTCGTATTTATATGAACATTTGAGAGCTTTGTTTGCTAAGATAGTTTTGAACACCCTGTCAAAACTATCTTAGCAAAGAAAGCTCTCAAATGTAGTATGCAATCTCTTTTCCGGTGAATATTTTTGAAAGTAGGTACATTTTATGCACATATAGCTTTGAGATGCCAAAAATATACTCGTTAGGTAGGTTTATTAAAATCCCTTAAAAACATCATATCTTCAGATACATTCGTCGTATCGAACCCACAAGGCCGAGCGGCCCAGCAGCGGGACACAGGTCTATAAACATATAGCAGCGCCCACTGATATTTCTGTATTGATATAGAACATAGAGCAAAAACCCTCTGCATCATGAACATATATGATGAAGAACCCATACAAAAAAAATTGTATTATTTATGTAGGTAGGTACGGTCAACAATGAAATGTTCTGAACATTACCTATTTACAAATCCGCGTAGAATGTGTACAGAAATCGTAAGCTAGAAATAATTGTAATTTAAAGTTTTCATTGATTGCCTATAGTTAGTTCTTTCAGATCCATTATCAGATGATGCCATTTTTTTTACCTTTTAGTAAATTAGTAAGCGATTAAGTAATAGTAATTCGTTTAGTTAAAGATTAATTTAATATTAATTAAAATAAAATTTAATTAATTTAATATTAATGTGAATAAGGCATCCTGATAATATTATCAGGGTTCCTTATTCGCTTTAGCGAACGAACCCTTTGTAAATAAATGATATAAAAAAACCCGCCTAATATGTAACGTTTTTGGTTGACACTGTTCAAATAATAGTACCTACATACATCACCGGCGAGGTCTGTAATAATGACTGGCTTGCTGGCAGCGATAATTGTGAACAAAAGCGCACCGTAGCGCAGGTCCAGGCCATCACAGCGCGTTTAGCATTGCAGCCCTTGATGGACGAGGTGAAAATAAAGGCCCAGAACGAAGGTCGAGGCATTTAATTAAACCGTGGTCAGCAAGATGCATTGATGACCAAACCTGAAGGTGGAGACCGTAGTAAGCTTAGCTTGTGCTGGCCATCATAACGTGGCCGTGCGCATTCATTGCGGACCAAAACCTTTACTCAAACATTGCGAGTAATTTAAATTATTTATAAATATATTAGGTATATAATACTTATCCTAACTAATATTATAAATGCGGAAGTGTGTTTATTTGTACGTACTACCATCACGCCCTAACTAAGCAACCAATCGACTTGATTTTTGGCATAGAGTTAGTTGAAAGGATGGAGAGTAACATAGGCTACTTTTTGTTCTGGTTCACTAATTTCACATTTCTAGGGTTTAATTAACCCCCTAGAAATGTGAAATTAGTGAGCGGGGAACATCAATTTTATAAATAGATCCAGCTATATTACCTATGTCAGATCACAGTCCACATAAAACAAGCACAAACAATAATAAAATCAGCTTATGTAGTACACAATTATATTAATATGCACCTGAAACAAACTTCTATAATATTGGAAAATGCTTAACGCCTTTTCGAGTAAGCCGGAAAGGCCAACTTTGCTGAAAGCAGGTCGTCAAAATTATGGCCAGATTACTATCCAGATTACGAGCTTTTTTGAGTAAATACCTAACTACTGGGTTATAAATATAGTTCATGCGAATTACATTTTGTTGGATCTTATCAGAAGTTTTGCGCAGAGGCACATATATCTTGCAATAGCTTTTCGCAAAAAAACGCCGGAACCTATTTATTTACTGGCACAACTATTTTTGTCAATGACTGTACCTACTCGAGCGCGTATTTTGTTCTACTTTGTTAACGAAGATTGGCCGCGATCGTTTACGAAAGTAGATGGATAACCACCTACTTTCGACATAAGTCTACCTTTGATATTTCATGGTGGCCCATCATTAAGGGGGAGCATGCCATGCGATACTTCGTACCGTGCACGGAACTCTTCCGGTATCCATATGTAACGTCAGCAAAAATATGGGAAGTTCTAGTTAGCTGCTTACCAAATTACTAAATTAACGCCGAAAAAAATTAATGAGTTTTGTTTAACTGTGCTCAGATGCACCTTGTTGGTAACTTTTTCGCAACGGAATCTTAGAGTGAGTTTCCGAAGGGCAGAAGCAGCGGATTCAGTTTCATTTTTTTTTTTCAATTTATTCAAGAAAATTACATTATGTATGAATATAGGAACAAATAATTTTTTTAAGTATTATTATAACATTGACTAAAACACAAAATAAAACATAGATAATTAAATTAATAGCATTTAATTATTTATAATTCGGTTCATTCTTTGTTGCTAACATAATAATTACTTTCGTGTGATAAACTAGTCAATTGTGTAAAAACACCACTTCAGCAAAAGTTTCCATAAATTAGTCTTGAAAATATTTGGATTATCAATTGCTTTCATTTCAGTTGGAAGAACATTGAATAATTTTACTTCCTGATACCTACTGCCTTGCTTCACACCTTTCAAAGGAAATCTCACGCATGGTTGACACAAGATTCATTGAAATATATGTATCTAAAACTATACCGCTATCTGAATTGTGGTTACTCGTTAACCTAAGCGTAAGGCGAAAGTTACAGTACCTTCTTTTTTAACGTGGTTAATCTGATTGTGCCGCAGACCGTACCAAACCACTGTGAATGATGTACAAGATAATGGTGCATTACTTGCTATTTCCGGACACAGAATGCGTATTTTTAGTCCAGGAATGTTAGTGAAAATAACTTCGTTTTAGAGAGTTTGGTTGATGTCTTCAATCCCCATAAACTTTCCGAGGTTAGCAATTCATGGATTTATGTAAATTTCCAAACTGAGCATGCACGGTGTATTCAATAAGATGTCGTGACTCCAGGCACGTAAGTCTGAAATAGCGAGGCGGATCACGCTACATGCAATTATGAAGTACCCGCTTTTTTACCCTAGTCGCCTTCTGCCAGTCACGTAAGGCTGTACTTGCACTTCCCGGGGCGTGTACCGGAAATATCCGGAATTTTGTGAGTTCCCTAGACATCTTAAAATCTTCGTTAGATAGGAAGGTGATTTTAATTAATCATTTCTTTCAGATGGATGCAACAGAAGCCGGGAATGACCTTATCACGTCGTTGAGAAGCGATTTGGCCGGACTTCAGTACAAGAGAGATAAACTTATCTCGGAAGTGAGCTAACCATTCCCTCTTATAAACCACAGCATGTAGATACATTTCCATCTAACTTATCAGCACTTGGGTATTGCAGAACAGTGACTTGAAAAACCAAATGCTATCCCGCGACCAGAGGGTCCTAGAGCAGCAAGTGGAGATCGACCACCTCCGCGAGCACAATGCGCGCCAGAACGCGGTCATTTCCTCCCTCCGGAAGAAGATACAGGACCTCGAGGAGATACACAGAAACCTGCAGACCTGTCAGGGGCGCAGCGAGATCGCGCTGCAAACCCTGCAGAGAGACAATCGCTTCCAAGAAGACAAGATTAAAGATTTGGAGAAGAAACTGCGGTGTCTTGAACTGGAGTGTAATAACGAGGAGCAGATGAAGGAGAATGCGCGAAGCCAGTTCCATGACCTCGTCCGTCGGCTGTCTGCAGCTTTAGACGCGGAGTTCTGTGATTCCACACACACGCACTCTCCTGAGAGCCTCATTATCAAGGCAGCAGAACTCGTCCAAGAGATCACCAGGCTGAAGAACAAATGTATGAACACCACAGAGAACCTATCGAGCACCGAACAAGACCTCCGCAGCTGCAGAGACGCCTTGGAAAGAACCAGCGCTGATAAAGAAATGCTTCAGAGACAAGTCTCAGGGCAGATTCTTGATATCGAACGGTTGAAACAGGAGAAAGAGTCGCTGTTGGTTCAGAACAGAGTTATCGAGAGGGAACTGCATGAGGCCAGAGAGAAGCTAGCGCATTGCTCGAAAAACTTGAACGTTGTGACAGACAATGTGAATCAAAATGAATCATTGATCATGCAGTTAAGAGGTAAGGGTGCACTTTAACTGTCATATGGAACTTTGTTTATCGTATAATGAGAAATCTCCGGTGGTACAGGTCCGATTTATGACCGATTCGGAACTTGTTATACAGATTTAGTATTTATTTAAGCCTGGTTTCTATTGAATAAAAAGTGTCTGAGTGCTATGTCAAAAGCACCATTCGCTGAAACTAATCGACTATCTCATGTATTTTCAGAGGACCTGAAACATCGTGACGAGAAGTACCTACGCCTCCAGGCAGAGTTCCGAAACACGATGGAGTCCATCGCCATACTACTGAGCCTGCCGACACGGTTCGTGGAGGCTCACGAGAGCAACATCAAGGACAGGATCCGAGAGATACTCAGTGAGAATAAGGACCGGGCTATGGTAAGTACCGTAAAAATATTTTGTGGTCAAAAACATACTAGTGACAAATGAAAGCTTTCAAAACCAAAAATAGTTTCGAACTTGATGCTGATAGGTACTAAGTGTCCTAAAATATTTTTTTACCAATATTTCTTTGGTTTTGTTACCCCTTTATTTACAAAAAATATCCAGGATTCAAGAACCTTGTAAATACATAATATCAAATATCAATCAAATATCAAAGTGCTTTATTTCCTTTAGACCTTACAGGACCCTTGGACACGTCACAAAATTAAAATTACATAAGTAAAACAGGGAAATAAAGTGATCACTTTGATTTTTTGTTCACTTCAATCTTTTTAAGGTAAAGTAAAGAAGCGAACAAGAAACCTTTACCTTGTTAGGTTGTTAGTTTTCGAGTTGGAGCAAAAGTCGTCCCATGCTTTTTTATCCTCTAGATAACCTGATATTTTGTAATAAGCCTTTTTACAAAGGATATGTTTGATAGTTTGTTTGAATTTATTTATTGATAATTTTTGCAACTCACTCGGAGTTTTGTTGTAGAAGCGTATACATTGCCCTTTAAAAGATACACTAATCTTGTGCAGCCGAGTTTTGGGCAAAGCGAGTTTGTTCTTGTTTCTAGTATTTACATTATGTATGTCGCAATTTTTAGGGAATCGATCGATATTTCTATGAGTGTACAATAAGTTTTCATAAATATATTGACATGGTACAGTCATTATATTTATTTCTTTGAATTTATCACGCAGGGATTCTCTAGGACCCATGTTATAGATAGCACGAACAGCCCTCTTCTGCAGCACAAATACGGTATTAATATCTGCAGCGTTCCCCCACAGTAATATGCCATAAGACATAATACTATGGAAGTAGCTGAAATAGACAAGTCTAGAAGTATCAACGTCTGCAAGATGACGGATTTTTTTGACTGCATATGCTGCAGAACTAAGTCTCTTCGATAGTTTATCTATGTGTGGGCCCCATTGAAGTTTACTGTCTAAAGTTATTCCTAAGAATACGGTACTGTCTACAATGTCTAAAGTTTCTCCTTTTACGTTTATATCAGCCTTTACTTGTTTTACATTTGGTAGAATAAATCTAATACATTTAGTTTTGTTTTCGTTAAGTAAAAGATTATTGACACTAAACCAATGGACTATTTTTGATATTGCAATAATAAATTTCTGTCTTGAAAGTTCTCTTACTACGAGTAGCTTATACAGGTACTTTCATTTACTTATCGAATGGTTTCATACGTTGTGTCGGAAATCATAAAAGTAGCTGGATTGCTAAATATATTTGTTCAGGCCATGGACGCTCTCCGCGACAAGCTCGGGCTGGAATCCCAACAGCTCAGTCGCACCGCGCATATGAACGATCAGGTCACCGCGAGGGTCCGCATCCTGGAGGACGAGAGGAACATGCTGGAAGCCAAGCTGCACAAGCTGGAAGCCGAGCTGAACGGCGTCGAGATGGCTAGGGACAATCTCAGGAAGGATAAAGCTAATGTGAGTTTGTAAGAAGATTAGGCCTAAGGAAATAGGGTCGTCCTTTGTCGTCCTCTAGCAAGATAGTTTGAAGACCTCATTAAATTCGCAGGGCAAACTTTAATGCGAGAAGCATTTGTGCTACTCGCATATAAGCCGCAACAAAGGAGGCTTACAGAACCGATAGGCGTCCTATTACTCAGCCGTGGGTGATCCCGGCCTAAAATATTAATAATGCAGTTCATTTGTAAAGCTCCTTTTAAATCCGTTCCTTGTAGAAAATTCCTAACCTCGAACTAGTAACTGCGAGGGTCCGAATTCGCGACAACGAGAAGAACACGCTGAAGCCAAGCTGTATAAGCTGGAGGACGAGCTGAACGGCGTCGAGATAGCTAGGGATAATCTGAGGAAGGATAAGGCTAACGTAAGTTTGAAAAGCTCCTTTTAGGTTCAACACACATCGAAATGGCAGTGGCCGCCATGCCAGCGTCTAGTGTTCTCGGAATAATCGGTAATAAGTCAAGAAGGACCAGACGTAATACTGCTAGCGGCGGAGGCGGCGGTGCGATCAATTTAACAAAATATTTAATGGCTAAAACTGATAATTAATCATAAATAACGGCTATGGATAAATAATAACATTTGTTCCAGTTCGTAGGTTTCTTGGAACGCCTCAGTCGTATCCTGAACATGGACGAGCTGACACAAGACGTCGGTCTCGAGCTGCACACCGACGCCATCATCCACCGCGCGGAGCAGCTGGCGAGGCTCGAGAGCGACAAGATCGTGGACAAGGTCAGTCGGGGCCTTTATAGCTCCGATAGTTAAAACTGGCTTGATCAACTTTTATATCCTAACTAATTTTATAAATGCGAAAGTGAGTTTGTTTGTTTGTCCATCCTTCACGCCCTAACTAAGCAACCAATCAACTTGATTTTTAGCATAGACTTAGTTGAAAGGATGGGGAGTAACATAGGCTACTGTTTGTCTTGGTAAAACATACATTTCCCATGCGAGATTTACGGCTTACGAATTTAACCTGGGTGAAACCGCGGGCAACAGCTAGTTTTTTATATAAGTGTAGCACACTGCTCGATCAGTCAACGTCTACGAGACTTGATCTTATTTTAGTGTGCACAGCGGGGCAATGCAGCCAGCGTCTTGGGGACGCTTCCGACTGGTATTGATATGGACCAGTTGAGCTATCTGTAGATTGTTTGCAACAGTCTGCAGTTAGCTCAATTGTTTCAATTGTAAATACTAGTTTAATTTCTTTATATTATTTGATTGTTATTTTCTTTGTTTTAGTGTTCCAAAGAAATAAATATTAAGGCGCACAGTGATGTGACACCAGCGCCTCTCTTTATTTTTTTCTTGTATTATTTTTATGGAAAAGAATTACCAAAATTTCTCAACGCCAATGAAATGGCCAGTGGCGACTAAAGTTAAAACACATTTTCTTTTTAATCGAAATAAAACAAAACTATTACAGTGGTATTAAAAATAGCTTATACTATGGCGTCGAGAACTTTTGGTAATTCTTTTCCATAACGATCATACAGAATCAGAATCAGAATCAATAACTTTATTTCTTTAGGCCTACAAAATAAGCACTTAGACAAGTCAAATACAAGAAATAATAAAGAGTGGCGCTAGTGTCACATCATTGTGCGCCTTAATAAACACTTCCGCTGCGACGTATGCGTTTTGTAGGTACCTACTAGATGTCCAGTAGGTACCATAATAGACAATCAACATATTATGTATGTATTCGTGTGATAAAAGTACCTACAACAAAAAACGCTCCTAACAAAGGATAATAGGATCTGTCGTACGTTTTTCCGAAGTGACCAATATTTTGCCGTCGCTCTTAAAATATTGCACCTTAATCGTATTTCTAAATGCTCTAAGTATTTTATAGAAAGCTCCGACCCTGCGCAACGATTTCAAATCAGACGAATCTCTCCCATCATTATGTAACGCCAAAGTCGGGGCTTGGATAGCAAAACGTCTTCATGAATTCCTTGCTTCTTTTTATTATTGATTTGTTAGTAATGAAAACAGGCGTTACCAGGGTTTTACCCACGTGTTACCAACCTGTAAATAACCAACCTTGTATTTCAACATATGTACATACTTAATCTTGTATAGTAACTAATTTGCGATTGCACCCTCCTTTTTATTGATTTGATTAGTCATGTCATGACAACAAGCATTTTCCCTTTAGCGTTGTCTTGTTGCACACATATGTATTCATTGGATTAGGTTAAAAGCATTGGTACCAACTCGATGCCAAACTCGATGTAGAATGTTAGTAAACAAACCACCCATACTTAAGGCTGTTCCCAGACCCAAACTAGCGCCGCGACCTGTTAAATCGTATGATTACATTAAACAAAGGAATTTTCAAAAATCCCTTGGCCAGTTTGTGATACCTTTCATAATCTTTTTTTAATGCCTCTGTAATGGTTTCTGTGATATTTTATGTATATACAAAACAAAACAACATACAGACGAATTGAGAACCTCCTCCCTTTGAACTTTGTTAAAAAGGACAAAAACAAATGAAAGTAAAGACAAAAAAGTTTTGAACTTATGTAACTGGCTCCGATGATACCAGTGCTACTGTTGCTTAACGAATATATTAACTCTAGTTGAGATGATGATCGTATTCAGAGTTGATACGTGTGCAACCACCCAACTAACCTCCCTGTAACATACCTACTACCCTATCATACTATACATACCTATATTATAGTATTGTATTGATGTGTATAACATTTCTATAGAACCTTTTGTTCATGTTCAATATGCGTTGGTGTAATGGAGTCTACACACCAAAGTCGCCAACCCACCGACATACAACCCGACAGCTTAGTGGCCGTTGTTGGCGTGTCTACGGCATGCAAGTTAACACTATCGTCGGTCAGATTTCATTTACACAGCATCCGTTTTACATGATTCGTTTATTTTCCCGTGAAGGCGTATGTAGTTTTAGGAGCGAGTTCACACACCTCTGCCAGTATTCCAGATCTTTTTCCAGCAGCTAAAAATTCGTAATAGACGGTCCGGTAACAATCGTTCCTGGATCCGGAATACTGTCAGGTGAACTCGCTTCTACAGCGACATATGCCATAACGGGAAAATAAACGGATACAGTAAAACAGATGCTTTGTGAATGAGCCCTCAGCGGTCTGCCGTATTCATACACCGAATGGTCGCCACAAGTCGCCGAGTAGTCGCCAACATGGTTATTCAAAATAAAGCCGCAAACACCAACCATCCGGGCTATGTCGGTCGGCGGCGTCGTTCGCAGGTTCGGTGTGTAGTCCTCAAAGGTTTTTTGATATGTTTTTTGTTATGTATGTCGGTGTTTTATGTGTGTGTTTTGTGTAGATGCTATATTACGGATACTATGGCAACTTGCCGCGGCTGCGCAGAGAACGGTCCTTCCATGACTTGCCTTATCTAAAAGAAGTAAGACTTACGCACTTTAACATAAAGTGCAAAATTGGCATGCATACTCTCTGGGCTCTAGTAGGTTACCGTTGAATGCTATTGCAATTTGCTCACTTCTTTTGAATGCTGACTGAAATCATATTCATGTTTATTTACCTCTACCATAGAATCATATACAGAACGCTTAGAATACGTAATAAGTATCTATATATATATAGCTTGTTATTACATAGTGTAGGTAAAATTGTTTGCACTTAGGGGTTCTCAGGGGTAGCGAGGGATCACAATGGCAAAATCCGTCATCAGATATTTTTAAATTCAAGCATTTTATCTAGTGTTACCCAAGTAATTCTGATTCATTGAGAACCTAAATAAATACATACATATACGCAGAATACTAACGAATAAGCTTACTCTTTGGATTCGTTCAGACTAACAATGTCTAAAATATGAGACAGACGTTCTAGGACACAGGACATTGTGAGGCAAGAACCACAAAAAACAGTGGGCTTTTAACCCTACCTTATCGTATGCGACGAAATGATCGACGAAATAAGATCGTCAGCCAGGACAGTTGGTTTGACACCACCATGATTTAGCAATAATATTAATTAAGTACATAAATGATTATGTAAATTATAAAACTTCATAAACGCATCCTCCTAGGTACCGTTGAGTCGGAAGTACGTAGTGCTCTCTGCCAATCTTAGATGTACCTTTATATAATGCACATTACATAAGCACTTGTCACCTGTTAACAGAATTTTCCACATTCAAGGTATTTATGTCGTTAAATTACAATTAATATAGTTTTTATAAGAATGTTTTTGCGTAACAATTAAGCAAATGGGTATGTCACGTTGTCGTATTCATCATTAGTTTTAATTTAGATTTTGATGACTTTTCAAATCACCTCTGTGTATGTAGGTACATCCATACTTTATACATGTATTAGTAGTTTAGTTGATAATCACTAACGTGATACTGTAGTGAATATTTCATCATGAAATAAATTATAATACTTAATAATGAAAAAATAATATTACATGGATGCTATTACTGTAAAGAAATGTTATAGCTAGGCAATAGAATACATAGTTAAATTGTATTGGTCTATGGCCGATGTCTTCAAAACTATGAACCAATTTTGATACAGAGATTCAAGAAACCTTATATTACAGGAAGTGAACTGTGCTATTAAAAAAATGCACCCGTTCTCTATCTATGATGATATTAATGAGCTTTGTATCATCACAACTCTTACCAGAGTTTCCAAGAAGAATAGCCGAGTCTTTTTTTTGTGAAATTCTATAATGTTCAGGATAGGATATTTCTTATGTTTGTTTGTAACTTGCAGACAGCTGTGGTGTACCAACTGCAGCGACGTATCAAGATACTGCGCGAGCAACTGCAAAGGAAGGACCTGCATCTGGACCTACTGCGTCGCAAGCTCAGTGTTCAGGTATCGTTACCCATCTCTATCTTCAATATTACAAAAAACCTGACAAGGATACTTGACTTATGAATTCTATTTATTTAACAAAATCCACAGCCCTTAAGTTTAATAAATCGCCTCGATCTCGATCTTATATCACCTTGTAGGTAGAATTTTTTGTTAATATAGTGCTTATGCCCGCACTTTGGGTAACCTTAAAGAATTTAATAATATCACAAAAATTTACTACTCCGGCGGGAATCCTTAGAAATTAGCAACAGCGATACCTCTCGTCAAACGATCTAAATGTAACTTTAGACTTTGAGCAGGTTTGGATAACTTCAGTGTTTCCCCTGTAGGTGGAGCTAACGGCGCTATAGTCCGTAAGTCCCAAAGATTTTTGACAGGTCGGGTACTTGCCTCCGTGGCGCAGTTGGTTAGCGCATCCTCATATTCAGGGGAGGGTCGCGGGTTCAAGTCCCACCGGAGTCGGAAATTTATGAGATATTATTAAATTCTTTTAGGTAGAATGTCTGAATCTCGATCATTTGACGTAGATTATTGTTTTTTAATTCCAATTGCTGTCTATTCTACCCACGGGCATAGTAAGTATGTAGGAACTTATGTTGTATGGCCTAAGGTCGTACCTATCAGTTATTTGTTTCTACTTTAGTCTAGAAAAAAATCCTCTAAGAGAAAAAAAGAAAATGGCGAACCAGAGTACATACGTGTAGTTATTTTACACGAACCTAAAGAATATAATAAACGTACAAGGCAAGAGACATAAAAAAAGAAGTAGGTAAAAATCTAATTTTATTAATTAAATTCTTATAGGTATAAGTATTTTATTTTTGACGCAATGGGGATTAATGAACTTTTTAGTTCACTAATCCCCATTACGAGTTCGCATCGGCGTCAACGGGGAAGAATGAACAAAAAGTTCACATATCCCCGTTGACGGGGATTGTCAACGGGGATAAGTGGAATAAGCCCAATATGACTATAATGGCTTTCGCCTGTTTATATTTCTATAAACAAAATCTACCCTAGACTAATAAAATGATGCTAAGCCTGTTAGTGGTCTACTAAGTATATCAATGCTTATCAAAAATATCAAATCTTACAAATGGAAAGACGGAAAAAAAGCACGAGAATTGATGTATGCCTCTACTGAATCGGTAAGCAGGGGGCTTACTCGGAAAAGGAAAATCGAAGTTTCTTTTTCGTTTTCGGGCAAAACAAACTCTTATGTCGCTTGCATAAGATTAGCGTTTGCACGAAAAAGAATCAGAAACTTCGATTTCGTTTTTACGAGTACGGGCCCAGGATCTAATGTTTATGTCTTAGGAGGAGAGTTGTCGTGTGCGCGCAGTTTTACAAGCTGAGCGCGACGAGGCGACAGCACGCAGCAAGAAGCTGGCGCGGCAGTGCGACAAGCTGGCTGTGCAGCTAGCAGACGCACGCGGCCAGTTGCGCGACCTCAACGCGCAACTGGCCGACGCCGCCGACTACAAGGTATCTGGTTTGTGCTATAGAGCAGCACTCAGCCGCAGTGATAAATCTGATCGTGATAGAGAGCAGCACTCATGATGCTTTGCTCGCCATGCTGTGTGAGAGTTTGCGGCTTGCTTCGCTCGCCACACTGGAACATCGTAAGCTCTGTCGAACGTAAGAACTCCCGCTCGAATCGATAAAATAAGTTTCATGTAGACATAGACATTTATTTGATGCTCACAAAATATAAAAAAAATTCAAAATTTAATAAATATTGGTAATTATAATTATTATAAAATATTAAATGTGCATTTGGTAAAAACATATAGCTATTAGTAGTAATTTTCTTTTTAAATAAACTGTACTTACATATTGCAATCACATAGGTAATAACGTTCCTCGTTCACACAGATAGCAGCATTAGAAAGGGCGCGCAAAGTGGAAGAACTCCAGAAGAAGCTGGACGAAGCGGAGCTAGTCCGTCAGCGGTACAACCGCAAAGTTTGTGTGCTGAAGGACACGGTGCGAGCCAGCGAGGAGACCTACGTGCAGGATAGGACCAGCGCAGAGCACCAGATCACGATGCTCAAGGAAGACCTCGCGAGGACCAAAGAGATGCTGGCTGAGAGCCAGAGGAGAGAAGCGCAGCTACAGAGCTTCAGGTAACACACGTATCTCCACTACTACATATCTCCCCCCCCCCCCCCCCAACGAAGGAGGTAGGAGCACATGTACAAAAAAAAATTTTATTCTTTCACTCCTTCACCTTTCTTGTTTTCGTTCTAGAAAGAATATAATATAAAAAATGTAACGAAATGCGTTTGATTTCAAGCATCTTAGCAAAACCGCAGTCCAAGATACATATGTGCCAGCCCCGCTGATCTACTAATTTTATTCAGGAATTCAATCGCTAAACTACTCGGCATCATGGTCCCGGCGACAGTCTCCGATTTCGAGATGGTATCTCGTCTGCAGAAGCTGATCGACGCGCACCACGACTTCACCGTCGTCTCTCGCAGATACGACGACCCCGCGCTCTTGCGGGCGTCATCCCGCTCGCCGCCGCCATCGCGTTGTCGTACTAGAACCCCTGACAGGTATCGACCCTTTCTCTCTAGGACAAGTAGCTGCACGCCGTACTACCATCCTCTACCATCTCTCTTCCAATCCCGGGGATGAGAAATGAAGATACATGTATGCAGTGGCGGCGTAGCGTGGGTTGGTACCCGGGGCGGATTTCTAACTCTACGCTTTTAACAAAAAAAGGCACCGACAAAGACATAACAGCGGCGAGAGGAGCGAGTCGCAAAAATTTTTTATGATCTGGCTGTACGTGTGAGTTTCCGTTGTCAACCCTTCTGGTTTCTGGGTGGGAGAGGTGCCAAGATGTACTCGAGAATATTCAAACATTCGATCGTGTTTAAATATTCTCGAGTTTATTTTCATTTGAAAGTTTTGTTAGTTGTGGATAACATAAACGTGCAGTACCTTTTATTTTATTGTGTCGAACTGATTCAGTATTACTCAGGCTATGATAACATTCAATATTCGAATTTATCTTTACTAAATTGTTCGTAAATGTTTATCTGATGTTAGTATACAGTGTCCCATGAAAACCGCTTCAATGAGCAAACAATGCATAACAAATGAACTCGCTCATCCTCTCTGAAGATAACCGATGTATCTACGATGACATTGCATTTCAAAGCAAGATTTTATTTCTCTTTTGTTTTGTAGGTATTTGATTTAGTAAGATAGGAAAGTAGGTACAGCTACCTATCTAAGCAATGTAGTTTTTCATCTTATAGAATTACTAGCTGGTCCCGCGACTTCGTCCGCGTGGAATAGTGACAGTGGATAGCATTTTTATATCTAATCAACAGCCCTACAGCTAAGTCTTTTAGCTTTAAAAATGACGATACTTAGTTTTATACAACCTTTCAACCCCTTACAACCCTTTTTTCGCATTAAAAAGTAGCCTATGTCCTTTCCCAGGCTGTAGAATATCGGTGAACCAAATTTCATTTAATTAAATCGATTCTGTAGTTTTGGCGAGAAAACATAACAGACAGACAGAGTTACTTTCACTTTTATAATATTAGTAAGGATATTGCTGACTAATCTATTTATTTACTTATTGAGCTAGTACAGAAATACAAATACAATAACATGAATAACAATAAAATGGATAAAATTCAGGTGTTAATAATACTTAACTAAAATTTCATATCAAAAGATCATAGTATCTATACAGTAGCTGCTGCCCGCGCCTTCGCTCGCTTTTTATCGGGACAAAAAAGAACCTATATGTTATACCAGGTCCCAAACTATACCCATACAAAATTTCAGCCTCATCGGTTCAGTAGTTTTGGCGTGAAAGAGTAACAAATATCCATACATCCATCCATACAAACTTTGACATTTATAAGATTAGTAGGATATCATAACTATATTATCTATCATCTATCTACATATGTATATTATCTATTGTTATAGGTGTACCTGTATTGAGATGCAAATATTTGAGATATACATTGTCAATTAGGGCACAATCATTATAATGTACCACATAATTTGCTCAGGACCGCTATTTGTGGCGTCGTATGGGGGAGGCCTATGTCCAGCAGTGGACGTGTATGGGCTGATGTGAATGAATGAAACATAATTTGAAATAAATAAATTTAAAAAAAAAATCGTTTGAATTACAAATGACGGTTTGTTGATCAATACCGTTCAAGGAATATTATAACAATCTGTACGATAACAATAGATAGAATAGATAACTGTTAATTGTACCACACAAACACAAAATACAATACAAAAAGGAAATGCTAACCAACAAAGAAGAACAAAGGGCGGCCTTATCGCTTTAAGCGATCTCTTCCAGGCAACCTTGGAATGGACTGGACATAATAGAACAATATAGACGGTGGCGTTTGAGTTTAACGAATTATAATATAATGATACCTACACTACGTAATATATACCTACTTAATACATATAGATAAACTTACATACACAAATAATAAAATCATCCGGCGGGCCTTTGTCACCGCTAACGTACCAGCTATGGTGGTATGTATGGCCACGAATGGTCTGTTGCGTGACGATGGTAAGAGGCCCGACGTCATGACATTAGTCCCTTGGGAGCTGGGGAGGCCTATTGTGTGGGACGCTACATGTGTCGACACACTTGCGCCTTCCCATCTTTCAAGGACATCCGTGGGGGCTGGTTCGGCGGCAGATTTGGCCTAGGATCTCAAGAGGCGCAAATATGCAGGTCTCGACAGAGCCTACGCATTTGCTCCCCTTGGAGTCGAGACCCTAGGTCCGTGGGGTACCGAGGCTCTCCGGGTTTTCAAAAAAAATTCTGAGTGCCTGATCGAAGCGACGCGTGACCCGAGATTTAGTGAGTATCTGGCGCAGCGCATTAGCATTGCCATACAGCGACGCAATGCAGCCAGCGTCTTGGGGACGCTTCCGACTGATATGGACAGTTGAGCTATCTGTAGATTGTTTGCAACAGTCTGCAGTTAGCTCAATTGTTTCAATTGTAAATACTAGTTTAATTTGTTTATATTATTTGATTGTTAATTTCTTTGTCAATAAAGATTTTCATTTAACTGTTGCATTTTATAAAAGTAATGGGATGTCATGTTCCAACATGCACTACAATGAACTCTAGAAATTCCATAAACCAGTTTCTCCCGGATATGATATGACACATGACACTGATAATTGAATCCGCAATAACCGCAGAGAGGTGCACTGACTAGCTAGTGTACGAGTGTATCAAATAATAAAATTATGTATTACTACTAAATGCCCGCAGTTTCCCCAAGTACGAATCGACTCGTCCACTTAGGGTTCCGTCCCGTACAATCGATTGACTCTGTATTTTTTTTATTCAAACTTACAGAAACATAAAATTACAAAAAATGTTTACAAATTAAAGATATTAGAATAGAATAAGTTAGGTTAAAATACATTAGATTAAATTACATATTAGGGCTTACCTTCAATCGTATCATACCCGCAGACTGGTGCAACAAATTTAAGAAAATGCAGCACATTTTGTATAATAAGCTTGTTTTATTGTATCTGCAGGTCCCTCCGGTACGACGACTCAGGCTACGCAGATCCCATCCCATTCGACTTGGAAGAGGACCTGTACAAGAGCCGCGCCGCCTTGTGACAGTCACGGCGCCGCGCTCGCTTCTAACGCAACGCGGGATGATAAGTACATGAACACCTAGGCACTGTACACAACACTCAGGTGTCTCTTATTGTTAGTTTTTATACCTGCATATATCCCGGCCAAATTCAAGATATAATGTTTGTAAACATGACCCTCATACCATACGTAAACTTTATTGTTATTTTTTTTTAATTTTTCAATATTCGATTTCAACTCTTTCCTATAATTTCAATTTTTCAAACTCAGCGCCATTAAATAATTGGATTTATGTTTAGTGAGTTACAAAAATAGGGTCTTGAGAATGGCGCTAAATATGAAATATTCAAATAACTCTTTGTCTTGTTTGTAAATACTTGATTTGGCTGAAAATAGGAAGCTAGATAAAACTAGCGGTGCTCATTTATTATTATGTTTTTCCACAAACATAAAACTAAGTTCAGTTTTAACATGTCAATAACTGTGTGTCATAAATATTTTAAATAAATGGAGAAACTATAGACTTAAGGAGAAATAAAATCTAGGTCTATGGGTGTAACGCACTTCAAATCCAATGACGACGACCGATGATGTACGCGGCGGGCGAAAATCCGCCTGCGTCGCAGGAAGTGGCGGATTCGATTCCCACCACACAAATGTTTGTGCGATCTGCAAATGGTTATCACGAATTTCCCGAGTGCTCTGTATAATTAAAAATATATACATATCTATAATGTATCCATAACATAAGCTCTACTTTACGATTAGCCTGGGGCTTACTGAATGATGCTGTGTGAATTGACGAGCATAATTTTTTTATTTATTTGTTTGGCTACTGTACTCCTCGCAACTCGACTTAATTACTAGCCCAGTTCGAATGGCACGGACGCGTAACAGCCTTATAGCCAGGCTACACGCTAAAATATTTGTGCATGCATGATTGCACGAACCAGTTTGCGCAAGCAATATGAGCCCGGCCACACGCTACATCTTGCTTGCGCAAACTGTGTTTGTGCATGCGTGTTTGCACAAATGTTTGAGTGTGTAGCCGGGCTATTAAAGCGCGCGCCCACGCGCCACGGCGACTTTTTGTAGCGCTGCATATGCGCGACTAAAAACGCGCGACGGCAGCGCTACAAAAAATAGCCATGGGCGCGCTTTGAGAAGTTCGTAGCGACCACTCGCTTCCTTCAGCTCCAAACAATGACGTCGTCGTCCGACCTAGCCACACCACATGCTTGCCTAACCGATCTGTATCAGTCAGGGTCAACACCACCTGGGGCCTTTACTCGTGTCTTACGAGTACATATAGAAAGCGTTTCCTATTGCCAAATGTTTGACAATGCATTATCTTATTGACCTTTGTGTGCGGAATTAACTGACGAATGATGTCAGAAGTCAGAGGTTAGTTGTTTAAGGCGCACAGTGATGTGACACTAAATAATGCTGGACAATTCACACAGCATTATCTAGCACCAAGCTAAGCAGAGCTTGTGTTATGTGTAGATATTTTTTTATTATACATACATAGAAAACATCCAGAATACCCTGAACAAATATTTGCAGATCGTACAAACATTTGTCCCGAGGCGGGAATTCAACCCGCAACCTCCTGCGTTGCAGGTGAACCTTCGCCCGCCGCGCTACAGAGGTCGACACTAGCGCCACTCTTAATTTTTCTTGTATTATCGTTATGGAAAAGAATTATCAAAAGTTCTCGCCTCCATGCTCCAATATGCCGCCAATTTATAATACCCAGTAGTGCATAAACCATTTTCTGCCTTATTACATACCTTTTTAAAATCAGACATACCTCACAAAAATTTGTTATTCAGACAGATAATAGAAAATCGATAAGAAACTTCGTGTTTCAGGTCATGACATGGCCTACATTCTGACGTTATAGGTCACGACTTTAATTGGGTTTATTTATGTAGAAATTGAGGAGTGCGCGCGAACTGTCTTTATCAGGATTTATTTTGTACTAGGCTGTGCCTGCGGCTCCGTTCACTTTGATACCACATGAACGAAATCATTGTGAAGTAGGTATTTTAAAATACAATTTTTAAATCAGATTTCTGATCTTATTTAAAATATTATTTAGCTGCTCATAATAAACTTACAACAATGGCGTAGCTACTGCCGCAATAATGATACGGGCCCCCGAGTCATCACCGAAGTGTGTACGGAACCAAAATTACTACGTTACATTTGCTAAAAAATAGCATATAAAATCTTACAAAAACTGATCCTTAATTTTTGCCTGTCTTTGGCCTCATCCCTCGATTGTTTTCAGTTTGTCCAGGTTTGGGAGAAATGTAAGAAAACTACAAAATGTTGGTGGATCGCTCCACTCGCCAATGACATTTATGGCTTCTGGCTATGATCAGGGATTCGACCCCCACTCCATGGCACAAAAAAACAACCTATATACGGTATGACGAAAATGAAAAAAACGCGGCTTACGTGGCTCGTAGGTGAAATGTTACCTTTAACTTTAGTCTCAGCTCAACGGTCGTTTGAGGTCAGTATGCAAAATACTAAAGATCTAGAAAAATCATAAAATTTTCACGGCTTGCTCCGCTTGCCGATAAAGTTTTATCTTTTCTTTAAGAAAACCACAAAAACTTAAAAGAAAACTAGCAATACGCTCTTTTCGCGGCTCGCTCTGATAGCCGATAACGTTTATGCATTTTCGGCAGGGTCTTCAACCGAAATTAATTCTATAGCTGAAGTATACCTGCAGGATTACTGGTAATTCACTGACACTGCGCGAACTTCAGGTTCTGCCCACCATCACGAACACGTTCGTGAAGATTCCAGGTCTTGATCTAGCTAGGCGACTGACTTATAACTAGGTACCTCTTTACAGGCTCAAATACGTACACATGTGCACTGTGCATTATTTTAGTAGGTTTGTGAGATAGAAGCACTTAGGGTAGTGATCTTCGAAACAATCGGACAATTATCAGCTTCTTCGGTAGTAAATATTAAAATAGAAAACAACTTTTTTAAGTTTTTGCTATTATAGTGCGTCACCTCACACTGGGGATAATTTCTAAAAAAATTTATAAGTACCCAAAAATTTGTCGACTTCGACGGGAGCTAACGCTTAAGACCGAAGGAAGTCCCAGAGTTTTTCTACTTCTACGTCACATGACCTCGGGGCGCAATTGGTATGTTTTTAAGTATTCAAAAAATCTGTCGCAACTCGATGAGGTTACCTCATCGTTTCATTAAGCCTCCCTCCGACTGCATCATCAGGGTCCTGGTCATCATCTAGGGCCAAAGTGCTTGGGAAGACAAATCCAACGAACCCAAACTCGACTGGGCTACATTATTTCAGTTATGAGTTCCTATGGCCACTTTCTGTCTCCAGCTACAGACCAGCTCGATGGTGCCATAATTCGTGCATTGTCACCGAACTTACATAATTATGCCAAATTTTAGCTCAATCGGCTGAAGATAACTGGCGTAAAATTCAGTTGCAAGAATGCAAGATTTGTTCCACATATGTACATACTTACGAACGCTTGTAAGAACAATGTATTATAATTTCAAAAAACACATGCTGTTAGTTAACCAACATGATAATTATGATTCGTTCCTATTAGGGATTGCTTTTGTTTATTAAGTGAGTAGCCAAATGATTTGTTGATATTTTTTTGACGCTTATGTTATTATTTGAAAGTCTTCCATTGCTAATTATACCTATTTACTTAAACATATTGTTAAATTTGACATTCATAATGTCATAATAGGCCGTAGGGCCGCGGCGTACGAATATCGACCCCCTCCTACTCAAACCGTGGATGTCGTAAGAGCCGACTAAGGGAACCTACCAGAGGAAGGGCAGCAGCTTCCTTCTGAGTATTTTTAAACACCAACACTGCGATCTCCAATCCGCCTGCCAAGCGTGGTGTTTATGGCAAATCCGCCCCTACATGGGAGACCATCCACTCGATGGACCGACGACATCGTAGCGGTCGCAGGGAGTCGATGGATGGAGGCGGCTCAGGACCGCTATTTGTGGCGTCGTTCGGGGGAGGCCGATGTCCAGCAGTGGACGTGTATGGGCTGATGATGAATGTCATAATATCCCTTGCATACAATATTTAAACATTTATTTAATTAATATTGTTGCTTTAGTGATACAACTCTGTCTAAGTATAAGTTAGTCGATAGACATAACTCAATTTGCATGTCAATTAAGTTATTATTAAGTACGTTATATTACATATCAAGTAGGTACCTATTGGACACTAATCATTAGATATAACTAAAATAAGGAAAAGCAAATAAATTATTTATGTACATATTGAACGTAATTGCTTTATTTTTCGGTCCCGATAAAGAACTTACATTTATAGCTCGATTTACATAACCACTTACATACGTATGTATCTACCTACCTATGTATATAATTTAATCATAGTTTGTTTATTATGGCGCCTTTTGGGATTTACTTTAACAGAATAATTATTTTAATTTGTTTGCAGAGACAGTAAATTCTTATGTGATCTTTAAATCTACATTTTTATAGTTCTACATTACAAAAAGGCATGCTGTGACATGAAGCCCTGAATTCAAACAGGTAGGAAGTTACTTTACTTACTTACTGAATGTACCTTTATGTTTGTGTTTTAGTTACCAATACTTATTTAGGTAGGTAGATACTTTTAAAATGGTAGAAACTTAAAAAAAATATTGCTAAGATTCTGGTCGATAGGTAGAAAGTGTCTATGAAGGTTGATCATTTCGGGTTGACTCGAGATAAAAAATTGTTGGTGGATTTTATATTGGGTTGACCGCAGTTCGTACACTTGACCCTTAAAAAAAATATTATGAGATTTCATAAATTGAGTGTCAGTTTGTACTCTCCTTCTTTAAGGTGGAAATTTGCACAGAAACATGTACAGTCTTCCCACACTCCGTTTAGATAAATAAAATTTATTCAAAACAAATCGTAGATAGACAAAACATTAATGCACTTATTAAATAAATATAGCTATGTATAACAATTTAGCCTGAACTAGGAAATCCTGTGTTTCAGGCGACAAGACGTGCTAATTACTAAATAAATATTCTGCGTTCTACAAGGAATAAAACAAACGTTTTCCTAAATGTTCCCAAAATACAATTAAATCGAAGTTGGTTTATGATCGGTTCGTCGAATATAGTTCAGAATTTGCGGAAAATTACTTTTTTTAAAACCATAATAAAATTTGAATTTCGTGCCAACATAGGACGATCGCCCTATGCAACTTTTACATATAATGTGGGTAGGTTAGACAAATCGACAAATATGGGAGACAAATCATTTGAAGGAGTATGAAGGTAGACAAAAAAAAATCACTCGCCATTTTGCGCTTGGCCTGCAAAGTCAGAATAAACTGCTACTAATTATAAAACTGTTTAGTTTACTGTTACAACATGTTCATCAAAATTATTTGTGTAATTCTATTCGCCAGTTCCGGTAAGTCGAGTTATTTTATCTAATCATTGTTGTGGTTGGTCTAATGAACGCGGAGTTGCGGTCGATGGCAGTTTTCACAATCATTTTGTCAAAAAACATTGGATAATAGTTCTACTCATCATCATACCAACGAAACGACGTCCACTGCTGGACATAGATTTTCTCTAAAGATCGCTTCTATTACTAAGATTTAATAATTTGAGTTCAAATTGTAGCCAGATTAGATTCTACATAAAATACTATTGACTTTTGCATATAATAACTTTTTATCACCATGTCAAAAAACGGTCCCTTTTATTACGTAAGCTCTAAGTAGGACCTACTTACTTAAAATTCTCTCTTCTTGGCCATATCTTGGATTAAGTATATTTATTTGTCTGTTCTGAATAAAAAACACTGCACATAAAAAAAAACTTATTAAAGTACTTATTCTTTTCTTTATCTTTCTCCAGCTCTCTCCCGAAACGTGCCAAGTTTCAAAGACCTGGACGAAGATGAGCAGATGCTCTTCCGGGCTGCCTACTCCGACGATACTCCATACTCGTATAGCCAAGACCATGCACCCTACAACCATCCTTACCCCGCTGACTATAGCAACGAGGTTCCTGTGCACAAGATGGATCTCTTGAAGGATGGAATGTGGGCGCTGAAGGCAAAGATGAAGGAGTTGAAAGCGTTCAATAAGGCGCTGGCCGCCAACTTACTGCTGACCAAGTTGACGGTCAAGGAACTGCTGGAGGGGCTTAAGGTGAAGAAACTTCATGTTGAGGTGGATAAGCCTGTTTACAACTACCAGGTGAGAATATAAAATTAGCATAGAGTAAAAACTCGCTGCTGTTTAGTTTGTTCCTTGTTTCAGGGGTGAATTCCTTGGGACCTTGATGCATCCTAAAAAGTTTTGGAAAAATATATATCTACATCAGCATACAGCCCTTTAGATCTAACTTAGGTACAGGTAGTACCTAAGTTAGATCTAAAGGGCTCGAAAGAAATAGTTCTGTATGTATATGAAAAGAATGCTGTGTTGTCTTGTTAGTTTTTCAGAAAGAACAAGTGTAACATGTTTTTGAATTTTTGACCGATTGTTAATTCACCCTATGAAAATATTTCTATTTATTTTATTTTTGAAATTTTGGGCAAATTACAATTATTTTTAAATAAATAGTACAGTTATATATTTATTACATGCCTAGATAGTGTTTGCTGATGGCTATTTTGTTATTTTCCTTAGATAATGTCTCTCTATATCGCGCATGATTTAGACATTGAGATGCCTATTGCAAATCGCAATAGGTATCTAACTCTATGACTCGCTTTGCCTTACATTACTTTACAATGTACCTAATAAATAAAATCGAAAGCACATTTTTTCTAAGTTAGTCTTCAATGTTAAGGTATCCTTTCAAACGAGCTACAGAATCTTTTCTTATTCAAAGAATATCAATATGCTGTCATGGAACTTACCTTGGTAGGATAACTAAGTCCTTATACAAAATCGCTATACTTAGGTACAAAATTTTCCATTGAATTACAATTTACTTTTTATTCAATGTGGTTTTTATACTTTGATCGTTAAATTTTTACAGTGTTGGTACATAAGCATTAATATTATATTTATGTTACCCACCAAATAGTTTCATATTAGAAAATAAGAGAAGTAACTTCAGGCCTTTAACCACTCATCCGGAAACAACTCCAAAATCGAATAACCCTAAATCTAAGATCAAGCAGCCTACGTTCCCTCAATGGTAATACCAATGGAATTTTGACAACAGTTGTTTCTTTCAGCCTCCTTCGTACCAGCCTCAGAACCCGCCGCACCCGCAATACTCGGCTGCAACTGCGACCCCACAATATGCACCCGCTTACGTCCACTATGGGGCCCCTCCGACCCCACACGACCCCTATCATGGACAGTGAAAATACTATTATAGCTAGCCGATGCATAATTTTTTTTAAATGTAATTTCTAAGTTAATTTATATAATGTTTTGTTTATCTCTCTGTTCTTTAATTCAAAGAAATAGAGTGGATAAAGCCCTTCAATCGATGCATTATGAATAAAATTATATTTACTGATCGAGTTCTTTGTCTCATCTTAGAAGTAATGCGAGCCAGTTTATGTCGTGAGCGACTTGTAACCACGTCATAAGAAAGTGCATTAATAAAATAAATTCATAATTGTTAAGGTCACCCAGACCGTGCTGTAGTCAGTAGTACATAGACACGCGGTGCGCGCGCAAGACACTGTTCTAGAAGCGAATCGCTTGTCCGATAATCGAACAAAAATCGATTAATCGAATGAGAAGATCTCGCTTAGTTTTACAGGGTCCGGGAGCGGCTGAATATGTGCTAAAGTTGAACTGAATTTGAGATAAAAGATGTTTTTACGAATAATCAGAGATCGAGTGGACATGTCGTTGTCGATACAATAGGATCACTGGTGCACTTGAGGGTCAACGTCAGCGAGATGAATTGGAACCTAATATGGATTTATATTCTGGTGGGTACTCGCTGAATTTCATAATGTGTCCACCTTTTTATCAGATTCTGTGAGCGGCTTCGCTCGCATGTTTGGATGAAAGCAGGCCTGTGTGCTATTTTGGAACATTGTGTAGGTACATAAATTTTTATTATTATTATATAGTTAGATTAAGTAGGGGTACCTAATTTGATAGTTCAGAATGAATATCCACATAACAAAAGCTGTAGTAGGTATATCAAATACGCAAGTATGAAAAGAGTAAAACGTTATATCTAACACAACAATGGATAATTTGATTTGTGTGTAGTGTACCCTAAGTTCTTAGTATGATTTCCGTATTGTATAATATTAATTCAGGCAAAGCTTAGGCTAATTTAGTACCTACCTACCAACCAAATTCGTATTATGACATTTCAATACCATTGTATCTAGGAAAAGTCTACCGTAGCGGCTAGCGCGTTCATGTCTTTTGTATGACGATACCAAACCATTCCGTTTAGTTTAGCTTTTTATTTGTACAATATAGATTTAATAACAGGACCTGTTCTTTAAAATTACGTTATATTACATATTACTATTATGTATTATATTTTCATATTTAGAGGTAAATAGGTCAGTTTTGATTCTAAAAACTTTTTAGACAAAGAAAATTACAATCAAAGAACAGAAACAAATTAGTACTAGTATTTACAATTATAGAAACAAACAATCTAGAAGCAGCTCAACTGATCCATACCAATACCAGTCGGAAGCGTCCCCAAGACGTTGGCTGCATAACATTTTTAACCGACTTCAAAAGGAGGAGGTTCTCAATTCATCTGTATGTTTTTTTGTATGAATGTTACGTGATATCTCCGCCAATTATGAACCGATTTCGAAAATTCTTTCACTATTGTATAGAAAATGATCCCGAAGGGGTCCCATAAAATTGTTATCCCCAGGGGATTAGTATTTATCCCCAAAAACATAAAATACGCGTAAAAGTAAGGGAACTTGAAGTCGGTTTATCGGTTTTTAAAACACGCCATTATACAATATTATGTTTTAATTAATGGGTTTTAACGCTTATAATTGTGTTATAAAAAAATAAAGGAGATGTTTGTCAAATCGCGTGTTGAATAATGTAGCTCCGCAGTCAAATATTGTTTTGCATGACGACAGGAAACTGGAAAGTAACACTACGACTAATGACAATACGGCGCAAGGTTGCCTGAACCAGAGACCTTTGTAAATATTTAGACAATGTGATATATTATGTACATTCACTAATTACAGGCTAGAGGTTACGTTATTTAGGTTGAAAATTTGTTAACATGTTATTAAATATAGCCTTCTTATCATACTTCAAGCGTTTTATCTATTTATCAATGCTGTAAATTAGTATTTTGCCGCAGATAACAAAAAAATACTTAGAAGCAGGTCGGTATAAAATAAGAACAACATGGATTTTGATTAGAAAAGCGTAAGAAGATAAAATTACAATAAGTCATACATAGGTAAATAAATTAAATTAGGTACCCATTTATGAGCTTGGATTCATCATGCTTATTGTAAAAGCTTGTCTGTAGCCATGTGCGCCGGACATCACAGAATACTCGAACCATTTACAAAAAAAAATGTTTGTAAACAACGCAAGACACAAAAATCCAGAATTCTCGTTTTGGCGTCGAGTTTTAAATAATAGTCAGCACTAAGCATTGTAGGTAAAACCGAATAGGTAGTGAAAATTCTGTGAAAAAATCCAAAAGCAAGTAATTATTAGGTTATGTAGGTATGGAACCATGTTTATAAACATTGTATCTTGATATTGACCAGAGTATAGTGCGGTGACATATAATGTAATAGTAATACATATGTAGTTTGTGGTCACACACAAAAATATAAATAAATAATAAATAATGCTGGACAATTCACACAGCATCATCTAGCCACAAGCTTAGCAGAGCTTGTGTTAAAGGCACTAGATGATTCAGACTGATATACTTAATACAATATATAACTTAGATATATATTTTTACTATAAATAGAAAATACCCAGAACACCCGGAATATATACTTGCAGATCGTACGAAAATTCGTCCCAAGGACCGGAGGGAATCGAACCCGCAACCTCTTGCGTCGCAGGCGGACCTTCGGAAATACAAACATTATTCGACTTTAAACTGATTAAATTATAGAGTTTAATTTTCAATGCATTGCCAGCCATAATAATTATTTCATGACGCCATGCAACTCGACTTATTCCACGTTTTAAAAAAATAAGTCTTCAGAACAAGTGGTAATGCCAAGATAAACTACATTGCTATTTACATTATCATATTTAAATGGCATCCAATTAATTACATAAATCACTTAAGCTCTGTATTTTTCTCAATTCTTAGGAAGTTTTGATTATGTGAAGAGCTTCAAAGTTCAACATCGTATTTCGTCCAAATATCTATTGAAGACTCTAGACATTCTCAAACTTATGTATACAAAGGAGGGCAAGTAGACCCAGAAATATTGATGAAATAACGTTCCTTTATTTTGAAAAATAGGGTGCCAAACTCATAACCCTCGTCCTTCGGTAGTCGGGTCAATTAAGTCAAACTGTATTCACTTTAGAAAAATGACTTCGTTTTTGATTCCACCGAAGCACTTTTTTCTTTCTACAATATATTTACCTACTACTTGTGATAATTCAATACCTGTTATAAAAATAAACCTAGCTAAGTAAATATTATTTTTATGTGAAAAATTCAGTAATGAGTAATTTTCATCTAGGAAAATGAATTTGTATGACTTGTTACGACGACGCTTGCGTAACAGTGTTGCTCGATGGGAAAAAACTCAACGAGTCACACACTGTCACCGAATCTGGTGTGTTAGTTGGGATTCCTTATCCAGCAATTGACCAATACATAAAATCTAAATAAAAATTACATTCTGTATTTTTACACCGATTAGAGTGAAACATATACGAGTAAGAATCGAATAAACATTGCATGATAAGGAAAAGTTTTGAAGATTTCATTCTTTTTTTTTTAAGTACCTACTCCATCTTCATTTATTGGTCCGATAGGAGTTTTTGTTCAGGGGGCCTACTCGGAAATGGAAAAACGAAGTTTATGGTTCGTTTTCGTGCAAAACCAACTATACCATATATAACCACGAATACGGGCCCTGGGGCCAATTCTGCGTATCACGTGATACTTTATCGAGTGATAGTCATTATCACAGGGAAAAAATATCATACGATAAATATTGAGTACCGCCAAAAACTGTATTCTCGTGCGACATAACGAGCAACTCGTCAAAGAAAAACCCTCGATAAATATCGAATTACAGATTTTGAGAATACGCTTCTTTATCACTCGATATTTTGACAGTTCTAACCATATTTGTGGCGTCGTTTGGGGGAGGCCTTTGTTCAGCAGTGGACGTGTACGGGCTGCTGGTGATGATGATGAACCATATTTATCGAGTATTCGATACATTGCCAGAATTGCCCGCCTGTAGCTATAAGAAACAGGATCATTTGACATATAAAAGTCATCATCAAAAAAGTTTGTGTGTCAAAACTAGCAAAGCCTTTTTTCTTGCTAACTGTAGTTAGTTTTACTTAATCTGTGATTGGGAATTGAACTTTCTTGAAAAATTACTCATCTAAAACCAGTTTTCTGTAGCTATAACGGATACGGTATATTTTCCCTTTACTGTACCGACCGTTCGAAATATACACCCAGTATAGGTATAACCAGCAGCTGGGCACATACACCCCGACTTGGGACAAATGCAACGACAGATGTGGCGCGGCGGGCGAAGGTCCACCTGCGACGCTGGAGGTTGCGGGTTCGATTCCCGCCTTAAGACAAATGTTTATACGATCTGCTAATATCACGAATGTTCTGGGTATTTTCTAAGGACACTAAAAAATATCTATGTAATGTATTAAGTACTAGCTGACCCGACAGACGATGTCCCGTCACTCGACTAACTGTCAAACAACTGACAGTTATTTCAAACGTGCTTAGCAAAGAGTAGGTATATAACGCTGGGGCTAAAATTACATTAAAAAGTTTATAATAAAAGTAATTGTTAAGTATTCTTAAAATTTCTAAGATTCCGCGCAATTATTTTTTCCCAATTTAATAACCTTTTACTAAGTATTAGAAAACATTTAAAATAATGAATAAAATCGGTAAAGCCGTTCTCAAGTTATAGCCGAACCAGGAGAGATAGGGGTTCAGTTGTATATATAAATAGGTATCAGTCATCTAGTAGCTACCCATGACAAACTCTCATTAGCTTGGGGCTAGATGATGCTGTGTGGATTGTCCAACATTATTTATAAATACCTAGGTAACCTACTTAGAGGCGGATCCTAGATAGTGGGAAGGTGGGGAAAAATAATGTTTTTTTTCTACATAGGTATTCTTTTCAAGTTCATTCATTGAAAAAGTAGCTATCTTTGACATAGGTAGTTATTTTGCAGTTTGTTTACAAAGATAAATTTTAAACCATATATTTTGGTCTACTAGCATTATTACTTAGTACCATAATACTCCTTTTGCTGTGCCCTAGCCGAGTCTATATTTGAGACTATTTTTAATAACTATGTACCAACCTACTTACAATATGTTCGCAATAAAGAAACTTGAACTTGATACCTTTCGGTAAATCCATCTCAAGGGGGCAAACGCAGACCACAGACATTTTTTCGCTCGTTTGCACGACGAAATTTCAATCAAAAGTGATTTCGAGCATACGCCCTAAGAGGCCGTTCTTATTTAAAAACGGGCAGTAAAAAGAAAACACCAATAACGAAAAATAAAATGTCAGAGTGATCTTTAGCAAACTGGATCAAGTGCTTGCCACAGTTGAGGGCGAAACGGGTCTAGCCTACTTCCTCATGTTTTTATGAACGGCGTCAGTAATAGCAAATTAACATTAGGAGTTAAAGCGCGCTTTGGTAACGCGCGTTTTAAAAACTATATTATCCGATACAATGGTACCATACATACCTTGTTGGTTTTCAAGCGCGCGTTTGGATGAGAACCTAAAGTACGGATACGTCGCCGCCAAATCGTAGAATGACTAGGCGGATTACAATACGGCGCCATTCAGTTAAATGCTTATACCGATTTTTGAACGATGAATGTTCAACAATATCTTTATGAATGTAAGCGGTTACTTCGAACCTAGTTTGAGTTGTTGGAAGAACACCCAATGGCCAACAATATGGCTAAACGTCACTGAGCCATCTTCTTTCGAATGATTATCAAATAGGTTTTCCCAAGAAATTAGCTTTCGTTTTGTAAATTGCCTAGCCATTCTACAAATTATTTTCTTTTCGATTATTAAAACTGATTTTATGATCCGGTGGCGATATCTATATCGGGCCAGGACGGCAATTCTGGCAATATATCTACTCGATAAGTATGGCAGGAACTGTCAAAATATCGAGTGATAAACAAGCGTATTCTCAAAATTTGCAATTCGATATTTATCGAGGGTTTTTCTTTGATGAGTTGCTCGATATGTCGCACAAAAATGCAGTTTTTGGCGGTACGCGATATTTATCACATGATATTATTTATCCCGTGATGGTGTGTATCACTCGATAAAGTATCACGTTATGCGCAGAATTGGCCGCAATATGGTTTTAAAAGTGGCGTTACCAAATAAACGCCTAATGTGAACTTGCTCTAATGTAAGGAACTTTATAATCTGTGGTCGGCAGGTTATGTCCGTGGTATTGTGTAGAAATGACTGTCAATCATGTGCCTTTATTCGCCTTTTTAATTGCTAATAATGTACTGGTTTGGTATTTAGTGAGCCAATTAGAATAAATTACATTTCTTAGATATATTTAGTAGGTTTTTTTTAATTATCAATTTATGTATGATAGTTAGGTTTTTTATAATTTAGGTTTGTATGAAATCGGGCCCAATGCGAGACTGTATAACTGGCAGGATTCTCTGCGCTGTATTTTTTAACGGACTTCACTAAAAGGAAGAAGTTCTTTGTTCTTTTGTATGTTTTTTTATGTACGTTCGTCGATTTCTCCTTCAATAACGGACTTATTTTAAAAATTATTTTGTTATTGTATATTTTGCTATTGTATATAGAAGTATTGTATAGAAAATGATTCCGAGGTGGTCACATAAAATTAATTATTTTTGAATTAAAATTTAATGTTATTAAAAATTATTCCCATATTAGTATTTGTCCCGCAAAACAGTGCTAATAATTGATATTGAATCTGAAATCAGTTTTTAGTTTTATTCAAAACAATCAAATTATCTTCTCCGTATTCTCATCAAACTTAATTTGCGAGTAAAGTTAATTCAATTACTTAGTAGGTATCCCTTTGCCTGTTGCACATGATTTATCTCTGCCATAAATGCCCCGACACTGAAACTGTGTTCTCAATAGCCCGCCGCCGCCCCGCCGTGACGGGAGCGGACTGTTGTAGAAGGCCGCCCTGTGCGCTGCGGCTGGAATTTTCGCGGTCTAACGACTTCCGATCACAATGTCTGTGCGTGCTGACAGAATAGCCCACCGTGAGGGATTTGAAGAGCCTTCGGTGATTTCTTCACCTAAATCAATTCAAAATCCTTAGCACCTCTTTCAAGAATTCTTAGTCTATTATGTGGTGTATAATGTGTCTGTGCTTGCTTTGACACCAGGGGATGTGTGAATATGTTCGGTACCTTACCTATTATTTACTTTGTACTTAAGTAAAAGAAAGTACTACTATGGCAGTCCTATGGTTTACCAAGTTGACGTGTGTCCTGGCTTCCGTTTGCTCTAAAACTACCAAAAATATAAACGAATAGGTCATTTATACTTCGTTTAAGAAGTCTGCTAATAGTTTTTAGAATTTTGGTTAAAATAATCAATATACACTTCATACAGATTGTTTGCAACAGTCTGCGGTGGGCTCAATTGTATACTATAAATACTTTTCTTACTTTTCAAGTGATTGCAATTAGAAGTAGGTAAATAAAGTTTAAAATTCATACAGCAGTATTTCAAGAGGCTTTTTTTTGTAGGTATTCGATGTGGTCAGCTAGCACGCCACGTTTTGCCATGTTTATCATTTTACATTAGTTAGGTACCTACTCTACCATGTTAGATAATAAATAATGTAGTGCAGTGCATATCATGTCAATGCTTTGATGCGGTTTTAAACGATCCAAGCGCTCCCTTCTTTGTCTCAAGTTCTTTATCATGGGTCAGTATATTTACATTCAAGTATAAAATACCGCACGATCTGGTAAATCAGAACAGGTTTGCAGCCTCGCCCTGCGCTGCGGGCCAAAGGCTATGAAACAAAACTAGGATTTTGCCCCAAGTACATGTGCCTTTAATTACTTTGCACTTTTCGTCTACATACGAATGAACTCGGAATTAACCTGTTTGTGGAGAAATGATCTGAAAATAAATAATCGCCGTTAAATCGACTGTCGACCGTGGACCTTCCGGGGGCCCACTCGGAAAAGGAAAATCGAAGTTTCTTTTTCGTGTTCGTGCAAAACCAACTCTTATGTCCATTGCATAAGATTAGCGTTTGCACGAAAAAGAATCAGAAACTTCGATTTCGTTTTTACGAGTAAGGGCCCTGGTTCTGACTTGATAAGATTTTTAAGGTTCTACTATGAATCTGACATCACATTAATATTATAAATGCGAAAGTTTAGATGTTGGGATGGAAGTTTGTTACCTCTTCACGCCAACACTACTGAACGGATCAAGCTTACAATCATATAATATACTTCTAGATCTGGATTAAAACATTTGTCACTTTTTATTTCATAAACCAATGCGTGCGAAACCGCTGGAAGTAACTAGTTTAAAAATAAAAGGAGCAATAGCGAAAATAAATACTTGAAACAAAGCTCTGTTTGAATAAATAAAGTTGTGTAAAGTTTGTATAAATTGGCCTCCATTGCTACAAACTCGCTTCCCGATACAAAAGACATCAACGCGCTCGCCGCTACGCTGATTTTCGTAGCACCAAATGTAGAAGAAACGCGTTTCTTACCGTTCTACGAGAGTTTTCTTTTCGTCCATCACCTGTCCTAAAACTTCTACAATAAATACATACATACATACATTCATTGCTTACGCGAATGCATATCCAATGTTTGATTTCTGATACTTGAGGTGTGTAGGTAGCAGTATTCTATGTAGTTATGTATGTATATGATATGTGCCCAATTTTGAATCATTCGAAGCGACGCGTGACCCGAGACCCGGTGAGTATCTGGTGCAGTGCATTAGCATTGCCATACAGCAGGGCAATGCAGCCAGCGTCTTGGGAATGCTTCCGACTGGTATTTAATATGGACAAGTTGAGCTACCTGTATTTGTTTGCAACAGTCTGCAGTTAGCTCAATTGTTTCAATTGTAAATATTATTTTAATTGGTCTATATTATTTGATTATTATTTTCTTTGTCAATTTATCTAACTTACCCAAAAATTTATACGTATTTACACGTACACTTGTAGTAGTAGTGTACGTATTCACACGTACACTTGTAGACAGACGTAAGCTCAAAGAGGCAGTATCAAAATGATATCGTTATCTGGCCAAGGATGATTCATTACATTTTTATTTGGAATTGCTTGAGTAACTTTGTTTTAATATTACTCACTCGAGTACTTCATCGAGTTGAGCAAAAAGGAAAAAAATGAATGGCGCGAAAGGAAAGCCGCGTTGTGCAACTATTCGCAGTTGAGCAAAAGGGAATAAAATGAGTTGCACAAAAGGAAAGCCCCGTTGCGCAATCTCAGTTGCACAAAAGGAAACTCGCGTTATCATTTTGTTTCTAAAAACTCCTCGTTGACCAAATAAACGTTAAAATTTCATTAGGGCGTAGGGATGTCATGTTGCATACCTCTGGATGTGTTTACTGCGAACTAATATTTTGTACAAACAAGTGATTTCATAATTGAAGGAGAGTTCATAGCAATCAAAACCTCTTGCTCCGAACATTATGCAACTTCTTTCTAAGGTTCTTTTTGCATATTATGATAGTGAACTTGGCAGTCGGGCTACCAACCTAGCGACCTTCGTATTTCACTGTCAGCAACGGACCGCGTGCTACCTCCCACAGCCCGCCCCACTTCTAGCGACGTAGGCACTTGCGCACTTTCATTTGTTTCAATTCAATTTTGATACAGACACAATACAAATTTTGTTGTTTATAAAATGGAACGTAGGTAACATGTATGTTTAGGGCCTCTCGCACTTAGGTATTGCCAACTCGCGCGAATTCTTGTTTAACAGCACGAGGACGGCGGCACTGCGATAGGTGTCCATATTTTCACCACCACAAAATGTAAATAAATAATCCTATATAATCCACACAGCATCATCTAGCCCCAAGCTAAGCAGAGCTTGTGTTACTGGTACTAGATGACTGACATACTTAATACAATATATTACATAGATAGATATTTTTTGATTATACCTACATAGAAAATACCTAGAACACAGAAGACAAATATTTGCAGATCGTACAAACATTTGTTCCAAGGCGGGAAATGAACCCGCAACCTTCTGCGTCGCAGGCGGACCTTCACTCGTCGCACCACATCTGTCGTCACATCCACGGGAGTTGGAGGGGTCGATTCTAACGGCTTAAATCCTCAAATAATGTACCAACAACGTCCTAATACCAAAGTAGAAAACAAAGTACATAGATCGGCCTGAACATTACGTTGTATTTGTAGTTAGTTCTAAGCCGTTTAGAATATGGAAATGAACCTTCTTGTAGGTAAGTAGACCTACTTGGTTATGGTTACAGAGGTCGCGATATAATTCCATAGTTCCAACTGCAGAGCAATTTGCATCTGTGATGTGATTGAAGACAAGGTGCTTAACTATAGTCATCGGCGATGGAAATGAATGTAAATAGCTTTGATGTTCAACCTATTGTATATTTTTATGGTCAGAAAACTATAACGTTATAAGTAATTAATTAATAATAATCGATTAATAGAGAAATGGAATAAATAAATAAAAATTTATAAAATAAATAATGTTGGACAATTCACACAGCATTATCTAACCCCAAGCTAAGCAGAGCTTGTGTTATGGGATAACTGATATACTTAATATAATACACTACATAGATAGATATTTTTAGTATACATAGAAAACATCCAGAACACCCTGAACAAGTATCTGCAGATCGTACAAATATTTGTCCCGAGGCGGGAATCGAACCTGCAACCTCCTGCGTCGCAGGCGGACCTTCGCCCACCTCGCCACAGAGGTCGTCGAAAGATAATCCAATCCTTAGTTTTAAAGTATTTTTTTCCGGATAAATATCCCTCGGGAATATAATTGTTGTTACTTCAGAATCACCTCTATTCAACTGGAAAATAATTATTTAATTCTATAAATATCGGGGAAATCGACAGACATACATAATGACGATGTACTTAGGTACAATATTGCCTAATGAAAACACAAAATCCAAAAAAAAATGTTCCTTAATCGTTTTTGTGAAATATATAACAAAAAGTTATCAAGTATAGATAGGAGTATGTTTAACTTGCCATTGCCAAAATATCGTAAAGATATTAAATGAAGTGTTGCCAAAGCCTCATTATAATACATAGTAAGTAAGTTGTCATGGTGTATATATATTTTTTTCTCTACTGTGATTGTATAATTAATGCAGTAGGTATGTTTTTATATGTACGTATATATTCCTAGTTTTTTTTTTTAAATATTGCTCTGTTCATTTAGCTCAACATGTGTTACATAATGGAGGAAATTACTTTGATTTATTTCCGTGTTTATTTCCCAAATAAAAGAAAATAAAATATAATAAAGCCGAACAATGAACTTCCTCCTGTTTTCGAAGTCGGTTAAAAATACGGGTGGTAGTCTTATGGAATCCCGCGATTACAGTCAGATATGAGGCATATGCCTCATATCTGACTAGTAGGGTATATACATATATAGTAGGGTATATACATATATAGAGTATATAGTAGGTATATACCTACTTACAAAAAAGTAATTATTTATTTTCGTTAAAGAAACTAAGTAGAAACTTACCTATATTCTACATCTATGTAACGTTACATGGAAATCCGGAAACCAGTTACTGTGTGAATTATGTACCAACGTATTGCAAAAAAAAAAATCGGAACCTAGGTAGGTATCCAATGCAAAAGCTTAGAAAACCAGTAATGAATAATAACATTGTGTAGGTATTTGTTATGGTCAATTTGTTTTAAAACTTTAATGACTTCAATTATCATAATGTATGTTGGCTACCTAATAATTTAAGTGCTTGAGTTTTAAAAATAATTGTAGCTAAGAGATCTGATCGTCAAAAAAACGCTTCCGTATAATCTAGGAGCTTTAAAAGAAGCTATTAAAATGTATTTGCCGACATTTAGCTATATTTTCAGAATGAGGGCATACGAACTGACTAGCTCCTGCCCAGGCCTTCGCTTGTGTTTTTTAGAATCAAAAGTAACCTATTATATCAGGTCCAGATCTTTATGTGTGTAAAATTTCATCCCTATTAATTCAGTAGTTTTGGCGTTGCCAACTAAAAATTTTCAGAACGGCAGAAAATATTAAAAAAATGTGACTTATTACATGAAAGTACTCGTATTATGTCAAAATTATTGAAATTAAAATATTCGCCTTATAATAATTATTAGTAGGCTAAAATTCCCACAAATAATTCTAAATAATGATTCTGTAATAAGTAATGACACTCTTGCCCTTTCTTCGGTAATTCCGCAATGATTATTTATTTATTTATGTATAAGTGTTATTATAAATAAAGATCATCTCTGTTATCGACAATAATAAACTATGCCTATAAAGTAGGCTGAGCTGAGATCGATTTTTACCTCAAGTATGAATTCGAAATTTCCGCGTTCATGTTACCTCTCGGTATCTGGTACAGTCGTCGTGCAGAATGTCTCGTACTTACTGACATTTACAAGGATTATCTGTGAATAACAAGTGGTTACATCTGTGAGTGTCCAGGATTATTTATTTTCACGTATTCACTTACACAGATCAAGTCGGCATGACTCATGCTTGATGTTGATGGATTGAGCTTTTACCTAGGCTTTGTTTGTAATACGACCTCCGCAATGAAATAAACATAAACCAGAGACGGAGACCTAGGTGCCAGTGTGGTGCCAGTAACAAAGTGCCCATACTATATCTACATATCTACTTCTATATCAATGCACCAATGCAGACATATTGTACGGTACTAACTTTATACGCTAGGTATAGATAGGTACTTACCCAATAAGTATTTGGATTAATTTCGGATAACTTTTTGATTTTTATGCATCCTGGTAGGTACATATGTACCTAACTTACCTATCGTTGTCGTTGACAAAGTTTTTGTTCCGGTTGTTCTGAGTATTTTCTATGTACAATAAAAAATATATTTCTATAAAATGTATTCTGTGTTTGTTTTATTTTAAAAACTAAAGTTTTCGTACTAAGGATGTGTTTTCAAATTCCAGGTATTACAACTGTGCTACGTGAGCTCGCAGCCGGTCTCAGAGTCAGGCAGCCCCTACTCCGACCAGCACATCCACGGGGCCCGCAGCTCGTCCAACGAACACACGGAAACACATAACGACGAGAAAGTGATTTCAGTGCGAATAACATCATCCGTAGCAGTTGCGAGAGGCAACAGCAAACCTACCAGAAACGACAATGAGCATAACCTCCCATCGATTACGGTCAAAAAAGAACTGGCGGTAAAAAATATGAATGAAACGATGGAAAATGAGGAAGAACAAGAATTACCACCGAACCTTAGGGGCGCCAACATAGAGTTCCTCAAACAACTCCACGCGAAGAAGGAACCCAAACACTTCTCTCCCGAGCAAGAATTTGAGACATCTGCTCTCCGATATGCCGACGAGGAAATGCCAGAATCGAACAAGGATCAAACGAATTTAAGCAAAGGTGATGCAATAACAGGCAAAATATTATCATCTGACGATTTCAAAGGTTTCAGATCGAAATCATTGTCCATTTTAGATGAAGCTTTGAAACTAGCTGATCAACGATTGCATCCCAACATCACTGACGAACAAACTGAAACTAAACCATCGACTGAAAACGTTTATTTATCGACATTTTACGAAAGAGAATACAGCGGTGAAGACAAAAGTGGTCTCAATCTCTCAGATAGCAACGAGTCAAAAGAAATACATGACTCATTAGCGGAGTCATCCATTAAATCTATCTTAGAAATAGCGAAGCAAGACGAAGATTTTGAAAACGTTCCGCTGGCTAGGTCACTGCATGCGCATGCCCCAAAGAATTACATCCATGGCTCCAGACATAAACCACCGAGCGAAAGGGAGTCTAGCACCCGCCTTACGACTATCAGTTTTAACATAGTGCATGACGCCCCTAAGGCGCCTAGCTACAACGAACACAAATCCTACTCGAACCCCAACCACTATCAAGAACACAAGTTCTACGAATCTCCTACGATTTACAGCCAGCCCGCTAAAATATACAGCGAGCCGGCTCAAATATACAGCGAACCTGCCAAGGTATACAGCGAACCCGCAAAGATATACAGCGAACCTGCCAAGATTTACAGCGAACCTGCCAAGGTTTACAGCGAGCCGGCCAAGTTTTACAGCCAACCGGCATCGCTACATCTCCAACCCAACCCAAGCGACTACTCACCGCCACCGGTGCAGTGGCAGCTGCCGACAACCGTCCGCACTACCAGCACGGAACCCGTGCAAATACCGGAAGAGAACTACGAAATAGAAGAGAAAGTGAGTGTACTCACAGATGGCCGCAGCCACGGGGTGCAAGAGTCTACCACGGAGAAATGCAAGCAGGACAGCTGCAAAGTCGGGTACGTGGTCAAAGGACGACAGTTCAACAAATACAGGGTCGAGGAGAGGACGTCAGACGGGTTCATCGTAGGCGAGTACGGGGTCGTGAGGAATGAGGACGGAGCGCTAAGGGGCGTGCGATACACAGCCGACAGCGAGGCGAGCCCCCGGCTCATATACGATGCGCTCATGAAGTTCCTACAGCTCAAGTAAAGTCTTGCTATCGAATGTTCAGACTGGAAATATTTGAAAACTATATTTAAATGTCAACATTAATTCTAAAAAACAAATAGGTAGTCGATCATTTGGTTTTGTTCTTGTTTTTCATTTTACGAGTCCGAAATTTAAGAAAACACATGCGTTCGATAAAAACTGGACTAAGTGCAGATCAGCTCTCAGTAGCCAGACTCTAGCTCAAGTTAGCTTAGTTTACAATAAAAATCACATGTAACTTAATCTGCTCATTTAATTGTAAGTAGGTATTTGTAGAACGAATAACAATCATGCGATTTACACTTTTAACAGTTAATAATAATTTATTTGTAAACGTTAAGACTGATTATAATGGTATAAATTCAACTGATTGGCTCTCCGAACCATGCCGAGGTTGCCCTTAGCTCGTCTCCAACACCGGTTAAAAGACGCGGCATTTTTTGCTGACAATAGCGACACATACATTATGACGTAATGTTATATTAAAAACGTCTGTAATATAACGCCATTCAAAAGATGTAAAACATCACAATTCATTTGGCGCTTTCTTCCAATGTTTACAATATGGCTCAGATATGTTTTGTGTTTTATATAATTTTGGATATGTGATTACATCGATAATTTCATAAGCAATATCAATTTTAAATTCCTAGAATTAATTATATTACCACGCTCAATATCACTTGGCAGTGAGTGGTCGAATAGATTTTAATAATTAGGGGCATATTCTGAAAAAATCTGATTGTATGTGAGCAAAAAATTGCCTTTTGGGCACACAATGGTGTCAATTCAGTTGTCCTTAAAATTAAACTAATTTGAAATGACTAAAAATGTTGCCGTCACTTTCAAAACGATTGCAATAAAAAGGATGGCATAATTTTTAATGCTGACAAGTAATATAGTTTTAGCGACATATTCATTGACATCTAAATTTTTCTTAGAAAATGGTCTGAAAATGGTATATGCTCACATACGACACATATTTCAGAATTCTTCGTACGTCCGTCGAAAAACAAAGTGCCATTAGACACTGCTAATGTTATTTAAATAATTAAGTTATAAGATAGAATACTCGTTAAGTAACTTCATAGGGTAATAACAGGAATTAATATAAGAATAAAAATAATTTCACAATAAATATTGGTATGAAGATTACAATTTCCCTTATAACTTTTAAACCATTCAAGTTCTAAGTTTCGTGCAACTATTCAGTTTTAGTTAGATATGAGTTCGATACATTTTTGTATGTACCTATATTAATATATAGGTACAAAATAAATAATATATGTACCTATATTAATATATAGGTACAAAATAACAACATGATATAACGTCTAACTATTTAACACATCACCGAGATGTTACTATGTAGATTTTTCAGTAAATCGGACTTCTAACTTAAACTGATTTTTCTATCTGCAGAAAAGATACCTTTAATAATATACATATTAATATGCCGACAAGTAACAATAATATTATACCTAGAAATATTGTGAACGATTCGCTCAGATTCGCAACATTAAATACACAAACGCTTAACATTCCTCTAGCATATTACTTACAACAACGTCTCATTATAATTAGTACTATAAATAATTGATATAATTAATAGATATATCAAATATATGTAGGTTCTCGACCTGTTTTAGAAAACGCGATATTTAGCTAAACGTGCGTAAACCTTTCAACATTTAACGACGTGGAAGCACATAATACTTTAACGGGCACCAGCGGCTCCGTGGATGGATGAGGCTTTCACATGAGAGAGACCTACTGACGCTGCTAGCTCCACAATTCTTAGAAGTTCAACTTCTTAGTGCTTGCGCACACACTTGTGCACTATTATGTGTCCTGCGCACATGGCTTAGTCTCCGTTGAGACTGGTCGTCGAAGCACTTATTTGGCTAGGACATCAATTCTTATCTGCGAATTCTCAAACAATAAATGACTGATTCACCAGCAATTTTTTTACAATGTCAATCAGTGCACAACGGTAACAATAGAAAATAAATAACAATACAGCATCGGGGCAAAGCAGCCAGCGTCTTGCAGATCAATGGGGTTAACTCTAGATTATTTGCAACAGTCTGCAGTTAACTCAACTGTTTCAATTGTAAGTACTAGTTGTAAGATTGGGTTTTAATTTTCTTTGATAAAAGTATTTAATAAATGACATTTATTAGTGTCGATGCGGTAAACAATTTGAGAGCACTACAGTGTGTCGTCTCCTTCTTTACGATTAAAGCAAAAATTACAGCTACATATCTAATGTCAAAAATAGGTTTAAAGATATTTATTCTCAAAAAAGACATAGTCACTTACATGAGAATAGTAGTCAAGCTTAGTGTAAGCAATTAATAAAAGTAAACAGAAGTTGTTGTTCGGTCTTTAGGTAGTTATTACAGTTTTAAGTTTAAAGATATGTAGGTAGGTACAAAACAAAAGGTGAAAGTTTTAAACACATTACAAATTAGTTAAACTATAAATTAACAATTTTATATAATTGGCCAATTTTCTTTAACAAAACTAGCAAGTTCAGTTTTGAAGGTATGAATTGAGCTAACATTTTTCAAAGTTTCGGATAGTTTATTATAAAGTTGTGCTCCTTCAAAGGTAAACATTTTTTTGCCGTAATTCGTTCTGACTTTGGGCAAAACAAGATAACTAGCTCGGCGAGTATTACGTTTACAAAATTAGTTTAGTTTGTAAACGTCTGAATCGACACCCGCTCGGTTACATAATTTATGTGTTCATTGTTGATAAATCATGTTAGAAAAGATATTTCCTAGCTCACAGAAATAGCTTTCTAATATGAATGATACGATTTTTAAAATGTATGTATGTCAAAACGTATTTATAAGTACCTAGATGATATTTCAAACTAGACTATACAGGATGTTTGGTACATAGGCCGCTAAAAATCCTGTCAGTCCATGTACCAAACATCCTGTAGACATTTGTAATTTGAGTTAGGTCATGTAAGTTTCTATTCTGTGCCTAGAGCGCTAAACGATACGGAGTTAGGCCATACAAGAAAACTATATTAAAATACCCTAGGTAAAATACCTAGTGTTGCCACCACATGTGCCTTATTCCTAAGTTATAAATGTTATAATACAGGATAAATATATGTAGTACAGAATAAATATTAATATTTAACACTTCGTAACACACTACTGTAACTAACAGAGGACTCTTTCCTTTTCAACTCGTGTCATGTTTCGTTGCGTCTTATCTAATAAGAAGTGAATTTTCTAATATTTTTGTGCCAACACACAACACATTGTATTTTACACAAATATAATCCTTAAAATAATAATCATTATACTATTTGATTATATTAGATTAATATTAAGAGGCTAACAATTATACAAGCCTAACATTGAGACAATCGCATAAATGACACTCTGATAAACATTACTAAGATGAAAACAAGCCAAGATGATAACGAATATATAGTTTTATTCGTAATAAAAAACATCAAAGATTGGCTATTAGAAGCTACAGTATTAATAACAGAACAATAATTAATATAATCTCTACTTTATAGAGATATAATAACTATAAATGTACGTATTTAAATCTAATATTTTGTTCCACGTCGGGTATCGTTTCTCTTATAATATTATAAATACAGCTAAATCGCAACTATGTAGTAGGCAATACCTAACTAATTACATTTCTTGCAATAAATTGATAGTAAACAGTTCGTTATGAACAAGCGTGCAATAGAATATAGGAATACAAAACTGTAAAGTTTACAAAGTCAACTAACTCGGTTCAAAACAGACAGGAAAATAATCAAAAACCCTTTATTATAGTTACAAATTTTATATAAAGTATGTATAATTATGATATTCCTGGGCCGTTATTCGCTACGAGATTCCATAATCCAATATCTATAGAAGCGTTACATCGTGCGCATTGCAAGATTAAATATAAGTTAATTTTGGAAACAATTATTGTGATCTGGTATTACTTGAATCTCTATACTCGATTTTGTATTCCTAGTTATTTTTTGTCAACGAATAAGTTACAAAACAAATAAAATATTGGTAGAAAGACACTAGAATCATCGGAGTAAATAGCAGAAGTTCGAAACAACTTTCAGTTTGAATGCTTTCACTACCTATATGTAGTTTCAATATAGTTTCAATATAGTTTCAATGTAGCTTTCAATATAGTTTTCTATGTAGCTTTCAATATAGTTTCAATGTAGCTTTCAATATAGTTTCAATGTAGCTTTCAATATAATTTTGCCATTGTATGTCTTTGTTGACATCAAATACATCAACAAATAAAGATTCTTGAAGAGACTTTATCTAATTTCCACCTCATCGTCATTCCACTCACTCGTCATTAAGATGCTGGTTTAGCCTCAATAATAATCTCTTAATAAAAGAAAAAAACATTTTTGCGCCCAATGTGACGAATAAGCGCCCTGATATAAGTGAAATCTTAAAACTAATAGAATACATTGAACAGCGTTAGCTAAGCAAGCGTACATCAACTGAAACACTACTCTACTTCCCAACTATTCGATAGATGGCGCCAGCTACATGGAATGATCCAGTTGTCGCCAACACTTAAGTTTGTCAAGTCTATGCCGTCAACCTTTGGTTTAGTCGTAAGTCTCGGACTCTTGTTGGACCAGTTTGAATCGTCGGGGACTCTTCACCGCTATGGAGCCGTGCCCGTCCAGGGACAGCCGACCTTTCATCTGGAGATACCTGGAAGTAAATAATTATAAATAACTATAATGCTGGCCAATCACATAGCATCAGGAAGCTCCAAGCTAAGCACAACTTGGATTATGGATAACTGATATACATAATAAATTGCATTACCTACAGAGGTAGATATTTTTATTATGCATAAAAAACACCCAGAACATATACATACATACCTGAAGATCACACAAAAGTTTGTCTAAGGCGGGAATCGAACCCAACCTTCTAAGTCGCAGGCGGAAAATGTTTTACGATTTACGGGAAACTACTTTTCCACTTTCTAAATTACGAACGCAGAAACGTTAAATCACTAAAATATTTTAATTTCGCACGATCTGCATCAGATTCCGTTTCGAAGACTCGGTAATGGAGTTTCTGAATATCCCTGCACTCTTCGTTAGCCGACAACATGGTAGGAAACTTAGAAACCAGACAGGCCAGGTAAAGTGTATAATATTTGTTCCTTACCTTTTTATGTAACGACACACGAGTTTAGTAGGTCTCTGCTGCCATTCATCAAGAACCTCTTTGGGCGCCAACACCTGAAATAGAAGAACAAAATGATTTATAACTGTCCAAAAATTCATCTCAAATATGATTGAGGGAGGAGAGGCCGCCAAGAATAAATAAACAATGTTGGACATTTCGCACAGCATCATTTAGCCCCAAGCTAAGCAGAGCTTGTAATAATGGTTACTAGACGACTTGATATACTTAATACAATATTTTACGTAGATAGATATTTTGTATAATACCCAGAACACCCAAAACAAATATATGCTGATCATATAAACATTTGTCCTTTGACGGGAATCGGACCTGTAACCTCCTGCGCCAGGCGGACCTTCGCCCGCCGCGCCACCTCGGTTGTCTTCATACGCTTATGTATAATTTGTGGGTTAATAAATATATTTTTTGCGGACGCTAGTCACAATATGTTCCTGATCTCCCTTCAGTCTGTCCAGCAGCGTGACACAGATGACACCTGCCTTGATGCCTGCGTGGTGTGTCAGAGCCGCGAAGGCCAGAGACTCAATCTCAATGTTGACGACCCCTGACTTGTAGATGTGAGTTCACAATATGTAGGTACCTGATCTCCCTTCAGTCTGTCCAGCAGCGTGACGCAGATGACAGCTGCTTTGATCCCCGCATGGTGTGTCAGAGCCGCGAAGGCCAGAGACTCCATCTCAATGTTGACGACCCCTGACTTGTGGATGCTCTCGAGATACTCCATCTTGTCTGCCTCGGTGAAGTCGCAGAACGCACCATCGAGACGACCTTGGCCTGGAATAAAAAAAAAATTGGGTATGATGGACAGACCTGAGGGAATATACTAAAACAGTCATTTAACTAACAATACCTATGTACAACCTGATGCAAATAAAAATCTTAAATCTTGAATACCTATACATAGGTACTTCGACAACACCAAAACTACTGAACGTCAAGATCTGGAAACTGGCCGAGGCGACCTCGGAGAAGATCCCAAAAACTAACAATCCGTAAAGAGCATGCTTTTATGCCTGCCTAAGCTGGAATAGGTCTTCTAAGAGCAAATCTAATAGATGAAAGGGATAGATGCCCGTTTTTTCGGCGCAGTACCTACACCCATTTCGCTGCGCCTTGTTACGTACCTACCTACCGTCTATGGTCTACGTACGTATATATCTGTTTGAAAATATCGGTACAAAGTCGATATAAATATTTGGATTGTCATTTCCGGGCCTTAAAACAATAAAACAGCATCTGTTGCGGCGGTCATTCCGAAAAAGCATTGCCTTCAAACTGGGACCCGACTATAACTATTTCTGTATACACCTATGTAAGACGCAGAGCAATCGATCTCTAATTGTAGAGATCGATTGCTCTGCGTGTGGAGATGGACTACGTTGTTATAAAGTATCAACTTTGATTCACTGGTGCTTTGGGAGCATTTGGAAATACTATAGCTACCTACTTATGTTATAGGTATTCCCAATTGCTCCAAAAGTAGGTAGAATACCTACAATTGATTTAAAGTTAGTTTCATCATGGGTTCATAGATATGTATAGTGATGTGAGTTGAATAAATAATTATTCAATCATTATGTAGACTGGTGGGTAGCAATAAAACATTCTTGAAACTTAGGTACTCTTAAGGATATAGGTAAATAATCTTTATTAAAAATGTGCCTAGATATGTAGGTGTGTAATGTTTATGAGTGTGAATGATCCCTAGCGATAATCAATTTAGTAGATATTAATTTAACTTACATAGTGCCAACCTTCTTTTTACTCTTATTCTTAATGTGGAGCTATATGTGGGAACCTATCAATGGTCACCTTAATTCTAAACACTGTTTAATTAGATAAAAAAGACCGATGTTTCCCCTAAAATATATAAATAAATAAATATGTATAGGTTTATGATTTGCATCGCAACAAATTATTTATTTTTCCCAACTCCCGCTCAAAGATGGTGGGTTTGCTGCTCAAAACAGTGAACAAAATCAGATTTTGCTCACATGTGGAATAAAGGATATTCACATTGTTGAAAAAATTATTTTGCCTTCAGAATGTAGTACTTTATTCCGATGGTGTAAGTTATTGATTTGATACGGCGGCGGCGTCGAATAATGAATGAAACTACGCGAAGACGAGTGCTCGCGGTGTGAGCGTCTTTTTGCATAGGAACGAGGTGAGTTGTTCACCTGGCTGGCAGGGATAACATTCGTCCGAATGCTCCGATTGTGGCTCCGATAGACTGGTGTCTGTATGTGGGTGAACACAGCTAAAACCCTGTCAATCAACGCAACGTGCCGATCACAATGTGTTCGGCGCGGCGGCGGTGACCTTGGAGTTGAGATTGTCTGGAGCGGATGCGGAACAAATGAAAGGACAACATGCACTGTAGGGTTACTTCGTGCCAAATAATAGTCTGGCCTTTTTTACTGTCATAGATTTGACATGATTCGGTATTTCAGAAACAAGCTATAGGTAGGTAGTTACAATTTAAAGTATTCGTTGGAGATTTACTTTTAAACTCGCTTACCTACAGAGACAAGCATTCGAAGAGCTGCACCAATTTTCATCAAACAATAATAAATAACAGTAGGTAATAAAATAAAAATAACACAAACACAAGTAAAATTTTATATAACACTAACCATAATCGGTTGGTTACCTACCTAATCCATGTGGCAGTCAAGAACGACGACCGACGTCTCAAAGACATCGATCGGTCTAAAATACTCTAGATTTATCTAAATAAACTAAACCGTTCCTTTTTTAGTAGGTGGTATTGCCTTTTGTAATGTATTTATTTTTATATATTTATATATAAGAGTTTTTATTTATGTAAATTTTTAGTAATTAGGTGTTCATTCATTCAATAATAATAATTGTGAACTAAAAAAACCCTAAACCGACAAAACGATAAATGCTAAACTGATGCTAAATGGTAGTTTGTTGGTAACATTTTGTCACCTTATATGGGTTGATAAAATAATTACTTATACCTAATAGTAAAAAGTTATAAAACCATTAGGCTTTTATCCAGATTATTCTAATCTAGGGAATAGTGACCCTAACCGTGGTCAATCGACTGGTCAACTGATATCTAATGGCTATCGTATAGCGACATGATCATCTGTTGCCAATCCATTACGAGCTAATTACTCGCATAGCTAATTAATTGCTTATTTATTACCTCTGTATAGCTAGCTGATGTAACTGATAATGAACTTTGCTTGGAATATTGAGTTACGATCCCAATTGATTGACAGATTGATACAGTTTACAAGGAGCATTGATTTACTGATTGAGAAGGCATTCTAGCTGAGTCTAGCCAGATTTTGCACGAGTCAGAAGCCAAGAGCTTCCCTTCTTTTTGACTTTCTTTCTTGGCTTTTTCCCAGCAGTGGCATACACAAGGTACCTACTTATAAATAATGCTGGACACGTAGTTTCATGTCCGCACGATACAAGTGATGCGCCAAATCCTATCCTACTAATATTATAAATGTCAAAGTTTGTAAGGATGGATGTATGGATATGTTCACGCAAAAACTACTGAACCGATTGGGCTGAAATTTTTTGTATGGGTTTAGTTTGGGACCTGGAATAACATGTGGGTAATTTTTTATCCCGATAAAACGCGGGCGAAGGCGCGGGCAGCAGATAGTTCCATATAAAAATGGACCTGAAGACTGAAGTCCAATCCGGCTGTTGATAATGAATTTAAGGCGCTTACCTTCATAAAAGTCGTATGTGCACATGGTTTTGCCGGTGATGGTATCGTAGGGATCCTCGGGGTCGCCCAGCAGTTTCAGCTCGCGCGCCAGTCGCTTGTCCAGCTTGGCTGGACGCTGGATGTTCTTGCCGAGGACCGTCTGAAATACAACATACGTTTTAGTATCATATCATATACTAGAAACCCGCCCCAGATTTGCACGGATAGTAGAGCGTACCTAGTACGACTATATCTCAAAGGACAACATTTGCGATGAAAGTTCTCAGGCGGCATAACTTTTCCGACACTTCAACAATTATTATCGTTATATTTAAAAAAAAATCACTGAAATTATGAAAACCGCATGAAAATACATTCAGTAGTTTTTGAGTTTATTGCGAACAAAAATTCAGACAGACAGATGCGGCAGGGGAATTAGTTTTATAATAGAGCAATATAAACGCAGACTAACATTTTAAAAGAATGATCACGCGCGCAGACTAGTCACGGTGCTAGTGTCGTCCTTTTCTATTCCATACAATTGTGCAAGAAAGAGAGCCCTATGTTAGACATTCTCCGTGAACACAAAATATTGTATCACTCGTAAGCTCGTTACGTTGAGAAGTGGCAAAAGCGAAATTCTTTAGTACTTGATTGATACGGAAGAACCAGATAAATCTGGAATAATCTGGATTATTCCTACGCACCAGTTCGAGGCAGTTCTTGAGCGCGCCGTCGACGGCCTCCTCCGAGATGACGACCGTCCCCCCCTCGTAGCCCACTCCCCCGCAGGTCCCGATGCGGAAGAACACCGGCTCCCGCACCTTGGCGTGGTACATCAGCTTTATCACCTCGTGCAGCAGGATGCCCACTGATGGGATGCCCATGCCGTGCTGGAAGGGAAAGGGCGATTGATTTATTTTATCATCATATGTAATACGAGTACATCCAGTCTGGCTCTACGCGGGGCCTTAAGTATTTTAGTTGTTTTCCAATCCCTACGGTTCTACGTAGTCTTATCGATTTGTTTTCTTTTTTTAATGTTAGTTTTTAAACAAACTACCTTTTTGAGATCTTATGTTCATTAAAATAAATATTGATAACAATCATATCTAAAACTCGACGCTAAACATGAGTATTTTAGTTATTTTTGGTTGGGGTTTTGTTACATTCCCATCGAATTTGGCTGGTGTATAAGTATGATGTATGGAGTCGTTGATGGTCGTTGGTTTTGGCTAACCTAGCCAAACACAGCTCTGAAGCATGACCGGTTATGCTCATAATTATTGTACCGAAGGTAACATTACATTTAATGAACTTGCATTCCGTGATGATTAGTAACAATCATTTGTTGCGCTAGACCAGCATTTATGTTATTATTTTCAGAAACATGGTCGGTAAGGTACGGTAGGTATTAAGAAATTGTGGTTGGAGGCTAAGGTTGGACGGTCGGAATTGTCAAAACTAGGTCTCAAAACAAAAAAATATATAGGAAATATACGGCTGAAGGAAACTATTTTAGCTTAAATTAATTCAATAGGCCAAATTGGTGACATAAAGTCTTTATTGACAAAGAAAATAACAATCAAATAATATAAAGAAATTAAACTAGTATTTACAATTGAAACAATTGAGCTAATTCAATAGTGTTTTTCAAAACGAAAATCAAGCATTTACATTTTCAACTGAAAAAGGGCGATTTTTTACGTGGTTACCGCTAAATAAATTGGCATACATAGATCACTTGTACTATTATAATATCTCTATGAGCTTTCATTGGCTTTCATTGAGGCATGACATCCCATTGACACTGAGGATGGCAAGGTAAGCATAAATCCCACAGAATTCTTTAGGCGTAGCTCTACGATGTGTGTGATAAATCCTCCGTTGAGGCCATAGTATATAAATTCCTTGGTTGAGGCTTAATAAATCCCCCGTTGAGCCTCTGTCCGGCTGAGGTAAGCATAAATACTCCGTCTACGCCTAAACGTAGATTGAGGATTTTCGCTTACTGCTCAGTGTACGAGCCTAAATAAGATTTTTTCGTTTTTGGAAAACGCGTCATTGAACTTTTTGGTATATCGACCGACGGAACTCGTTCGACAAGGAAGTCAACTTTAAAGCCACAAGGTATTAAAGTACCTACATATACAGTATATAGTCGACTGGCACCCACCCTCCCTGATCAGCGTCCACAGCTGACGTTTGTGTTATATTTATTTATTTAGAACTATCAACAGAGGATACACAAAAAGAACACTTATGGCATCACCAAATGTGACCCAATTACAGCTAACATATACCTAAAATTAGATTGGGTTGACAAGGCAAAACACAACAAATTAATAAGAATATTAAAAATAACCAATTGAGGTAACTTAGGTTTGTTAGGTAATTCGACGATACTATTGTCATAGTAAAGCTATTGTTTACAGGATTGGGCCACCGTGACATCAGCCATACCTATGTATATGATGTCATAGTGGGGAGATGGAGTATCTAGATAAGTTTCAAAATACTTACACTGATGCACAGTACAGGGCCCACTTTGTACATGGAGTATCGGTATGAGAACTGGCTGATGTCCTGCAGTGTAGTGCCGCAGGGCAGTTTGTGGCCGATCTCCGCCATGATAGTGTACGCGAACTGCTCCATCCGCTTCGGAGTACCGCCCATACACACGAACTGGACAAAATAAAGATCACTATATTTTTGGGGTATTACTAACAATCGGTAAAAAAAATAACTAGAGAGCAGTTGGTAAGACGGGCTGTGGATGATGAAAGTCTAACTGCCTTATTCATGATACGTATAATCTGTTAACTTAAGCATTGATAATTCTCACTCTGTCTTCTTCTATTGAGATAAGTCAGAGTGAGATATAACACTGCTTACCTCGTTGCTGTTTTAAGTTAGCAGACCATTAAGAATAAGAGGGTAAGGTTCTAACGTGGGCGTGTCTACCAGCACTGCAGTTTTTTTTTTTTTGCCGTCTTATAGCTTGGAAAGTCGAATGTTTTAAACAAAAGGATATAGATGCGAATAAACTGCTATATGTTTTTTATAATTTGTTTTGCGAAAACCTGGATATTGTTTAATAGGTATATAGTTAGGTAATGAATTATGGATGTACTTGTTTTAATTTGAATTTTTTGCAATTAATTTATAGTCTTTTCAGTACTGTTTAAAATGAATTTATATTTGTACCTGGAATTTAGGTGGCACTTATTGTTAGATGTGTTATTTCAGTTATTTGAAAAAAATGTCTGAGCCATTACTTAAATTTTTCCAAAAATCCATGTTTTTGGTGTAGACTGTGTTGTAAATGACCTATTTACAAAATATTTCAGACACAATCATGAACGAGCAATCTCCGCCGTGAAGGAGGAACTTCCTACCAGCTCCATCCGCTTGGAATCGCTGATCGTAAGCCAACTAATCAGACAAATTGCAACAGGAATGCTATTTTTATTTACTGCGCACTATTGCAATTGCCTCCCACTAGGTTTTATAACTATGCATGCACTGTCGTTCTGTTACATATATGTACCTGAGTAGGTTGCTGCGTATTATGCCTCTAAAGGACAGTACCAATAGATTGAATTATCAAACAAAACAATCGCTAGAAGAATGAAAATGCATAGCTCTCAGAATAAGCAAGCTGAAGTGGCGTGGGTGGGCAGACCACATAGTTCGTATAATTGATAACAACTGGGTAGTAACCCAGTAGTTATCAATTCTGCGAGCTGTGTTAAATCCCAGTCGCAACCGAAACTTTAGAAAATAAAAGAAAATAGATTTTTTTGCCAAGGTTCTCGAGTGGCGACCTCGATTTAACGCGAAACGAAGTGTTGGAAGACCATCAATTCGATGGAACGACGACATTGTAGCGTTCACAACGAGTCAAGGGTTAGAGGCGGCTCAGAACTGCTTTGCAGCGTCTTTTTCAGGAAGCTGATCTTCAGCAGTGAACGTTTATGGGCCGATATGATGGATGATGGATGCTCTACCTTGACGTCTCCGAACATTTCGACGAGGTCGTGCGAGCCGCTGCCCAGCGCGAGGTGGTACAGGATGTCCTGGTCCATCAACTCGATGTTGGGGTTGCGCAGACGCACCGTCCCGTCCGGGTACCTGATCATAACATATAAATACTAATCAATAAATGCAGCCCGCATTGGTACTAATCTAAAGCGATAGGGGAGTTAAGGAACCCGAATTTTTTCCCAAACAAGCTTAGCTTAGTGTAAAACGGTCCCGTCTTCAACTACATAGATACACGAAGAATAATGCAAAGACTATAGAAAAAATTTGCCCCGGCATCGCACGGGTGCAATGCTGATACTAAATTATACATATAAAACTTCCTCTTGAATCACTCTATCTATTTAAAAAACCGCATCAAAATCCGTTGCGTAGTTTTAAAGATCTAAGCATATAAGAACAGACAGCGGGAAGCGACTTGTTTTATACTATGTAGTGATTATAGACATACTTACCTATTATCGATTGTAAGTAGAGTCGAGAGAGGGAGAAGATTTCGACGAAATGTCAACCAGACGTTATTTAATAAAGAAGTATTATTTATAGGTAGTTAATAATTAATGTCATTGTTATTTACAGTCAACAGATTAAAGCGTGATAAAATCATAAGGTCGTAATTAAAGTTATTCTGTGTCTAAAAAGGTGATTATACCCACTCATGCTGAATGAATTTTAAGAGTGGACCAGACAACTCCAGACGAGACAAGAAAATTAAATATTTACTTGAGTATATCTTATTATTCGTTGACCAATTGTTAGTAGAGGTCAAATTATAGTCAGTAGCTATTAATATTATCAAAGGATTACCACACATCCCAACATCAGTTCCCTACATCTTGCGGGGATTCCTAAAACCTTTCTTAGGTACCAATAACACACGGTGTGTTACACACAATCAAAAAATAATAATGTTGTAATTATGATGTCCTCCAAGCCGAATTTCGGGCACGGCGGCCAGTCTCAACGGAGAGGAGACTAGTCATGTGCACAGGACATTATATGTACATAATGCACAAGTGTGTGAGTAGGTAAGTACGTAAGCGTTAGGGTATATGGTATAAACTTAAACTGTAACACATCAATAGCTACCTTCCACCTCTCTTAACTTTGAGCAATTGCAGTTTTGTCTTTTTCTGACTTAGGGGCGTCAACAGAAGAAAACAATAAACTAAGACAATTGTTAATAATTAAGGTATATTTATGTACGAGTAAATCAGAATAAATTCATAGTATTTTGGCTGATAAAAACAGTTACAACTTGTTTCAACAGCCTTGGACAGTACTAGTTTACACGTGCACTAATAATGACTGTCGAAACCCGGAAAATGTTAAGGACAGTGGATAAAATGACGGAAATTGATCTAAAGATATTTTTTGCCCTGATTTTGTAGGTGTGATCAAATTCCAACTAAACAGATTTGACTTTTGTTATATTCAGTTAAGTTAAACTAAATAGTTAGTAGTATAAGGCATCTATTACAAGATTACCCCCAAAAGTAAACCCATGAACCACCTAACGCTCTCCCTTGGGGCGTCCCCGACCGCCGGGGGGTCAAACTCGGCGTTCCCGACCGCCGCCGGCGGGTCAAACTCGTGGTCATCGTCGAACACTTTCCTGTGAGGGTGGTGTCTTTCCCCTCGGCCGTTCTGGCATCGATTGCTGTGCTGTGTACCATTCGCCATCACCTCTTCACAGTTACATGGCATCTTTTAGCTGGATGGAATGAAAACATAAGATAATATAAATCATAAATGTATGTCCGTCATGATGGAACTTTACAGTTCTGTCTTGGTTCGACGCCGATTTAAATGGAATAGACATGCATGAAAAAAAAAACATTTTAATTTGTAATGAATTAAAAACGTATGTAGAAAACAGAAACAAATAAAACATAAATTGGAATGCACTTGATAAATGCTTAAAATAAGGGTTATATTTTTTTTATATCGGACTATGCACACAACCTCTTCTAGCTCCAAGCTAATCGAAGCGTTTTGGCGATAACTTAAATGACATATTTGCCTCATTTACTGAAAACGATTAAATTTTTCAAGATGTTGTGTGCAATTGCTTTTTAATATTTGTATATTTTTAAATGTTGTTAACAATAATGTTAAGCATGGTGATGTTGTTAATGATAAGTAACTAGTGTAATTGATTTGTCAAAAACCGTGTTATATTATAATAAACATAAACAAATAAAATTACTAAATTTATACTAAAGTATAGGTAGGAAAATTTACCAACTAAATTAGTTTTTTTTATGTAAGTTAGTATGAAAATGAATTTATCCTGTGACGACGCAACTTTGCTATCACATACCATGTACGAGTATAATCTGAGACTAGCTTATAAAAAGATAATTGCCATGTCCTCATGTTTTATCATTAGACTCAGTGCGGTCGGGGTTATCAGTCTTATTTCAACATATTTGTATATTGATCTTGATACGGTTTTCGTATATGTTTGCAAATAATTGTTCCTATTTTTATTTGTTTTCCTATTGCTTCGTTTACATAAATGAAAATATATACTCAGTCAGTGAATGGAAATGATAATAGAAAGTAGGAATATGTTTTCAAACAATTATAAAAATATAAATAAATAATGCTGCACAATTCACACATCATTCCCAAGCTATCATCAGCCCCAAGCTAAGCAGAGCCTGTGTTATGGGTAGGTACTAGATAACTGATATACTTAATATTGTATAATACACTACATAGATATTTTTTATTATACATAGAAAACATCTAGAACACTCTGAACAAATATTTTCTGATCATAGAAACATTTGTCCCGAGGCGGGAATCGAACCCGCAACCTCCTGCGTTGCAGGCGGACCTTCGCCCGCCGCGCCACAGAGGTCGTCTAACTAACAATTGTTCTAATGTGTAATACATAAATATTATGTACTATGATGATGTACATACATAGGTTGGGTATGGCATTAGGTACGTCGAGTAAAGTATACAATGTCATGTGTTTGCAAACATCATTGATGGTCATGCAATGATGCCAGATTGTTCCTTGCTCTAAATTATTCCATTTCTCTTTAAAATTGGCGCGTATAAGGTGACGCAATTATTTATTATGTAGGATAAAATTAGAATATATATATATATATATATAATATAAATGGATATTTTCAAAATTAAAGATTTTCTGGGATGGGGAAGGTTTAACTACCTATAGATATGATTTTTAATCGATTATATATATAGGTGCTGGATTATTGCATTATTGAAAAATCTTTTGAGGAAATAGAGCGTTTTCTTAGAGGAATATTTATTTAGACTGGGAAATTAATGATAATAAAATAACATAGAAAGGAACAAACCAAAATATGTACAAATAACTAGCAAAAACTTACCTTATTCTAACAATTTACAATCACAGCACAGAATCACGTAATATTCTCATATAAGAACGCAATTGAAACGTACGAGCAAGCCAAGTTTCCAGAGGCTAATAACAGTTTACCAACAACCAACGTCTGGCGAGCTCCAGCACTCCATACTAACTGCTGTTCCTTCTGTTTACTGTCTAGCCACAGAATAACGTTATAGTACTACGTCCAGCTCAGGGCTCATTCACACAGCATCCGTTTTACGGCATGAGTTTTACAGGATCCATTTATAATCCCATAAAGGCGTATATAGTTGCAGGAGCGAGTTCACACACCTGACAGTATTTCGGATCCAGTAAACGATTTTTTCCAGCAGCTTACATCCGTAAAACACGGTCGGGTAACAATCGTTTACTGAATCCAGAATACTGCAGGTATCTGAACTCGCTCCTACAACTACATACGCCATCACGGGAAAATAAACGGATCCTATAAAACGGATGCTGTGTGAATGATCCCTCAGTAAAAACTGCTATATTCAGTGACTTGTTCAGGAATTTATCGTGCTACCATATTGTCACCATAACTCTCTTCTGTAGAGCAAAGCATAGAACGCTGTCCGTAGGTACAGCTCGCGATACCGATCGATCTAAACCCAGCGATGGATATGAAGCTACATTTTATGATCGATCGGCGTACTCTAGATTCCAATGAGTGATTTAACCACCACCGCTCTGTCTGCACAATGTGTATCAGGTTTTTGATTATAGAACGGATTCAAAGAAGCACGTAGGTAGAGCTTACATAGGTGCTCAGGTACACTATTTTGTGGTTTTTTTTTTGTGCCGAGGTAGTTCTTTTAAAATACCGAAAGGAACTATTGCGCGTTATGGTTTCATGTTCTCTAATCCGTCAGTATGTGTGTCATCTGATTTTTATGAAAAAACTAGAAACCGATTTCAATTTACGCAATTTATTTATGTTTTTCGGGACAAACACCTGCACAAATATTTTTATTGGACCATCTCACGGTCCCTCATCTATCATCAAAATCATTCGGCAAAATTTATCATCAAAATTGGAAAAATCGTCGAAAATACATAAAAACCTTACAAAAACATACATACAACCGAACATAGATCCTCCTCTTTTTCACGAAGTCGTTTAAAAATCATAAAAATTGATCGAATTCGATAACAACTACCTACCAAACGAAGTTCAAGCCATGTGCAATTATGTGTTCCGTTCCGATATCGATTCTTAATGGTCATTGTATCAAACGTAGAGGCTTTGCAAATAGGGTTGCGAGGAGGGACATTTTTATTATCTATCTAACTGGTTTCTGCCCGCGCTGCTTTGCAAGCGCTGTTTCTACGAAAACGTTTAAATAACCTTGTCATGTTCGGAAAGAGTATTTTTGCTCTTCGATATCTTTACTTACTTTTTTATACGCTAGAGGATAAAGTAAATTGAATTTAGAATATTGTGTGCACTAAGTTTGTAAATTCAAAACATCATTAAAACTATTTATTTCTACCTCCATGGTACGGAATTTATCATAGAACCTTTTATAATTTGTTAAAAACTCGGACTCGGAACCTTCTTGGTGTACTTTATTTAATTTGCTTTTTTTTAACATTGTTCATTTTATAAATGAACAGGCGATAGCATTATTAGCCATATTGCCTTGTCTTACGTTACATAGTTTTATTTTCATTAGTTTTGTGTAAAATACTCGTCTTTACTGGTCAGCCATTTTCTTTTTTCCAGTTTTTAATTTGCTTTGCATGCGCCATTTTTTTCACGTCTTTGTTAAAACCTTAGGTTAAAACAAGTGAAACCTAAAATGAGTGATTCTAGCGACGAGGAAGTTTATTTGACGCTAACAGAATTTACTGAAATTGTTAAAAATGCGCAAATGTTATTTTTTTGCATTAAGTCATTTCATCGTTGCGGTGGGATGAAAAGTTACGTGTTGCACTCGAGTGCAAAGATCTTTTACCTCGTGCTCTTTCGATTCCCTCGCTAACGCTCAGGAGTCTAATTTTTATTTTAGAATCATTCGCTTGCTCGGTCATCAAAATTGAGCACTCGGTTAAAAACCAACTTTGCACTCTTGTATAACAAATAACTATTAAGCTTTTCCATAGAAACATTGCGTTCGAAGACTCGGGCAGACACTAGTAACTTAAACGCATGGTGCTATGTAAAAAATAACATATTTTCGGAAACGAACACGTCGAGTTACGTTCGAAAGTTAGAGATGGCTGCTCCGAGACTGATGAGAAAGGGACGACGCAAATTTTATAGGCCCGTAGAAAGGGTCCAATCTACTAGGTAAAAGCGACGTAAGCGACAAATAATAAAAAAAAAATTATTCCGAATCTACGAATAATTTTGAAATTATAATTTATAATTTGTTTAGATATTATAATTGCCCACCTTATTAACTCTAATTTAACTGTCTAATTTAACAGTAGTTAAACTTAGAAATAAATCGAAAAAAGGTATAAATTGAGCACACCAATCATGTTTCTCTATAATTAATTTAATAAAAACCTTCAAATTTTGAATTCTAGTTTTGGATAAACTGAACTCCCCACTGTTTTGGAGAAATATCTCTTCAAAAACGACCGAAACCTTTGTCTTTGTATTTTTAAATAGTTCTCTAAGGGATATCTACGAGTATACAAAATGTCGCTATTTTTAACCCCTAACAAAAAGAGGGGAGTTATAAGATGTGCTTGTGTGTCTTTCGTAGCTACTGATGTAAACCGATATAGATTTTTTTAAATATCATCACCAGTGTTATTTTTATGAAAATCGGTGTCGCCGTTGTAATGTTACGATAGGTCAAAATGTAACGTGTAACCGTTATCTTTCTGGTTTTGGTTGTTTTGTGAAACAAGCGTTTTATCAAGTTTTATATATCTCGTCAAGCGATAACTGACATGGCGTGAGCTAAATGAATAATTAGTGATTATTCTTGATAAGATTTCCACAAACAGCTTAGTACGTAATAAACATATTTACCCCTAGCGATAGCTTATCTTGATATTATTGGATTATGTATAATAATTGATATCATCATCATATCAGCCCATACACGTCGGACGTAGCTGGACATAGGCCTCCCCCATACGACGACGCCACAATGACATTACATACATATATATACCTACTAGCTGACCCGTAACCACTTCGTTGGGCGGTAAACATTTTTAGTAGTCTATAAAACTCTCAAATAACGTGGTTTAAACGATGAGTGTTTAAACAAATTCAATAGGTAAAAGAATTTTCAAAATTGGCTCAGTAGTTTCAGAGATTACCCCCTACAACCACACAAACCTTACTTATTTTTATTAGTGTAGTATAGTATAGTTACATACACCTAGATTTTATTGACTGGACGTCACACAGCTCCACATTTACCTAGGTATATTATGCGCTTCAAAGTAAGCTTGATAGTAGCTACTGGAGAATAGAGCACTACACATCTATTGTCCAGTTCTAAAACTGGAAGGAAAAATCACCAGTTGTCCTAAATCTTCACAATTTCTATCTTGATTCATGGCGTCTCGCAGATCTACATAATTCTCAGCGCGCAGTCTTCTCTCATTAGTTCTGTTCTGATGTATACCAAACGCTTCGTTTTAATTTTGGCGTAAGTTTCCACCAGCCATTTTTATTTTGGCGTAAGTGTCCACCAGAAAACTGTTAAACAAACCTCGAAACCTTTGCAGCTGAGCAATGCGACCTTCTCTTAATGGTAAAATGTAGGCGTAGAATTGCATTGCAGAAACTTTTTTATTGTCCAGTCTCGTCAGTTTTCGGATTCACATGTCGAAGATCAAAGTTGTATCTGTCTTCGCCACGACAGTAGTTATATAAGCGAGTAGAGACTGAAGAGCATCAAATGCCTGGTGCGTTTCGCCAATGCATTGCAAGCGGTCATCCCGGGTACGCAGCACAATGTCCGGCCTGTCACAGTGCTGATCTACCAGGACGACGGCAACATCATTGGTAGCGAGAGCTTTTTACCAACCAGATGCTGTCCAGTAGGTCGTTTATCGGCATTAATAACAATTGTGTAATCATTTTGTTGGCTTTGGGGTATGGACTCGTATTTTATGTCCTTCCTCGTAGTATGAACTCAAATCATGCTAAGTATCATTCGAATCCATTCAGTAGTTTTTGCGCTATTTTAGGCCGAGAAATGTCACTTCCGTCCCCACTCCCAAGGGAACCTTAACTAATTCCAGGATAAAAAGTATTACATGACCTTCCTCGTAGTATGAACTTAAATCATGGCAAGTTTCATTTGAATACATTCAGTAGTTTCAGCGCTATGCGCAGCCAAGAAATTTTACCCTACTGCGGGGGGGCCACTACGGGGGGCTACTGGGGGCCCCACTGCGTGGCAATGTAGGGGGCCCACTGCGGGGGCAAACTGCCGAGGGCCCCCACTGCCGGTGCCCTTCACTGTGTGGGCCTACTGAGTGGGTCCCACTGCTGGGGCTACTGGGGGCCCACTGCGAGGAAATGTGGGGGCCCCCCGGCCGAGAGCCCCACTGCTGGTGCCCCCACTGTGGGGGGCTAATTCGGGGGTACCACTGCGGGGCCATGTGGGGGCCCACTTCGGGGGGCCATCTGCCAGCGGCCCCTACTTCCGGGGCCCCACTGCCGGTGTCCCCCACTGTGGGTGCTACTGAGGTCCCACTGCGGGGCAATGTGGGGGCCCCACTGCGGGGGGCTACTGGGAGGGTCCGGTTGCATGATGGGGCCCCACTGCTGAAGTCCCCACTTCTGGGGCCCCCACTGCCTGGGGCTCCACTGCCAGTGCCCCCCACAGTGGGGAGCTATCGCTCTCTACCGCCGTGAAATTTTGCGCGCGAAATGGCGCGCGGGGTGCCATCCTGCAACGCGTAAAATTTCACTTCCATCCTCTCTCATAAGGGAACCCTATTGAAATCCGGGATAAAAAGTATCCATGTCTTTCATTATAGTATGAATTCAAATCCTGCCAGGTTTCATTCAAATACATTTAGTAGTTTCGGCGCTATGCGCAGCCAACAATTTTTACTTTCATCCCCTCTCCCAAAGGAACCCTATTGAAATCCGGGATAAAAAGTATCCATGTCTTTCATCATAGTATTAACTCAAATCTTGCCAGGTTTCATTTGAATACATTCAGTAGTTTCGGCGCTATGCGCAGCCAACAAATTTTACTTCCATCCCCTCTCCCAAAGGAACCCTATTGAAATCCGGGATAAAATGTATCCTACGTCTTTCCTCGTAGTATAAACTTCAAGCCTGCCAAGTTTCATTTGAATACATTTAGGAGGTTCGGCGCTACGCGCAGCCAAAAAATTTTACTTTCATCCCCTCTCCCAAGGGAACCCTATTAAAATCCGGGATGAAAAGTATCCTTATGACCTTAAGTTTCATTTGAATACATTTAGTAGTTTCGGCGCTACGCGCAGCCAAAAAATTTTACTTTTATCCCCTCCCCCAAGGGAACCCTATTGAAATCCGGGATAAAAAGTATCCTATGTCCTTCCTCGTAGTATGAACTCAAATCCTGCAAAGTTGTTTAGGAGCTATGCGCGGCCAAGATACAGACAGACAGACATGATGGAAAAAAGAATCATTTTTGGCATCAGTATCGAGAATAGTGTGCCCTCCAAAAAAAAATTTCAAAATATCTTCAATGTACAGAATTGAGCCTGTTACAGTTTTATTATAAGTATAGATTAGCTACCCTATTAGTTATTTTTTGCATAATTGTTAATTTTGGGAGGGGTGATTTAGTATAGATTGTATTTATCGCGTAGGTATATATAATAGATACAACTACTACATTACTAACTATATTACCTAAATACCTACAAGAGCTTACACCTCAGAACAGTGAAGTAATAATATATGTTTAACCTACGCGTAAACATATATTATTCCATGGCAACAAAGTGACTCGATGAATTCGGAGAGGTTCTCTCGAGCAAATAGATATAATTGAATATCAGCTGTACAATACCCTCTGATTGCGGCGCGCTTAACGCACCCGCTCCCTTTGTAGGTACACAAACTGAAATGAAATCCAATGAGCTCTACTTTACATTACATACATTTGTCTTGTTCTACTTAGCTAACATTGATGTATTTATCAGAGCTAAACTTAATAAATACAGTAAATATAATGTATACATACATGTAGAGTCAACTTGTACATATTTGTTACAGGAAATAGATAGATACGCTTTATAGCTTTTTTCAACGAGTGACAAAGTTTATTGGTTTGACAGCATCGTGTGTTTCATTGAATAATTAAATAAATAGGTAATTAAAAGACTCTCCTTAAACTACATGGCTTTTTAGCTTAATAATTCAGTTATAATAGAAGGACACAGTTACGACTGATAGAACAACTCGTAGAGGTCGTTTTACTTGTGAATGTAGCACCTATATATCAAACCAGGTCAACAGTCATTGAATAAGTACTCAGTTTATCTTTGAGTCGCAAATCAAACCACCCTCGGCAATCATTGACGCAGTACCGAGAGTACAGTGGTTCTTGTAAACACCTAAGTATGATTCCTATATCTAAACACCAACACTCATCTACATTCAAAAGGTTACTGAATATAATAAGGTGGGAAAGTAACTTACTCGTCACGGAGTTCATCTTTGTCGAAAGACATCGTGTTGCACTGGATACGGTTGCAGTGGGTTGATATTAAAGCACTGGATGTTCACTAGTTGGGAGTGTTAGGATCGATGGTGGAGAGCGGGCGGTGCGCGACTGGCGCTAGGCGGCGGCGACGGCGGCGCGGCAGGGCGGATTCCTCTGTCTTGCGCGGAGGGCTGCGCGAGGAATTATCCTTTGTTACGTGTTTATTCAGCAAGTTATCGCGCAAGCCTGCTATCATAAACGTATGTATTGTATACATGTTGGCTTGATAAGATAAATTTTCTTATTCATATCATTGATAGTGATTTCGTGGGTACACTTAGTATAATCTTAGTGGGTACACAATTAATTTAAATAAAGCTCGAAAAAGCGCTTTAAAAATATTACTTACATTATTTAAGAAAATATAGATTCAGTCGTTTCTTTGCGGATAGCCATTGCAAAATATTTGGTAACAATTCCGGGCAAAACCTTCTCTGATAATATACATGTATATATATATGTACCTACTACAGCAAAATTCATCGTATCAGATTCAGATGTATGAATCTAATAAATAGGTTTTGCGTGAAATTGTTACTAAATATATATGAGACCACCTTATGTCACGGTCTCCACGGAAGACCAGCTATGGTATGATCTGCTCTACCCATAGCACATGCTGAGTGGAGTCAGATTTTGTCAGTTTTTCTTTTTAATTAAGTTATTTACTATATTACTCTGTTCTGGCAAATGAAAATCTTTGTCTTTTTTACTAAATATTTTTCATCCTAATATTTTATCCCCATATGACCAAAACTGTAAAAATATTTTGTCTGCCTATGGAGAATGCGGATTTCTATTGTGAGAAAAGGAAATAAATAAGAAAATATGTTTATACCTAATAGATTGGATTTACCTTTATGTGAATTCCTGCGTTATTTTCCATTCCAAGACCTACCTAAAACCTATTTATATAAAGGAAAATAAATGGAATATTTGAAAAATAATACAATCAGAGTAGCTTGCACAGGTTTATTGAAATATATTGTTAATCATAGATACATTGATCATTTGTTAGATTCAGAAACAGTTCAAATGCTACGGAACACCTAGCTAAACCTAAATATATCAAAATACAATTTTACTAATACGCTAGTTAGGTCTGTATTTAAACTGCGATGTTTTACGCAGCACCATAAGGCCCGAGAAGCATATACATAAATATACAACTTGATTTTGTAATTATCTGCAAAAAATATAATCAATCCCGCAGAACTTAACCTAAACTACTTTCATATTTTTGTTTTTTAAAGACAAGACCTCGACGCCCAATCATGGGAAATGTAGGTAGATTTAGTTTAACGTATTTGTTTATATTATTTGCAGATAAATCTAAGCTCGACTATGGGATTTCGCTGAAGTAATTTCAAAGGGACGACATTGTAACTATTTACATGCCATATAGACATTATACGTACGTTGTACCTGTGGTGCATGTACCGCTTCTGTATTGCATGACTTTGGTCGGCAACTACAGACCTTACTGAACCAAATTATACAGAACTCTTGAAACACGTAAAAACTAGAGCCGAATATTTTTAAAGTTTTCCTTACACGATCACGTAAAAGAATATAATATTTCTTAGGATGATAAACGTTTATAGCCTAAAATCTTAATGGTAATTTTGTAAACAGAGAAGACATCGATTTTATGGTTTGTAAACAATTCATAGAGCGGTTACATAATATACCTAATAGACGAGTACATAAATGATCATTTTACTATATATGTTATATAAACTACAAAATCACTGATAAGAAGCAAAATCTATTAAAACAACTAATTAAAGCTCAAAAGAGTAAGAAAATTTCATATTTAAAATGTGCTGATTTTCATCAAAACTAGAAATGTTTTAGCTAAAACGAAGACATACATTCATATAGAACACTTATACTTCTTTCGATATATATATATAATAGCTACCTACTCGGTTCTAGAATTCTAGACATTTTTGTAAACAAAGGGATTGATGGAGGGAAAACCTACAAAACATTGCTGGTAAATATTATACGAAACTGGTATCACCGGAGGAAATCGCCTAAGTTCGAAATAACTTTTGGTTTTGAAAGCTTTCATTCATCATTTTATTCGTCGTCCGTTTTCAAACTCGAATTCTAACCTTTTCCCCTGCGTGTGCAATTTTTCGTTGCCGAAGTTTATATTTGTAGTTAGTGATTATCTTGGTGTTACCTTGTTGTTTTCTGTGTTGTATTGTTAAGTTTAGGCAAAATAAACATGTACCTATTAGACACAAAAGTGATATTATGTGTTAGTGTTTTCTTTTTCACTTCCTACTGCCTGGAAGAAATCGCTTCTAAGCGATAAGGCCGCCCATTGTTCTTGTTTATGTTTATGTCTATGTGTTTTATTTGTCTTTGTGGTGTACAATAAAGAGTTTTGTATTGTATTGTATTCTTCCACTAGTGGACAAAAAATTGAAGTGAAGAGAATATCAATAACACATTTCTTATTTGATAATAATAACTATGTTTATAGTATACAATTTGACTTGTCTAAGTGCTTATTTTGTAAGCCTAAAGAAATAAAGTTATTGATTCTGATTATTTAATTCATAATTGTCTTTGTTTACATAAAACATGTTGGACTCTAGAACAGAGTTTAGTGAAAGTACATTCACTGGGACACATTAAGTTACTATCGGTACATATTTAAGCGAATTTACTAAATTAATTAGACTACTGACTAGTCGAGGAGATGTACCTGTAACTTAAACTGACTAAATATTATCTAGTAAAAGCCATCAACATAACGTTCCTAAATATAATAAAAATAATTCACTAAATCTATGTCTTTTAGTATATTTTAAAAAGCTTCCAGTCGTAAAGATATGCACACATTCACATCGACCCTATGAAACAATGGCTTTTTAAAACTAACGAACTTAATTTTCCAATCTCAGATGAGAAAGTTTGCGTACAACGTCCAGAAAAATCGCTACAAAAAAAAATTTGTTCGAAAAATTCTAAATATGTTTATATAAACAGGGTTATGTGTATTTACTAAATACTTAAATAAGGGCAAGATATTATTATCAACCCAACACAGGAGCTTTGTCAAAATCACAACATAAAAATAAATTGATAAGTTGTATAGCAAGAGCATTCGAACAACCTTAGTATGTTAACACGTTGACTGTCCCGTCTATTTTGGAAAATTTCGCTCAAACGTCCAGCCCAGGAAAAGCGGTTCCATTGCCTTCGGCTAATGCACACATGTAATGCACGGACGTCACAGCCAGACCACAAATGCATTACATGTAATGCACGGACAGTTAACGTGATAAGTTATTCTTATTATTTTAAGACTACTGTTATTTTTTTACTTAAGCATTTTTACTGCTGGTCGTTTCAGAGTTATTCGTATGAGTATCATTCATACCATTTTCACGTATTGGTTCATTTATTTTTGTTTTTTTATGTTTAATCAAAATGCAGCTTATGTGCGACGAAAATAATCTCTATAGTTTATAGTATATCTAGTCTAAAGTATATTATATAGTCTATATTATATTATATAATCTATAGTATACCAGGGTTACTAGTAATTCACTGACACCTCTGATACAATATGAAAAAACACGTTTGTCCGTAACCCAATGAATTACTAAAGAGCGATCTCACTCCCACACCCACTTTTAATTCAAAGTTTTTTAAGTTAATAAAGCTAGGAACCTCTCCCAAACTGAAACGGAACGGCCCACGCGGATTTGTTGTTGTTTCACGTCGAATGAAATGGAACGCGCTATTAGTGAGAAGGCGCGTCTAACCATCAAATACGAAGCTTTCATGTGGCTGCTTGGTGTCTGCACCATTTTTTAATATTATTCGTACTTTCCGATTAATTCTGAATAAACGATTGATTTCCGGAATATTTTTGATTGTTTATAATGTTGAATGTTTGTAACGCGACAGATTTTCGAATACAGGTCTATCATGCATAAAAAATCGCTTTCGATTTGGTGGTCAAAATTAGTTTCGCTCTCATTTAAATATCATTATGTTTTTTCAAAAACTAAACCGCTACAAACATAGCTATTTTTCATCCAATTACGTACCTATGGAAAATTTCAATAAGATCTGGGACATAGTTTCCAAATGAAGCGGAAAGTACGTTTGTATGGGAGCTAAGGCTATCCCGTTCCGTTCTTAAGTTTCATAAAAGCCTCTTTAAAGAACGATTTTTGAAAGGGGGTACCTATTACCGATACCAAATTTGAGATTTAAGACCTGGCGTCTTTACAAACATGTTCGTGGTGATGGGCAGAACCTGCAGTTCACGCAGTCTCAGCGATTTACCAATAACCCTGTATGGTCTATGGAATAGTCTACTAGCAACCCGCCCCGCCTTCGCACAGGAAGTAGAGCATTATAACCTAAGATAGAATGGGTATATATAGTAAGCTATCTTTAAAAGATACATAAATGACATCGCGGACTTTTTTGTAGATGTATTTATAAAAGAGGAATATCCCAGCATGGATTGTTTTGTTTGGATTAGGCAGCGTTTTCGATAAAATCTCCCAGAAGACTTGATTTTCGGACACTTTCAACAATTATCGTTATATTTCAACCAATGTACACAAAAGCTTGACAAATTATATACGTAAACCTTCATTATGAATGTAGGTGGGTAACTATGAACCCAGTTCGTGTTGGAGGAACACCAACATTTCCTCCCTTAACGAGGGACTTCATCAGGGTGAGTGCGGTTTGCGTCACGCTCGTTCAGTGTCACGGCGCACACGTAAACTTTCCTCATGAATCATTCTATCGATTGATGAAAACCGCATTTTGTAGTTTTCGAGTTTATCGCGGACAGACAGACAGACGCGGCGGAGGACTTTGTTTTATAATATGTAGTGATAGTAATGAGTGAATGATCACTCATGAATACATCTGAAACGACCAGCTGGTCTACCGATACCCGTAATAATACACGACCAATTGCAAAATGGTTGAAACACAGGTAAGAATGAGTACAGAACACAACACAGTGGTTTTCTGGGACAACTTGTACAATTAGTTACTAGTAAAGGTAGTTTTTTCTCGGGAAGATAGCGTGGGGCTCCTTGTAGTTGGGATCGGGTTGGTTCCGGTAGCGGCGAGCTAGCCACACGGCAAATAGCTGGAAGAAACAAAATGAACGTTTTATTTTATGTTATTTATAGTTAGTTAAGTTGTTGATTTTACACCGAAGTCACTTTTGTTGAGCAATGAAGACATTTTGTAATACATAATATACATATCACCATAAATACGAAGGTGGGCTGTAATACGCTGTTACCTTTTCAAAATTAAGCGGGTGAATGGATCGGAAGGTGGAACGATTTACATTGCGCGAGAGATAGAAAAAAATTACATATACTTTTTTTGCGTTGTGAAAGTAATAAACCTAGCGGAAAAGTAATTAAACGCAAATAGTAAACCATTTTCGATGAACCCATGCTAAAACTAACATTGGTTTCAATGGCATGTATTTTTAGAGTATTTAGCATGTTGCCTTTTAGACCTTTTAGTCCAAAACTAATATTATTCCCAAATGCTCCAAAATTATAATCTTCCGCTAGATTTAAAGTAGTACACAGAAAAAAATATTAAAAAAGCTTGGAAATTTAACTCTCGGGCAATTTAAACCGAACGCCCATAATTAAAACCAAGTAGATATAATATACCGTTTGTCACAAAGACCATATTTTATTCAAGAAAACACGTGCAAAGTCGCTGACTGCAGCCAGTCTCGTAATATTTTCATTTTACTAAATGTTGCTCAACAATAAGTATCTTCAATGTGAATGTAACACAAACTCTACTGCGTTGATCATTCTTGACAATGAAAGCAGTTATTTTCGAAGCCATGTTAGTATGCACGTATTCACGAAACACCGACAGAATAAGGCTAATTTTTTATAAAAATCATCCTAATAAGCGAAACTACCATGCCTCAAGCATTTTCAAAAATTCGATTGCATGCTATCTGGCCCTCGTGCATGAGGCAGATAATTCATATTTAGGGATCACCTCCACAGGCAGTGTATCGTGTAAGTCAATAAAACGCCGCCGCGTTGATATCGGTGACCGGAGACACGATAAGGATAAGAGATTTATAAAAACTTCTACTCGTTTATTATATATGGTTATATCGCATTTATGGTTATTATTTTATTTATCATGTTTATTTAACACTAAAATAATTTATAACAGGATATTTTCTATGATTTATTGTTTATTTGAGTTATCCTGTATTTCGGCAGAATTGCTTATTTGCTAGTGCTTCGGTTATTCCGTGACTATGACGCATGCAACTGTAACGCAATATAGAAAACTCAAATCAACACAAATCATGGCAAATATCTTGATAAAAGTGACTTTCGTGTTCTTTTTTTTATTTTTCATTTGTAAGGGACTTTGAGTCATTGGAATGAATAAGTCAGTCCCGTATTTTAACAAACTACTACTTAAAACTATTTACTGCCGCATCACGACTTTTGTGTTAATAACCAAGAGACAAAAACAGAGTTATTATAAAACTGAGTGGCACGACGATACTTCCGCCGACGATACACACGCCCGTGAGGGAGGTCCCCTAATAATCTAACACACAACAATACATATTACGTCATGCATCCATGCAAGTGCAAAATAGAAGCGTGCACTATTTGCAAAGCACTCTCAAACAATTTATTACATTACTGGAATCCTCATTGTGAGATATTATGAACACTGTTTTGCTTTTTCATGACTTGAAGTATTACGTACCTCAGCCATTCTTTTTAACTTTAGTCAATTACATCATTTTCCAAAAATTTTAGCTACTGAGAAAAATTGCGTTACATATTGATTCTAAAGGGAATTAACTATTGGATTTAGATAATTTAAAATCATTTAGATTGTTTACAACAGTCTGCGAGAGGCACAGGCGAGAGGTCATAAAATACTTGTACCTATGAGATGTAATCATACTGTTTGTAACAGTAACAGTCTGCTATTACCTCAATTGTTTCAATTGTAGTAGTACTAGTTTCTTATTTGTTTCTATTATTTGGGTGAAATGTACTTTTCTTAGGTTTAATTTCACGTTTATTAGGTTTAATTTTCTTTTTAAAAAATATACCTACTTACAATAGAACTTCAGACAGGAACGCAATAATAAATCTTGATTCAGTTTCATTAATTATAGTCGCAAATTCATGTGACAAATACAACCAAGGTGAACAAAGTCCCATGAAATATATTCAAGTATTTATTTTGCAATTCTAATACATACAATGTGAGAGGTCTTAAATATTTCACTTAGAGGCTATGTATTAGGAGCCCTGTTAGGGCGCCATGCAACTTGAGACGTAGCTAATTGAAAGTATCACAATAAAGCTTAGTTTTTTAAATATTGCACATTATTTAGTACTACAGCTAATCACTTATATATCACAACCAAAGCTAACTTAATTTCTAACTGTTATTGCACAGTGTTATATAATATCCAAAATCGAATAATGTTAATATAAATCTAATGTACATATCATCCATAAATTCGTTAATTGAGTAATAGGTTATTAAGAGTTTAATTTGTTTTTAAAAGTAATGTCTTTTTCAGATTGCTTTATTATTCTAAATGTTTACCACCATGAGGACGGAAACCAAAACCTTATTCCGATCCTGCAGTTCGGTGATACGTTTTTTTTTGTTACATTGTTCATTTTATAAATGAACAGGCGAAAGCCTTAATAACCATATTGCCTTGTCTTACGTTTGTTTTATTTTTTTTAGTTTTGTGTAAAATTCACGTCTTTACTAGCACAGAAATCTAATAGGTATATCATGTCTGTGTTTACTACTCAGCCATTTTCTTTTCCCCTCGGTGATACGTTTAATGCGCAATTGAGATTCAACTGGTAATTTTTTGATTGTTTTATATTTTTGTTGATACAACACAATAGTTAAATGGTTTGTTGCCAATAAACAATAGTAGATTGTTGTGCGAGGCGAAAAGTGCCCGATTTCAACCGTGTGTGCCATTGAGGACCGAAGTACAGCCGAGGGCCTTAAAACACGCGAGGAATCGCATTTTCTCCTGAGTGATACATAGCTTCTTTATAAAACACCTAAGTACGAGAAAAATCATCGTTTTATAATCTTCAAAATCACTCGAGTACAATTTTAAACTCATATGAAAATAAACACGCGCTCGCGCGACTTTCACTTGGCTATTTTATTGAATTATTGTTCCGAAACCGGAAGAGGCCGATATCACATGGCGAACTCGGGAGTACATACTTTTTGTCGTTTGAAAATAACCATAGCTACCGGCTGATAATTCAGAAAGTAAAAAAGGTCATAATAAGTACCTACTTACGTACAACCGGAGGCCGTAACAATACATAGTGCTTTACACTACACCTTCAAGGAAAATAAAAAGCAGAATAAATATTTTATTTCTGGCGGTGTGTCATAAAACTTTCACTATCACTCGACGACATTCTGTAGAATTAATAAAATTGCCTACACCAAATTCAAAATTAGAAGAACTTCCCGCGCCAGCCTTTATCACTTGGGTTCTTTTTTCAAAATATTTTTCGGAAATCAGAAGAAGCAAGCGGACTTGGCGTAAAAACTTTTTGTCGTTTGACCTATTATGAAAATAACCATAGCTACCGGCCGATTATTTAGGAAATAAAAAATAACACTTTAGAAATGGATTTCCATACAGTTTTCCCTCCCGCTAAAACGCGTGGGAAATGAAATTCCATAGAGTTTTTCCTCCCGGATTCCTATACGCCTGCAATGACTTACTTTCTATCTTATATTTGGAAAAGGAATAGGCAACTTTCCGAGCAGGTGTAGTATAAATGAAATTCCAGTTATCCGTCCCGCATTTTAGTACGATTTTAGTAAGCTTGTAACGACGACGTAGGTACTTTCTACCTCAGGAATAATTCACTTTCCGAGCAGGGGTATCCAAACATTGTTTAACTGAGTATTCAAGTATTTATTTTGCAACTAGTGAGGTGCAAAGAATTCAGTTGTTTTATTATTTATTTATTGACTTCAGCATATCACCTCTCTATGACAGCTCTAATAACAATAATATCGCTGTTTCTAATAGCCACCACAACCAATTTACAAATGCTGACTTGGAAACAATATTCTCATAGTAAATATACCTAATTCACTTTTGAAAGTTTCTGTGAGTTGGCTTACATTGTGTTATTAATTACGGGTTTTATTCTTGTTAAAAATCCACAAAGCACAGACCTGCTTTTGATTCTAATTTTATATTATGGATTGACCATTGTATGACATTTTACCTCAATCTCACTTGATGTTGTGGTGAAACAGGACGTGAGCGCCGCGAAAGTAAAAAATACCGTTTATTTTTTTAATTTTGCACCACTCCCGTCCTTGTTCCCCTTCAGTGCCGATGGTATACAACGAAGGCCTGGAACACTCTTCTTCAGAGACTTAAAAAGTTACCTTTTAAAATAGAGTGCAGACTCTTCTTCGGAGACTCAATTCGGTTCTTATTTTTTGTTATATGCTCCATTGACTTTTTTATGTTTTGATTGAAACTTAAAACGTGAATAAAACCCGTATAATTAAAAAGCATTGTGGAAA